>CM050415.1:6367364-7072788 GCA_027564155.1 Gymnocypris eckloni scoliostomus | reverse complement strand
CTGTGATTTGTAAACATCGCCCAGCTGCTAGCAATGAGAGTCCGGACGGTTGTGTTAAACAAGGCCTATCTTTGTGAGACTTACTTTTATTATAAACATTGGCACCGCAACAAAGGAAGGGTGATATCAAAGGTAATATTGACAAAGGTCGAATAAATGAAGGACGATCATAGGTCGTCATAGGTTCTTCTATATCATGTTTTCGAATGAAAACACTCCATCTATTTGGGGATGGTCTGAGTGAACTTTAGCTTGGAAAGACAAACAGGATATTTTGAGGTAGATGGAGATATGGAAAGACATGAGGGCGATCTACGCCCTCTCAAACACACACAAACACAAGAGCTCACAGCGATCATCCGCTTTACCTAGCTGCTCTGGTATGCACTAAACACAATGCTGCAACCAACGATGAGTTTCCACAGATCTCAGGTGAATTTGACTGTGAAACCGGACATGATGATCTGAGCTCTGAATGAGGAAATCTTTACACATGTAAATAAATAACTTACGGTTAAACGGAACATTCATCCAAAAAGATAAAAAAAGTATATATACACTGCCGTTCAAAAGTTTGGGATTAGTAGGTTTTTAATGCTTTTTATGCTCATTAAGGCTGTATCTATTTTATCAAAAAAACATAAGCATAATTTTGAAAAATATATTGCAAATTAAAATAAGTTTTCTATTTCAATATACTCAATATGCAAAGCTGCATTTTCAGCATCATTACTCCAGTCTTCAGTGTCACATGATCCTTTAGAAATCAACCAAATCAAAAATGGAACCTGTGAGGATTCTTTGATGAATAAAAGTAAAAAATAGTTAATATAGAATTATTTTGTAACAATATACACTACTCCAATAATTTTTGGCTCAGTAACTTTTTTTAAAAGAAATGAATACTTTTATTCAGCAAGGATCGATACAAAGTGATGGTAAAGACTTATATTCTTGAACATATTGTTAAATTGAATAAATGCTGTTCTTTTTATTCTTAAAAAAATTTGCATATTATAATTATTTCTGATATATGTGACACTGAAGTACTTTAGTAATGATACTGAAAATTCAGCTTTGCATCACAGGAATAGGCTAAATTATATTTTAAAGTACATTAAAATCGCAATAATATTTCACAATATTAAGGATTTTCTTTGTATTTTTGATCAAATAAATACAGCCTTGATGAGAATCAAGAGGCTCCTTTTAAAACATTACAAATCTTACTGATCCCAAACTTTTGAACGACAGTGTATTTTTGTCCAATAGAAGTCAATGTGGACCAATGTTATTTTGGACCCCATTGCGGTAAAACCCCCCCAAAAAACTGACACTTCAATATATATTTTTTCTGTGTTCAACAGAAGAAAGCAAGTCATAAAGGTTTGAAATTACATGTAGGTGAGTAAATGATTATACAATTTTCCTTTAGAAACCAATCTTTCATCACAGGAGAACATGGCCTTGAATTTCCATGAATCCCATTCAGCATTTAGACAGCACTCGCTTCACTTCACAACATTCACCATGACCATATTGGACTCGTCCCTGTAATTTCCTTCTTTCTCTTCGCCTGTTTTTTCATCTGCTGCCTTGGTTCATTCACATGTATAGCACGTGCTTGTCCCATCAAGCCATATCAGGACATGCTAATGATTCATATAGCCTTTTCCCCACTTTTATTGACAATAATTGGAAAGAAATTACAGGAAAATGATAGGAAGAAAGAAGAAACAAAACTGGGAAATTGCGTAAGCCATACTTAAACTCATGCCAGCCACATGAGAATCATAGCTCAACATATTACATAGACGACTGTAATTTCATAAAAACCTTGGGGCTGGGTTATTTAGAATTGGGCAAGTAAGCAAAAACATTGCAACTGCCTAGAAACACCTTTGTAACCTCCCAAAAAATCCAAGCAACTGCCTAGCAACACCATAATCACCACCCAGAATACCCTCTCAACTTAGCTTAGCTGAGGTCTTAGCAACCCTCTAAACACCCTAGCAAACTGCCCAGCAATAACCAAGCACAGATTAGTAAATAGGCCTAATTAACAAAAACACCCTACAACCAAGAACAATTTAATAACTCGCTAGCAGCCACTTAGCAACTCCCTGGCAACAACCCAGAACACTCTAGCAATGGCCTGGCATCCCTAACTGCATAGAAATTTCATAGCAACTCTAAAAAAACACCCAAGCAACCGAATAGAGCACTCCTAGCTAGGGATGGGTCACGATTATCGAATATTCTATTTTATTATAGAATATCGATTAGGTTGTGCGATTATTTTCTAAAGGTGTATCAGGGCTTGACAATAAAGACTGTCCGATGGCGTGAAGGACGTTCGGATTTGTCACTTGCCAGATCGGGCCACTGCAGGTGGTCACTAAATTGTATCATTTGCATGCGTTTTTAAGCCTTGTTTGTTTAAAAATGTAAGTGATTAAAAAGCATTTGGGCGCGAAAGACAACTCCTTTCAGTACATGCGCGAACTGCACTGTCGGCACTCGGGCGCGGCACACATACATACACACACACACACACACTATGTGTGAGCGCTAATCACGCCGGAGCACGGAACTTCTGATACGTGCAGCCTGATTGCGTGAACAATAGACCTGTTAAACAATATATTGTGAGAGGGCCGTTTGCTACTGCGTCCCAAACAACTCAAAATAATAAACCAAAGTTAACAAAACGTTGCACGAGAGTGCTTCTCCGTCGCCTTCACGTCCTGTTTCCCATTAATGAAGCCGTGGCGAGCTCCCTGCATTTAAATTATTCGTTTTTTGCTGAAATAATAATATTCCACTGGTTGATATATTATATTTATATGCAAAATATTTGTGTTGTTTTTCGTGTTAAATGTGAAGAATTACAGGTTGGATGCCACACTTATTATTATTTTTTTGGCAGAGTAGGCTATACAGGTGTAATTTTAACTTTAACTTCAGGCAATGTAACATGATTTTATGATTGTAATTTTGACTTTATTCTTAAAATATTATGACGTTAATTATTTAGTTATTTATTTGAGAAAGATAAACTGATCAAACTAGCGCTGGCCGCTTGGTATTTAAAAAAAATCAAACTTGAATTTAACAAACAAAGGATGTTCCAATCATATTTCTAAATTAAATTAATAAAGAAAGGAAACACAATAATGACCAATTTGCTATTAAAAACCAAAACTGAACTATTTAAATGGCTCAGCTAGAGAGAGAGAGAGAGAGAGGAGAGAGAGAGAGAGAGAGAGAGAGACGGGCTCAGACTCAGGCGGAGAATTCTGAGAATATATTCTGCTCTATATTCGTTCCCTTGTTTCAATTCAAAGTTCACCGAACTAATTGTGAACAACACTCCTGTCTTCCCGAGCATGTGAACATGTTCATTTAATATATTTGTATCTATGAAATAGGTTATTGTTATGAAGACAGACGTTAAAATGAATGTTCACATAATAAGTGCCGTCATTCAGGCGGTTCACAATATGTTTTAGCGTGTAATATGTTTTAAGAATGATATTCTGTTTAGCGCGCAATATGTTTTACGCCTAATATTCATTGACGCATTAATCAGATTTAAGATTTTCTTTTTAATAATATGAATGTTCATGTTCATTTTTAAAATAGAAATGTCCTAGCCTTATGAGCAGTTGATAATCGACGGACTGTTCTGTTAATAAATGCCGTCCTTCGGTTATGTTATATTAATATGTTTCAGCAATCATACTTTACAACCATTAATTTTCTTGGGTTAAGATAGACTATTCTCTAATTAACTAAACAGTTTGTTATCATACAGATTGAAAGCCTGGATGGTCTCTCTCCCCTCTCTCTGTGTGTGTGTGTGTGTGTGTGTGTGTGTGCGCGTGGGTGGGCGGGTACATGCGCGGGAGGGGTGCGATTTTCGAATAGTAATCGAATAATACCCAGCGATTATCGAATATTACATTTGCTTAAAATGCCCATCCCTACTCCTAGCACACCCATTGCAACAATCCAGAAGACCCTAGCAACTGCAAACCTTGGCAACCAATCAAAAATATTCTCATATGTCACAGCAGCTGTTTACTGTTCTTATGGCAAGCTATTACTGATGCTAACTGTGTTTAGATCCACAAACACCCACAACCCCACTGCAAATGATGGCATCCATATTAACGATATCAGAGTCATCAAATTGGAAGTAATTGAAAAACCATAAATCAGACGGCTTTAAAACAGCTTGCCTCTCCGTATGCACATTAATCAACCTTCATAAACGCAGGAGCTGTAAAGAGCCGTGTCTGATTTATTCTGTACACCAGAATCATTTCCATTGCTTCATTACAATTCCTGCATTATGGGCTGCTGCAGGAACAGCAAGTAGTCTATCTTAAGCGTGCTTATCTTGTATGCATTAAGCATGAAATTTAAGTGAATTGTGATTAGAGCAGAAATATGAGACCGGATGTACCCTATGCATACACTATGCCATGCAGGAACTGGAAAACAGCTTAATTTGCGGATCAATATTAATTGCAATCTATAAATTCGTTTTTATAGCCAAACCCCCAAAAATAAAACCTTTATTTTAATGTGCAGTATTTTAATGTGCCGTGTGGGTCATTGTATTATCAGCTTCATTCTTAAAAATAAAGGTGCTTCACTTTGCCATAGAATAACTTTTTTGTCTAAATGGTTCCATAAAGAACCTTTAATATCTGAAGAACCTTTCATTTTCACAAAAAGGTTCTTTGTGACGAAAGAATATTCTTCAGATTATAAAAAGTTAAGAAAGAGATAGTTCTTTAAAGAACCTTTGACTGATTGGTTCTTTGTGGAACCAAAAATGGTTATTCTATGGCATCACTGTGAAGAATATTTTGAAGCACCTTTATTTTTAAGAGTTTTGGTTCAACAACTCCCAAAAGGCTATTCCTTGGAGTAGAAAGACTTGAGAATAAGAATCATCCAAAAAATATGTACAAATAGTAACTTTAGGAGTACATCAGCTTGTCGCTGGGGCAGTACCCTGTTGAAAAAACCAGCATATGCTGGTTAGGTATGTTTTGAAGCATGGCTGCTGGTTTAAGCAGGTCGTGTGCTGGTCCTAAGCTTTTCCTAACCAACTAGCTCCTGCTCAGGACCAGCACTTGACCAGCTTAAACCAGCAGCCATGCTTCAAAATATATGCAAAACAGCATATGCTGTTTTTTTATTAGTACATTATTAGTGGTGGGTGCATTATTAGTACCATAAGAATTAGGGGTGTAAGAAAATATCGATACACATGAGTATTGCAATATTTTGTTTGGCGATACTGTATCGATTCTCTAAAACGGAATATCGATATTTAAAAAAATAGCAGTCTTCATCTCTAAACTTAAACAGTGACAGAAAATACTACCAATAGGGCACGCCGCTAATGTTAGCATTACTATAGTTCGCTGCCAGTAATGGAGTATGAAATAATTGTTCCAGTTCCCGTTTCCGTGTACTAAGCTTAACTGTGGCGTCATTTGGGCTTTTGTGGTAACGTCCGCCTCGGTTCTGCCGCTTACCGCGTCCCTTGTCCCAGGTGGTAGGGTCGCTGCGCGGCTGCAGCTTTCTCGTGTTGGGGTGTTTTGTGCAGTTGGGCGGTGCTCGCGTCGTGGTCTCTGCGATTCCACGCGAAACATAAATACAAACTGAAAAACCTGTGAAATCCAAGTTGAAAGGTTCTGAGAATGTTCAACATCTGAATTTATTTTATTATTTTACAAATGTTTAGTTTTATTTAGGAATCGTGCAAGCACTTTATTTTTCATTGATACTAAGCAGATGCAATTTTTTGTTCAGATCAAAATGTAATGTCATTGTATGTCACAATTTTAAACTTAAACTGCTTTCCTACATTTTCACCATTATATAATTTACCCAAATTTTAGAATACTCTCAAACAATTGCCATTTGGATGAGGTCTTCATCAATAGCAACTTTACTGTGGGATCCCAGCAGTAACATCAATAACCATCTTAGAGCTTCAATACCACAGAAACCATAACTATTGCACCCTACAACCCAGAAGCAAATTCATTTACATTTTGTGGGGTAGCAACTCCCTAGCAACAACCCAGAACACTTGTTCTAGCAATGGCCTGGCATTTAACTGCATAGAATTTTGTCCATAGCAACCCTAAAAAAACACCCAAGCAAAATAGAGCATCCTAGCACACCCATTGCAACAATCCAGAAGACCCTAGCACAATGACTTGGCAACCAATCACATTCTCATGTCACAGCAGCTGTTTACTGTTCTTACAAGCCTATTACCTAAATGATGCTAACTGTGTTTAGATCCACAAACACCCACAACCCCACTAGCAAATTAGTGACATCCATGGTTGATATCAGAGTCATCAAACTTGGCTAATTGAAAACCAAGTTTATCAGACGGCTTTAAAACAGCTTCTTACCGGTAACACATTAATCTTCAGTAAAGACAGGAAGGTTAGTCTGATTTATTCTGTACACATCATTTCCATTGCTTCATTACAATTCCTGCATTATGGGCTGCTGAGGAACAAGGAGGGAGTAGTCTATCTTAAGGACTTATCTTGTATGCATTAAGCATGAAATTTAAGTGAATTGTGATTAGAGCAGAAATAAGACCTGATGATCCCAAACATATGCAATTGATTGTTTGATCATTCAGACTGGAAAACAGACTTTCATTTGGAATCAAGTTTATTGCAATCTATAAATACGGCTTTGTATAGCCAAAATCCCTGCTCTAGTTCTCAATGAATAATGTGCAGTGTGGGTCATTGATAATGGTCAAATCTGCTTAAGGTGTTTACGATGCATAGAAGAACCTTTTTGTCTAAATGGTTCCAATAAAGAATTTAATATCTGTGAAGAATTGGGTCAATCGTATTTCAAGAAGGTTCTCTTGACTGAAGGAGGTTAATATCTTCAGATTATAAAAAGTTAAGAAAGAGATAGTTCTTTAAAGAATGTTTTGACTGATTGGTTCTTTGTGGAACCAAAATGGTTATTCTAGGCATCACTGTGAAGAATATTTTGAAGCACCTTTATTTTTAAGAGTGTTGGTTCAACAACTCCCAAACTATTCCTTGGAGTAGAAAGAATTGAGAATAAGAATCATCCCAAAAATATGGTACAAATCTCCAGTAACTTTAGGAGTACCATCAAGACTTGTCGCTGGGGCAGTAACTGTTGGTCAAAACCACCAGTTAAGCTGGTTAGGTGCATTTTGAAGCTGGTAATACAGAATGGAACAGCTGGTTTAAATCAGGGAAGATGGTCCTAAGCTTTTCATAACCAACAAGCTCCTGTTGCTTTTAGGACCAATCACCCAAACCAGCTTAAACCAGCAAGTTTTCCCATTAATATATGCAAAACAGCTAAAATGCTGTTTTTATTAGTACATTATTAGTGGTGAGAGGATTATTAGAGGATTAGGCATTGTGTAATAAAATACCTTTATTATAACATGAGTATTGAAAAGGTTCAGCGATACTGTATCGATATCTCTGACAGAAATGATGAATATCGATATTTAAAAAAATAGCAGTCTTCATCTCTAAACTTAAACAGTGACAGAAATACTACCACAATGTAGAACATCCACCACCAGCTCTATAGTTCGCTCTCTCTCTCTCATTGTTCCAGTTCCTCATTGAAATTCATCAAGCTTAACTGTGGCCAATTTGGTCTCTTTGAAAGCTCTTCTGCCGCCACCTCCCTTGTCAGGTGTGTTAACGCTGCAGCTTTTGTTGGGTGTTTTGTGCAGTTGTGTGTGTGGTCTCTGCGATTCCAGGAACATAAATACAAACACTGAAAACCTGAAATCCAAGTTGAAAGGTTCTGAGAATGTTCAACATCTGAATTTATTTTATTATTTTACAAATGTTTTGTTTTATTTAGGAATCGGTGATTCACTTTATTTTTCAGCTTGATACTCAAGCAGATGCAATTTTTGTTCAGATCAAAATGTAATGTCAGGGGCAAAGTAACAAACTGTGAACCTTTAAAGTAGGGTCTAAAACAAATATATGAGCTTTTTATAAAATACATTTTATACGCATATACATTTAACTAAATAATCCTGCAAGCACTTTACGCACACACACACACTACACACACAACTAGTTCATCATATTCAGTGAATTTCAGGACTACACTTTTTGCAAATGGAATCCAAAACAACATACAGTGGGGAAACTATTTTTATTTTTTATTTTTTTTGCTAAGGTTTGCATATGGTGGTGTGTTCTTAATGACAGTCTATAATTTTAAAAATATTTATTTGACCTAAAATAACAACAAAAAACCGCTTACAGTATCAAAAGTTATAAATTGATTTGCATTTTGATAAGTGAAATAAGCATTTGATTTGACCCTAAGAATACATGACTTAACAGGGCTCTCTCTAACTTTCTTAGTTGGTCACACGAGCACATAATTTGGTCGCATTGTTTTTTCGCATTTGATTAATCAATGCATGCTTATGAACTTTTATCGGTTTTTTTTAGTATGGTAACAAAAGTGTTCAACATTATATAATGATTCTTTGTCGTATTATTTAAATTTAAATTTTGTGAACAACATTCCTTTTTGAAATTACTGGCTTTCACTTTCAAATTTGCGATCTGTCACATTTTACAAGAAAAGATAGTTGTCTGTTTTGCTTATATCTATACACCATTCACTTTTTAATACTAAAACAAAAGATGGATTCACTTATTCTTAATTAAAAGCACAACAACTATAAATCAATAGTCTGCAATGACAAACTACATAATGTTTATTTACAAAAATGAATAAACATCATGTAAAGGACACATCACATACTGTATTATTTTGACGACTAATAAATTACAGGATGTTTAGCAAACACAGAGAAATGAAATAAATAATGATATACAAATACTAAGGAAAGTCTCCATAGCGTAACGTGAGGTAAACAGCAAAAATAACAAGCTTTTCAAACAAAAAGAAAAGGTAGAGACTTAAACTGTTAGTCTTTTTCTACAAGAATACCAACATGTTCACCTTCACTTGGTGGCAAACCCTTGTATGGCAATCACAGAGGTCAGACATTTCTTGACCAGGTACCAGGTTCTTTCAGTAGTAAAGGAGGATTTTGTCCCACTCTTTGCAGATCCTTTTCAAGTCATTAAGGTTTTGAGACTGACAATTTGGCAACTCGACTACTCCTCAGATTTTCTATGGGATTAAGGTCTAAGACTGGCTAGGCCACTGCAGGACCTTAGTGTGCTTCTTCTTGAGCCATTCCTTTGTTGCCTTGGCAGAGTTTTTTGGGTCATTGTCATACTGGAATACCTATCCATGACCCACTTTCAATCCTGGCCTGCCCCTGACAGTACATGGCCCCGTCCATCGTCCCTTTGATGGGTGCAGTTGTCCCTTAGCAGAAAACACCCCAAAGCATAATGTTTCCACCTCCATGTTTGACATGGTGTTCTGAAATAATGGCAACATTCTTCCTCCTTCAAGACGGAGTTGAGTTGATGCCAAAGAGCTGGATTTTGGACTCATCTGACCACAGCACTTTCTCACTCTGTTTCTCTCTGAATCATTGGCAAACTGTGATAGACGGGGCTGTTCATGTGCTTTCTTGAAGGGGACCTTGCTGAGGCTGAGAGTTAGATTTCAGTATCCACACTAATTTTTACCAATTGTTTTCTTGGTGACTGAGGTCCTAGCTGCCTTGAGATCATTGACAAGATCCTCCTGTGTAGTTCTGGGCTGATTCCTCACCGTTCTCATGATCATTGATACTCACAGGTGAGATCTTGCATGGAGCACTAGTCAAAGGAGAATGACAGTTATTGTGGTTCTTCCATTTGTGAATAATCACACCAAATGTTGTCACTCACTAAGCTGTTAGGCGGTGGTCTTGTAGCCCATTCCAGCCTTGTGTAGGTCTACAATCTTGTCCCTAACATCATATCCTTGGACAGCTCTTTGGTCTTGGCCATGGTGGAGAGTTTGGAATCTGATTGATTGATTGCTTGTGGACAGATGTCTTCAAACGGTGTTGATATTAAGCACACACACAAGACACACACACATTACACACACTCCTTACCTGTATAAAACACATCTGGGAGCCAGACCAATCTTGCTGATTGATAGGGATCAAAGATATTTGACTAATTGATTGCTGAAAAGAAATTTTTAATTATTTGTTCTGGATTTTTTTTGTTATTCTGTCCCTCACTGTTCAAATAAACCTACCATTAAAATTATAGACTGATTATTTCTTTTGTGAGTGAATAAGCATTTATGGGTATCTGTTAACGGTATTAGCTACTCTTATCGATACTGCTTATCGATCCTCATTGTATTCTTATCGGTACTTTGTTATTTATATATATATACATACATACACATATATGTGAAATATATATTTATATGATAGATTAGCAGCTTAATTAACATGGCTTTATATTCTGAAATGTTAAATAAATATTTCATTAAATAAATATAAAACATCAATTTGTAAATGCACCAGTGTGCAGGCATTTTAGTGTTTATATACATAAGATAAGATAGAGTAGAACATGAACAAAGAAACAAAGTTAAACAAACAAATATACAAACATAAAACAAATAAACAAACAAAAAACAAATGTAAAAAAAAACACAGTGCAACACATCTATGATGGTCTACTAACATTAATGTTCAGGTAAATAATAGCTACAAAATAAATCTAAAAGTGATCAAATATAAATTAACACTGCATAGTTTTCACTGTATGTATTGATAGATTAATGCTTATTAAAGCTATTACTTTATGCAGATTAAGAGCTGTGAGCGATTTTGTTTTTGTATTTTGTTCTTTGATTAACATTGAAGAATCTCAATCTGTCACTAAGACAAAATATTGACACACAATTTTCTCCCAACTGTTCTCGTTCACTTTAAGATATAAACTGTGTTTAAGTGAATACTCTCAAGCCGTCATTTACATATTGTGTGTATTTGATCGTTTGGGCAAGCTCAGAGTGTACTTTGCTTGTCTGTTTTGGAGCGCATAATTTGGTCCACACACACACACACAGTTGAGTTGATCACACACTCTCAGACCACTTTTCTCTGGTTTGTACTCAGTAAACATTTTACTCAAACATTCTTTGTCACTAGTATTATTTAAATTTAGTAACTGTGAAAGGTCCAAGCTGCCTTTTTACAACAATCGACAGACGATTGATCTGATTCTGACGTTAAGTTTTGGCGTAAGTTTTAACTCTCTTCTATCATAAACAGGGCTTTCATGTTGCGTGTTGAACTCATCCACGTGAGCGATCTCGCTTCTGATTTGGGAATCAAAGATGCATCATAGACAAATGTTTGAATATTATTGCACTAACAACAGGGTGACTCTGAGGATAGAATTTGCAAGATAATGTGTATATATAGCAATAATAAATGTATGTGTGTCAATCTTAATTTACAGATAATAACAGAACGTTAACGCTCAGAGGTCAAATTTTATAATTTAGCCCCGAGACCGAGGTTTGGTACCCATCCTAGTCAGTGGGCAAACATACAAAATCAGCAGGGGAACAAATACTGACGAGATGGTAACCCAGAGACTATTTAGCTATCAAACAGTAAAATATTGTTTTCATTCATGTTTCATTCAGTAATTCACATGTCACCTTAGTCATTATGACCGTTACTGCACAGCACTTTTAAGGTGACATCCATGCCAAAAGCAACATTCCTCCCCTTTAAAGTAAAACTCCCAGTTAATTAGTGTTAGGTTATGATCTCAGGACATACTGTGGGAGAAGACGGAGTGAGAGAACCACGAGAGGATTCGTTAAGAATAATGAATACATAATACACTCAGAATCCCTCCTTATCTTATTACAGAGACAGAAACGAGACATGGAGAACGAGTGTGAGAGAGGAAGGGAACATCTCATCTCCACCCTAACAGCTGCATATACTCATACACCCACCCGCTTGAGTTGTCATGGCCACGGTGTGTGTGTATGTAGTGCTTAAGCTTAACCATGCCTCACAGGGTAGGAGTCCCACTAACGCCAAAACACTTCAGCTCCCAATCTCCCCAATAGTCTCTCCATTACACTCCCTAACAGCCTGGATTCAGTACTCTTTCTGCTGGATTCAACTGCTTTCTAGGGTTTAATGGTACACTTCTGACTCTATGGCTAACCATTAAGCTAACGTTTTGGTGGCGTTTATTTGTGCTATTTACTTAATCGGTAACAATCACTACTTAACTGCAGTTAATTCTTGACAAAGTGTATGACAATACAAATGTGCAAATGATTTGAAATTACAAAACCAACAGCAGGGTGGAAAATTAACACATGCCACCACTAGCCAAATAAAGGTGTTTTTCACAGTGGTGAGTCTTATCTACCAGACAGTGGGTGACCCGTTTCAAAACTGTCTTTGAATACAAAGAGAATTGTGGGATTGGATCTGATCGCTCCTACTCATAGGAAAACAAAGCTAGGGTAGCGTTGTATGTTCACTAGGGATGCAACGATTAACCGATTTAACTATTAACCGCGCTTTAAAGGTCCCATATTCTACACCTTCTTGGAGTTTTATTTTAGGTGTTGATGTCCTTAAGAATATATATATATGATATAAGTACCAAAACCATCTCAATTTATTTTTACAGCTCTTTTCTCATGTGCAAACAGATCTTTGTCTTGTTAATTAATATTAATGAGTCTATCTTCTGATTGGCCTGTTGTTTTCTGAGTGACGCACAGCTAGGCCAATCACAGGTAACTAGGATCATGTAGGGCTGACGTCACAATTATGTCACAGCGCTAGCTGCAAAACAAAGGAGGCGGCCCATTCAAACCAGCGCAGATTCGCTAAGTTACATAAGGAGCTTAAATATAATCTTGTTGTGAAGTTGGGTGCCAAAATGGACATAATACAGCCTCAAATTAGAAATTTGATCGTATACCTGCTGCCACTGCTAGAAAAAATTAATGACAGCTGTGGTTAAACGCAGTGGACTGGACAGAAACAATCAATCATCAAACATGATCGGCAGCATACACTTCTTGCAGTGTATTTCTTCTCACGACTATGCTGTGTATGAAATAATGTCTGTGTGCATGTGTAAAACAACAAACTGACGATTTATATAATAATTTGTGTTGTGATTAATTGTGGCTGGAATAATAATGTAGCTGTAAAAAAGTTGCCTGCTGAAACTGAAATGTATTTACATCTTCATCATGACTAGATAGACATGGTGAGTTTGTCTTTACTATACATCATGTTAGCGTGATCCACCTCATAGTAATAGTCATGTCAGATCGTCCATCCTGAGAGTGTATCGTTACAGGTCGGCCGATCTGGTTTCAACCGTTAAAGTTAACCTTTTCGTCATGTTTCCTGTGTTGTTGTTGCTCAGCATGGCATGGACGTGATGGTGTCTGGCGGTTTGGAAAAAGGATGGTGGATGCTCGGGATGGTGACTGAAGGCGATGACTGAGTAGTTCTGACATCACATTTTTACAGAAGTAACAAGGGTAAAAATTACAGCTACTTTATGAAGGCTGTGTGAGCTTTACTGTGGATTGACTGTTTTGAAACTTATATGGTAGTTACATAGCCCCTAGACCTTTATTATCATGAAAAAGCCAGCAAATGTGCAAATTATTTGAAATTACAAAACCAACAGCATGGAAAATTAAACATGCCACCACTAGCCAAATAAAGGTGTTTTCACAGTGGTGAGTCTTATCTACCAGACGTGGGTGACCCGTTTCAAAACTGTCTTTGAATACAAAGAGTAATTGTGGGATTGGATCTGATCGCTCCTACTCATAGGAAAACAAATGTAGCCAAAGCTGTACGTTGTATGTTCACTAGGGATGCAGCATTAACATTTAAAGCACGCATACTAAACTCAGCACATGCAGACTGTAACCGATGTCCTAAAGAATATCATGACAGCTTGTAAACAGTATATGTTTATTTTACAGTGTTACTTTTTTCGGATTAAAGTCCACCCAAATTGACGGTTTGATGGTGAAGCAGACAGCCAGACTTCCTGTCTCAGTGGTGCACTGGGATTCAGTGTGTTCAGTGATGTGGGCAGGACAGCTGGCATCATCAATTAACCTCACAGGAAGCTTTTCTACAACTGAATGCTGCAGACTTCTCATCAGGCCGCTGTCAGAGGGAACGTCAGTCAGCGGGAGGATGGAGGGAGGAGGGGCAGCAGGTTTGCTGATCTCCAGTAACCTTCCAGCGGCTCCCTCAAGAGCGAAACATAAAAACACACTGCCAGGAATGTAACCAAATCAGGCAGAAACACTGGCCTGTTGTTCCAAGCTATTTCTGTCCTTTCTCCTTCTCACTCTCACTCATGAAAGAAGAAAAAACTAAATACACAATTACTAGCACTCCGCACCTCTCTTTCCCTCCCTTGCTCCTCTTCAATAGACCTGACTAGACAGATATAGTATTGCAAACGTAAATGTACCAGAGAACGTAACGTATTCATGAATGTCAATGGAAAGTGATAGCAATCAACGGATAGCTTGTTGATGCAAAAGCAGAAAACTTGTATTTGTCATCTTGTATACAGTGCTGGAGTTTGTAGCATGACCTACTGGGTCTCATGTAGCTGGATTTGTGACTATCAGCATAAGGTTTGGTTCACTAACTTAAGCATATTCAAGCCAATAACCGCCACCTACATAGGACAGGTGTATCTGACCACACTTAAATAAAAATTAAAGTTGTTTTCAGTTGTGGCCACATAATGAGTTGGCAACTGTATGAATGATTTGAGAAGCTACTACAATGTTGCTTGTTTGACAAGAGACCAGAGGGGTGCGGAAATATCGTTTGCTTGTGTGATAGTCATTGTACTACACGAGGTACACAGAAGCTGTTTGGAAATCGTTTCATTAAGAGATAACAATAGAACAGAAATATTTTGAAGGGTTAAAAAGAAAACGTGTTGTTACTTTATTTGTTAAATGTTGTTCAATTTTAACACAATTGATGGACAATTTATTTCACATTTGATTTACTTGAATCCAAAAATTTTTATCAACACACTCAAACATCAACTAAGAAGACAAACCCTAACTATTAGTTGTACATGTCGAGCATTAATGATCTTTTAATAATTTACCCCCCAACATCAAAACCTTAGCAAACAGAAGAAAACAAAATTGAGCCATAAAAAAATCTAATATTCTACTTAAAAAACCTCAGAAAACATTAAATAGGCACATTAAAGACCTCAGAGAAGACAAAACTCAAGTACCTCAAAAACATCAAAGAACAAAATAAGCACCTCAAAACCTCAAAAAACTCAGTACCTCAAAAAATCTAAAAAACTATTCAAGTACCTCAGAAACTTCACAAAACAAAACCTCAAATTAAATAAGTGGGCCTACTTCAAAAACCTCAAGGAACAACTCAAGTACCTCAAAAATCTAAAAAATAACTACTTACCTCAAAGTACCTCAAAAACCTCAGACTACAAAACTAAAGTAGGCCTACATCAAAAACCTCAGCAAATACAGTTGAAATACCTCAGATGTCAACCTGGTCAAGATGTGCAAGGGTCAAATGGCCCACTAGAATATACCTTACAAAACAACTCTGTAATTTATAAGGTATGCAAATGGGCATTGTCACACATATTAATTGTAAAAGGTTTTATTTTTTATTAGGGCAGTACACGGTTTTGAATGACCACAGGTGGCGGGTTAGAGTTACAGCAGGACTAAATGTTTCAACTGTTGGAGTTAGAAATCATGACGATGTGTCCGAAAAAGACACTAAGAATGTCACATCTCACGTTTCACTGTAACAACTTCCAGACACTTCTGGCCCATAACAGCGGTGAAACATTCTGCACCATCAAAGGAAACAAGAAAATCTCTGACATGGTTGCCAAAACCACTAAAATGGACCTCAAGAGAGTTTTGACAGAGTAACACACATAACACAGGCCTCAGGTCAGCTGAAATCACAATCATATGAGGACTAAAAAAAAATGCCATGGGGCGACAGGATATTACAAGTTTATCACAGGCCTCTGATCAGTTTAGAAAGAAATAGCCATCAGAACATGAGCTGACAGAATCAAGTCAGCTAGCCTAGCCTCTAACCCATTAGCAGCGAGACACGCGAACAGCCCTGTGCAGCATAAATCCCACGCTGTCTGCCAAGGACAGTAAATCACAACTCTGCAATCTTCCAACCAGAGAACCAGGGTCAGTGACAAATAACAGTGTCCATGATAAAAATAACGAAAAAGCTTTTAAAATGTAGTTTAGAACACATGCCAAGTTTTCAGAAATGTATTCGCTGTATTCATGTTGGCTTCAAATGGGATTGGGAAACTTTTTTGAGAAATATTTAATGTTAATAAACCTAAAATGTCCGGAAAATAAAATGTAAGGTATTTTTTTACAAACAGGCTATAATAAATAATCAATTCATAAATAATTAAGTTTTTTGGTAAGTCACACCACATGACATTTCACAACCTAAATCAACCTTATAAACCTGACAGAGTAAAATAATAATAATCAATTAAATAATACAAATAATAGTAAAATGACAAAATAATGTAAATTAACATTATTATTAACTCATTATTACTTTATTTGTATAATAATTATGTTTTTGGGTAGTCAAACAAAATGATATTTCACAACCAAAACTCGCATTGCTTTGTCATAAAAGGATCAAACTATCTGAAATTTGAATAGGCTTATTTCCTAACACACAGTTAAAATATGTCTATCGATAAGATGGATGGATGGACGGATAGATAAAATGTAAGCAAATAATATTTTAGATGTACATATGTAGATCTAAACAGGAGACAATAGACAGAATGAGAGAGAAAGCTAGAACTGGGTCAAAATCCCTGCTGACTGTAATGTCAAGAACAGCAATCGAGACCTGTGACGCAATGGAGTAGGTCTTGATAGCGAAGAACAAGAGATGTTTGGAAACATGATCCCAGTTAAACATGAGGAACAGCGAGAAAGACGCTTGGAGATTGAGTCAGGACAGCTGACAAAGAAGCCGTTCAAGCGAGGAGTTTATGCAAGTTAGTGTAAAAATGGTGCGGCTCGATGGATCTGACAGGTTTAGATAAACTAGATGGAGTGTACTGGGGTTTTCAATCGTATACGTCCAGCTGAGAGGAGAGAAAAGCTTGTGAGAGCCAAAGACTGAGTGTATTGTCTACACCGTGACTTTGTGTATTTCACGGCTCCAGGAAATAAAAATACAGCGAGTGTTGCTGATCAAAGCCAGGAGAGTGAGAAGTGACTGCGGTTACATGCTGCTGGATGTACATTTGCACCCGACGGCCACTGTTGCCATGACAGCACCCCTACCTGTCCATATACATGCTGCGTATAGGGCACAGATGTGTTACCTTTATCTCAAAGGTCGTCGCCACTCGTTCACACAATGTCGCAACACATACGCACACGCAAACTCAGATTTCCACTATTTTTCATGGTTTAAATCAGCATCCAAAAACCTAGATCGTAGTGTGTTTCTAGTGAGTACACTCATGCGAGATGTTTGAGAGAATTTGTTGGGCCAAATTAAATCAATTTTCTTCCTGAATTCAGTTTTCCTTTGTAATTTTTCTGGATTGAGTTTTTTCCCGTAACTTTTCTGAATTACATTTTGAAGGTTACATTACAATTTTTGTAATCAAAAAGCATGTCCAATTAATTGAAATCATGAAAGTTATACAACAATTTAACAACAGTTTTTTAAACGTTTCACAAAAATCAAATTTTTAGGGCACTATGAAATGCGTTTCATATTTTTCCAAATTAAGTTTTTCTGGATTGCATTTTTTCGCATTATTAAAAGTTAAATTTTTACATTTATTTTTTAAATTACATCTAAAAATCTAAAATAGAATTTTAATGAAACCTTTTCTTTCTTTTTTTGGTTTGAACTTTTCTTAATTCCATTTGAATGGTTTAATTAAAAAGAAGTCTAATCTTGCTTAAAGAAGGCCCTCTGAAAATGTTTAATATTTTCAAATGTAAATCAAATAAGATAATTTTCTTAGCAAACAAAGTGCTACGGTTACAGTTAAAAACATGGAAGAAAGCATTTAAAATAAAATAGCATAAGAAGTGCATTCTACTGTACAATAATATATTTATGCCATTCATTCACACATAGATTGCAGAATATGCAGACTTCATATTTAAATAGCCCTTTTGCAGTTTAATATTCCACAGACACATATTCAATATTTCATCATGACACTCTTCATCATAAAGTCAATTTTATATTTTGACTGGATTCAGTGATCCTGTCAGCGAAATCACAGGGCTCTACAATTGAGGCACATATTGATAATATGTTGTAATACTTTGAATGATATTTTGCAAGTTGCAATGCATATATTATATATGCCTCTTGACATTGACGTAAAACAAAATAAAGTGTCTTTTTCATCTTGACTCTAATCTTGTACTAACTAAAAGTTGTGATTTTCTAGGCTGATTTGGCGAGGAACTATACTCTCATTCCGGCGTAATAATCAAGGAGCTTTGCTGCCGTGTCATGAGTGCAGCAGGCGCAATGATATGATGCAGCGCCTGAAAGTAGTCATAGCTAGGTAACTAGTTAAGATATAACAGGGGATTACTTGTCTGCTAATGATGCTAATGGTCTAATCCCTTTCAATGAGCTATGCTAAGCTAAGCTAAAAGTGCTCCCGCCAAACTCGAGATCGACTGAAGGGATTCAAAACAGTAAAACTCAACCATTTAACTCTAGGGAATTGCAAATGAGCCTATTTCCAAAAAAGTGGAGTGTTCCTTTAACTAACACTTCTCGCCCGCTTGAAAGCTGCAGTGGAGAGTCTGGTGAGGAGGTGAAGAGACCAGCTGGAATGAGTCTGATCACATCAGACTGCTTGTAAAATATTGAAAAAGCAATGGGAGAAAGCCATCTGCCAGCTAGCAGCATTGAAGATCGCCAGAACTGTACAAAGGGTTCAATGGAGAGACGCTTTTCTCTTTTTTTATCAAAAAAATAGTATAGTATAGAGATTGATTATGACAGATAGAAAGGGATATTCCCTTTTGCCTGTACATGAAAAATAGGTGGAAATTAGCATGCAAAATATGCACCAATACTACATTTCTGTCCAAAACCTAGGAGAAAATTAATGTTATGGTAGGTGACTGATTAATGATTTTCAAATTCTACACTGTTTTGTCTTCATAAATTAAAAATAAAACACTATATCAATTGTAGGGGTGGACGATAAACAGGTAGAAATTTTTCAACTGGTAGACTTTAGACTACAGTCTCTATCAAAAATATGGATGTTATAAAGACCTTATTTAAAGCAAAAATAACTATATTGTGATATATACCATTACCGTGAAATAAAATTACTCCTATAAGATTTTGATCATATTGCCCACCCCTAATCAACTGTGTTAAATGCTACAAGTTAATTTAAGCATCACAGCATTATTGAGTACAGTGTGGAAAATGGATATTCATTTTGACATTTGCTAAAGATTAGGCTACATACTAGGATAAATAAGTGGCATAATCCTCTTGACATATGAAATAAAAGTCAGAAAAATGTCATATTGCAAAATAGAAGTTTCTGAAGTTTCAGTGAGCTGTGAGATAAAGCACTCATGCAAGACTGGCTTTCCTTCCACTCTCAATTAGCCTGGCAGTATGGGCACCGCCGTGATTAATGATTGGTCAACAACCAGAGTCAGCGCTAAAAAATGAAAAGCAAACGCTGGGAGTCCAAGGTAAACCAGAAACAACCATTATTTTCTGAACGCAGAATAGAGGAGTCAAAGCATACACGTTTCCTTTCACAGCTCAGACTAAAAGCTTTGGAACGAGAATGAAAAATTGAAGTTTAAATTGGCTTCAAGAAGCGAAAAATGTCAGCTTGTCCTCGGAAACATTATTCACTTCACAGTGTTCAAAGGAAGTGCAGTGATGTGGGATATCTGGCAAATAAGGGTGTTTCTGGAGAACAGAGCAAACGCCGAGCTGATTTATGCTGAATAACAGGAACAGTGCTACTGCAAAGCCAAATGGCCATACATTCAGTACATAGACAACTAAACTTAACTGGTGAATCCAGTTGACTAGCATGGTCTTTCTAGTGAAGCTGGTTAATAATAGAAGTCTTGCTGGTTAAATCAGGTGAGAAGCAGTGCTGGATGATCTGGCCGACAAACACAATGCAAGTAAAAAATATAACTGCCAAAAAATATATATCGTATTGCTACTGCTTGGATATCCAGGCAAAAAGAACCAAAAGACATGAATGTAAAAATTAATAAAAATTAATATTTATTATGCATGTTGTTGTTGTTGTTATTATTATTGTTACAAATACTTTAGAACTGTTTTTAATAATAATTTAATACATTTATCTGTTTTAAATTTTACGTATTAATGCATTGTTATTATTATTGATGATGATGAGGCAAATATTGTTATTTGAATAATAATAATAATAATAAAAGATCATTACATTATTAAATTATTATTAATAGATGTATTATTTATTATATAACTGAATAATAATTATTATTATTATTATTATTAAATACTGCATGGTTATAAATTACTATTATTGTAACGATAACATTTGCAAATAAATGCATTTCATATTCTCCACTTTTAATTTAAAATATATATCATGGAAATTATTATTGTTATTATTTTGCATAATAATAATAATAATTAATATAGTGCAATATTTTAAAAGGTCACAAATAAAATAGATAATATTAAATAATAATATTAGTATTAACTAATGTATTGTTATAAATTCCTATTATAATCATAATTAATAGTAACATTATTCAATCATGTTAATTAATATTAATATTTAGATAATAATGCATGTATTTACTTTTAAATATTGTTATGCAAATTGTTATTGTTTTTAATAATACTAATAGTAATAATAATATTTTAGAACACATTATTTTAAGTTAAAAAAACTAAATAATGTCAAAAAACTACAAAAATAAATTATGTATTGTTATAAATTGCTTATCTATTATCTATTTATCTAAAATCTAAATATCTGTTATCCAAATTGCTGTTGTTTGTTAGTTTGCATAATAATATTGCCATTTTGCACATTTCATTTTGGATTACAACAGCAATAAGTGATGTTCATGTGAAGCTTGCATGTATTTGTAAACCAGGCCACTACAGTGTCTGAAAGCACCACATCTTCAGCCTAACAACATAACTCAATAATTACAGTAGAGCAAGAGCACACACGTCACCTTACAAGAGCAATCTGTCCAGCCTTGAAGTCCCAGTGGAGCAAGTTTAAACACAAAGGTGCTCTCGTAGTCATGTGTTCCCTGATGAGAAACTAATAGCGCGGGTTCAGCGGGTCATAGCGAATGTATTCTGAACACACTCCTGCTCTCGCGCTCAAACGCCCATCTCTGCTCTGAAACACATTCATGTCTGGAAGAACTGCGACTGAAACATCCATGACACCCAAGGGCTCAACCGTGAGCCAGAGAGAGGAAATGAAGGCTTTCTGCGGTGGTTAAAGCGCGAGATGGACAGGAGGAGGCTGGGAGCAGCTAAAGGATTAGCGCTTTAACACGTGAAGAGGGATGCTGCTACGCTACGTTAAAAACTTGCAGGCGGTGCTTTTTTCATGCTCCACATCCACGGGTTTCCATGGCAACCCGAGTCTGGGCCGTTCTCGAGGCCAGTGGCTGTTGTTGAGCCCCAGTCACGGTGCACCAGGCCTCTTTCTCCACAGGAGCAACAAAAGATCTGTGCGTTTCATTAGGGACCTTCAGAAGGAGTCCGAGCGACTGACTGTGACAGTCAATGCTAATCCTTACTGAAGCGCTGCTTGAGTCTGAACACCTGCACCTGGAGATTAAAGTCTTTTCCAGGTTATTCATACGGATAATGGAGAAGAGACAGGACACGATGGACAACAACGAAAGGTGCAGGAGGTCAAAGGCTGGTCGGAGGTGAACTGTACCGTAATTATTGCTTTTCAAATGTCTAATAAACGATATACAAAACAATTTTTATTCTATTCTGATGTCTGCTTTTTGACACATATAAAACATTAAATTATAATATATATATTTATTATAATATACATATTTTAATAATAATAATAATAATAATATAGTCTGCTTTTTAAAAATTCATTGCATAAGAAAAAATGCACTGAACATTTTATTGAAATGCTTATTATTACTACCACATTTATCGTCAACATTATGCATATCATTATTATGTTTATTACAATTATTATTATTATCATTTTTATTATTAATTATATAATAATTAATACGAATTGGTATTATAATGTATTTTTATATTTTTATAATTTGTATTGACAATTTGATTACTAAATAATGCATTATTATAAATTATTATAATAATTATTATTGATTAAAAGTACACCATTTAGAAAAATGTATTATTATTAGTGGTGGGCGTTATCGGGTTAACGTTGGCGTTAACGTGAGACTCTTATCGGCGATAAAAAATATCGCCGTTAATCTATTCTCAAAGTTGGGTTGGGAGCTGGGTCTATACTACGCAAGCTATGATGACTTTCACCCTGATATTTTAGCCGGATGTATACCTAGCCGAATTGCACTGTAGGGGCGAGAACGAGTCTTCGAACTAGAGGCTCGTAGTCCGTGATGGACAGATTGTTAACGGCTGGTCTATGTGGTAATACAATCGGCAGGACATCCAAACACTCATCTATCATTCATCAACCTCAAATATGGCTTTTCATCTGAAAGATGTATGTAGTAGCAACTTTACATGGCGCTCAATATGATGTTAACCTAGAGAAATGTGCGCTATTGAAGTGTTTGTGTGGAAGCGCTGCAGGACAGGCTCCGGTGCGTTCACTTGCTCTTAAAATCTCCGTCATTTTGGTCATACAGATAAAAGTAGCCTAATACATCTTTCGAATCTGTAAAGACTACGCTTATTTGTGCACTCAGAATAACAACGAAACGCTATGCTTTTAAGCAAACAGGATGCGCTTTAGGTCTCATGTGAACTTGAGCGAGAAACTTGAAACTCCGTCTTTGAAAAATATATCTATAGAGAGTGAAATGTCAAAAATAAAAATAGAAGGCGTGTGTGTTAGCATGGATGATTTACATGAAATTTAATCTGTGCATAAGATGGCTTTCAATTCAATATAATAACAAAAAACGACATTTTGGGTTTTATTCAACTAATAAGGTGGGCACGCTGTGATCTGTACTATATTTTACTGTAATTGACTGTTATCGCAAAAAAAAAAAAAAACAACAACGGGAGTGGGAGGAATGGGAGTCATTCTTCCGGGAGTGGAACGGGATTTTCCTCCAGTTTTTTTCGTGGGATTGGGACGGGAAGAGATTAAAGTTTGTGATGCATTTTGGAAACAGGAGATGAGCCCCTGGTCTAATGTGCCACCTGGCTTGAGAAACCCGTTCTCAAAGACTTACTTTTAGTCATTATTTGGGTAGCACACATATTCTGAATGCCTTCGGCAGAATTCAAATGAGCCATTTTAATCTAGATTAATCTAGATTAATTCCAAAATTAATCTAGATTAATCTAGATTAAAAAAATTAATCTATGCCCACCTCTAATTATTATTGTATAATAGTGACAATAACAATATTAATAATAATATATTCATTGTAACAATATATTGTTATATAGGCGTTTTTATGTCTAAAACAATCTATTTTGTATTGCAATGCATTGTTATTATTAATTACATTATGGCATTAAAATTAAATGCCATATTACATTAAATAGTATTTAACTATTGAATGTATTATTATAAATGATTATTGTTTAAAAGTACATCATTTAAAACAATACATTATTATTATTATTATTATTAATTATATATTATTGATAGTAATATCAGCAGCAATATTAATAATATTGCTGCTGATATTACTATCAATAATAACACAATATATTGTTATAATGCCATGTTTTTATTGTCAATTATTATTATTATTAATAATATTATTAATATGTATTTTTCTACTAAATAATGCATTGTAATACATTATAACTACTGACCAAAAGTATGTAATTTAGAACAATAAATAATAATAATAATAATTATTATTGCTATTAGGGTTGTTCCGATTCCGATACAACGCACTGGCACATTGCCAGTAAATCACTCGCAAATGCGACGAAATCTTCACCCTGGGCGACTAAATGAGGTCTAATATTAGCCACTGGCTAATAGGTGCTCAGATTGAACTCGCCAGTGTGTGTTGGAGGCCATGTATAAGTTTAGCACAGATATATTTTCATCAACTATAACCGCTTCAGTTTCACCCTCTGTCAAGCGATCTGTGCTATTATTCAGTTCATATGAATGGATGCGCAGCGCACCTGTATTTGACATACCGTAAGCTCTAGTGTGAGGCACATGATTCGCCGTCGCTTTGCTTTTTTCCTCACACGCAGAGCGAGAGAGAGAGAGAGAGAGAGAGAGAAAGGGAGCGAGATACATTTACATTTATGCATTTAGCAGATGCTTTTATCCAAAGCGACTTACACTGCATTCAGGTTATACATTTATTGTCAGTGTGTGTTCCCTGGGAATTGAACCCACAACCTTTTGCGCTGCTAACGCAATGCTCTACCACTGAGCCACAGGAACACAGATAGTCTTACATGTAACGCTTCAGTTCTGCATGGCATGTAAACGATATTCTTTGTTGTATTTTCCTGTCAAAATAACGGCGTTCGTTTGGAATTTTTCAGCTTTTCAGAACTGCCGGGTTCTCTGGTAGTAGGCGGAGCTAATGCACAAACAGCAATCTCATTGGCTGGCGCTCACCTGTTATCGTCCCTGTTTTGATTTCAGCAAATCAGTTCGAGCGAATGCAGATAACGTGATTAATATTCATGAATCCAGCAGCTCGTTAATCCTTAGTGCTCTTTTTATTGTTCTTAGTAGAATTCATAGTATGATTATTATCTTATCAGTATTATTGATAGTTTTTCCCCAGAAAACACTGAATGACCAAAAAAGCACCACCACCAAGTTCAGTTAAAATGACTAATGTGCATTCATACATGGTTACAAAGTTAATTCTAATTACTAAATTTCTATCATTTAATAATACTTGATTATCATAATTTATTTATAATGCTTGACTGTCTGATGTTAAGAGTGTACTTTTAGATATTTAAAAAGCTGTGCCATTTTCCAAACATTATATATTTTTTTGTTTACTCGCCAGACTCCATATATGGTGAAGCACACCATAAAATAATTGTATCAATTCATACAGGGCTAGTTGTTCATAAAGCTGTATAACCAGATACACACTCAGGTATCGGATCAGTACTCTGTATCGGCCGATACCCTGAGCCTAGGTATCGGAATCGGTATCGGGAAGGGAAAAAGGGTATCGTAACATCTCTAATTGCTATTTAGATAAATACATTACATTACTATTTTATTGGTTTTATATTTATGCAACTGTTAAGTCTAAAATGTTCATGTTGCTCACTTATGAATATCTGATGAAAACCTGATAGATGATGCAATGATGCATGAACTAATAACCAATAAAGTAGTGAAGCTTACTTATCGCTGACAGCGCGATAAGTTTTTATCTGTCAGAATTATCTGTCTCTACTTATCACTCTACCTTTGCTACACTTTATTCGTCTTCTCTACAATACGTTGTCTGGGTGGGGGTGGGGTTATAAATGATTCGAACCTTGATCGCCCATATGAGCATCACAGCTCAGTATTTCGAAGCAAGTGCACAAACTGTTAGGCCAGGGCTCAACACACCATAGCCAAAATCCTCCTGAACAAATGCATTCCTTTGTGTCTATATATAATCCATAAATGAATAAATAAAATGTCAGAACAGAACAATGAATAAATTCCTGCCTTCTTAGCCACAGAAATCAAATCACCACAGCTGAAAAGGGAGCGAACACACCATTAGAAACAGGACGTCGACTGACAATATGATCTTGCTGAATCACTGCTGCTGATCTAAGCACTTCGTGCTGGGAGCTCTTGACAGCCTGCATGTTAAATAGTTATTCCATAACCATAAAACCTCCAAATGCTGCTAATGGCAATGGGATAATGACCAAAGAGAAGAATTCAGTTCTGTTTTTGTTACTATTATGCAATCTACTTTTATAAGGGCCAAATTCACTCAGCATTTAAATGCAGACTGGCTTTTCACAACTGAGCATGGTGTGTCTTTGAACACATTAAGGTCTAATTACAGGCCGTGCTGCTTGTCTTCCTTCATGTGTCACTCTGTTAAATGGGGACTGTTAACAGAACAAAGGATCACTTGCGGTAGGGTGTTTGATTCCGGCGGACCCTACCATCAGGGGCTGGTCATTATAGCAGCATGCATACGGGCGAACGGGTCGTGCGGAGGTTACTGAAACCAGCCATTATCAGGGGAGAGGAGGGAAAGGAAGTGGGTTTGAGTCTGGTGAGCTACAGCCTAAGGCCTGGTCAAGCCCAAACATTTCTCTTTAACTTGATTCCTGTAATGAGCGCAAAGGCCTTCCTTATTTCCAGCATGACACATGGACACAGAGGCCTCCCTTGGAGAGAATCTGGCCATTTCAACAAGTCTGAGACCAGCCTTCCCTACGATAAATCTTAAAGGGGCCGTGTTCTACATATTTGTGACACATTTTTACCCATTAGTCAAGTTCTCTTGCACTAAAGGGGTTAATTTAAATTTCATAAACATTTTTAGGAATTTTGATAGCAAGAAACAAACAAATAAAATATCAAAACAGCTTTAGAATATTACAAAAAATATATATAAATATTTTTCAAAATCATCTTTACATGTTTACCTAATAAACATACAAAAGAACAAACAATAGTTTTCCAAAAGCAGATTTGCAACACTTTAAAAGAATGAATAAATGAACGAACAAATTCCAAAGCAGCTTTAGAACATTTAAATATAAGAAAATATTAATATTACCAAAGCAATATATCCAAAGCATCTTTACATCTTAAACAAACAAACAAACAAACAAAATGAACAAAACAATCATCTTTAGAACATAAAATAAATATATTCCCCAAAGCTTAAAACATTTGACATAAATAGATGAACAAAATGAGTAATTTTTTAAAGGATCTTCAGAACATTTAATACAACAAAATAAAAATACTAAATAATATTGTTCACAAGCATCATTAGATTTTAAATGAAGCTGCTTTAGAACATTAATAAAATAAAATAAATAGATCGGTTTTAAATACAGTTCTGAAGCAAGTTTACATTTTATGTGCTTAAATAATTAAATAAATACATAAAAATTGGCTTCTGAATATTTAAATTTAATAAAAACAATTAAAAATAAAATATTTTTCCAAAGCATCTTTATAATTTAAATAAATAGTTGTAAAGCTATGTAATATGTATAAATACAAATGTGATAATTTCTTACAAAAAAATACACTTTTTATTACTATAATCATTTAATTTTAATGCAAACCCCACTATTAAAATGGAGGAGCAGAGACATGTCTGCCAATCAGATGGTGGGAACTGACAGCGGTTACATTGAAAAGTCAATTACACAATTCAGGAAACCTCAAAGGGCAAAAAAGGCTAAACATTTTGTGAGACAGGGAAGTGGACATGCCGGAGAACTCAAAGTATTATCCAAAAGTAGGGAAATAATAAGAGGTATATGCAAACTGAAAGAGCAGACAGCCTTTTCACAAACAGCCTGGGAATATTTACATGTTGCTGTGACAGGATTGTGAAGCCTAGTTTGAAAGAAACGGATACATGCCTACAAAACCCCTGCCACCCTGCAAAGCATCAAAATGCCTTAAATCACAGCATGTCTTTCTGCGGAGGCTGGCAAACCCCGACACTGACAATATACAAGTAAATCTAATGCAAAGTAGCACCAAGGACTCTCATGCAAGAAAAAAAAACATCTCCAGCAAATTCAGTATATTGAAACCAACCAGACTGCTATTTCTCATTGAAACCATTTTCAAATATGTCACAACACCAAATCTGCATGTTATGCAATGTCAACAGTGAATTAGTAATGGTTAACCCTGTATATCCACTACATACCATGGAGGCTTAAAAAAATCTCAACGATGTAGACTAAATCAGTTTGACATTTGTGCCTGACAACTGTTTCAAATGCCAAGCGTCCCATTCATTTCATTACAAGAGACCTTCACAAGCTCCCACCCTAAAACACAACGTCAGCGTGCCTCCAAGAACATTAACAGCCTCCCTTCTGGAGCTGTACTGAACTTATAAAGCTATACTTTTTTAAACTAGGAAGAGCCCAATGTATATTTGGGTAATTTGTGTATGAGTATATTAGCTTAAGTACACAGACAAGCACACTTTATACTTGATTTGATAGCGTCTGCCAAGTATACTTCAAAAGTACACTCCATTTTATAGTTTCTGTAAACATAGGGTCTTGACACATGCAAAAGGTTTATCATTGTCCAGTATCTGCACCTTTTCCCTCCACAAATAAAAAAAATATCTTTGTGTTTTTCAAAAGCTCAAACATGTGACGCTAGAACCAGTGACGTTTTGGTCACATAATATCTGCACTTGCATTTCAAACAATCAAATATTAATTTAAATTGAATGAAATAACAGTTTTCAGAGAGAGAGAGAGAGAGAGAGAGAGAGAGAGAGAGAGATCGAAATTAATTATTTATTTTCTCCGCAAGCGATCGCAGTTTGAGTATAGTTCTGTGTAAATAGATAAACCGCGCTGTCAGCAGTTTTCATAACCCAGAATGACAAAAAACATTTGAATTATTCTGATAAAACGTGCCAGTTAAGAAATGCAATAAAATACGATGTTTTGTTTGTTATAGCTTATTTCAATATTCCAGAGAATATTATTCAGTGAATTATTATTCCCTCTTTAGTCTATTAAACAGCTTATAAACCTAAAACTGTAGTTTAAAATGAAGTTGATATGACTTCTGTCCTTTATTTTCTCCATTTGAAAACATTAGACATTCTTTTGCTTATTGTTAATATCAGTGTTGCTGATGATGCTTTTTATAAATATTTTTTTTTTATTGTTGTAATTTGAAGATTAAATTTTACATGAAAATGTTAATTTTGAACAGTTTTTTGTTGTTGTTAAGATGACTGAAAGGAGGAAAAACCAAAGCGAAGAATGGACTTACTTCACTCTGTTATTTATTTACTTTATAACAGTAAATATATATCGGTTCTGCATATCGTTATCGGGTACATAAACGCATAAATAATCGGTATCGGTTCTAAAAATCAATATCGGTCGATCACTACTTTTGAGATTAAGTTTCAAGATGTTTCCAGTAGTCTATTTAGTATGGGGACCCTAATTGACTGAAAACGTCACATTATCTAATCAGAACTCTAACATGGCAATAGGCCAGTGTGGTTTTCCTGCGTAAAATGGAAATTAGGAATCAGCACCTCAGCTGTCGGCTACAGTGACCAGGAAGTGATGAAACACACTTCTTCCATGACACACTTAAGTTCCTTCACTTTTAAGAGAAGCAGGAGGGCTGACAGCGTCATTAAACACTGGAGGACTTAGCTCTTTTGAGCCCACCACCAGCATATTGCAACGCCTCTACTTCCTGAATCACCTACACTATCCGGAGGACAAATCCATAACATTGCATAATAATGATTTATAATCTCAGCTGCATCCTTGGGGGCACTCGGGAGAAAATTCCCAATACAATTCCCTTCCTGAGTGGGGCGGCGTACGGATGTCAAGGGAAGCATTGGAAAAAGCCTAAGGATATAATGTAGAGCACTTCCTCTTATGACTCTCTACGGCCATCAATGGAGCTCTGTCAAGGGCAGATCAGGATGAAAACACTGCTCATGTCCAGATGACATCCATTTGGTGGGAAAATTCAAATCCCAAAATGCTTGTTCAACAAATTTAGGCAATCCATATTTCATAAATGCAGAAAAACACTTTCGTGCAAACTGTAAAGTAATGACTAGCTTCCCAATAACCAACTATCCAATTACCTAAGTTGTTAGTAAACTTATCTAGATTTAGTTTAGTTACTTTTTTTATCAGGGATGCAAAAATGAATTTAGAAACAACTCATTTTCAGCATGCTAACCTAACAACTAGGGGTCGACCGATATGTGTTTTTCAGGGCCGATACCGATACCGATTATTACAGATCAAGTAGACCGATAACCGATATTTTGAACCGATATACGTGTCTGGTGTAAAAATGAAAATGAATGCCAAAATTAATAATAACAAGAGCTCTGACAAAAAAACGTTCTTTAAATGCTTTTAAACATGTCTTTAATTCTGAAAACTGTTAATAACAACAACATTAAATAAACAGTAATATTAATAATATTAATAATAACATAAGTACAGAGATCACCCAGAAGCATTCTGTAAACATTTTGTAAAACTTAAAGTAAACGATTTAGCGATTGTGTGATTATTCTCAACAAAAGTTGTAATAATTGTTGTAGTTGTATTACGATACAGTAATATATTCGGCTAAACCGAACTTATATTTTGACAGGTTGCCATGAGGACCTTTTAAGTTTCTGTAGCCTATGTATATATGATATGACGATCGCTTTACTCAAATGAAACGGTCAAATGCTCATGAAGTGACTCTGAGCAGTTCTGGGGATGTTGTTCATGTATTTATGTCCTCATTTAGTGAGACGGCAGACGCTGAAGTCACTGCGAGGCGCCACATGCGCTCAGTATGTATGTGTGCAGTAAATGAAACCGACGCCTGTGTCATTCATTAACAGAGATGCAGAACATGCAGGATTCATATTTAAAGTGTTTTTGCTTTAATATTTATAGATACTAGTCCATAGAGCGAGTCGATTTAAGTGTACTGACCTACTTTTGATTAATTCATCCAAACTTGACACATTCGACATTCCGCGTTATACGGTAAATTCCATTATATGACTGCATTCCGCATGATTCCGCCGCATTTTTCGCATCGCGACATCATGGGTTATATTGTGGTGTTTTGCAACTTCAGCAACGCCTGCTGCTGCTTTACCTTTGAGAGACAACTGATGCGTGATCACTGAGGCAGCTCCAGTTAGCACGCGTGCCGTGTGAGACTGCCTTCAGTTTTCCACGCGTTGATTGGTCGGACTCGTGACTCTACATATCAGATGAGCGGTGCGGAGATTGCTCTCAGAGATTGAGAGATCGCCTCACTCTCACAGAGTGTTGAGCTCAGACAGGCTGCATCGAGCCAAATAGTGCATTTAAACATTAAATAGTTTCACCTGTATTATTTATTCACCAATAAATAATGTCACCTGTAAATAGTATGTTTGTTTGCATAAAAAAATTATCGGCAAATCTGTTTTTAAAATGGCCGATATCGATAATCGGTAAAATGCTTAATATCGGCGCCGATAATCGGCCTGGCCGATAATCGGTCGACCCCTACTAACAACAAGCTGTGCATTAGCATGTTAATGTTAACGTTTAGACAGTCAGATAAATGCCTATAGGTATACACTATATTGCTCGGGTCACCCCATTCTAATGAAAGGTTTGACTACTTTAGTAATTTCCATGAGTACAAATCTTAATGTTTAAGCATATAATGATATTCTAGGGAATTGTGTGCTTCTAAATGTATAGCAACAGTTTGGCCAGGACCCTTTTCTATTCTAACATGACAGTGTCTCTGTGTATAAGGCAAGGATCAGAGAGAAATGATGATTCAGTCAGTGTGGAAGAACTTGACTGGTCTGCAGAAAGCCAGGTCCTAATCCCAGCTGAACACCTCTGGTGTGACTTTAAATGCAGACCTTGAGCCAAACATTCTCACCAAACACCAATGACTTGTACATTCTTTATATGGACAAAAGTACTGGGACACCCTCTTCTTTAGAAGAGAAAAGAGCACTTCCAAACTGTGGCAACAAAGATGGAAACATAATTCATGTACATAAAAATGGTTTTGAATGGTTTTGAAATGACTGTCCCTGTACCATATGTGCAAGTCATTGGTGTTTGGTGATGGATTTGTGGCTCATCATTTCTCTTTGATCCTTGCCTTATACACAGAGGCACTGTCATGTTAGAATGGGGTGACCCAATACTTTTGCCAATATAGTGTACAAACCCGATTCCAAAAAAGTTGGGACACTGTACAAATTGTGAATAAAAAAGGAATGCAATAATTAACAAATCTCATAAACTTATATTTTATTCACAATAGAATATAGATAACACATCAAATGTTGAAAGTGAGACATTTTGAAATGTCATGCCAAATATTGGCTCATTTTGGATTTCATGAGAGCTACATATTCCAAAAAAGTTGGGACAGGTAGCAATAAGAGGCCGGAAAAGTTAAATGTACATATAAGGAATAGCTGGAGGACCAATTTGCAACTTATTAGGTCAATTGGCAACATGATGGCCAAGGGCCAAGGCTCATTTAAAATGGACTGTGGCAAAGTGGAAAACTGTTCTGTGGTCAGACGAATCAAAATTTGAAGTTCTTTTTGGAAAACTGGGATGCCATGTCATCCGGACTAAAGAGGACAAGGACAACCCAAGTTGTTATCAGCGCTCAGTTCAGAAGCCTGCATCTCTGATGGTATGGGGTTGCATGAGTGCATGTGGCATGGGCAGCTTACACATCTGGAAAGGCACCATCAATGCTGAAAGGTATATCCAAGTTCTAGAACAACATATGCTCCCATCCAGACGCCGTCTCTTTCAGGGAAGACCTTGCGTTTTCCAACATGACAATGCCAGACCACATACTGCATCAATTACAACATCATGGCTGCATAGAAGAAGGATCCGGTACTGAAATGGCCAGCCTGCAGTCCAGATCTTTCACCATAGAAAACATTTGGCGATCATAAAGAGGAAGATGCGACAAAGAAGACCTAAGACAGTTGAGCAACTAGAAGCCTGTATTAGACAAGAATGGGACAACATTCATATTCCTAAACTTGAGCAACTTGTCTCCTCAGTCCCCAGACGTTTGCAGACTGTTATAAAAAGAAGAGGGGATGCCACACAGTGGTAAACATGGCCTTGTCCCAACTTTTTTGAGATGTGTTGATGCCATGAAATTTAAAATCAACGTATTTTTCCCTTAAAATGATACATTTTCTCAGTTTAAACATTTGATATGTCATCTATGTTGTATTCTGAATAAAATATTGAAATTTGAAACTTCCGCATCATTGCATTCTGTATTTATTCACAATTTGTACAGTGTCCCAACTTTTTTGGAATCGGGTTTGTACTTCAGTTTTGACAAAAACGCTAGTATGCATACAGCCGAATGTATAACATATGCGCACCAGAAAGTTTAATCTGTCCAGTGTCTGTGCTATTACTCTCCAGAAGTTATGAGCAATACATTGATAAGTTTATCTCTAAACCCCCTTTACACAAACAATCATCAAAGTGGACGTCTATTATTATTGCGTCTCCAGTAGTTTTTGTTGTCCCTTCTCCTCAAATGTATTTATTATAATTTTTTTGACTATGAAATAGTGGCCTGGGCCAGTGTTGCTACCTTGTAATCAAACAAATTAGTGCGAAGAAAAGGTACATGTGAGTATACAAAATATGCACGGTTAGAAAAAGCTATATGAATACAGTACACTGATGATGATATTTGTAACATTTACTGTCCGCATACACTAGCATACCAAAATATACATGGGATTTTAGACCCTTTCTGAGAAATTGCATGTTAAATTTATTCCCTAACCAGGTAAAACAATACAAGATTCCAGCAATAAGCTACTTGTCCAAAACGAATGCAAAAATTGGCAGTGCTGCAAAACAATCAATCACAAAGAACAGCCAATCAGAACACTTCTCTGTTTGCGTCCTCTTAAATAATGTACCTTAAATTTGTATGCCTTTTAGTTTTTTTATTTTATGGCTTAAGGCTGGATACACTACATACCATTTCCCCAGAATTACAGTCTAAACGAGTCGAGGCTAGTCGAAAATCAAAGCCACTTTGCAGATTTGAGCTGACAGATTTCACAGAAAATTACACTCGATTTTTTGTTTCAGACTATGATTACATTCAGTTGGAGGATATCAAACATGTTTTGAGCAGGGGTGCATGTTATTGTGTGTGTGTGTTTTTATGCTGGTACCTTTGCTGGCCCTGGACATGACACTGTAACCACTAATAGGTGGCAGCAAGTTCTTGTCTTAATAAGTTCTTCATTGAATGAGTGATTCATGATTCATTCAAAATGGTTGATTCAATTAGTAACAAAGCAAATTGCTGTCTTTATAAATGGATTGTTAGATCACTGATTCAAATGATTCATTCACAAACAGATTCATTCAGTAATGAAACACTGCAATGTTGCTCTGAGAGACACAAATATTCTGCTCCGGCTTGGTTTGGAACTAAAACTTTTTTTTTTTTTGCAAATATCGCTATAAACAAAAAAAAACATACAATGATGTGTTACAAATGTAACTCATTCAATATTAACTTGTTTTTCTTATAACTGTTAATAGACTATCACATTCTAATATTCAGAAAAATGGCACTCTTGCTTGTGTAATATTATTGAACTATATCATATCTTAGAGATATTAATAAAAGAACATATACAGGAATATTGTTTTGCTTTCATAACTTGAATTATGGCGGCATTTTAACTATAATCTAATTGGCTTCATCAAGCAGTTAATTCTTTTGGACTCAAGATGTGCTTTTGTTTGTTTTTTGCAAAGTGAATGACATACTCGATAATGTCAGCTCACACATTCTTAAAACATTAATTACAATATCATATTATTGTAGACAAAAATATTGCACGCTCCTAGTTTAATTTTAACCAATATCATCTCTTTTGGACACTTGAATTTCATTATATGGACACAAACAGTTGAAACATTCTTCAAAATAGCTTCATTTGTATTCCACAGAAGAAAGTAAGTCACAGTTATGGAAAAACATGAGGGTGAGATATTATTTTGCGTTTTTTGTTTTTCATTCTTTTAGATTGATGACTTTGTTTGAATTTGTTCAAACAACTCAATGAATGTGAGTTTTGCACATCACTATTGGCTATTTTGCTTTAGTGTATGTCCATACAAGCAAACAGCACAACATTATAAAACTATCCTGTGATTGACTGCAGTCAATATTCATGTTTCCATCCACCTATTTTAATGCACATTTTGGAATGTCGCATAAAAAAAACGCTGGATGGATACGCCAAGATGCGATAAATTCTAAAAATCCACATAAAAAGTATGTGCACATTTTAGTAGGAATACGGAGAAGGAAAAATGCGCATAAACTATGATAGAAACACATTTACCAAATAAATGCCTCTAAGTGCATTGAAAAGACGTGACATTGCGCTTATTAGACGGGATAACTTGACCAACCAGCGGACCGATCTCATTCACAGCATCTATATGTTGTTATGGTCATTCTGAAAAGCCTGAGCAAAGTATTTCTGTATAATTACTGTCTTACATGACTGTGTTCCCCAAACAGCTGGCATCCATCTCTGAGAGCAATGACTGCATTTATTGTGTCGCATTCTGAGGCGCAAGTAATTTATCATATATGAAAATGATTATATTCTCCTAGTTTTCTTAGTGATATTTAGTGCCAGTTTACCAGGAAGTGACGAGGAAACGGTGCTTTATTCGCAAAAGTTTTATGCGATATTCCAGTTTTGCACACAAGTTTAATTCGAATCTTTGGATGGAAACATAGCTTATGAACAATGCCCATCTGTATGTAGATGGCATGTGGTGAACAGACATCTCCATGTAGAAGACATGTAACAAAAAGAGTTTGAAGACAGGAAACACAGGAACTACAGAACACCAAGAACCAATTAACATCTTTCAAGAATTCAAGACCAGACGAATAAAAGAGACACTATGCTGGGGTCACTGCTGGTGGCACGGTTGCTCTGCGGTGACGTCACATCCAGTTGGTACGGCAAGAATCTCTCACTAGCGTGGAAGAAGCCCCTTGTTTGGAAAGAGCATGGTACTGTGTTTCAGCCCTGAGGAGTCGCTATTCAGGGACATGATGGATGTCTGGAGTGAGCTGATTTACTGAGAACAGACGGAAAAGCATATCTGGACAGGGGATTGTGTGTAACAGAGCATTAGAGCCAGACTGGGCCAAGTTTCTGTCACAAGCCTACAATCACACCGAAAAATCACAAATTGTTCAAAGAATGATTCAATATGTCCACTTTGTGTGTCCACCAAAATCTGTTGATTGCGAGTGGAAAAATAGATTATTTATCTTTTGATGAAGGTGAATTACTCAACAAATCAACAATCTGCTGAACAGATTTGTTTTTGTTTAAAGTCCATGTTAAGCAGACAGAGACATGTGTGTATGATGGCTTACATTAATTAGCATTAATGTGGAATCCACAGCTGAGTATTTAGAACATCACATGCATTGAATTTAGAAGCATGACGTGTAGCCTATTACACAAGGGTCCTGAAGGCTGAGACCACCAGCAAACATGCTGCTATTTTGCATTTGTCTATATTCCAATGAATTTATTTTCCATTACGAATGATCAGCACAGCCATTTTAGGGCCTCAAATAACAAATGTTTAGCAGTGTTGTTATTGTTAACTTAAAGTAAAATATATTTTTAAAAAGCATTTCAAGTTCATTAAAATAAAGCTGAAATAGAATAAAATATCAATGTCAGGTGAAACATTTAAATTATAACAAATTAGAAAGCTTGCCTTATGAAATAGTTAAAATAATTTTAAGTACTAAAATTACAAAAAATAAGGCTAAAAATATATCTTTCAAACTAACAAAAAGCATACAACATTAATTAACCATAGACTACAATTAAATTGAAAACTGAAAATAAAAATGCAAATATTAATAAATACAAAAATACTGTATATAACACTAAAATAATATTTTTTTCATACTTGTCCATTATTCTGTTGATTAAAATTCATTATTTTATTTGTTGTACTATATATTATATATAATTATGGTTGCAAAGGGGTGGAACATTTCCATAAATTCCTGGAATATTAAAACAAATCTTGGAAAGTAAAAAAAATTTCTGGAATGTTTCAGAAATTTACTGGAAATGTTCCACCTTATTGCCAACATATAATAATAAACTTTATATTACATAAATACTTTTTAAAATATAAATTATTTATTTGATTACTGAAAAATATTTGTATTTAAAACTAATTTAAATCTATATTACTAAAATGTAAGCTACAATACAGACTGCACGTAAAATTATATTTAAAAAAATACATTTATTTAGAAAATTTGACATCTAACAACAAATAACCAAATTAATAATGTATTCAAATAGCTACCTAGTTATACTGCAATAAAATACAGAATAATGCATACAATAACATCTCTATTTTACAATTTAATTAAAAAAAGATGGTTCACCATATCAGATCATTTTACCATAACCAGAAAGAGATACAGAATTTTCATTTTTGGGTGAACTATCCCCTTAAATGAAGAACAATAAAACAGGCTAAGTATCTTGACTTCCAGCAGACTGTATGTAACTATTTAAAGTACTTTTACTAAAGGTACAGTCAAGGCTGGTCTTGTCTGGCACAAACATTTAATCCAATCAGAATCCAGAATCAAGTGTTAAGACTTGCGAGACCAGCTCCTGCCAACCCAGCAGATCTCTAACCCTCAAAACACCGTATCCTGCTGGTTCTCCTCATTACAACGCCACAATTAAGCTGCTACTATGAAAAAAGCAAAGCCCGCGTGCTTTATATGAAGTCTCTGTTCGGCTCTAATTAATGTGGGCGCTAAAAGCAATAGGCATTCTTGGCTCAATAACGTTTTATAGACATTTTAAAGGCAGGCTCCATGGCTACATAGATGCAAACCGACAATGTGGAAAAACTCCTGAACTGCTACAGGAAAAATTAATGAACCTGATCTGATAGGGAAGTTAAATCATTATAAGCAGTCGCTTATAACTTCGCAGGCTCATTAAATGTCTCTGTCTCCTGGCAAAGGTAGTTGAATTGTCTAGTCATCTGTGTTCATTATATGACCTATTATGGATGAAGACTTCAGATTTTAAACGTAGCAACACCACAAAAGATTGTGCAATCTTCATCTGAAGTTCTGAACAAAACATCTTCTGCATCTAAATAAGAACATTTCGGTTTGTATAAACAAACCATTGACGCCACATTCTAAAATGTAGAAAATGTAATTAGCTAAATGGTCTTAACAACTGTAGCCCATGTGCCCCATCACCTTATTAAAGAGAGCTGAGGTCTTATTCTTATTACAGCAACAAGAAGAAGTGTTTATATACACACACATGCTCAAACAACACAAAAATGTCCATGTTCTAATTAAACGTATTTAATATACTTGCTGCTATTTGACATTTATGAATTTGTTCAGGATTCAGATTAAATCTATCCGTAACCCCAACATGGGTAAAGCTTGTTCAGTGTAATCTAATACAAGTCAAAAACGCTTTCAAGCTTGTTGTACCACAAGGATATAATGAAAGGACAAGCTATTTATGCATGGCTTTATATGACAGAATCAAAAGAACTGCTTATACCACAGAAAGTCTCATGGCTAGAGTTTGAACACTTATTCCCTCAAAGCAGACATAAAGACGAGAGTCACGTCTCAGAACAAATGCCGTCGGATAAAGGTTGGACAGGTTCTACTGCTGAGGGGGTTTTATCTCGTACCTAACCGAAATGTTCTTAAACGTATTTAGATGCAGAAGATGTTTTATTAAGAACTTCAGATGAAGATTGCACAATCTTTTGTGGTGCTGCTACGTTTAAAATCTGAAGTTTTCATCCATAATAGGTCATATAATGAACACAGATGACTAGACTACTCAAAAACATCCCACACGTTCAGTACACTGACTGTTTCCTGTTTGACAGGATGCCTTCAGCAAAATCTCATACCATTATTATACATTACAATGAATGAACAATACTTAGCATATCAGTGGTGAATGCCACTACTTTGAGAGCATAAATATAATTCCAGTTCAGAATAATAAATAGCCTATTGAGAAAATGGACTGTTAAACATTCACATAACCATCCCATAAAAAAGCACCATTGGTAAACATACTTTCACTTTTACGCCACTACTGTAAATTTGTTGTAACCTACATTGTTTGAAAGAGATTCCATATTAATACATTATAGTCTTGCATTACTAATAACACAATGCGGAAAACGCGGACGTAGGCCTGATCACGGAATCCAGTCATAAAAACAGAATTTACTGTATAACGCGGAATTTGCCACATTTTGGATGGATAAATCAAAAGAACACTTGGATCAGAACACGACTTGGACTAGTGTATGTGAATATTAAGCTGTAATAATACTATTTGAATAGGAATCCTGCATGTTCTGCGTGTCTCTATGTGAATGAATGACACCGATGTGCGGTTTCATTTACTACAAACATACTGATTTCAGTCTCTGCCGCCTCAATAAACGAGTAGCTACATAAACACACACAATTAATGCCAAGCTGCTCTGAGAGTCACGTCATGAGAATTTACAGCTTAATTTGAGAAAAACTATCATCATATCATCTACAAACAAAAACTAAAAGTTCTTCAGAGCAACCAGTCAAAATAAAAGTTTGGTTTAACTTGAAGAAACTGTGACAGAAATATATTAATGTAATGATAGTACTACTAGTAATAATACAATTATTATTAAAACATATTTTAAGGAATATTTGCCAGAAAAATAATTTACCAGAAATTATTTAGCAGAAAAATTTAAAAACACAACAGAGTTAATAAGAGATGCTTTTGATTATTAAAACTTGATGGAACCATTAAAATTACATCCAGAAAATTTATGGAAAACACAGAATTTGGTAAAAATAAAACTTAATTCGAGAAAAAACAAACATTTTATAGGGCTCAAAAATGTAATATTTATTCAACTTTTAATAAATTGCTGATTATATTGTGATTTTTAATTTTAATTAATTAGACAGGCTTTTTGATAACAAACTAAATAAAAATATTAAAATAAAAAATAGACTGAATAAATAAAAATAATTTGTGAAAAATTAAATAGATTTCAAAGGGCCTTTATATATTTTCTGTAAACTTACTGTCGTAACAAGCACAGTTTCATGACACTAGTTAACAATCTAATTACTGTATAAACCAGCTAGCCATATAACCATGAATTCAAAATATGTAGCTTGTCATTCAAATATTTACATATAGGCCTATTTATATTTGTAGGTTTATATTTGAAGACAACATTTTTACAGAATTTACAAACCATTTTACTTCTATCATATCATTTTCAAATTGAGGGATAGCAGGATATTCGGCAAGAAAAGGAAAGCTATTAAGGAAATGATTTTTAAATGAACTGCCATCAATTTACTTGTGTGTTAAATTGGAATGATTAGTTATTTAATTAGTACTGACACGATTTTAAAGCTGGTGGCACTATTCAGCCTAAATCAATACTTAAAAAGCTACTTTAAGTATTTATTTCTTAACAACAGCTATATCACCCTGCAGCCCAAGACTGGTTGCCCACTGAAGCAGGGGCTGAGCCTGGTCAGTACCTGGATGGGAGACCTCCTGGGAAAACTAGGGTTGCTGCTGGAAGAGGTGAGTGAGACCAGCAGGGGTGCTCACCCTGTGGTCTGTGTGGGTCCTAACACCCAGTGTAGTGATGGGGACACTATAAAAGCAACGTCCTTCGGATGAGACGTTAAACCGAGGTCCTGACTCTCTGTGGTCATTAAAAATCCCAGATTCGAAAAACAGTAGGGGTGTAACCCTGGCATCATGGCCAAATTCGCCCATTGGCCTCTGACCATCATGGCCTCCTAATCATCCCCAAACACTGATTGGCTTCATCACTCTGTCTCCTCTCCACCAGTAAGCTGGTGTGTGGTGGGCGTTCTGGCACACTATGGCAACAAATTATTATTATTACATGGCATTATGCGATAGCTAGCACAGCCTAGCAAAGCCAATGATGACAGTCATTCTAGAGGTGAAGTTAATTGTTATCTATATTTTGAGAAAAAATTACAAAGATAAACAAATTCTTCTTTGGAAGAACGTGCACCAAAGTATAATTTCACAATAACACTATTAATGTATTCCAAAGGCAAAAAGAGTTTTTTTTTTTTTTTAATTGGCAAACAAATCGCAGATATATGATGTACAAGTATATTCACACAAATGTTTCTGACTCTTCGCTAACCACACAATGGAAAACTCAGAGCTTCTAATTCTACTGAAAGATCCCTGCCAGAGATGACAGCACCAGATATAGGTTTCATTGTCAATATGCCAAAAGAGACAAAAGAGCTTGACCAATTACACAAAAACTCAGCCTGGAACAAGCATGAGGTCTTTCTCTTGGGCATTATTTGAGCTTTAAGTGTAAGGGAGGGAAAACAGACGTCTTAAACTAAAGCACTTCTACTTGTGAGGCAGAGCAAATAGTCTCAGTCCCCATAGACACAGGTTCCTCTAATCTTCCTCTTAAATTAGAGGCTACACTTACTACACACTACACAGAGGGCCAGAAAATGAAATCAATCCATTTTTTGTCTCCATACTGGGCTACATTAGCATTACTGCTGTAGATGTTACTGGAATCTGATTTATGAACAGAACAATACAGAAAGGCCATAGACAGGACTTTTTGATAACACTTTGCACCAATTTACTTTGCTTATCAGCAGATTCTAGGTTTTTGTGACTACGGTAACTTTTGTTCTAGAATGAAATACAATACTTTTCATTATTAGAAGGCAATCAGATTTGTTTTCATAGCTAAATGATTCAGAATTGGTGACTGAAATACAGTTGGAATAATTAAAACTCAAAATCAGCAATTGTTACTGGTTATAATAATCAAAATCACAATTCAATACACCCGTTTTAAGCCTGTTGACTTCTGAGTCTGACATTAATCTAAAGTACAACTTTTTGGTGCTGATCTACTTTTCAAATCTTTCCGAGATCTACTAATTGAAAAGTAAATAAATGATAAAATGCATACTAAATAAATAATTAAAAAGGCTTGTTTGGATTAAATTGTTGCATTAATTTAATAATTATAAATAATATATTTGTTTAATATTATTCACAACGTGTGAATTACTAGTGTGAAACTGGCTTCTTTTATCCAGCCGAGAGCTGTAGTTTGCGTATCATGTGCTCATACAGAGTTTTTGAGCCACCGTTCACTCTGTATTCACACACGATGAGAAAAGTGTTGCTGCTCCGAAACACAGAATACATAGAGAGGTGGTACTGTTATTTATTTATAGGCTATATATTTTTTACATGACTTAACAGTTAACATGCGAGTCATAATATCAGTGAATATATTATATTGTAGTTTTATCTCTCGCCCCCCTGGTTGAGAAACACTGACCTAAAGGGCGATCTTCCAGCATTGCCTTCGCGATCGACTGCTTGGACATCCCTGATCTATGTGGTTTAAAAAAAAAAATTCTAATTTTCTCATTTATTTGGTTCCACAGTATTTGCTGATTTTTATTTTATTTAAACACTGCTTGACGCCGAATTGCTGCTGATATTAAAGTCAAAGAAAAAACGCACACGGCGCTTACAGGGTATTTAAAACCTAAGGAAAGCGAGGGAAAGAGGGAAAACTCAAACGACCCCCCACCACGGTGATACCGTTATAACCAGTGTGACATTAGGTTGATTAACCGGTGGGAAAATTTCCTCTCCTTCACAACCCTAACTGGCAGGCGACGAATGACCTGGGACAGCTACTATTTAAAATCGCTATTTATCTGGATTTAAACATTCTTCAAAATATTTGGTATAATGCAAGTACACAAGTCAGCAAAGTATATAACACTGTTCTAGTGATTTTTGGATATTTTAATAAAAAATCTTACATATTGTGCCTTTAATCAATTAAAACTATTAAAATATATTCAGTCAATATCAATTAATGATTTCCTTTTTGTTCTTTGATTAACAATAATGACAGACAGTGCGTTTATTAGGCTGCCTCTTTAACACAGAACACTGCAGAGATCTAAAATTCTGTACACGTCCGTTTTCTTTCTCATCTGTTTATATTCACTTAAGACAAAACAACAGTGTTTATGATTATATACTGATGTAGTTTTCTGCATACTGGTCGATAAATATGAAAGAAGTCAAGAAAACAACCTTTTCTGCTGTGAAACCAACGATACGGTTTGAGAATGGACACAAGCTGGGAAACCACGAGACTGCTGTGCTCTGTGCTCAAGGCTTCAGACGTGTGCTGTACGCAAACAGGGCACATTTTTTTTATTCATGCACTTAAATAGTTTTAAATCACATTAAATGTGAATGCTGTAGGGCTGGGCGATAAATCAATTTTATCGACAAAATGTGTGGTTTACATCGATTTGTTTGAATGAATATCGGTTTTCTTTAACATCCGCCAACGCCCCTACCCTCTCCGAGAAACCAACCATCCAGCCACGAGGGACTCGGGCGGTCTGTTGACCTCCAGCCCGATACCACGCCTGTCCGGGCAAGCTCTGGGTCGGGTCAGTGCGGCGGTGGTGACAACACCCGAGGGGGTTGAGTGAAGGCACCTGTCGCCCTTTTATATCCGCATGAGGAGTGTGGCTCAGGTATGCAAAATCCACTAGCCAATTTAATTGTCATTTTCTTAAAGTCAGAGATGATTGAGGCTTCCAAGTAAATCCCTATGTCGTCACGACATAACTCTTAGTGACCGAAAAATATGGAACTAATAGTCAGTAGAAAATCTATAGGGGGGGCCATCAAAATAAAGTGTTACCACATCTTCAAATCTACAGATGCACCTCATGCAATAACACAATGTTAATTTTCAAAATGACAAATATTCAAAGCAATTTAGCTTAGAGCCTTAGCACAAATGTTCATTTAAATGTGTTATTAAGAGGAAAAAGACCTAAAAAAAAAAAAAACCTATACAATTCCACTCCACTGTTGTAATCCATTACGACTAAACCGTTAGTACGTTTTACTTGCCGAAGCTGAGTAAGGCTAAGTTTGTCAGCACATCTGCGAGGCAGCTGCCGCCAACCACAGTTTAGAGGTCACTGGGTTAGGACAGAACCTTCTGGAAAAAAGCCATCTAATCCCAGCTGCAAAGATTCCCTGGAAAATTAAACCACAGTGTGAACTACACTGCATTTCCGAGTAAAAAAGGACCAAACCTACCCGCTGATTTAGCTGCTGAGCATAGCAATTTAGTAGATTCACTTCTGTATTTAAATGCAGCTGTGACTCCTGAAACTTTAAAATTTGTATGTGGCCTCTGATTGTGGAATTTCTGTACAGAATTATGGGTAGTTTTCAGCACAAATTCAGCTGTTAAAAGTTGGTCAAAATGTTTATTATTTTAAAGATAAGTCAAAATAATGCAAACTAATGGCTTTAACTAAACCATATACCATCGATTAACAATCTTAGATCTCACAGTAAGTCTGTTTATAAGGTTTATAAGTACCTAATCATTAAAAATCAATTTTTTGGATTTTTTACTTCAGGAACCAGACTGTTGCACTCTATACCATCAAGACAAACCTGAGGAGTTTTACCCAAATCTGGCTTCTCATCAAACAACGCACATTTTAGCAACTCAAGCCCCCACCAAACCCCCTGTGGATTAATCCAACGCACCTCCGTTGGCATGACGGTCTCATAATTCACTACAGCCTTTCTCCCCTGGCAACAGAGAAATCAAATCAAATTGTAAATACTGCCCATATTTCCATCGCAGCGATTTTCTCTTCCCCGGTCGGCGGTTTACTTGCAGTGATACTTACTGACGGTCATTAAATCAATGCATCTGTTGTCCTGCCTGTAGCGCTGATTTGGGATCAGTGATAAGGAAATTAACTATAGCTGTGACTGTAGGACTGATAACAGGTAAATGCATGGTCACTTTAATGGGGAGATTCAGTGCTTAGTGTTGCATGGAAAGGACACCGATCCGAACATTCCTGTCTGGATAAATCCCCTCAATGCCTCCGCAACATCCTTATTAGATATTCCTTCAGATTTTACATTTCCTTATACCTTTTTATCATGCAACATTTGCATAGCCTCTTTTGAAATGCAATGCTATGGGAGCTGGCAAATGAGACACGGATTCAGAGTTCAGCTCGTTGCACTTATGATAGGATCTTTAAAAAAGTATGCAGCACATAAAATATTTTCTGTGGAACAATACAAATAATACTAGCATGAACCAGAACACTGAGATATGTGACTATTGGAATGAAGTCTGGTCTATTACACAGTGTACACAATTTGCTTTGTGATATGTCAAAATGAAAGAAATGGTCTTACAAATCATTAGTTTACATAATTTTAAAGAAATAACCCCTCCCTTCAAAACACTTGATTCCATTTTGGCACGTAATGCCAACTTTTCACAACCCAATTTTTGATTCCTGATGGACAAAATTAAATCCTACATTTCTACAAAAGTTTTTAGTATGCATCATTATTGAAATTCTAGCTAATATGGAAAACTGAATTATGTTTGTTAAACGATAATCAACAAATTGTTACAATTATTTTAATAGCAGCAATTTATTGATTACTGGTAAACAATCTTTTAAGAACTTAAAAATTAATTAAAAACTTAAATACATTTAAACAAAATTAATAAAACAAAAAATACAAATAAAATACAACAATAACAAAATAAATCCCATTCAGACCAAGGCTGATAACTATAATGATTTCTATACTATCATTACACAAATTTACAATATTGTCCTGTATATTTATTAAGAATTATAATGATAAATGCCTTAGGTCTTCAAAGTTGGGTGAATTCTGATTGACTGTCAATGTTTTTTATATTAAAAAATATATAAAATGCCATAATCTATCACTATCCTTTTAAATTGTTACTAGATGATGATCCAAATCTTGAATTGATAAATAAATCTTACATTTATCTAAAAAACACAAACCTAAAATGTATTTTTCTATAAGTACTTTTCATAAAACTTTAATCTATTATACAGTATTAAAAAATATACATTTTTGGTTTGCTAAAGATTAAATTTTACTGTTCAGCTTTTAGTGTATTTTAGAGATTAACTAAGTGAATATTATGGTATGTGCACACCAGAAGCAAACATAATTATTTGCACTAGAATATTACACAAAGATTATACAAAGACGCGAATTACGTGAATTGTGCGACACGATTCATGCAATATTCATCTCAATTGCACGTTCAGCATAAGTTAAAAAAATTCAACTCGAGCGGAAATTCGCATGACACATTGTCGTGCAAGCTAATAATCAAAGAATTATTGGCACATCTGGTTTTATCAGTAAATAGAAGAGAGCATTAGGGATTAAACGACTAGTCAACATTATCAACAACGTTGACAATAAAAGAATTGTCAACAAATATTTATGTTGTCGAGTAGTCGTTTGATCTCATATGACCTACTGTAATAGTCTGCAATACTGCAGTTTGACCAGTGTGGCGCTGTAGCACAAGACTGCAGTTTAGCCCTCCTGGATGCAGTTTAACCTGTTAGCAGCACTCCTCATTTTGGAATTTTGGGACTCACAGTTGAAAAAGACGTACCAAACTTAAAATTTTAACTGGTGCTGACTTCAGTGTGCTACAAATGCTCAAAAAGATAAAAATTTATAGAGACTGAAGTGCCTTGAAAAAAGTGTACCACACTGAATGAAAAAAATAAATAATTGTATTTCATATAAATAAATAAGATGACAGCGACGTCACAGCTAGCGTCACAGCCCTCGCGAGAGAGCACCAGATTCAAATAAACAAATTTCAGCAGAAAAGCAGAGTCCGCTTTTAAAACAGTGCAGAAGAAATATTTGTTCAGCAGAATGTACTACTACTACTACTACTTCTACTAAAATTATGAAAACTTTATCTTTTAAGGAATGATCACACAACATTTACATGTTTTTATTTTAACAGTAAATTCCCTTTGTTTGCCAAAAAGTTTAATTTTCAAAAATGTTAAGATAAATTAAATTTATGTTTTATGCCTTCATTTGATAACCAGAAACACAACACAGAATGAGGAAAAAGAAAAAATTTAATTTGGCTATTTAAAAACAAAACAAATAACAATAAACCATTAGGTGAGAGAAAATAAAACATAACTTTATAATTGTAATTTTCTTCAATCATATAATTATTATAACACCTAAAATACATTGCATGTAAAAAGTGTTAAATAGTGTACATTGTGTGCACATGATCAGGATGGTGCTACCTCTGCTGCATTTTGAGAAAGAAAAAACCCTGTTTGCAGGACTATACATTTAGGGCTGCAACTAACGATTATTTTGATAATCGATTAGTTGGTCGATTATTCTTTCGATTAATCAGATTAAATACAATTACTTTATTTTATTGACAAAAACACACACTATTCCACATTCTGCTCAATGTCCTTCAAATACATACGGTGCTTAATTTATTATACCACCTGTCATAAAGAGAAAACAAATATTTTAGGAATCCATCAAAATGTACTTTTTGACTGTAATTGGGTATCTGAAAAAAGACACTATAAAGTGCTCTACCTTTCTTTCATAGATAACAGCATTATAATTATAATTATAATTATAGCATTTAGAAATAGCCTACTACTGTTACTAAAGAGCTTACGCATTTTGGAGGACTAACCAATACAGAAAGCTAAAACATGATTTTGGTAATTGCCAATACTGTTCGTTTAGAGCAGCAGTGCACAAACCTTACATAATCTGTTAAAAACCTTACATAAATTACTTGTAATAATTTTGTTAAGTATTGTATATTTGAATATAGTTTATATCTCTTTTCATTCTATTATAGAACCCTGAACACGTGACCCATTCTTTTAATAATTTTTCTTTCTAATAATTTTGTTAAGTATTGTATATTTGAATATAGTTTAAATCTCTGTAAAATGTAAATAATAATAAAGATAATAAAGACTCAGTGTTAACCAACGGGTGAGAGGAATGTTCTGCAGGAACACATGTTCACTTTGAATTAGTCGAATCGTCTCACGATTAAGCATTTTCCGATTGATATCGCCATTTTATAAACAGATTTGCCGATAATTTTTATTTTTTATTTATGCAAACAAACATACTATTTACAGGTGACATTATTTATTGGTGAATAAATAATACAGGTGAAATTATTTGTAATTTTGATAAGCGATATGACCTGTCTGCTCAACATTCTGTGGACGTAACACTCAGAGCAATCTCCGCCACCGCTCATCTGATATGTAGGCAGTCACGAGTCCGACCAATCAACGCGGAAAACTGAAGGCAGTCTCATAAACCGAAAGCACGTTACAACTGGAGCAGTGATCACGCATCAGTTGTCTTTCAAAAGGTACAATACGATTGCAATAAATCACAATCCACTACACTGAAGTTGCAAAACACCTCAATATTATTCATGCTGATGAGCAATGCGGCGAAAATGTGGCGGACTGAATGCAGACCCGACTCATATAATGAGAATTTGTCGATGATGCACGGAATAATTCACGGAATTTTATCGAAGTTTGGATGAATTAATCAATAAGTAGGTCAAAAACTTAAATACAGTTATGGACTAGTATCTATAAATATTGAATAAAAAACACTATTTAAAAATGAATCCTGCATGTTCTGCATCTCTGTTAATGAATGACACAGTCCTGGTTATTTACTGCACACATACATACTAATGATGCTGGTGTTTTCAGCATCTGCCGTCCTCAGCCAAACATAAATACATAAATACATGAACAACATCCCCAGAACTGCTCGCAGAGTCACTTCATGAGCATTTGACTGTTTCATTTGAGTAAAACGAGCCATCGTCATATCATATATACATAGGCTACAAAACTTAAAAGGTCCTCATGGCAACCTGTCAAAATATAAGTTCTCAAATATATTACTGTGGTGCTGTAGAATATACGTAATACACAACTAAAACAATTACAACTTTTGTTGAGAATAATACACGCTTCACTTTAAGTTTTACAAAATGTTTACATAATGCCTTCTGGGTGATCTCTGTACTTATGTTATTATTAATATTATTAATATTACTGTTTATTTAATGTTGTTGTTATTAATGTTTTCAGAATTAAAGACATGTTTAAAAGCATTTAAAGAACGCTTTTTGTCAGAGCTCTTGTTATTATTATATAATGGCATTCATTTTCATTTTACACCAGACATGTATATCGGTTCTCGGTCTACTTGATCTGTAATAATCGGTATCGGCATTGGCCCTGAAAAACACATATCGGTCGACCCCTACTTTGAATCACAGTCATGTGTCATTTCTTTATCCTGTAATAGGCGGTTATGGAGTGTCTGATATTTATATTCAGACAATTACATGCTGTTATCCCTTTAAAGTTCCTACTCTCATAAAATATTCACACTGCATGTTGACTTTTTAAACCTTAAATTAACTTTCAACAACAGATAATTCAGCACAATGGATATTTTTGCGCTGAATATCCTGTTAATTGTCTCCCTCTAAAAATAAATTATTCACGTTATTCAATGCTGTAATTTGAGCAACCGGCCGAAGTTGAACGGCACTGTGGGCAGACCCGACTAATCGATAATGAGTTTTTCGATGATCGATGATTTTCATAATCGATAATAATTGATTTTATGATTAGTTGTTGCAGCCCTATATACATTATTTGGATAATTAGTCAAAACCCCAACAATAGTTATGTCTGATTCTGTTGCAGAGAACTGAATCAAAATAATGCATGAATATTTAATATTTTTCTGTCAAATTTTCTCATAAAAAAGTCCTACAAAATTACTTTATAGTATTTAATAAAAAAAAAATGATTACAAAGCATTTTCGGTTTTGCATACCAAGCCAGAATTAGTTCAGTGCCCAGAATTTTCATTTCAGTGTATCTCTACCATTTACTGTAAATACATACAGAGCACTGTTTGCAACCACATGCTCCTTGAAAGGATTACACACACACACACACCAGTATGCAGGAGACATTTAATTCTCCAAATTTTTTCAAAGGTTTTTTCTCCAAATAACTTTCAATTCATGTTGTTGAAAAATGTGCTAATGTTGTATGTATGGACTCTTGTTTTTGTTCCACATTAGTTTCCTGTTCACTAATTTTGCCTCTTACAAAAGCCACAAAGCCTTCTAAGAAGACAGTAAAGTCTTGTGTCATGCTTAAGTTTTTAGTTAGGATCAAAGGTAAGTTGTTGCACAATGTTTAGATTTGTTTTTTTTTTTACTTTTGAAATGTAAAATGATGGCAATGATGCAAATGCGTTTAGTTTTCAGTTATTAATATGCTATTTCAGTAATAACATTTATTATTTTTCTAAAAAGGAAACAAATGACTTTACGTTCATTTTAAGAGACTTGTCTTATTTTCTCTTGTATATTTAGTATTGCTCTTTAAAAAGAAAAAGTAGTTCTTATCCGATTACTTGATTAATCGATGCAATTTTCAGTAGAACACTCGATTACTAAAATATTCGATAACTACAGCCCTAGACTCAATATTACATGAAGCTGGTAGATACTGCTTTTGTATTATGGATGTTTTGATGTTACTGCTTAACAAATTTAGTAAATACATTCCTTATAAGCTTTTCATCGAAAAACAGCGATCTATTGTCGATGCTTGAGGCTTAGACCTTCAGAATGACATATAGTTTTTCGAGATTAATATGGTCTGTTTCATTTAATCTATTTGTAAACAATGACATGTGCAAACAAAGAGCGTTCAATGCGATGGCGTCCTCGTGCAGCTTAAAGAGTTAAGAGAAGACACACCCCCGAACCGGAGTGGAGTTTGGATGAATATGTAAATATATATTGCACGCTTTCCTCTGAGTAACGAAATAAACAACAAAAACTGACAGCGGGGAGAAAGCAGTATTTAAAAATGCATCTGATTACAACGATTTGAATGTTTGCATGAGCTCTTAAGTTCAGTACTCCAGTAATGTCCAGTCACATCATGTTTACTTATATAATGTTAGTACTTTATGCAATAGATAGCCTTAATTCAAGCAGGTTTATAGTATTAAACATGAAAAACCAGAGTCGGTGTCACTTTCAGTTAGAATTACAACTTGCTTTTATGTTAAAAAGCAGCTCTCCAGTGCGGAGCTAGCTAGTGATAACATATTTAACATTTTTATTAGTGGGGAATAAAAACTATTTAATTAAAGTGATAGTTTGGTTTACAGAGATCAAAGCTTGATCTAGCTAAGGACTGTTTTGGTTATCATAACCCTGTAAGGTATTTTAAGACATGTTGTGAATAAAATAGTTTATCCAAAGCGTCTTATCGCTTACCTTTATTTTTTTTCTTATCTATATAACTTACAAAAGGAGATGTTCGGCAGAATGATGTGTCATTCGGTTACTTTTTCATCTAGCTAATTAAACAGTGAGAGAGTCTCTGTCTGGCATCTCATTTTGTGTGCCTAATACATCTATTTGTTTAATGAATTGGTAACACTTTACAATAAGGTGTCATTTGTTAACATTAGTCAATGTATTAATTAACATAAATGAGCTATGAATTTATTACATTAACATAATATTATTTTCTAAAGCTGACGCTACATTTAATTTTGTTAGAATGTGTATAACAATGTTTTGACTAATTGCAAAAGCTGAATAATTAATCAAAGTCTACTGATTAATTAGTCGATTAATCGTTCTAATAATCGTTAGAATAATCGATTATCAAAATAATTGTTTGTTGCAGCCCAAGAGAGCATTAAGATGTTTTTATTTGCGCAAATTCACTTTTTTTTTTTGCTTCACTTTTGGTGTGCACATGCCAGATGATGACTAGATCTTCTAAAACATAAAAACATGTACACACATTCAGTCAATCAGATTGAAGCTTGCAAATTTTGGACAGCTCTTTCCATTTTGCAGGTGTGCTGAGACTAACCAGAACCGAATAAAGTCGATATGTGTATATTCAAGATTCCATCTAATTGCAACACCAGGTCTTTCACCATCCATTCACCATCATAACTTTTTTCCCATGATTTTAATTTGGATGCAGGTGGAGCGAGATAACCTCTGAATCATGTCTAAGCTCGCGCCACTCCATTACCAATGGCAAGCCACACCTGTCTACATTTCCTATACCTCTTTCATTCATTATAGCATTATCTGAACCCTGAGCACGTGACCCATTCTTTTGTCTACAACACAAGACCATCTGCACCACATTTCTCTCACCCATTACATTCAGAACTGTATTTCTGCTCATTTTGGCTGCTGCTTTGGTACATGTTAGTACTTATGTTCTTTTGTGACCGTGCATTTATCTGCAACTGATATTAACAGACTCATTTGCCTCAGTGAATCATTGCACCTTGTCTTCCTCTACTATTAATAAAAGACACCCTTTACCCAGAATTCATGAGCAAAGCTCTCAAGGGGCCAACACTCTGTTCGTGTTCCATATAATGCAGCAGTGCATGAATACAGCGCACTTTAATGAGCAGAGTATTATATATTAAACACAAGGGTGAAAAACAGTCGGACATAAATGTAAAGCCACAGAGGGAAAAATAAAATTGTATACTGGTTCCAAATGAAGCCAAATTGCGTCACACTAACAAGACAGGGTAATAGCTGAAGTACTACACTAAATACTTGAATTATGTATGCAATATATGTAGCAATGTATGTAGTTATACGCACAAAGTGAGCCAAAAGCCTGTGTTGAGAAAAAAAATGTCGCAAACAAACATCTTGTCTAGGCACAAGGAATTATGGGTAAAAACCAAAAAAACACATGCACACTTTTAAATCCACCACAAATAGTACACCATCCCAGAACTGTCTTTTAAAACATGACTTGGGATTAGGGGTGCGATATTGAAAAAAAATGATATCTCGATATTTTGGGGGATTTTTTCGATAACGATAATTGGATGATATTTTGTGCTTTGTGTTATTGTGCTAATATCTGACTACCATACACAGCTGCAGTTTTTGATATTCGTCATATTCTGTGTGATCAGTTCACATCAGTGATAGAAATTAATATTTTCATTTAAGTTTAAATTGATTTTTACCTTTAATAAAGCATTTTTTTCTAAAAGTGTACATCTTTTGAGTCAAATTGTAACTTTTCTTCAGTAAATTAAGATAACACATTTAGGCAGTTACCAAACAAATTAAACCAGTTATCAAAATTAATCTTTGCAGAAGTTGCATCTGAAGTGGCATTTAGATGTATTTACACACTTAATGCAGCTCAGAGGGGCATTGAGCGCTTTAACCTGCAGTTACAATTGCATAATTTTTGACATTTTAAACATAAAACATTGAATACTGATATTTAAAATTATTTTAAAAACAAAAATAGACTTTAAATGTGAAATTAAATTAGCCAGTAGGTGGCAGAAAGTCACTGGTAATAAGTGAGTCACTGCGATTGAACTGAATCATTTAAACGATTAATTCATTTAGCAAGTGAGTCACTGCGACAACTGAATCATTTAAACGATTGAATCATTCAGGAACGAATCACTCTCATGTTGCTCAGAGACGCAAAACAGCGCTGTGGCTGTTTGTAATTATTTTTTTGTTGGCGAAATGGAGCAAAAACAGGCAATATGGTGTCTAAAACGTAAGTATCTTAATATTAACTTATTGTTTATTGACCTGTTGTATTAAATCAATTTCACATTTGTAATCATGCTTATTTTGAAGAAAAAAACGGCACCCTTTGTGCGATTTTAACTATATGAAACGTAAATATATACATTTTCTGCCCTCATATCTTGAATTTTGCGATCATTCTTAATGCATTTAAGAATATAATAGACTGAATCATGCAGTGAAAAACACACAATTCATTAATCACCACGTAACGTTAGACTAATGTATGCGTGCACTCGGTAGGCGTTTTGTTTGGTTTTTGCAAAATACTCGATATTGTCAAATTGCACATCGTTAAAACAACAATTACGATAATATCGCAAACGATATATATCGCACACCCCTACTTGGGATATGCTAATCCTAATCTTGTACACTATATAGGATGGATATTATGCAAATTGGGATTCAGCATATTTGTTTGATTGCACCCATGTGAATTGTTTTAATTTCATGCAGTTTTCTGGCTTGGATATGAAGGAGGTCGGCACAGACTTGCTTACTCTTCTTAAATTGAAATTGGAAATTAAATATCAGCTTGAGTTTTTGTTTCAAACAGGCAAAAGAATGGGAAAACAGAACAAAGTAAGGATGACTTTGACCTCGGACATCATTGAGTCAGGTTAGCCTGTGAGTACCTTACCTGTCTGAACAACAAATGCATGCTTAATATATCAAATAATAACAATACTTATATCAAATGATGAACCATGTCACCCTTTACAGATAAAAACAAGCCCTAATGCAGAGAAAAAATCCTCATCAGAGTATAAAAATGTCAGTAATCAATGTACCATTAAAATGTCATGATTCAATCTCAATATAAATTTCAGGACTGCAGCAAAACTTTATATGCTACTGAACATAATCATTTGCTGTATATTAATATACAGAGTAAACAATAATAAAATAAATTTTATCCAATTAAAATGACATCATGTAGCTTTACGTTTAAAATAATTTTTAATAAATAATTAAGTAAACAGTTAGCATTAAATCCAATAAACAAATTAGAATAAAATGTGTTTAATATTTTTTTTTACTTTAGTATCAACTGAATCAATGACACTTTTGACATTGCTACCTTTGGCATTTTTCAAAAAGAAAAAAGCAACACGGTTGGAGAAATTATGTGATAGATAACCTCACATAGTGTTTCTAACAACATAGGAATCTGCTAAATATGATATTACTTAAATACTTTGTCCCTTGTCAAAAGACTATCATTTTATTACATGTATTTAGCAGAATAACAATGTGTAAGCCGGTAACAATCAGGTAAACATGAACACAGGAGACTGGATACAGCTATTGTGTACACCGTAATATGATACAGTGCCTTTCTACCGGATACAAAAGCACCTCAAAGGCAGCTCACTCATCACTGCTCTGTGGTCGTCCCACGGTCCTGATAAATGTCCTCCACCCTGTTCGTCATTAAGAGCACAAATACACACAGGCAAACAGCTCTGTACGGAGACACCTGGAGAGCCGAGCAGCTGTCTTCAGCTATTCTTGTTCCCAAGCATAATGTCTTTATCTTCTAGAGGACAAAATAATCATAAGTACGCTGTGGAGGTAAGATTCCTTAGAGATCCTGATGTTATTGTTCCTTCCAGCCTCTCATATGCAACATATCGGGCTGCTAATTACTCCAGTGATTAGAACGGACAGTTAAAGTAGAGGGTAATGAAAAAGCTCATGTGCAGAATTAAACAGGCCCTGCAGTGAGATTGTCCACACTGCAGACACATCAGAAAACACACACGCACTATAAACACCCTGACCAAAGAACTTGTAAAGCAAGCCACCACATGTATCTCTGATATAAAAGCTGGCATATCGTTCACTGCTATCTTCAGAGGGAACAAAACCTACGTGTAACCTAAGACAAGATCAATGATTATGCATTATGCCAACACAATATAAGTCCTTTCTCTTTCGGTCTCTCTCTTTAAGCTGTGTGTATCTCTCAGGTGAAAGCATGCTGTGTTTACACACATCTCATCCAAATCTGATGGGTCACAATGCTCAGCTAGTCAATAAGTCATCCAACAAAAGACTTGTCAATTAGTAAGGTTAACTAGTTTGTCTAAATTTATGCATAACTAGTTTTACAGTGTGCATGGTAAAACTCTCATAAAGTTGCTCCTTTTGATTAATCCCCTTTAACATTTGTATTATGTTCCGTTGAACCCAATATACCCGTTTTTAAACATGAAACCCCTTCTAAACAGCCCCTATGAAATATGTCTGATTGGGTGAACCTAAAATCAATCCAAATCTATAAAGTCTCATACAGAGGTTATACAGGGGTACCTAAAGATTGATTAGTCGACAAGCCATTTAGTCAAACCATCAGCTAGTAATTTCGAAAATAGAATCCAAGCCAACAGGATAGAAAGAGTAGAAAGAAAAGGGATGAACTGAAGGGAATGCAAAGAAGCAGAAGAGATGTGACAGCAGTGGATATGATTAAATAGAAAAGGCAAATAAAAAAGGGATGTGAGAATATATGAAAGGACAGGACAGGTAAAGGAACAGAAAGAAATAGGAAAGGAAAGGAAAGGAAAGGAAAGGAAAGGAAAGGAAAGGAAAGGAAAGGAAAGGAAAGGAAAGGAAAGGAAAGGAAAGGAAAGGAAAGGAGGATGCAAAAAACATGAAAAGATAGAATAGGCAAAGGAACCGGACGGGATACAAAAGCATAGGATAGGATAACATATGATATGAAAAAATGGGATGCGAGAGGATTTGAAAGGATAGGATGAGAAAAGAAAAAATAAGTGATACGAAAGCATAGGACAGGACAGGATAAGATAGAATAGGACAGGATAGGCAAAAATGGATGCAAAAAGACACGAACAGATAGGATAAGCAAAGAAACAGGAAGGGATACAAAGGATAGGATGAAGAAAAACAGATGCAATAGTATAGGCAAAGAAATAGGAATAGATGTAAAAACATCTAGGATAGGATAGGACAGGTCAGGATAGAAAAGGCAAGGAAAAGAGAAGACACGTAATAGGATAGAATATGACATAAAAGACAAGGGAAAAAGAAAAGCTGACAAACCATTCCAAGACAGGAATGGAAAGGAAGTAGGCAAGTGGAGTACAGTGAATGGCAGAAAGAGAGGCGGAGGAAGAGAGGTTGCTGCAGTTGTTGCTGGGTCAGCAACTTGTCACAGAAAAGCTCAGCAGAGCACAGCAGTATTCCCACCAGTAAACAGAGACAACTTCACTAAAAAACTTACAAGGACATCATCCAGCCAGGTGATAAATCCACGTGATTCTCAATAGAAGATCTTTAGATGTGCTTACCAATGAATTCTTATTCTCTTGCAACCAGTCAAAAATCACAGCTACGAGTATCTATAAGAGTAAATGTTCCAGCCATGGTGGTCATTCATTTCCCGCAAATGCTGATTAAAAATCCTCAGTATCACAGAATCAATGCCTCCGCAGGAAGAACAGACAGACACCCATCGGCACCGGATTGATTTATCGTGCCGTTTCTTCTCTCCGCTTCATTCTGAATGAGCAATCTCTTAAGCAGCCCTGTCATTAACCTACGACTCCAGAGGGGACGGGCTGCCAAGTGGGGCTGTCTGTGTGCTGATTGGTGGGGGCAATCCCATCCAGCATGGCTTCGGGAGAGCCCCATGCTAATTCTCTTAATGGACTGGAGTCATGGAGACACTGCCAAAAGTACAGTGGGCACACTCACTATTAGCTTGAGAGAACAGAAGGAGCTAAGGGATGCTGGTTGATACAGAGAGGATGTGGTATGGTTTCTAAACCAGTTAAAGCTGCACTATGTAATTTCTGCGCAACTAGCGGCACCAAACGAAATGACAAAAATATGGTCCCAAATATCACTTAAGTATTCCAACAAGGAAATGGTTTCCAATTTTCTTAATGACTGATGTCACTTGAAATGGCACTGTGTAACTATACAGTTTTATAGATGTTTCATTCAATATTTATGACTGGAATTTTAATGTTATTTTTAGGAAGTTTATAAAAACTGCTTATTTTAAAGCTCAGGTTGGTTTAAAGGTATAGTTTGCCCAAAAATGAAAATTACCCAATGATTTACCCACCTTCAAGTCATGCTAGATGACGAATATAAAGTTTTATAAAAAAAAATGTCATGTCTCTTTCAAGCTTTATAATGGCAGTAGATGGGTGTTGAGATTCAAGTCCAATAAAGTGCATCCAGCCATTATAAAAAGTATTCTACACAGCTCCAGGGGTTTAATAAAGGCCTTCTGAAGCAAATCGATGCATTGGTGTATGAAAATTATCTATATTTCAAATTGTATAAACCATAATCAATACAAAGTCATATCATGCGCGTGACCTAGGGTTGCAAAAAGGTGGAAAATGTCCAGTAAATTTCGGAAACATTCTAGAAATTTTGGAAACTTTCCAGGATTTTTGGAAAGTTTGAGGAAATGTACTCTAAAATGTTCACCCCTATGCAACCCTACGCGTCATTCCAATGGATGACATAGGCATCACCTACATGGTAAAAACAATGAAAAGTTGAGAAAACTCAAAAATCTCCTAAAAAAAATCATGGGGTAGTTTTCATTTCATTGAATTAAACTAGCATATACCTTTAAGCAAGCAGGTTTTATCCAGCTGGTTATTTAAGCAAAACTGTGAACACTATGGCTAACCAATTAACCCTTTTGAAATGCAAAAATGTTTGAAACTTTCCAACAGACTTCTTTAAATGGTGTAAACCAAATAAGGAAAAAGCATCGCTTAACAGAAGCTTCAGATTCATTGAGGTTTTACTTTCCCAGAATTAATTTCCACATTGTGTGAGCAGTAGCCTGAGGGAATCAACCACTGCCCTTTTCCATAATGCCCCAGTGTGCGTGATACAGTATCACATGATCTACCGCAGAAAATGAATGAAAGGACGATGTGTAAACACTTTTTCTGTCTCCTCACTATATGAACAATCATATAAGCTGTGCCCTTAAAATCCATAAATAAAACCCCAAGAGCGTGTATCTTTTTCTTGTCTATACCACCAGCATGCATCCTCTGACCTCAGGGCTAAGGTCACAAAGGCTGTACAAAGCATTGATCCATGGGTCAAAACAGTTCACAAGGGCCAATATTTGTAATTGCAGTCTTTCTCCAGGGAACGACAAGTTCAGGAGTAAACAGAGTAAACGGCTTGACTCAATACAATACTACTGAATAAATGCACCTTAGTGTGAAATTACTGCAGAATATTTTTATACCAAAATACTAAATTGGCTTCTATTTTGTGACAAACCAGAAATGAAAAAGTGAAGAAATAAAAGAAAGTATCAGACAGACATGTCTATCGTTGCAGCTTTATTCATCTTCACTGCTTAAGAAAGGCTACATCTGGGAATATGAAACCTAGAAAGCAATATAAAATTAAATAACAACAAAACAAAGCAATACGCTCTTCCAATCCAAGTGCAGAGACAACCATGACTGCTATATTCCTGAAGAGTGTACACACGGTCTTCTGTGGTTCTATCAAAACATTGCTACGTTTCAATAAGTGGTTTGATGTGTCAATCAATGGTGTGAGTTTGGGGCTGGGCTAACCATTTAACAGCACAATGAAGACGTTGAAATCTTCAAGCTATAAGAAAACATGTGCAAATGCTTTTCTAAATGACCGTACAACTAAATTACCAAGTACAATACCATAGGTTTGATGAAGGATGAAGGTAATTCAACCACAGAGATAAGAAAATCACTTGGGGTGGAATCTTTTGATTTGGGCCTATAAGTACCCACCTAGCACTAATCAGTCCACACTAGCAACCACACAGAAATGCAATTAAAGCCATTCAGAACACTATACAAAGGCCTTGGAGAACCACCATGATATCCTAGAACAGAGATCTTCAACCCTGCTCATAGACGACTAATGTCCTAAAAATGTTTGTTCTGACTAGCTCCTTTTCAAGTGATCCTGAAGACATTGATGAGCTTGTTGTTTGATTAAGGTTAAATTCTGCAGGATGGTGGCCATCCAGGAGCAGGGTAAAAGAGATAGTTTACCCAAAAATGAAAATTCTGTCATTAATTACCCACCCTCATATTATTCCAAACCGGTAAAACCTTAATTCATCTTTGAAACACAAATTAAGATATTTTTGATGAAATCCGAGATAGGGTTGGGTACCGATACTTTTAAGGGTACCCACCGAATTGCGTCGGTATTACAGAGTATCGATTCACATTAAATCAATCAGTGCCTGAGAACGCATTTGGGCGCATGAGAGAGAGAAAGAGAGAGAGAGAATTAGCATCATATCATACTGTATACACACTGAAAATTCACGGCAAACTGTCAAATTAAAGTGCAGTTTTACAAGTAAAATAAATATATTATTCTTGTATTACTTTTCTACAGTATAATGTACGTATTTATATATTCCATTTAATGACTAATTTAAACAAAAAATTAAATGATAAAAATAATTATTACAACCACATTAACCATTTAATTGTAGAAAAAAATGCAATTATTATTTAAACTTTTTTAAAGGAATATTCACACAATTTTTCTACCATGTATTAATTTGAACAGGAAACTTCTGTTTGTTTGCCAAAACAATTAAAGGGTTTCATTTTAATTAGATTAAAAATAAATGTTTCATGCCTTCATTTGATTATCAGAAAAAAATCAACACAAGAATTTCTGAAATAATTTTTTTTAGGGCCCTATTGTTCAAAATGTTGAAATTGAGAGTTTTGGACTTATTTTTTCACTGAAATAAATGTTTTTGTTGTTACTCAGAGAGTAAAGTACTGAAAAAAGGTACCGTTACCGATACAGGTACCGTACCGGTTCGAATGTGAATGGTACCCAACCCTAATCCGTGGGCATTTTGACCCTCCATAGACAGCAACACTACCACTTTCAAGGTACAGAAAGGTAGTAATGACATTGAAATTGTTGAATGTTGAAGTTGTTATTTTAGTTTTCTCAGTCAGTTGTGTTGCTGTCTATTCAGGGTCAGAAAGCTCTCGAATTTCATCAAAAATATTGTAATATGTGTTCCAAAAAAGAAGAATGAAGGTCTAACGGGTTTGGAACGACATGAGGGTGGGTGACTAATTACTGACAGATTTTTGGGTGAACTAGGTCTATCCCTTTAATGATGCTTGACCAGAATCATGTTGTTGAGTTTCATTTCCCCAGAAAATGTAAAAAATCTGGTTATTTTTGCAATTCTGTATGGTGCAGTAATTATAAACCTCCTTTCTATGTAAACCAAATAAAACTGAGGGTGGCTCTGTATCCAAACCACATTTGAATGATCAATTCAGTCAAGCTGTCAGTGGTGAGAGTTAATACGTTTAACCAAGAGAAACATGTAGGCTGCAAGATCTTACCAGTCACAGAGCTGATTTCTACCTTGAAGTCCACATGAGTCTTCAGCACATATAAATACCACAGACGGTGATGATGATGATGATGATGATGATAGTGAAACTGCAGCCCATATAAGAGCAAAACAGTAATATCTTTATCTTCGCAACTTTTGCCATCACCATCATGTTCTCTGCAATCATAATCACCTCGGTCCTTATCATAATCAACATCTGTCAAACATCAACAGCAACAATCTTCTAACAACAAGTCTCCAGGGTAAAACTCCTGGCAACTGTACAAATCTTACAAAGTTGACCAAACAATGACTTCCATGACCGACCCATTTCCCAACACCCCATGCTCCCTGAGCAGTAACCCAGCAACAGATCCACAACACAGCTACAGAGACAGAGTCTCATCTAATCACAGAGCACCGCCCGAAAATTTGGACACACTCTGTTGGTCTTCCCTTTCATTTTGCTTACTTCCGATCCCGAACGAGCCCCCTCGGAGTGTCCTCTGACTGTGAGGAGAGGTGAAAGGAAATGAGTGGAGAGCTGGAAAATGTGAATGAGGGGGAGAGAATCATTCCAACAAGGAGACCCATAGAACCGCACCCCCCACCCCCCAGTGCCTTACACTTCTGCCGAGTTTAGTTAATCTGGAAAAACACTGGGAAAGAAAGGCTAAATGAGTGGAGGTGTGGTTCTGGAACTGCATATGCACTTGTGGGAAACATTCTGTCATCTTGACTTTGATGGGAGCTGGCATGCAACTAACGCTAATGGTTTTAGAGTATAGCGCTGTAAATACGCTGACATACTGCGCTTTCCTGCTTTATTAATTCAATGGCATAATTTTCATCGATTGCACTAAACGTACTCATGCAAAATAGACCTTAACACACAATACCACATTGTCCTCCACTACCGTACACTACAAATCCACAGAGTACCAGAGCTGACAATAACACAATCCACGCCCGAGACCTTTACAAGCAGGACCAGGCCAGACAAGAACAATTCAATGAGGACTCTTCACATGGACAAGCCCGATTAACGTTCCTCTATTCAAGCCAAACAGCCTCACTGGGAACAAAAGATACAGCAGTACATTTCTTTCTTTTATCTGCTGGCCAGTGAATGAAAGAGCTAATTTTAACTGCTATAATAGTCAACAGCACTGATCCTTGCTATTAAAATGATTGAAGGAGCTCGTAAATAAACTGTGTGTTAAAGACAACATGATTCACAATAAATATAACTTCCATAATGCGGAGTATTGCAGAGTGACACTGAATATCCACTAGATAATAAAGTAAGGGAGGACTTCATTCATCCATGGAGATTTGATTGAAGTGTGAGAAATAGGTTATGTTACTGATTAACATTATTTGGTAATACTTTAGAATAGGGACCAATTCTCACTATTAACTAGTTGCTTATTAGTAGGGTTGGGTATGTTTTTTTTTCGATACCGGTGCCAAATCGATACTTTTAAAACGGTACCGGTGCCTAAACAGTGCCTGAACCGATACTTGTAAATATAAAAAATTACCAGTTAATAATTGGATTGGCCATTAGCACTAAACACACAGACAGGGCTTAGATTAACCCTAGACTACACTTTTTAAATCTTCATCTTTCTCTTTATCTTTCTCTCCTTCTCTTGCTAGCTTGTACTTATTTGAACAATGCCTGAGACTTGATGTTATGGGCACTTACTCTGCCTGTTTGCCTCTTCAAGATTAATGTATTCCCAATGTGTCACTTTGGATAAAAGCATCTGCAAAATGACTAAATGTAAATGTAAACCAGGATTAGATCATAGTTCAATTATGACATTTAAGTAATTTTTATAAACACGCTCAGAAAAAAAAACATTAATGGTGTGCATTTTGAGACAAAACAAATGCACTGATATATTTTAGGATCAGTCAGTGCAAGTTTATTTCAGTTAAAACAGCTAAGAGTTACATTTTAGTCTAGCACTAGGTTCAAGCTATGTCTGTGAAACCGGGGTTGATGTCTTTTTCGTTCATACTGGACACTAGAGGACGCCCTCACACAGAAAACTCACAGATCCAGTCACAGAAGTAGCAAACTCTTTTTCCACCGTGATATGGATAAGTAAACATAAGATATAAATGTTGTGAATGATAAAATAAATACAATAAACACTCGACTACGACAATGCATAGTTTATCTGTGTTATTCAAGCCATCTCTGGTATTTTCATAATAATTAAGTATATTTATAATCCATTGCTAATCGATGTATTAGTAGCCCATGGAGTAGTAGTAGCTTAGCTAACGTTAGTTAATGGAAGGTCATAAGAGCAAGTGTAATTACTGCATTCACGCGCTCCTCGGATTATCTCATTCCCTGAGTTGTGCTTTTAAGTGTAAATGTGAAAACAGCACACTCGGGTTACTACAAAGATTTGTTGGACTTGTATTATTAGAGCTTTCCGAATTGAGTTCATGTGCATTTTCTCAGTCGGGAAATTATTTTGCACGTGTGGTGCCGGTGATGATGATGCTTACGTTCGTTTCGGAGAAACAAAGGACAAATATTTCAACCGATCGCTCAGGCATGGCACCGAAATGAGGCACCGAAATCTGCATTCTGATTCGGTTCGGTATATACCGGTTCTACAGGTACCGGTGCCATGTTGGTACCGGGTTTCGGTACCCAACCCTACTTATTAGCATGCCTATTATTAACATATTGGCTCTTTATTACTTATAAAGCTATAAGCATATTATAAAGCATATTAAATATTAATATGCAGTAAACTAGGAGTTTCTTGAGGCAAACGTGATATTTAATGGTTTGTTAATGGTGAGAATTGAACCTTAAAATTAAGTGACTTATTATTCTTTATGAGATTATGTTATTCCCCTGAAATAAAGTCTTAGTTAGACTAAATCAATAGAAAGGTTGTTTAAAAAGTATGTTAGGTACATTTAGATTTTCTGTTCACCTTTAAACTGAAAAATCAGTTATAAAAGGTACCCTGGGTATGAAGAGCAAAAAATCATCATAGACCAGTATGATGTTTGCTGGGTAACCTAGCCTACGAGTGGGATAGAGAACACAAACTAAAATAGATTTTACTAAAATTAAACAGTACAACCATTAAAAACCCTCACAGGTTCACGCTCATTTCTTGACAAACTTTACACTGATTTTCTCCACTGACAATGAGCCATGAACCTTTTTGTCTCCTGGTCCATCGACTAAACATTTCCTGAGGAATTCGAACCAGGCTTGTTATTCTTGGAGATGAAACAACTGCAACAACAGAAAGAGGGAAAGCAATTGCTAATAGATTTGCAGAGGGAAAGGGGTGGTCGGTCTAGTTAATACAAGACAGCTTATCGTTTAGGGCTCTTGAATCGTGTTAAAGGAAAGTCACCAGCTATTACAATGAATAAAATTAAACTTGGCGACCATTAGCCAGTTAAACTAACTTGCAAGAAACTTTATATCTCCATCCATTGTATGTATAATGACTAGGCTTATTGTGCAGGCAACACGAGCTTTATCAGCTCAGTAGCTCAGTTCAGAACAGTAGTATTTTGAATGAGCTGTCTATAATATCGTAAAAACATTAATTTACCAACCCAAAACACATCAAACTAAACTGATACTAAACCAAGCAAAACCAACCACAGCTCATTAAGATGCAAACTAATTACTCAGAATCAATTCCATAAGTGAAGCGAGTTTTTTTCCCCAGTAAGCCTAATGAAACGTATGCAATAAACATTATAACCAAAAGCCTCAGAAATCTGCTACGCAAAATTCAATTTTAAAATGTTCAGTTTGGCTGCCAACTATATTAATCTACCACCAGTATTTTTCCAGTTTCCCAAAGAACAACACTATCGGATATTTAAACAGGAATTTGGGAAATCTCTTATTGAGCATTTGGGAGATTTATTCACACCAAACTCACCTTCATTGTTTTATGTATGAATTAAATGAATTCATTCATGTATCTTTTTCTATGAAACATACAAGGAGACATTTTGCAGAATGTTCAAGCTGCTCTTTTTCCATGTAATAGTAAACTGGGACCAGTGACTGTCAAGATCCATAAAAAGACAAAAAAGCATAAAGATATTCTTATGAATGAATGAACTGCATGTTCTGAAGCAATATAATAGTGGAAAAGCATACTTACTCAAAAACATACCAAATATAGGCATCACAATCATTCATGAAACATGCAAGAAGCAAGATCAAAGTGGGATTTTGATGACCAATGTCTCCATTTTTGGATGAACTATACCAATAACTATAAATAGGTGACTGATTTTAATCTTGGGCTGATATAATTAACATACGGCGTATTGTCAGGGCATCACAGCATCATTAGCACCTCGCTAATGCCAAAGGCCTACAGGCCTATTTAAGAGAATTAGTTTAATCTTAAAATACATATAGCCAGATTAGCCAACCATCCACAACAGTCAAACAACAATCTCCTGCCTTTTCACCATTTCAATTTTGGAGGACATCCCAAATATCCCAGGACATAATGGTGCAATGTAATCGAAAGCCATTTGATAATGACCTCCTTAACAGCAGGCCCGTGATCCAACCAAAAAAAAAAAACATTCAGAAAGCATGATTTTAATTACACTCTCTGTGAAAATACATAGGGAGAATGTAAGAGGTAAGCTGATATGACTCATATTAATAACAGTTCGGATGAACATAATTAAGGGATCTTGAGGTGTGTTTTTTAAAGTTGGACTATTGTAAACTTGATAAAGTATCTCAACTTCAACATTAATGCTACAATGCCGCCAACAATGGTGACAAAAATAGCAACACCATCTGAATGTAATTCTGTATGCCAATTATTTTATAAGGGACAAACTTAAAGACGTAAAGGAGTTTCACTGTGTAACCTGTCTAAATGATAGCAAGCTATAATATTCAAACTAAAAATTAAAATACAAAAAAATGACAAACTACTCTAAGGCCCTATGATTTCTGCGATACAGAAAACGCAGACGGAATCGCTGAATCCAGTCATTAAAACAGAATTGATTATATAACGGGGAATGTCAAAGAATATGACATATTTTGGATGAATAAAACAATAATATATCAGTACATTTAAACCAAAATGTGATATGGACTAGGGTTTCTGAATATTAAGCAGAAAAATACAATTTAAATATGAATTATGATTGTCTCTGCATGTGTGAATGAATGGCGCAGACTCACTATTTAGTTTACTACGCACATACTGAAGCGTGCGTGGCGCTCGCGCCGTTTTCCGCTCAACACATAAACAATCTCTTGAACTGCTCTGAAAGTGACTTCAGGAGCATTTAACATATATTTTGAGAAGAACTAGGCCTATTGTCATATTCTTGTTGTTCAGTGGCCGTTCCTATCGTCATATATGAAAACAGAAACTTAAAGGTCTTTACAGCAACCCGTCAAAATAAAAATTTGGTTTAACTTGAAACTGTGACAGAAATATATTACTTAATGTAATGATAGTACAACTACTACTAATAATAATAATACAATTATTATTAAAACATTATTTTTATTATTTAAAGAAAATAACAATAAATATTTTTTTATGAAAATTAATTAATTTGAGATGTGTTTGATTGTTACAATTTAATGAAACAATACAAATGCAATCCATAAAATGAATGGAAAAACTTAATAAAAATAAAACTGAATTTGAGAAAGAAAATAAGATTGATTTCATAGGGCCCTATCCTTCTCACTGTTCGACTAGTCAATTGTTGGACTATTAGTCAATTGGTCCACTCTCATGAGATATTCTTGTACACTAGCACAGAAATTGTGTCATCTTGTCAGAAATATTTTTCTACATTTTCAGCTGATTGTTTCTTCCCATTCCCCTCAATTTTATTCTCGTTTTGTCCTCTGCGTGTGGTGTCACTGGTGCTGTAGATTTTATCAGATGCAGTTGGCAGGCAAGCTGCATCCCAGATTGTGACACTTAGAGCGAGAGCTAATTATAACCTCACATATGGCATATACAGCCAGAGGAAAGCAGGTGTTAACTGTATTTTCTCCTTCCCGATGATATGGAAACAATTTTTCAACAAAGTTTCATAACTTGAATAAGATTTCAGTTTAATGCAAAGAGCATGACCAACTAGTAATTTCAAGCATGATTTCATACATTTCACTTGGCAAATTAACCGTTTTTTGAAAACAGCAAGAATATGGATGTAATTGAATGATATATTCTAGATACACAAGCAATTTTGAGAGATATAAGCTAAATAACAGGGAACTTTCCCCCAAGATACGGTTGATGCTCACTACATCTTTACATCACCCAGCTGAAAAAAGAGGCTGAAAATAATCAATACACATAATGAGCAATAACCTTAACCATCAAAATCTCTGTCCATTAATCATGCATTTTAATTCCCATCGTGCCCTTTCATCACAAAAACACACATCTTTTATTTTTCTCTTGTCAAGTCAAGTCAGAGTACCAGAGGCCTTTTCACCAGTCAGACTTCATGAATCAGAAGGATGCAACCAAACTGTTGTGCCCAGAAATAATCTCATTCATGGATGAACTGACATTACAATTAAGGCTGATACTGATAGGCTGATGATTATTTTCATGTTATGGACAATTGTTTTTATTTTTTTTATTCAAATCCAATTTTCGAAATGAAGTAAAAATACAAGAAAAACTGAAATAATCATTTTAAAAGCTACCACTGCATTTAGGATTACAATATTATAATGTACTGTAAGAAAAATGGATAATCATTTTGAGATTTTCTAAAGATAACAATAGTTAACAGTTAACTCATTAAATTAACTTGCTAACTAGATGGTGGCAAAGGTCATCTAAATGTAAAAATAGAGAAATGAGCATAAAGAATTAAATATGCAATATCAGCTAATACAAACAAACAAATAAATAAAGTTTGGGTAGGGTACAATGGGGCTAAAGGTGCCCTGGGTAAAAGGCACCTTTGATATTATTTTCCTCTAAACCACTAGATGGCACAAAAACGTGGTGTAACACTTTTAACCCTTTTCAAGATGCACGTGTATATTTGTCTGATCCTTGATGCAATCGCGCACAGCAACGTAAAGTTGATTCTGTGCTAGGGATGGCTCGATACCATCATTTTGGCTTCGGTACGATACCAGAATGAAATACCTCGGTATCGATACTAAACCGATACCACAGGTGACAAATAATCAGCAAGTGAACTGAAAAAAAGAGAAAAAAAGTGAATGATCATCATATATAGTATTTATTAATCTTGGTTAATGTTAGGTATGTGTTTAATGCATAAACATACTAATGTTAACAAACTAAACATGTATTAGTAGCCTACATTTATCATTTATAAATAATTATTGACCTACATTTATAAGTGCTGTAACATATATTTTTAGGTGCAGGGAATAGCACATATTTTCTTAAGGTTTTTGTTAATCTTTTTTACTTTATTTTTTTCATACCTATATTTAAGTATATTCTCCTGTGTTTGTGTTACATATAATTGCACTGTCCATGGAGCGGACCTGACTTACATTTCACTGCTGGTTATATTCTGTACAATTGTTTATGTGACGAATACAAATCTTGAATCTTAAGGTGTGCCTTTAGACCCATTGTACCCAATACCATTTATTTAAGAATCATTCACCAAATAAAAGCAAAAGGAAAAAAAACTAATCAGATACTCAAATCCATTATTACTCAGAAATTATGATCAATCAATAATCGCAAGATTTGCTAGATTTGCTAGATAGATAGATAGAATAAAATTTCATGTATCTCCTTAAGCACAAATATAATACTAAAAGGTCAGCAGCTTGACTTCATATGACTGTGACAAAGTCCAGCGCACACAAAAACATGACTTTTTCCTGTCAAACAGCAGTGCTAATTTCCTTTTCCTTGCACAGTGACGATGGCTTCCCTCAGTGTATCATCTAACACAGATTCAAAAATTCCAATGCAATTCAAGTGAACGTTAATGCATTTCAGGTCAACACAAACCCGGTCGTTTTTTACAAAGCAAGCTGGTAGCAATAAGGGCATGATCGATTGACAGTGTTAATAGATTGTTAAAACTAGGTCAAAGTGCATATTATTGGTGTCACAGTCACAATGCATGAGCCATCCTGCCTCATGTGACGTCATCCTGCTTCATGAGATGGTGGTGATGAAGAAATGAAATGCACTTCCAATCATTCGGATTAAACTCATTTAAACTCTATTGATTGCACCAAAAGATCAAATACAGATATATTGAATTGGCTTAAAATAATTTAGCCAAATAGGACAACATGCTCATCTTTGCTATAGTTCAGTCTCTTATATACTGATATGCACTGCTCTAAGGTAACATAAATCATACATTGTGAGCTGTCATGTCTTTGAAGTACAGTATGGATTCCAGCTGGAGGAAAACACGGATTTCTTCAAAGAGCCTAAGCTGCCTTATATATGGATATGACTTCCACACAGTCCATTTATCCATTTATGTGTGATTACCTAAGACAATAATCCATTTCAGGCTATTAACTGTGGAGAAGACTGCTTTGATATTGCTTGCTGAAAACAGATGAGTGTTTAACTCTAAAGAAAATATGACTACATTATGTTGTAGGTAAGAATGCATTTTGTAGTGAGGGTTCAATATATCATCCTGTGATATATCTGTCACCTGCTTAGCTTTCCTGCTATGATGCTCTTGCAATCAAGAACTGGGCTAATATGACAGTTTAATGTAACGGCACGTACAATTAATCTACAAATTACCAAGAGCCATGTTCTTGATACAACATTATAGCTTCAAGACATGCATTTCATCAGGCACGTACAATTAATCTACAAATTACCAAGAGCCATGTTCTTGATACAACATTATAGCTTCAAGACATGCATTTCATCAGGGATATAACATAAGAACAAAAAACAACTACTTTTACCCTACCAAATTCACCATACATCTAGTCTCAATATTTGATGTCAATGTGAAAATAATCAAAGACGCATTGATTTTGATTTCAACATGGCTGCCTGAAGACGAAGAAATATTAAGGGCGTGGCCTATTGAACAAAAAAAATTAAAACAATTATTTTGACAAATGTGGACATGTACATCAAGCTTAAGTGGATTTGTGAAAATCTGGACCCCCTGTATTTTATTAAGTTTTATCACTATATGTTATTTATTTTCATTTTATTTTTTGTTCAGTTTGTTGTACTGAATGTTTGGGGGGAAATGTGTAAAAAGTGAAAACATAATTGATAAATTAGATTAAGCTAAATACATACATTGATTTTAAAAATGTACAAAAATGTATAATGAATAGCTAATAAATAAAACAGTACAGTAGTGAGTAGAAAAAAGGTAATATAACATAATAGAAACTAAACACTATTCAAATATTTTTTTAAATAATATACATTGGGTTTTAATACAAGTAAACATAGCTTTGTCTTTTAAATTTGAGGATGGGGGTCCCTGGCATTAAGGTGAGTTGGGGGTCTGTGACATCTAAAATATTGAAACCCCTTGATTTAGACAATAAAAATGTACTCTTTTAAATCCCAAACATAATTGCATTTACATCAAACAACAGGACAATCATTTTTAAGAATGCTCTTTAATAAAACCATATGTAGCCTATTTGAACATTTCTGTTATTCTCTAATTCAAATTACTATCGCCCAATTATTCAAATTTTAGTTTCCCTCCAAAATCATCTCGCCCAATCAGCACACTCGAGGTGTTTCGACTCTTTACAATCGAACGAATCAAGCGATTCTATTAAAAGAGTATTTAACCGGATTATATTCGAAGAAAACGAACTGAATTCGAACAGAACGTAAGATTAAAATACTACTAGTTTTATTTATGTTATATAGCGTTACAGTAAAGGGATGTCATACATTAAAACACCAGTATGCTAAAGTCAATCACGGTTCTGGGCTTAGTAAATCGCTGAGTTGTTGAATCGAGAGGCTCTCTGACCGAATCATTCAGACCAGTTTTGTGAATCAGTTCATTGAACAGGTCCGAATAAAAAAAAATATTACATCACTATATTGAAGTCATTTGCAAACAGCTTGCGTTGGCACCTTGCATGTAAATAGGCCGTATATCATTACCAAAGATATCCATCCATCATCCGTGAGAGGGAGGCTACGCGACCCTGATCCTCGATGTCAATACGCCGTGGACTTCATCATGCAACCCAAAATCAGCGTGACTTCCAACAATCCATCCAGAAAAGGTACAACTGTGTCAAGCAACTCTACATGCACTGAGAATAGCTGAAATTATCCTTGAATTTACGAGAAAAACATATTACAAATGTCAAAAGGCGAAATTATGGCAGATTATCAATATGCACGGTCAATCCACTCGCATGCGGGAAAGATAAAAAATCAGTGGCTTCATATTCACTGACAGATTGCAGAATTCAAACATCACGCCGCACGAGACTCAACACCGCCCATTCATTCGGCTCCATCATAACACGTCCACCATAAATCAACACCAAAGCGGCTTGAACTCCGAACGAAAGGGGAACTACACGTGCGATGCCTCAAAACGACTCATTTGCAAACAAGAAAGAGGAAAATATCAGGATTTCTTACCTGAAAGGCAGCCCGCGCTCTCGTACGCGAGAGATGATTGAGTTGATTTAGAGGCAGCGCGAGCTGAGCTGCGGTCCTGCCTCTGGAACACGAAGCCCCGCCCCTCTTGTTACTAGGGTCCCCGTCGAGGCGATAGGATGTTGAGATAAGTCCTTCAGCTCAAGTGCGATTATTGAACTATTCGTTGCCTACTAACAGCCTTACTCACCCAGATATTAAACTAAAGACATGCATGCATGCATGCATCAGAATGTGTGCGAGCGCAACTTGTGTTGATCTCTAAACCTGGACCTTTAAATGTGCACAGTGAAGAAGCAGGAATAATAGTAATATATGTTCATATATAGTTCATAATAGTTCATATATGTATGTCTGCTGCTATATAAAAATGCACACGCACACAGTATATGTATATTAAAAAATATCATTAAATTGTAGCAAATTAATAATCGATGCATTTAAAACAAATAGTTTACACAATATATTTACACAATTGTTAGTGAAATTTAAAATTGCAAAAATAATGCAAAATATCTTCCATTTCTGCTTTCAGCAGTTGCAATATTCTCAGAAAGGAAAATGCACTACATATATATTACAAATTAAATAAAACTATATAAATATTTTATTTAGTAGATAATACAATTAATACATAAAATGAACATTATTTATTGATAGAAAATTAGATATGTATAAAAAAAATATTTTACACAATATTTAAACACACAATGAAAGAAAGAAAAATAATGCAAAAATATTAATTTGCATTTCTGTTTTTAGCAGATCATGATTTTCTCAGAATGGCCAAAAACCAGACAAATATCATTCCATCTGCACCGAAGTTCTCACTCAGAGATTGCTAGAAATTTGCACACATAATTACACAGAAATGGCAAGTAACACACTGAATTAAACATGACATTTTGAAGTACAAAATTAGATTTTTTTCTTCTTTTTGGTAGAAAGAAACAGTATTATTATTTGTAAAACATACTCTAATAAATTTTCTTTCTTTATGCAACCGTAGAAAATCATGATTTTACATTGTGTAGTATAAATCAAATTGTGTATTACTGATATTACGTGTTATATATACCTTTTTTTAATGAAGGCTCCATTACTGAGGCTAGATATGTCTGAGACAATATACATTGTGTCAGCCTGAGATAATGTGCTTACATATGCATAATACTTGAGTGTTCTTTTTATTAGAGCTAGCTTAAATGTAAAAAACAGGCTATGCGTCAACTGTCTCTTTCAGAGAGATGCTCAGGTTCCGTATGTTAGTGATACTCGGAGACTTATCATCAAACATTTATAGGCCGGTCCCTGAAGACTTCACAGACGTCTATCTGCAGTCTGTCTTGTACACAGTGTGACCTTTATTGCAGTGACCGGTCTGGGACGTTATGAAGTATGTATAGAGTATTTCTACTGACGCGTACAGTCATATATAGCTCTGACTTGGTTTCAATTGGTGTGTGCATGTGTGTGTGTGTGTGTGTGTGTGTGTGTGTGTGTGTGTGTGTGTGTGTGTGTGTGTGTGTGTGTGTGTGTGTGTGTGTGTGTGTGTGTGTGTGTGTGTGTGTGTGTGTGTGTGTGTGTGTGTGTGCGTGCGTGTGTGCGTGCGTGTGTGCGTGAGAGAGTGTGTCTGTCGTGCGTGTGTGTGTGTGTGTGTGTGTGTGTGTGTGTGTGTGTGTGTGTGTGTGTGTGTGTGCACTGTAGCTCATCTGGAACTGTGTCTGTAACTGATAATGTTGTCGTGGTGATGGAGCTTGAACTGCTGCTTGTGTACATGATGAATAGGCAAGCACCACTAATGAGGCTAATAGAGCAGAAAATGTGATGTATTATTAGAGGTTATGTACTGTCAAATGCAAAAAGAAAGAATTAAAAGGTGCGAGTAGTACTCGCAGATGGACCAAAGGAAAACACCAATGTATAACATGCATCTGTCACTGAATCAGTTGATAAACAAGATTTTTAAGAATGTTCTAATTTGTTTAAATGTACAAATAAAGTAATAAAACACACACATTATTACATCTTATGTAATATTTGTCACATATTTATGATATTTAAAATAGTATAATATTTTTTAATTGTTGAAATGAATATACTCTCACCGGCCACTTTATTAGTTACACCTGTACACAGCGGCCTGTGAGTGCGTATATATATATATATATATACATGACATATATTTTTTATAAGTATGCACACAAACACACACATACACTTTAATATTTATTGTATTTATATTTTATTTATATATTTTTTGTAATTATCTATCTATCTATCTATCTATCTATCTATCTATCTATCTATCTATCTATCTATCTATCTATCTATCTATCTATCTATCTATCTATCTATCTATCTATCTATCTAACATTTACATATGCAAACATTTATTGTATTACATTTGATCTGTATTTGATTTATACAGATTTTATTTGAAATTATTAAAATGACATGTCACCTTTAGAAAATGTAGGGATATACACAAGAACATATTATAGACATACTGCAAATATATAGTATGCTACTGTGTAATTACTGCTGTTTCCTTTGCTAAATATATTATGGATTAACCAAAACAAAGTAAAAGTAAATAAAGAAGCAGTCACGAACAGTCATCAGCGCAGTCATCTTATCTCCATCCCCCTGTGACCTCGAAGTGTCATTTGATGGATAAGCTTTAGTCACATAACTAACAGAATGCTAACCTCTAGTGTTCACACTGAAAACTGCAGGGTTTAAACCTTGCCCTGTTTTCATGCTATACAGATAAATGGTTGGAGACCGCTTGTCCTCTAATGGGTTACGTTTTTTTTTTTTTTTTAAAGCAGTATAGTGAATAGTTCTCAGGATGGTATTCTGAGGTGAACATTTAAAGGTGACCCTAAAACACATGATGTTCATTACATGGTGACCCATGATGATTATTAAAACCAGCTGCTGCTCAAAGTCAGGGACCCATTTAAAAGAAGAAAAACAGGAGGAACTGTGAATGGTGTGCAGTGTGCAAAAACTTAGCTTTTCTCAGAAGTACAATGTGATTTAAGTGATTGCATGGTGTATATATTAGTGCTGCCAAACAATTAATCGTGATTAATCGATAATCAAAACAAAAGTTTTTGTTTGCAAAATATATGTGTGTGTGCTGTGTATATTTATTATGTATATATAAACACAAACAAACAAACAAACACATGCATGTATATATTTAAGAAAAATATATTATGTTTGTATTCAATATATTTGTATATAATATAAAATATAATAATATAAATACATACATGTAAATATTTTCAAAATATATACTGTATGTGTGTGTATTTATATATAAATAATAAATATACACAGTACACACACATTTATTATGTAAACAAAAACGTTTATTTTGGATGCAAAAAAAAAGAAACCATAAAATAACTATAGTTTACCACAAAGATTAACAAATTAGTAATTGTATTGATGCACTAAAATGTATTTAATTGAAAACTGGTTAAAGTTTGTTAAAATAGTTTCAAGATGCCCGTTTGGGCTAATGCAGTGCTATCTTCGCTCAATTAAAGTGCAGTAATTTTAAGAAAATCCACCAAACTGGTGTGGGGCCAGCAGGGGGTGACTTCGGCTGCGGTATATCACACAATCGTATTTATAAGGCAATTGTTTCCTGTACAGCTGTTCATAATCTCTAAATGACTTTCTAAGTGCTGTTTAAAAACTTTTATCAGCATTGAAGCACTTGTTTACTTCATGCTTTTCAAACAATAGAGTAAGCCTTTTGTGCTATTAAAGGCCTTAAATATTACTCCGTGTGATCACAACAGTTCTTAGAAACCATCAGAGAGGCATCACCACACTCTAGGATCATCACGTCTATCCACCTCTCGGATTCTCTAAGGTTACTGCAATGCCACCCTTGAACTTTGACCATGAGCTAACAGTCAACAAAGACATAAATACCAAGCATGACGTCGTAGACAGCTGTCTAGTTTGAGAGAGATATACTCTGTAAATAACCCATGTGAAGGTGCATATTCTAATGCTAGTCATTTTTATCAAAACAAATATTTAGTAAATATCTGGTGAAATACGACTAATATGCTATTGATATTGAGAATATTGAGCATTAGAGAACTACACAGCAAATCCGACATTCAAATTTTGCAGAGCTGTTCTGTATCCTGCCACAAGAGGGCATCGTTGAAATGTCTGTAGTTGTTTTTCCATCAATGTCTTGCAAAGGTAGCATTGTTTTATATTTCTGCGTTTTCTTGTATGTTTTCATGACCGTACACATTGTCGAGTATTAAGCATATTCAGTGTAAGATTGTGCAGGTAAAAAAATGACTATTCTTTGATTTATAAATGTTTCTGTTGTTTCAGCATGTGGACTAACCAACAGTTCAGCCGATATGAATATCTCTCTGAATAAAAATAGCAAAAAGGCCAAAAAACATTTCATTATAAGCAACAATGTCTTACACCATTCCTACAATCAGCTGACCCCTTTCCATTAGAGTTGTATGTCCCTATAGATTATTGTACCTAGATGGTAAATGAGTGTTTGCAAGCTCTGTACATTTGCTTTAGACCTTTAGATTTGCTAACCTAGATACATCTGACTGTATTCCGTCACTGGTATATCCAGTATTGACATCTTTGCATAAAAAATGCCAGAGGCATTTGGATGTGCATCATTTTAAATCACTAACCTATAACCCACATCTAATATCACGATTCTCACACAGAGTAATGTGAAGTCAGACATGCACACATGCCTTTGTTTTATCAACAAAATGTGTTGAATTTCATTGCAATTTGCTTATCACACTGGCCTTTACCTTTTCCAGTATTGGGTCGCTTAGATTAAAGTGTCATGGCTTGCAAGTTTCTATAGGAACCAGTAGCCTTGTAAGAAGGGCAGCCCTCTCTTACCACTCAAGGGTGTGTTCAAATAGCCCTTCTCCCCGCCCACAGTGCCGCTCTCTATAAAAGGCCAAGAGCCCTTCACATGTGTCACAAAGACAAGCTGGTCTAACAGGAGAGATCCTGAGCCTGCTGGTTAAAGAGTCTCGACTATCACCCTGAAGACCCTGTTTAATCCCGAGTGTAGAACAAAGCCCTGTCTGAACAGACGCTCAAGACCTCCACTGGAGAACCAGGTGCACAAGGTAAGCAGCCTTTAAAATGTTTAATAAACTTTTGACATTTCAATTATTGCACAATTTTGGAATAAAACTTAAGTGGACCAGTATTTATAACTGCAGAACCTTCCACTTTTCAGAATTTGTACTCTGAGTCCAAACGGAATTCCAATGTGGGTGGTAGAGAAGATCCGAGTGTCCGTTGAAAGGACCAACCTGCCACTTCCCATAACGGAATACAGCTTCAAAATCAGTGACCTCATGTTCGGAGACAAGTCATCCATTGACAAAGCAAAGAAAGTCTTGTTGTGTCCAAACATCATTACTCCGGACACTATCCCCGTGTTCTGCATTCCCCCCAAGATCTCAACCCCAGTGGAGGGCAAAAGTATGGAGCAGGGGAGGCCGACTCCATGTATCCGAGTATCTCTGTGTGACAAAGGAAGTCCAAAGAAGGAGGTCATTGCCCGAGAGCTTCCCAAAAACCATATAATCCAAGTGGAGAGTGTTGATGATGGACCATTTGACAACAGCTGTAGTGATGAGGAAACCACCAATGCTGATCCTCAAAGCCAGGCTGCACTTTCTCTGCCCCACTTAGCTAAAGCTCAAACCTGCTACGGCTTTTGCACTTTGCTTGAAAGTCCCCACACCAGGAGAAAGGAGTCCCTCTTCCACAACGACCCCAACTCGAATGGAATCCCCTTGTTTCTTCCCCGGAGTAGATCAAGCACTTGCTCCAAATCAGCTTCCCCCATCTTGTCATCTTCATCCTCCACTTCTTCCTTCAGCCTAAATACTCTTGCTTCTAGACTTTCTCCAAAAGGCTTCACTTTTCACCGACAGGGAACTCTAGATAGCGATACCACTTCCTCAGCAGAGTCCTCCCCTTTCAGTTCTCCTCTCCTAAACAGATGCCCACCAAAACCTTCTCTACTCAAAGCACTTAAGCATGATAAACTAATCTACCGCAACCTCCAGAAGGTTGCCATGTCCAGAAACAATTCCCTATCGACGGATGAGGGTAGCTCCACGGACAACAGCCCCAATATTATGAGGAGAGCATCCGAAGGCCTTGTTGAACCTCTCCCATGTGGGTTCAGCTTGGCACCTCCGTCTATCTTCCCCATGGACTTGGTTCTGCACCGGGAGAGGGTGATGAAGGAGAATCTGGTGCCTGTAGGAAGGGACGGTACCTTGCGGCTGTCGGCGGAGTACTGTCCTGAAAACCAGAGGCTGCGCGTCCGCCTCATAAGTGCGGAAGGTCTGTACGCTCTGTCGGTGGACCCTAAAAGCATTAACTGCAGCATCAGCCTCTCTCTCATGCCTGGAAAAGTCCAGAAACAGCGGAGCACAGTCATTAGGAAGAGCCGCAACCCAATCTTTAATGAGGACTTTTTCTTTGATGGTATATCGGAGGATGATCTCTGCCAGATTTCGCTCCGATTCAAAGTCGTTAACAAGATGTCCAGCATGAAAAGAGACTATATTTTGGGCAACTGTGATCTTCCTCTCACTAGCATTGTCACATTATAAATCCAACAATTGCTTAAATTATTTTGTGTGAGTGAGTGCGTGCATGTATTTGTATAAATTATATGAAGTGTTATTTATTTTCAAATCTGTTTATCTGCCAAAGACTTCTTTTATATTAAACAACAAAAAACTATATCAGTCTTGTGGTCTTTTGTTCTCGACGGGGAAGCATCATTTTAGGTATTCAGTCAACAAATAATCTTTTATTCATGATGAGAACAGCTGTGACTGAATCAAAGCACGGCAGTCTTAAAAGCTTTCGTAATGGCCTCCATTTTTCCTTGTCTCATCTTGAGCGGTTTGATTGCCACTACACTCTGACACATAGCCATTTACATGAAACAAGATTTTTAAATGCAATATACAAAGTATGGAGGAATCGCTAAACAGTTGCTCTTGTGGCAGACAAATGAGGCTGCTGTTTAAACTATTACCTTAGGCAAGATATATCCAGTAAAGTTAATCAATGGCCTCCTATTTTCCCCTCACAGAGGCAACTTTTTGGGATTAAAAATTAGTTGGGATTACAGTAGCAGCACTTTAACACCGTGCTTCCATATCGCTAAACTTAAAAGAGTGCTAGGCCATTTGAGATGTCAGTAATACCTAAATGGTGGGACTTACCATTCACTAATCTTTCATTGGAGGAGGTAAATAATAACAACTCGCATTGATTGCAAAATAACTCACCTTCTCTGATTTCCTCTAAGCCTGTTGTTTCCTGCTGACCTTTGCAGGGATTATAAATACCCAAAGTAACTTGAGAAGGAGATGAGATGGCTCATTCTCATTAAACTAGCCGTATGTATTATTTTTTTTCAAACAGGCTTGCTTCCTAGGCCAAGGCTTGCCAGCTAGGCAAGCATTTAGCATGAGTAGAAGGAAGGTTATGATTTTTCCTTGGATCAAAAATCAATAAGATTGATTTGAAAGATTGATTTCTGAGTATACTGATAAAAAATTAATCAGGTTTTGGGAGAAGAATAGTGAAATTCTTCCTCATATGCAGTTTGCACTTTAGAATGGCCCACTCTATTAAAACTTGAATAGAATTACCATTCTAGTTAGCAGTCACCGAATATATCACATAAGAGACCCAGGAATAATATCTGTGTTTGTCAAACTCATCCATCTCTGATCATTTTACTTTAGTGTGCATATAAAACACTCTTTCCTGCGCAAAGCACTTTGATCACATAACACCCTGAAGCACATGGACTTGACATGTGCTTCGCCGGCAGAACTGTCGCATTTATGCATGTGCTGGAATACTTGAAAACAAAGCCACGTACAGCCTGCTCTGGGTTTTGCGTGCTCTTATTCATGATATCAATATGCAGAAAGAGAGTTTTTAGTGAAAATGAATGAAAGAGGGAAGTCAGACCTCATATACATATACATAAAGAATTAACATATACATAAAGAATGTACATATCAATAACCGTGATGATATTCATAACATGCTTTTGACAGATGGTCATGGATGACTGTTTGAATTATTTAATTTAAGCTAATCTAATGAAGAGTCATGTTTAGAAAGTAATTAATAACCAAAAGTAACTCTATACACAATGAAAAATGTTGCATATGCTTTGGGATTGTTTAAAAACGATTTAATACAATGTATTATTTAAATACCATTCTAAGCTAGATTTGTATGTAGTTGCATGGCTGTTTTGGATGGTTGCTCTAGGTATAACTTGGGCGCCTCTCTGAATGTATGTTTTTATGCATAGGCTATTTGCACTAAGTGTAAATAGTGATAGAGGCTTACACTAAATGCAAATAGCAATAGATGCTATTTACACTGTTAAAATAGCAGGATTTTCTGCTATTTATACTACTTATTACAAATAGTGGAAATTATCTGCACCTCAGTATTGTAGTAAATTAGAAAATTGTATTCAATAATAATGTATTACATTTTTTAAATTTTTATGCATTTAGTAGATGCTTTTATCCAAAGCGACTTACGGTACATTCAGGTTATACATACGGGCAAACAACAAAATTCTTAAAGCACCTCTGTGGTGTAAAAACACAACAATATATAGATACAATATAATGATAAAGACATTGTATTGTCAGTATGCGTGTTCCCTGGGAATTGAACCCACAACCTTTGCGCTGCTAACGCAATGCTCTACCACTGAGCCACAGGAACACTGTTTGTGTGATTAATTATTAAATGTGAATCTATCATTTTAATTAAAATTATTAAATGAATGCCACCATATTGGGACAATAAAACCCTCCCTACACCTACCCTAACCAACCCAATACTTTATTTTTAACTTTTCGATTATTTTCTTGATTATTGAAAATAAATGCCTTTCCGATGTGAAATGAGATTTGAAAAGGGAGGGAAAAAAAAGAATGGCTCGGGTTGATCGTGTCATAATGACTACGCACTTTACCCTCTACTGTTCATCGACCTCCGTCTTTTGTTGACTAGCCCAATCACACGTTGGGGGGTGGAGTTAGTGTAAATAGCCTCTGCCAACAAGGCAGACTTTTTGTACTTCGTGTAAATAGACACTACAATGTTTTTTATGACTTTTTGCCTGTTTTATTGTCCGACAGGCAAAAATCTGAAGTCTAATCACATCGACATGTTAGTAAAATCATTAAATTAATTATGATTCATAATACACTGTAAATAGCTAAGTGGGAATGCATGTAAAATGCATTAAGTAGCACCGCAGTGCAAGAAATGACACCCCGAATCATACTACTTCTATAGAGAGATGGTAGTTAGTTTGACTTTATTCACGTTCTTCCAGAAAGTCCAGGCTTACTCTATGATGGGAAAAAAGAGAGAGAGCTGATGGTTGCCAGGCAACTCCTTTCAGCATGGTTAGGCCCAACGTCTTGCCACGTCGAGCTCTGCACAGTTAGGCTCTGTCAACAGCAATCACTGCTATTTGTTTGGCCTTCTAGATGAATTAACTGTTCTTTTCTGTCCCCGTTTTACAGTGTAGAGCAGTTTTTGATTATTGTTCAGTAGTATTGTTATTATGTCCTCAAATCAAATTAAATTAAGCATTTGATTTATGAGCAATCAGCCTGGCTGAGTACATCTGCTTTGGCATCAATAAAAGTAAATTGCATTACCCAGCCTCTTATTTTATGCATAATTTCTCTATCTGAAACCAGGAAAAAACATCGGTTTGGTCACATTATTTGCTAAATACATCCACTGAATGTGTCTCTGCCTTGGCTTTCAAGAGCAAATTAAATGTATTATTGTCTCTTTGCTTGTATTTCCACCCAAAGAACAGTTCTTACCTCAGCAGCCTATTTATTAATAGTCCGGCTGGTTGTTTTTAGAGAAAGCAGACAGGACCATAAACCTATTTTCTGGAGTGATATGCATTGCTTTCAGCAGTGCTGTTGTATCATTAAGGGCGTTACTATTTTAGGTTAGTGATATCTGTGGTTAAATATTAAGCTTAAAGCTCTTAGTCTGGCTCTAGGGATGGTTGCTATAAAGAAAGGCCAAGAAATTTGCAATGAAAATGCAAACTAAGACAAATATTAAAACATTTTCTCTGTCATTAGTTTTAAAGGTTAAAAGTAAAAAGCAAAGGTTTTAAGTGTATAATGATGTACATGTAGGCCAATTGAAAATTGACAACACAACCATATTTAATGTGGTTTAATCTCTGATAGCAACAAACAAGAACCTTTAAACAGTTCCTTGTGTAATCATGCTTTTGACCTTTAAAGGTTTAGAGTTACTAAATATGACTTTTTAAGATTTTACAGATTGCATTCATTTCTGTGACTTTTCTGTGGGCTTTTGAAAATTCACTAATATTTCGAGGTTTTGGGACTTAAAGGCATAGTTCACCATTTATTTGTTGAAAATGTAATCAACCTCAATCCATCCATATAGATCTAGATGAGCTTGTTTCTTCGTCAAAATAGATTTGGAGACATTGAGCATTATATAACTTGCTGACCAATGGGTCCTCTGCAGTGAATGGGTACCGTCAGAATGAGTCCAAACAGCTGATAAAAACATCACAGTAATTCACAATTAATCCACACCACTCCAGTCCATCAATTAACATCTTGTGAAGTGAAAAGCTGTGTTTGTGAGAAACAAATCCATCAAGACGTTTTAACATATCAGTAGTCAATAATCCATAATAACACGTTTCCAGTAAAAAAAGTCCATATCTGTTGTCCTCTCTGATACAAATCCACCAACATATTTGTTTAGAACTCCTTTGGATTGCTTTCTTGTAAACGATGCTTGATCTGTGCATATTTCTCTCCTGATTCTGATGAGGTGAAAGCAATTTTATGGATAGATGACTCATTTGAAATGAAAAATGTCAGTTGTAAACAGGCAGCTTTTTACTTCATAAGATAGGCTACTTGATGGACTAGAGTGGTGTGGAATTGTAGGTTACTCTGATGTTTTATCAGCTGTTTGGAGTTTCATTCTGATCATGGCACCCATTCACTGCAGAGGATCCATTGGAGAGCAAGTGATGCAATGTTACATTTCTCCAAATCTGTTTAGATGAAGAAACACAATTATTATAAACATTATCTTGGATGGCATGGGGGGATATATTTAGCAAATATTTATTTTTGTATCAAGTTTTCGTTCAGTTTTATATTATTATTTTCTTTTTTTAATTAGGTACTGCTTTTATATACAGAGATTGACTTGAGAAAAAACAATTCCTCATGTTAAAATAGCAGGATAAAGTCATTTGAACTCACATAACCTTAAAGGTGCTGTATGTTTTTGACTCTACTAAAGCATAAAAATACTATAATATGTTTGCAGATCATTTAAGAAACATGCTAAGTTAACATTTGTTTATCTGAAAAACATTGCTACTGTCAGTTATTCTCCTTTGAAAATGTGCGTTCCGGGACGGAATGTCGGTTTCTGTTATGGTTTGTGAAACCTGCCCACTGCCAGTTTACCCAATTGTATTTTGGCACCCCAGGTTGCTGGTTGGCGGAAAAGACAGCGTCACTCATCGTCATGAACGCTCGTTCCTGTTGGTGTTGTTAATCTGGCAACCTGCGTGTGCATCAAGTCTGAGGAGGAGGGGCCGGGTGACAAGAACCCTCTCCAATATTTTGAATTTGGACTGCAATATCCATTTCAACCATATCAATCCTACATACAGCACCTTTAAGAGTTTTGGAACAAATTCTTTCTAATCCTGTATTTTTATAACATCTTTTATGCTTTGTAATGACTCCATATTTAACTGCATGTATCCAACAAAACCAATTATCCCCTTTAGGGTGGTGCAAAACCATTTGGAGTTTCCTAAATCCCCTGTCCGGGTTTATATTGCGATAATGACTGGTTCACTGTACATTATCCTTTACTTGAACATACATACTCCATGTTGCTAGAGTCTTTTTAACAATTCATTATGACGATCCTGTGAGAAGCCACCTCTTGTGATTTCCATTAGTGACGTACGTATACCCCCTTCAGTTGTGCACATAAAGGGGAAAGACCACTGTTCTTGTGTTTATTGTTTAGGGAGCTTGTTGTAATTGGTTTTCTCAGTCTGGGTTACCGTCAGCATTTGCTGTGTTGCACCGCCGCCCCGTTGCACATAGATTTGAACAATGTTTATGGCTTAACAGGCCATTATAGAGCCTGTGTGGGAGTAGATATAGCAGCCATCTTTGTATTCCATGTTGATTCAGCTGACACGGTCGTGTTACAAATGGGGATTTACAGGTGGTTCCCACTGCCTGTTGGCGGCTGATTGCCACGTGTTGGATTGCCTTTCATATTGAAACTGCTCTGCAAAAGTGTGCCATGTGTTTTCCCAGGACTTTTCCAGTCATTTAAGGACTTAAAATGATTTTGTATCAGATTGCATTTACAAAGCTGATTGAAAATGTATATTGGCTATAGCAAAATTTAAAGATTTGATTAATTTCTATTACTTTTCAAAGCTTGGAAGTAACACTTTTAAAATTCTTAAGTTTTAATTGTTCATACCTGATCTGACCCTTTTGTTAATGTAGTCAGGTTGATTTATTCATACAAAATTTATTATTTATTATTTATTATTATGCAATGCAGTTTCTAGGGTGTTGCTAACAACATTTCTCCTCAAAAACTGTAAAATGTGATTCATCAACAAAAACTGTGTGGCATGAGTTACGTAAGTTTATACTCGCTAAGCTAGTCAACTAGCTTCACCAGCTAAAGCAAACATGTTGTAATCTCTTTGTGCCTGGCACAGCGCTAGATAACTCTAAATGCCTGATTAGGGAGACAGGTTTTGAATGGTCCTCTCCTTGGAGATGGCATACCTGGCTGGAATGTTCTGTCTGGCTAGTCACGCCAATATCAATGAGTTTGAAGTCAAGAACATCCAGAACTATCACATGTTTCCACACAAAGTACTAAAGTCACAGTTACGGCTGAACAGTTGCCATTACGTTAGTACCTTTATGGTTTCTGCTTTTTCTTGTTTTTCCAGAAATAAATGGATGTATTGTGTGAGCTAATGCTAACAACAGGAAAATGTGAGTCTTATCTGATACTTGACAGGGGAAAGTTGTAAAACTGACTAGCATGCGATATAGTATGCGGTTCTGACATCGATATTGAACAGTTTTATAGCCAAACATGATGTCTGAGTGATGATGTAATGCATAGCAACACCTCTGTTTTATGAAAACAAAACGATTAGCTTGTCACTTGTCCACCTCATTAATAAATGGATGTATTGTGTGGACATTTTCATCATAAGCCGGTTATTAGCTATCGGTTATCCGTGATAGCAGTGTTTATTGTGTTCGACATCACTGTCAGTCACATCTGGCTGTATTTGCACTCTATGAGAGTCAACATGGACTACAATTGACAACTGGCAAATTTTCTTCCTGTTCTCTAATGGCTATGACATCATGCTGTTGGCGATACAGCTTACTGTTGTTTTAGGACCAGATCACTTTGATACCAAATGGTGCAATATTGTTGAGTGACAGTTTCAGATGCCACTTCATTTGCATGTTTAATGAATGATGGTTTTCCCTAAATAAACTTTTGAAGTAACACTTCCTTCAGTGAATAAAGTAAAAACAGTCATTTACGGTAAAGACGGTGTGTTTGTTTATCTTCGTTGGCTTCCTTCCACGCGGTTCCAAAAACAATGGAGGTGATGCAAGCACACTTTCCTTATCGTCTGTTTGTATTTTGACAGACTCTTGGCTTGGCTAGCCAATTGAACAGCTAGTTTATGTTTGAGGTTGCTTTGTTTGTTTTGATTGCGGTGGAGAGATTATTTGAGAACTTCGGTAAGTCTTGTGACATGGTGAAGTCAGAGTCAAGTTTACTTTCATTTCTCCTGATTGGAAAGAGAAGGACTTCAAAACAAATGAAAATGTGGTTTTGTGTGTATAGGTTTTTAGGTTTTAACATATTACATTGCAGTTGCTAATGCACTGATATGCAGTTGATAAGTTTTTTTGTGTGTTTTTTGCACATTGCTCTTAAGTTGTTAGGGTGTTGCTATGCAGTTGCTGAGGTTTTTTGTGTGGGCTGTTTTGTTTTTTCTGATTACTCCAATTACGTTCTTGGGTACGCTCCAAAATGGTGGAAGACATAACTAAATTATATTATATTAAAATAAATATTATTTGTATTTTGTTTGTGCACAAAAAGTATTCTAGTAGTTCTCAAAATTGAAGTTGAGCCACTGATGTCACATGTTTTACCAATGTCCGTAATATGTTTCTGGACCTTGGAATATTACCGTTGCATTGCTGTCTATAAAGGGTCAGAGAGCTCTTAGAACAAGTGCCACTAGAACAAGTGCCACTAAAAAATACTTATTTTCCATTACTGGGGATCATGAAAGTACTGCCATCAATGTATGCAAAAAAAAATCAGTACTCTGAAAACCATAACACAGGTTTGACTTTTACAATGTGAACATACTTTTTCTTCTGTTGTGTTTTTTTTTTGCATCATTAATATAAAACAAAAGTTCCTTGTACAGTCTATTTACACAGTTCTTGCAAGCTGTAATAATTGTGCTTGTGCTGGGAAAGAGCTGCGGTGCAAACCATGGTTTTCCCCTACACAACTGCCTGCAAAAACACCAAGATCACAAGGCACTGCATGCATTAATATAATCAGTGTACACAGTAAAACTAAGCCCTTAAATTCTACTCATCTTCTTCCTGCTTTTGCTAAACATCATTAAACTTTGCATATACAAACACACACACGCCTTTTCACACACACACACACACACACACACACACACACACACACACACACACACACACACACACACACACACACACACACACACACACACACACACACTAGGTGTGGTCTAGGTTCTTCTGTTGGAACTGATTTGGATATCTTTCAAATCCTAATAACATCTGACCTGAGCAGCAAGCCTCTGTAGGCCCTGTTCCTCATCAAGGGAGAAGCGAGACCTCGCAATTCAACATAAATGTATTTGCCTGTCGTGTTAGCCCAGTGGTGTGTTTACAGTACATTTGGAGTTAATTGAACTTGTCGGCCTTCTGTATATAGAGTCAGTGTGTCTCAGTCATTGAGAGCAATCAGTAGGCGGTGATTGTAAGCACAGCTTCATGTTCCTGCGTCACAGCATGGGAAAAAGAATCGGCTCAGTCATGCACAATGCCTGTTTGGTGAGTGGCTTCCAAATGGCCACCTGAGCCCGGCTCTTCATCATTCCACTGGTTCTGCGCCCCAGAAACCCACTTGCATAGATGTTCTTGTACTCCCAAGAAGCTTGCATGGATATCCATCTCCACACACATACACTCAACGGACACTTTATTAGGTAACACCTGTTCAATTGCTTGGTAACACAAATTGCTAATCAGCCAATCACATGGCAGCAACTCAATGCATTTGGGCATCTAGATGTGGTTAAGAGGACTTGCTGAAGTTCAAGCAAGCATCAAAATGGGGAATAAAGGGGATTCAAGTGACTTTGAACGTGGAATGGTTGTTGTTGCCTAATGGGCTGCTTTGAGTATTTCAAAAACTGCTGATCTACTGAGATTTTCACACACAACCGTCTCTAGGGTTTACAGAGAATGGTCCGAAAAAGGGAAAATATCCAGTGAGCGGCAGTTGTGTGGACGAAAATGCCTTGTTGATGTCAGAGGTCAGAGGAGAATGGGCAGACTGGTTAGAGATGATAGAAAGGCAACAGTAACTCAAATAAACACTCGTTACAACCAAGGTATACAGAATACCATCTTTGAACGCACAACACATCGAACCCTGAAGCAGATGGGCTACAGCAGCAGAAGACTTGCGTAGTATAGATCCAGCTCCCAACCCAATTTTGAGAATACATTAACGGCGATATTTTTTTTATCGCCCGATAAGAGTCTCACGTTAACGCAGCACGTTAACGCCGATAACGGCCCACCACTAATATATATATGTATATATATATAAATATATGTGTGTGTGTGTGTATCACTATGCCTTTTCTAGTGTGTTCTGGATGGTTAACTGCATTGTCATGTGATTGCCAGGGTGTTGCTATATAATTGCTAGTGTGTTCTGTGCTTTTAGCACATTGCTAGTTGTGGTTGTAAAAGGGTTTTGTGTGGTTTATGGGTGGTAACTTGCCAGGGTGTTGTTTAAGAGGTTTTTTTACTAGCACATTTCTGTGCAGTTACTGTGGAGTTCTGGGTGGTTGCCAGGGTGTTGCTATGCAGTTACTGATGCTATTTAGTTTCTAAGGTATACAATATTTTTGCACAATGTAATGCAATTGCTAGGACAGTGAAATACGATCGCTAAGGTGTTTTGTGTGGTTTTCTGGGTGGCTTCCAATGTGTTGCTATGCAGTTTCTAAGGTGCTCTGTGTTTTGATGATGCTATGACACTGCCTGGCTATGTGTTTTATGTGGTTTTCTGAATAGTTTCTGTCTGGATTTCTAGATGGTTTTCAGGGTGTTGCTATGCAATTGCTAAGGTGTTCTATGTTTTAGCACATTGCTATGCAGTGGCTAGGACACTGATATGTTGTTGCTAATGGTTTTGTGTGGTTTATGTGTGGTTGCTAGGGTGTTGTGTAAGAGTTTTATTTCTGCACATTACTGAACAGTGTCCTGGGTGGTTGCTAAGGTGTGTAGTGTGTTGTTCTGAGTAATTGATAGTGTATCTGTGCAGTTTATAAGGTGTTTTGTGTCGATTTCTAGATGGTTCCCAGGGTGTCACTATGTAGTTGCTATACAGTGTTTTAGCACATTGACTAATGGCTTTAAATGTTATGTTTTGTCTCCGTTTGCAACTTAAAACTTTTTGCACTGAGCGTCTGCAGTTATTAAAACATTGTCAATTACAGTTTTATATTACACTTTGCACCGTGGTGAACCTTTCATAGTCTGGTTCATATATTTGATTTTGCTTGGAGGTCACAATGTTCCTCTGTCGTGTTTATGACTTAATGACATGCTGAACGCATCCTAAATTAATTGATTTTCACAACTGTCAAAGCTGGTTTGAAGAGGTAAGTGTACTCTCCTATATCTACAGTTCTGACCTCATAAAATCTTCTTTCAGCTTGCCACTAGCATTGATTATTGCAGGTGTGAAAGACTCTATGACAACTATGCTAACATCAAGTACACATAAGAGCAGTCTTAAAGGGATAGTTCTCCCCAAAATGAAAATTAGCTGTAAGTTTACTCACCCTCAGGCCATCCAAGACGTAGGTGACTTTTCTCTTCAGCAGCACAGTAAAGAAGATGTTTGGCTGAAACCGGGGCCCTTGGTGATTCATAAAATGCAAGACAGCGGCTGCATGTTTTTGAGAATTTAAAAAAAGCATATCAAGGAACACAAAATGAATACCCATGGCTCCTGATGATATATTGAGGTTTTATGAAGCAAAACGATTGGTCTGTGCAAGAAACAGAACATTATGTACAACATTATTACCTGTAATCCAGAGTCTCAGGCAACAGGGAAATCTGATACATTTGCACAAACTGATTATTTTAGATAGCTCGTTTCAATGAACTGGTGACATATACGGTGAATGAGTAATAAGGTATATATGAACTGATATAATGTATACACAGTTATATTATTAAAGTACCCAATAATGATGTGAAATTTTGCATGCATATGATGTGAATAACCTAGTATTCATCAGCTCACCTTTTTACATCAATAACGAGAAACCATAAAAACTTTAATATCGCCCCTTCATTCAAGTACTCAGTTTACACATACGCATATCACTGGCTCATGGTCAGGCATGTCTGAAAGTGAGTAAGATTTAGTAGATCTGTGCTGCTCGAGCCACAAACGTTTAAGACGGTTCAGTTCGATTTGGTGAACTGATTCAACTAGTTCACCAAAAATAACCAGTTCAAAAGAATAATTTGTTCACTATTTGCCTGAGGCTGTGGATTACAGGTAATAATGTTGTAAATAATTTAGATTTTGTTCCACAAACCGATCGTTTCACATCATAAGACCTCAATTGATCGTCAGGAGCCACGGGTATTAATTTTAGGTTGATATGCTTTTTTTGACTCAAATAGTGACGGTAGCTGATAACTTGCATTTTATGAATCACCAAGAAACGAGTAAAAAACTTATTTACTGTTCTTTTTGAAAAAAAAGTCACCTACATCTTGGATGGGATAAGAATGAGTATTAAGAGCAAATAAATTTTTTTTAGTGACCTGTTCCTTTAAATGTAGAATTCATTAGTTCTGAAGATACTGTACAGAAGGGTTATTAGGTTTGTTGGGCATGTGTGAGTCTGGCACGTACTGGATCTGTCCGAAGACGTCTGCAGCTGGCCTGGGTTATGTAGTCACTGTAATCCTGACACACACGTGTCCACACACACATACATGCTATGGAGATGACATCAACCATGACCGGCTCTGCTCTTAACAGCCATGACAAGATGCTGATTACAGTTAAGATCTAATTATGGCTATATAAACAGGATACACCTTTTAGATATGATGCATGTGACTGTGAGAACACGTATGAATTCAGATATGAAGTTTCAGGCAATTGCCTTGTCTTTCACAACCTGTGAAGTCCACAATGAACAAACATGCAGATTCTTTAACTTCAAACACGTTAACCAGTCCACCATGAAAATAAAGTGAAAATTGTTTTAAATAATTTGTTTATTTTTATGAATACAAAACAAAAAAGATTAAACATAAATTTGAGGAAAAATTATGGTTATGATTGATATCATTTGCAGTGTTGTTTTGTAGATATTTGTTCATGGCATTTGATAGTTAAGTGTAACTTTTTCATTTTATGCTTTTTATGGATTAATATGACATTAAAACAAATGTTTTCAGTTAGTAAGTGTCTAATTAAAAGATAATTAAATATGATTAATAATTAGATTAATGGTTATGATTAACATGAGTATTAAGTGCTATTTTGTGGAGATAGTGGAGATCAAAAGGCAATTTAAATTCTGTAGTTATACTTAAGTTTTTACATTTTTGTTTTTATGATTTATGTTTGCAACATGCTAAAAAACTAATAATAATAAATCAATAATAAGAACACGATTTTTGTTCTTGGATAAAAAATATCAACAATATGTTGTTTTCTTGATATTTTTGTCATTTTATAGATCAAATTAAAATTTAGTTTTACATTTTATTTTGTATTTTTTAATGGACTAAATTATTTGACAATTATTATAATTGCAATTATGTTACAATTATAATATTTTTATAATGCATCGTTTCCACGGCATATATTCACAATATACAAATACCATATTTGTTTGTTGTTATTTTGTATTGTTATTTATTGTTATTGTTTCATTTTATTTTTTAAGATTTTTTTTATTTAAAGTATTACATTTTTTCCAGTCATCATTGACTCCATTTTTATGTGAGGGATATTATGGATATGACCTCATATTTTCTGTGCTATATAATTAGCTCAGTGTGATCAGTTCCCTATCTGTCGGTCACTATGAGTTATGTCGTGACGACATAGGGGATTTACCTGGAAGCCCCGAACATCTCTGACTAAGAGAAAACGCCAATGAAATTGGCTAGTGGATTTGCATACCTGAGCCACTCCCGTGCATACGGGTATAAAAGGGCGACAGGTGCATCCACTCATTAGATTTTTGCCGAGCCGAGTGGATGAGAAGAGTGCTGATCTCCACAAAGCCGTTCATCTTTGTTTTGTTCCCGGTTGGCGAACGGTGCGATCAGCGGAGTCCCTCTCATCAGCGATTCCCTGGGCACTTCAAAAAGAGCAAATTCTAAAGAGTAAATCACGGACAATCGCGTCTTTTCAAGATGCCGTTTTGTCCGTGTCCTTCTGGTTGCGGTCGTTTTCTGTCTGCGGATGACGGACACGATCGTTGTCTTCAGTGTCTGGGCGCCGACACGCTGAAGCTGCGTTCGTGGATGACTCATGCGCCTGTTGTGGGCGATGAGCATGATTTCGCTGCGATCTCGCCTTTCCTTTATGAAAGGATTGGCACCTCTGCCGCCACCCGTGCTGATCTCTCTGGCTCGAGCAGAGGATCGCCGGCTGATGCTCTGGGAGATCTGAGGGTTACTGTAAGAGCCTCTCCGCCGGGCACGCCCCCACGGAACTCTTACTCCTCACGCAGCGAACATCCCGTCCGGTTCCCGGGTGATTTCGCTGGTCTGTCCCACGGGGCGCCCAGCATTTCATTCGGTGCGCCATCTGTAGATAGGATGTCGATCGCAGCATCGGGGGATGGGTTCACGTCCTCTGAGGATGAAGGTGCGGTGGGGCTGCCCCCCTCGGGTGTTGTCGCCACTGCCGCACCGGACCCAGAGCTGACGGCCATGCTTGCCCGGGCAGCCGTGAGCATCGGGCTGGAGGTCAACAGACCGCCCAGTCCCGAGCCCTCGCGGCTGAACGATTGGTTTCTCGGAGCGGGGCGCGGCTCACAACCGTGCCCTGCCCCGGTGCCTTTCTTCCCGGAGGTGCATGAGGAGCTGACGAGTTCGTGGATGGCCCCTTTCACGGCCAGAAGCCGCTCGTCCGCCTCCTCCGTCCTCACTACCCTCGATGGCGGAGTGGCCAGGGGGTGCGTGGGCATTCCCCAGGTGGAGAGAGCGGTCGCGGTGCACTTGTGCCCACGAAACGCCGCCACTTGGAGGAACCGTCCGCGTCTCCCGTCCAAGGCCTGTAAGCTGACAGCCGCTCTCGCGGCCAAAGCTTACAGTGCTGCGGGCCAGGCAGCCTCCGCCCTGCACGCCATGGCTATCCTGCAGGTTCACCAAGCCAAGGCGCTCAAACAGGTGCACGAGGGTAGTACCGACCCGGGGTTGATGCAGGAGCTGCGCACGGTGACTGACCTCGCTCTACGAGCGACGAAAGTCACGGCACGGTCCCTCGGGAAGGCGATGTCCACCATGGTGGTCCAGGAGCGCCATCTCTGGCTCAACCTGGCAGAGATGAAGGACGTCGACAAGGCACGCTTTCTCGACGCCCCCATCTCCCAGGGAGGGCTGTTCGGCGACACCGTCGAGGGCTTCGCCCAGCAGTTCTCGGTGGTACAGCAGCAGACCGAGGCGATCCAGCACATCCTGCCCCGGCGTGATGCACCATCCACCGCTGCCCCCGGGGCCAGGCCTCAGTCTGCCCGTCGCCGTGGGCGCCCTCCTGCGTCCTCCAGAGCCGCTCCGCCCCAGGCCGAATCGACACATAGGCCGGCGCGTCGAGCCTCGCAGGAGGCGGCGCCCAGCGTCCCAGCCAGGCCCCAAGTCGTCCAGGAAGTCGGCAGCGGCCCTGGCGCGGCAACCCGGAGATGTTGGAGTTGCTCTTTCTCAGGAGACGGCGAGAACAGCGCCGCTCCTTCCCCGGTGGAGGGCCGGGAGGAGAATCTTCTGTTTCGTTTGTTTCTGTTCCGCCGCTGGTCCAAGGGCCAGCGGTACCCACCTTCTCAAAGAAAGAGCAATCCTTTTCCTCCGGGTTCTCAGGTCCATGGGGCGACAGTGTGCGACGCCCTGCCTCCTCACTCGCCCACGACCCATTTTGCCAGTAGCCAAGAGAGTACGGTTCGGGGCGACATTCCTCCCGCGCACCTCTGGCCAGTCCCGTTCGGGACCCAGGGAGTTCGGTGAGGATGCCTCAGAACGCACTGCCTTCTGTGCCATCCACCCCTACTCCCTTCGCTGCACCACCACAGGTACGTCGATTGTGCCGTTGGAGCCGCTTGCACAGCGTCTGGGCGTGGCTCACGCTGCCCAGCCTGTCTCGCACACCGACCCGACGCTGATTCAGTTCGCCAGGCGACCTCCCAAGTTCAGCAGCGTTCTCGAGACGCCGGTGGCAGTCCGAACACCCCTGTCTTGCGCGAGGAGATTGCTGTCCTCCTGGCAAAGGATGCAATCTAGCCGGTCCCTCCAGCCGAGATGAGGCAGGGGTTTTACAGCCCTTACTTCATCGTACCCAAGAAAGGTGGTGGCCTTCGCCAATCCTGGATCTGCGAGTCTTGAACCGGGCTTTACACAAGCTCCCGTTCAAGATGCTGACGACAGGCGCATGATCAAATGCATTCAGCCCCAGGATTGGTTTGCAGCGATCGACCTGAAGGACGCTTACTTTCACGTTTCGATCCTTCCGCGACACAGACCGTTTCTACGGTTTGCGTCAAGGTCGGGCATGGCAGTACAGGGTCCTCCTTCGGCTCTCCCTGTCTCCCGTGTGTTCACGAAGGTTGTAGAGGGCGCCCTTACCCCGTTACGGGAAGTGGGCGTCAGGATCCTCAACTACCTCGATGATTGGCTTATTCTAGCCCAATCCAGAGAGCAGTTGGGCGATCACAGGGACTTGGTGCTCCGGCACCTCAGCCAGTTGGGGCTTCGGGTCAACTGGGAAAAGAGCAAGCTCTCCCCTGTGCAGAGAATCTCTTTTCTCGGTGTGGAGTTAGACTCGGTGAGTATGACGGCACGCCTCACGGAGGAACGTGCCCAAGCAGTGCTGAACTGCCGGAGTTCCTTCAGAGGCAGAAATGTGGTACCACTGAAACAGTTTCAGAGGCTCCTGGGGCATATGGCATCCGCAGCTGCAGTCACGCCGCTCGGATTGCTTCATATGAGACCACTTCAGCACTGGCTACACTCCCGGGTCCCGAGGTGGGCATGGCACCGCGGTACACTGCGAGTAGGTATCTCCCAGCAGTGTCGCCGCTCCCTCAGCCCCTGGACAGACCTTGCCTTTCTACGGGCCGGGGTGCCCCTAGAACAAGTGTCCCGGCATACTGTTGTCACAACAGATGCCTCCAGCACGGGCTGGGGCGCTACATGCAACGGGCAGGCAGCCTCGGGGCTCTGGACAGGGCCCCGACTGCTTTGGCACATCAACTGCCTGGAGCTGTGGGCAGTGCATTTAGCCTTGCGGCAGTTCCGGCCACTGCTGTTGGGCAAGAACGTGCTAGTCCGCACGGACAACACTGCGGCGGTCTCGTATATCAACCGGCTGGGGGGTATACGATCACACCGCATGTCACAGCTCGCCGCCATCTCCTCCTCTGGAGTCACACGCAGTTCAAGTCACTGCGTGCTGTTCACATCCCGGGCAGCTCAATCGCGGCGGCCGACGCGCTCTCACGACAGCTCACGTTCCCAGAGAATGGCGACTCCATCCCGAGACGATCCGGCTGATCTGGAGTCGATTCGGGAAGCTCAGGTAGACCTGTTTGCCTCCCGAGTCCTCCCACTGCCAGCTGTACTTCTCCTGACCGAGGGCCCTCGGCACAGGCGCACTGGCACACAGCTGGCCTCGGGCCTTATGCAAGTATGCGTTTCCCCAGTGAGCCTACTTGCACAGACACTGTGCAAGCTCAGGAGGACGAGGAGCAGGTCCTGCTGGTTGCGCCCTATTGGCCCACCGGACCTGGTTTCCCGAACTCATTTCCCTCGCGACAGTACCTCCCTGGCGCATTCCTCTGAGGAAGGACCTCCTTTCTCAGGGCTCGGCACCATCGGCACCAGCGTCCAGATCTATGGAACCTCCATGTGTGGCTCCTGGACGGGACGCGGCAGACTTGAGTGGTCTACCACCGGCGGTGGTAGAGACCATCATTCAGGCTAGGGCTCCTTCAACAAGGCAAACCTACGCACTGAAATGGAGTCTGTTCGTGACCTGGTGTTCTTCTCGGCGAGAAGACCCCCGAAGATGCACGATTGGAGTAGTGCTTTCTTTCCTGCAAGAAAGGTTGGGCGTGAGGCTGTCACCCTCCACCTTGAAAGTGTATGTAGCCGCTATTGCGGCTCACCACGATGCAGTGGACGGCCGGTCCCTGGGAAAGCATGATCTCATCGTGAGGTTCCTGAAGGGGGCCAGGAGGATGAATCCCTCCAGGCCTCCCTTGTGCCCTCTTGGGACCTCTCTATCGTCCTGTCTGGACTTCAGAGGGGCCCCTTTGAGCCGCTGGACTCAGTCGAGCTGAAGTTCCTGTCTCTTAAGACAGCGCTCTGACCGCTCACTTCCATCAAACGGGTCGGGGACCTCCAGGCGTTTCAGTAAGCGAAGAGTGCCTTGTGTTCGGGCCGGTCTACTCTCACGTTGTCTTGAGACCCCGGCCTGGATACGTGCCCAAGGTTCCCACCACGCCCCTTCTGCGATCAGGTGGTGAACCTGCAAGCACTGCCCTCGGAGGAGGCAGATCCAGCCTTAGCGTTGCTGTGTCCCGTAAGAGCATTGCGCATATCGTGACCCGCACCCGGAGCGTCCAGAAGCTCCGAGCAGCTCTTTGACTGCCACGGAGGGCAGCAGAAAGGGAAGGCTGTCTCCAAACAGAGGCTGGCCCACTGGATAGTGGAGGCCGCCGCCTTGGCGTGCCAATCGCAAGGCGAGCCATGCCCCTGGGGGTGAGGGCTCACTCCACCAGGAGTGTTGCCTCCTCCCATGCGTTGGCGCACGGTGCCTCTTTGGCAGACATCTGCAGAGCTGCGGGCTGGGCGACACCTTCGCTAGATTCTACAATCTTCGCGTTGAGCCAGTTTCTTCCCGTGTATTGGGTAAGTAATGGGCGAGAAGAACTGGCCGGTGTCACGCTTGCTGCGCCATTCCCCCTCACCCGGGGATACGAGCGCCTTTTTCTCCCCCAGTTCAGTTCCCGGACGGTGAACCCTGGTGGAATCCTCCAAGCACCCCCGGCAGTCAGACTGGGCGGAGCAGTCTGACGCCAGGCCCAGTACTGGTGTTAGCTCGCCCGGGTCTCCGGTCAGCCCGTGTACTGGGCTAGGTGTCCGTATGGCCTGATTCCCCCTTCGGGTAATCCCATATGTGTATTCTTCCACGGTAAGGTTTCACTCATGGTAAACCCGTGTCTTACCTGTGACAGAGCTTCTGTCAGGTTCTGCTGGCAGCCCTCCTCCCTACTCCTAGGTAAGATCTGCCCCAGAGTCCAGTCGATGTAGTACTGCCCCAAGCCTGGGCCAGTCCATATCAGTGTCTCCACATGTTACCTCCCTCGGGCAGGATGTGGCCTCCGTGGCGCCCTTCTATGGAAGGCTCGCTTCCCTGCCGTTACGACAAGCTGTAACAACAAATAGGAAAGACCTGAAGCTGTCTTTCACTGAAGGTCGAAATCCCTTCCGATTCCGTGGGGAAAGGAACAGCGGCAGCTATCTCCAGCAGCGATGTACTCAGTGGTCCCGGTGGGCACCAAGGTTAGCAATTTGCACTGGAGCGGTAGGAAGGTTGCAACCTCTTGCATGGCATTTGTCTGTCACGCACTCGCTTGTCAACATCTGGTTCAGCCATGGCGCTTTCCATAGGACCCCTATGTCGTCACGACATAACTCGTAGTGACCGACAGATAGGAACGCCCAGGTTACGACGTAACCCCGCTTCCCCTGATGGAGGGAACGGAGACGTTATGTCCCCATGCCACAATCTTGAACCATCGCTGGTTGCCAGGGACTCGTCTCGGCTCCTCAGCGTAAAACCTAATGAGTGGATGCACCTGTCGCCTTTTATACCCGTATGCACGGGAGTGGCTCAGGTATGCAAATCCACTAGCCAATTTCATTGGCGTTTTCTTAGTCAGAGATGTTCGGGCTTCCAGGTAAATCCCCTATGTCGTCACGACATAACGTCTCCGTTCCCTCCATCAGGGAACGGGGGTTACGTACGTAACCTAGACGTTCTTTGCTCAGATGAACTCTGGTGATTGACCCTATGGGGGCTGGATCAAGGCATATACAAAGTACACTATGCCTCCAGGCCCTATCATAGCAGAACAGGTGCTTGATGATGCCCTGCTTAGTTATTATGGGGCATGATGTTACATAATCATTTGTTAATAGCCATTAGACCGACTGCAAACAGCACCTTCTGGAGGCCCAGGGATCAGCCCTGTCACTGATGATTATATGACATGGAAAGTCGATTGAATTCCTGGATGAAGGGAAACTCCATGAACGTTGATTCAGGCATGAGAGCATTGAGATACAGTAAGATCTAAAGCTCAAAACACAGTAATCATTTCAAAAACGTATTTGTGATTATATTATTTAATCAGCAGAGCTAAACAATACATAAATAATATTTATATAAAACATGTATTAAATAAGCATCCATAATCCCACTTTTTCCATCCCTTTATTTAATTCAAAACACCAGACAACCGCAGAGAGTTGCAAACAGGTAGACGCAGTTCATCAATAAAGCACATAGAGCAAGAAAATCGTCCCAAATTAGCATTAAAAAGCACCTTTGTGCCTGAATGTCTTTTCTCTTTCTCTCATCTATGGCAACATTGAAAGGATGGGAGAAAAACACATGGAGATCCTGCCTTTCATCTGAAAGGGGCTTTTATCCACACTCCCACAATGACCATAAATATCAGCTGGGCTTTTTCCGGTTTTATATTTTATTTTTTATTGTATTATTTAAGCCTATATCATAAAAAATATTAGTATGTATGTATTTATTTTTGAGAGAACATGGACAACTGACTAGCATTATATATAGCATTATGTAATAATGACACATTGATTGAAGCTACTATATAAACTGTTTCAAACAATCTGTGTTGACATTGATAGCTATAACTAGTTGTTTTACAGGTAATGCTTTTCTATTCCTGGCAGATGACTTTCTGAATATCATGCTTGCCATCTGTTGACCATGGCTGTCTCTTATGTCAAATTACTTTCAGTAAGCCACTCTGGAGTGTCAGATAAATACCATAAATGTAAATGAGATCCTTTTAGCAATGGGCATATGGCTATATAAAATATACAAATGATAAAAAACAATATTTCCTTATTCGGGTACTTTAATTTGATAGTCCACTGATGGACCAGTGGCTGCTGCTCATTCAGGCTCACTTCCAGGCCCTGGTCGCTTTCATGCATCAGTGCATACCAATGCCAAACCATCAGCCCTCCTGTGAGACTGGCATGCACAGGATGATCATTTTCCAGGCCGTAATCACTACGAAACACCAAATGCTGAATACTTAAGAAGTTAAACATATGGAGATTTCACATGTTCGTCATTTCATAGAATCAGACTGCTTAAAATATTCTGATCTTACATTTAGAATGACACTATATGATAAGTTAAACAATGAAAAGATAAATGCCATTTGAAACATCAACTCTCCATATTTGACTTTCTTATACTTTACAAAGCGCTCTTTAAATGAAATTAATAATACACATTCAATGCTACTAGTTTTTAAACGTAAAAATTATTTTAGTTTGAGCGACCTCTTAGCAGTGCTTGCTAAACAAACACATTACTATTGCTATAACTTATAATAAACATTCAATATTTTAATACTTTTTCAACCCTAAATCACCATTCACACCGAAACCAATATTTGGCGCGAGAATTTGGTGCAATAAATATTTTAATTTACATAAATGGTTAACATTCTCACGAACATTTACATGTCGTCAGTGCAACATAATTTTTTATATAGAGAGGTGATCTAAACTCCTTTCCATCACACTGTAAATAACACTGGCCAAACAATGAGATTTGCATTTTTTGGTCACATGCCCAGAGCCACTGCTTTTACACAAAACTACAACTCGGTGGCGTTCACAAAGAGACTTCCAATCGTTTCCGTAACAAACCGGGTATTTCGGCTTTCCTGTAAGCGCCACCTACTGTCAGAAAATTGCATCTATCTTCAGCCCATCTGCCGTTTTTTTAAGCATCAGTGCCGAACAATCATAGTAATGTGAAAAATATTACAAGTATTAAACTTTGGCATGTAACTTGTCCAAAAGATGTGAATCATAATCATGTGAATTAATGTGCTATAATTTTTCTAGACAAATTTGTTTTGATCTAATTGTCTTCAAAAACATGTACAACAGGATAAACACATTCAGAGCACCTGATCAGCTACATAACAACAGCTTAGCATCATAGTAGTAAGTATACTAATATATATATATATATATAATACAAACCAGCATTATACTTTATGAATAGTTTTTTGTGCAATTTGCCAAACGATGACACATAATTACAATAGTATGCTACTTAAGAATCTCTCTCACTGGCCTTGTTGTTAAAAATAAGACTCCCTGTGTCCCAATGTGCACACTATCAAATAGTGGGACTGACTCACCTATATCTATGTGGCTGACATCTGATCCCCATACTGTGCTGCTAAATGAATAATCACGGTCAAAAACAAGAAACGTGTTTGCCAACTCACTGAAACAAAACAATATGTGACAACAAGTCTATTGTTATAGCTACCTAGCATAAACCAATTGATTGCGACACTAAAGGCCCTCAAAGTAGCCTTAGCATAATGATTAGCTTTGCTAACATTTAGCACCCTTGATCTTCTCCAAACAGCTGTAGGAGGGAAATTTTGTCCTTACAGAAAAAGGTTTTGGAGTGGTTTTCTCCGAAACACTCAATGCTAAATTGTGTCCTCATGCGTCAAAAGCAGCTGAATGAACACTTGTTTGTAGCAGCAATAATCTCAATAGGAGCCAATTGGGTTTTCAGACTGCTACAGCTACCACTGAATGTAAAATTCAAGAGGACTGTTATAAGTGGGATAAGTACGATTGGTATCACTTTGTGATGACAGGTTGGTAAAATTCATGAATTCGGAACAGCATAATTTTAGGTATGAGGGAGATTTATGATGTATTAAAACCTTGAGGACTCAATGAAATGATGCTTTTAATTCCCCCCGGTCTATAAGAATAAGTTGTTTTGTCCTAGCATATGATCGAATAGTCTTCAAATTGAATGAAAAATACCTAGAACAAAAGTTATTTCATAGTAAATTAATAATAATGCACTCGATACTTGAATGGATATGTGCTTTCCTATGGCAGCAGCGACCCCTACAGGATTCCAAAATTATTTAATTCAAATAGACATTTCTGGGACAATATGCCTAAATATCAGAAATAATACAGCCAATTATTTAGCAAATATGTAAATTAATTAGTGGTTATTTCTGGAAACCTGAATCCCTTTTCATGCCTGGAAGTGTTTAAGACATATCAGTTTACACCAGTTGAGTCTTCATAAAAACAACCAATGACATGAAACTTCATTACAAATGCGAAAAATCCTATTGCTAAAGAAAGACTGAAAAAGTCCAATCTCAGCTGAAATGCAAAGTAGATTGAAGCAGGAAATTGCTATTATTATTTTATTTAAAGAATGTCCCAGTTTTTGTTTTCAAGTGTATTCTTTATCACAAAAATATCACGGTACTCTCGTTTCCATCCCCAAAAATTATAATAAAAATAAAGAAATAAAAATTATGGAATTATTCTAAACACGTTATTTTAAAAATTTTATATTGATGTATTATATATTTTCATAGTAGTATATTTATTTATTGTGGATTTTCAACTGTATGGCACTATGGTAGACACTGTATATAATTATATAATCATTTTTTGGACATTTACAATAGTATCATGTGAGGTACCTTGTAAAAATACCATAGTACATAAACATATCATCCATTGTAAAAGTTATGAAAGTACCATGATATTACCGTCTGATATCATTATTGTACCACAGTATGGCATTTCTCTGTAGTCTATATGGTTGCTCTTTTTCAGTATTATCCATAGTTATAGAAACAAAAATACAGTTGTTTTACATTGACAATATTTAAGAAGTAAAAAGACAAAACTAAAATGATTGGCAGTAATTAAATAAACATTTCACTCCAGGTGAACATCTTATATAACTTCACCTGCTTCAAAAATAGATGCAGCCAGAAGAGAATTATATTCAATCCAGCATTTCATTGTTCCTGCGCCATACAGAAAAAAACAATTTACATGTATTTATGCTTGTTGTTTTTTATACTCAAGTCCATTTTAGGAGAGAAGCAGATGAAGCCATATCATATCCTTCTGATCTGTCTCCCACACTATGCTCAAGTAGACAGTAAAACCGCTAAAGAAAGTGCTCGAATAACACAAGTACCATTGAAGCGTGAGTGGAAGCTATTATTGGAGATGTCAGGAATAAACCGGGGAAAGATGTGCCGACGACATCCAGATATTTGTTTCACAATAGCGCAGTGCAAAGCAGCCTCTCTCAGCATAATCAGGTGCTCAGAGAGGCAAAGAGAGGCTCACGGTGGGGCCGCAGCAGGTGAAGAGCTTTAAAGTGTCGTTGCTCGAGCTCCTGCTGTGAATTCTTCCTCATTTTACCCTCTGTGGTTTTTCAAACCGACACACTGCATTTGTTGTACAGTGTGCCGGCTCATGTACATGATTCATGAAGTTCACTGTATTACATAATGCCAGTTCTACAACAGGTTTTGATATTGTGAGTATTATTTTCTTTGGAAAGGCCACAGCAATTAGGTCAAGCGTGACAAATGATGCATGCTTGTTTAACTGGCGAATTGGAACAAAACCAAGGAGAAAGCTATCCACAACAGTTCATGGCTAGTTTTGAATCACTTTTATTTGAGAAAGATGATTTTGAGTCTTTGCTAATTAGCCAAAACTTTATTTAAAAATATAATTAAAGGTAAATTCTTAAAGTTTTTTTGTCACTGTCACTCAATATTTGACAAATATTAATTGTAAATATTGTCAAATCTAAAAATCAACTTTGATTAGGAATACAGATTATTTTCAGCTTCATATTTTGAATTATTATCAGTCAGAGACATAATTTTGATGGTAAAGTGTTATATTTTAGTATTTATTATGATTTTATTTATTTATTTATTATTATTATTACATTAGGTTTCATTTTAAATTTATGTACATTTTTAGTAGTTTGTTGTGCTTTTGTTATTTTTATTCGTTTTCGTTCAAAATTACTTCTAAACAGTTTTATTTTTGTTTTATTTTTATTTTAGTCAGTCATTTTAGTAATTCAACTAAAAGGTATGTTTTATTTGAGCTTTATTTAAACTTTTTTTAACGGTTTTAGTTTTAGTTAAGAATAAAAATTTATATTTTAATAACCAAAAACAGGGGGACAATGGAAGTATTTCTTTCTTTCTATTTCAGGGTAGCTGCGTTTCACTAGGTTACTCTTCAAATTGCCCAAACTGAAATTGCAAATGTAAAATACATCCAACAGAAACGTGTCAATTTTGCAAAAACTCCCATTTATTGCAAAAAAAAAGTTTTCCCACTTGCATGAAGTGGTTTTCAGACAATTCAAAAAAATGAATATTTTGCAAAACTACGATAGAAACAGATTTAATTTTCATTTACAGGTCACTTGGCGTACATAAGTCACATGATCATTTTTAGTGTGCTATAACCTCCAAGAAACATCTCATATCATATTTGTCCGCTCTCAGGTATAAGGGGGTTTCCTTGCAATTAATGCTTGGATAACACCTTATTTACACTGCACATGTGGTGCGTTATGGCTCTGACACGACCACCGGAGCTGATCATGGCCACTCAATGCCCTGCAGCATGTTTCAGAAGCATCCTAGCAGCGGCTCTCCACGCTGCTTCGCTAAAGATACACGCTTCCAACTTGTGTGCAATACCTAGTGCAGTGGCTGCCATATATTTAAACTAGTGTTGTCAAAGTTAACGCAATTAAATTTTAACGGCACAAATTTTTATTAACGCGGCACGTATTTTCTGTTTGACCCGTGGGCGGAGATGCACGGTGTTGCCAACTTGGCAACATTGCAGACCCCTTTAGCAACTTTTTTTCCCTTCAAAAAAGCACCCAAACCTTATTTAGTCTCTGAGAATCACTGGTACTGCCTTGCGAGCACAAGGTCTTGCTGTCGCAGTGCACACACACCTCGCTCTCGCTCTCTTTCTCTCTGTGCGTCAGCTCGGTTCAGCACGCGGCAGGCAGCTGAGGAGCAGCACTCTCAGTTAAACACAGATATTATGTTGCTTCTCTAATTTTACATGATGCAAGTATAGCTGAAATCACAGCACAGCTATTGTCCTTATCTTATGTGTATTTTATTTTACTTTATTACAGACAATGGTGCGATTATCAGGATTTTTGTACAGATTTACGTCTTGGAAGGGAGAGAGCTGGTTGTCTCAATGGGTCGCATTTCAGTCACTATTTAATATTCATTCCGTTGTCTGACAACAGAAACAGTAAAATATATAAATTAAAATAGTTTTATTGAAAATTTTGCTGAAGCAAAATACAGTATGTGGGCACAGAGAGGCAAACAAATGTAATAATAGAGAAAAAGTATATTTTTCATGTTCAGAAGAAGAGCTGCCCTGTGATGCAAAAATGTAAACCGGTTTGTGTCAGTAAATTGCTCAGTGTATTGCAGTGTTATGGGAACCTGGTGTTTCTTTTTTTGTGTGTTTAATAGACATGAACAAGTTGAAGAACTTACAATTTAAAATGGTAATCATAAAGTCTACCCACCAAAATAACAATCAGTAGGACATAGATAATTTTTTTTTTTTTACAAATTAATACCAAAATGTACAATAGTTGAGAATGTCAATAACAATATGTTGAATATAGCCATATTCTAACACATTTTTGAGATTCACCCATTACAATATCATTGTGTGGCCTTTTGCAATGAAATTATGGTGAAAGATCACATTGCATTGATTTCTGTAGAGATTGAACCATCTGGTTGACTATAGACTGGGGAAAAAAGCTCATTCGGAACCTTAGTGTTGGGCTGTTTGCTTGAAGCTCAAGATGTCTTAATGATAACTGAGGTGACTCATGAGTAATGTGAAATGATCCAGAACCTTTTATGGAGTGAGATGTTGTTTTTAGTAAAAGGGCAGTGTTCATCTTAAATGGCCCGTAATGTTTCTGCATTCAACTCATAGATTTCTGTATTAATGGATGCAGCTGAATGTACAAGCTTTTTATTGTGGTTTGATACGCACACACATAACATTTTTTTTTTTTACTTGTACAAAATTATTTTTTATGATTTATTTTTATTTTTGTCTATACCGTGAAAATCAATGGGGTCCAAAGTATAGGCCTAGATGAAAACAGCACAAACATTCTTCAGCATATCATAATTTGTGTTCTGCAGACAAAGAAAGTAGAAAGTCAAACTGATTTGTAATGACATGAAGGTGAGTAAATTATGTCAAAATGTTTATTTTTGCTTGAACTATCCCTTTAAAATACTGTTTCTTCTTTTAAATGTAGGTAATATAACACTAATGTGAGTTCTACAAACAATAAAGTAGGCTTAATGTTATACTATAAAGAAAGTAAACCGTTTTTTGCCATTTGTTTTGTCTTATGAGCTTCTGTATATGTATACCCTGCTCTGTGAATCACTGTGTGGGAGAAGAAGCTTATTGCATGAGACAACTAGCCAAAACACACACCCCCCCACCTACCATCGAAGCCATCGTTGTGACTACGATTTCCGCGAAAGACATAACAAGTGGGAGGAATCCGTGCCGCACTCATCTGAAAAGCCTTTTCAATCGCAGCAATTAACGTCATTTAGACCACACTGAGAACGTAATACTCAATCCTACTCTTTCCGATGAGGAGGTAAAGGCTTTCACTCACATGAATACAAGGAGCTACAGGGGCTTCTCCTACGTAAGTCATTAAACGCTGTCTCAAAATCTCAAAAAGCATATACACACGTGGTGGTTTATTTAGTTATTGAGCCACTTATGTGCAAGTATCCAGAGTCTTAACTGAATCTTATTTGACAATTTTATTGAATTTTAAAAAGTTTAGTTGAAATTAAGATCAATATTTTACACTGCCCTCCAAAAGTTTAGAAACGCCCTAGAAAAGTGGGGTTTTGGACAATATCAGCATAAATCCTTATAATTTTTGGTGCAAATACATTAAAGTAACTTGACATTATCATTGAAGACCAGCAATAATAATTTTCATAATGGCAATATATACATGTCAAAGTCAGACATGCCCTTTTGCCAGCTGTGATGACTGGTTACTGGTTTAAACTTGGCCCAGGTTTTTAAAAGATTTTTGGGTCAGCACACCTTAATAGCTTCAACAATTGACTGCCAATTAAGTTTAGAATACAATGAACCACGTAGAACACAATTTAGGTCAGATAGTTTACAAATAGCTCTTGCTAATCAAATTAATTGTTTAGCCTATTTTATAGAGTGTCCATGTGTTTTAAGCACTTAAAACAAAACTGATTATTAAACGTGACATTGCTTTGTGTTCTTCACAGGGTTAGTTCACCCATTAAAAATGAAGATAAAAATGTGGGGTTAAAACATTATGGGATGGAATGAATTCACTTGATGAGCTTTATTAGCCAGGTATGTTTACACATACAAGGAATTTGTTATAGTGACAGAAGCTCCAGAGTGCAACAGAATGACAGCAACAGGACAGAACAGAGAAGATTAAAGAATAATATACAAAAAGGCAATGTACAAAATAGCAAAAACACAATATATAATACAGACAATTATGTGTGAGGTCTGACATGTGAAAATTTGAAATGAAAAATAAGAATGTGTGATGAATAAGTAATGTATAATAGTGTTGTGTGTTCCACGTTTAATGTCAAGTGTTCATGAGATGGATTGCCTGAGGGATGAAACTGTTTCTGTGTCTGGTCCTTCTGATGTTCAGAGCTCTGTAGCGTCGACCAGGCGGTAACAGTTCAAAAAGGGAGTGTGCTGGATGTGAGGGGTCCAGAGTGATTATGCCAGCCTTTTTGCTCACTCTGGATAAGTACAGTTCTTGGAGAGTGAGGAGGGCTGTACCAATTCGCTCAGCAGTCCGGACTACCCTCCGTAGTCTTCTGAGGTCAGATTTGGTAGCTGAGCTGAACTAGACAGTTATTGAAGAGCAGAGGACGGATTCAATGATGGAAGAGTTGAACTGTTTCAGCAGCTCCTGTGGCAGGTTGTTTGGTAATGTCCACTATAGTCCACCACTACAAATGGCTGCCCGTCAAATAGTGCACTATGTAAGGGTGATTTCAGATAGCCAATGCGATCATGTGTTTTTACCCTTCACACTACACTGAAGCTCAATACTCCAGACCAGTAGGTGGTAGATAAGTATCGGAAGCTGGCTTACAAACTACCAGTAAAAGTCACATGAAAAGATGCCTTTTAATGACCTGTATAACATGTTTGAAGCTTGAATCTTTAAATATCTCCATTTGTGTTCTACAGAAGAAAGTCATATAGATTTGGAATCAATTAAAGTGAATGAATAAGGACACATTTTTAATTTTAGGAAGACTGGTTTGAGAGGTACAGCTGTTACCTATACCTGTGAATAACAATATTTCTGCCACCTATTTGCACAAAACCCCTTAATAATTGATAGTTGTTGATGAAGGATAGCTGTAAACGTGAAGACTGAAGTATTCCAAACAGGTTAGAAATAAAGTCAAACTAATGCATGAATTTGGAAAAGATAAAAAAAGCATTATTATAGTGCTTGGATGCCCCAAATTTGCACATCATATTGGGTCATCAGAAAATGGAAGCTATATCAAGCCTCCCAAACTTGTGAAAAAAGCCACAGAAAGGCCAACAATAACTTTGAAGAAGCTCCAGAATTCAGAAGCCGAGAGTATAAAGGTGCAGCAGTAAAGCATGTCAAGAACTCTGCATAACATCTGAGCGTGGCACAAAAGAAGCCATGACTTTAAAATAACCAAGTCGAAGCCTCAGGAAAAGTATGGAACAGCCTCTGAATTGTTTTGCAAGGCCCTGTATATTGCTTGGTTTCTTTTCAAGTGCAAGATATTTGTCTACCCTTAAAAAGTACTATGGCAGTACCAAGGCACAGTGATAGAATCTGATGGAAATGCCATGGCATTTTGATATAGTACTGAATGATCTCTATGTTCATGTACTTGGTATTTGCTTGGTACTTCAAAGACTACTATGGTAGGCCTACTTGTTGACATTTTTTTCAGTCCTGCTCCTGAAGGACCACTAGCTCTCGAGGAGCAGGATTGGGCACCCCTGCTCTAAGTGGCTGCTAAGGCATATACAATGGTTAACAATGTGTTGTGCTTTTGTTGAGGCATTACTATGTAGTTCAGGCGTTTTCAGCTCTGGCCCTCGAGGTCCACTTTCCTGCAGAGTTCAGATCCAACCCTGATCAAACACACCTAAACAAGCTAATCAAGGTCTTCAGGATTACTAGAAAGTTGCAGGCAGGTTCGTTTAATCAACGTTGGCACCAAACTCTGCAGGAAAGTGGATCTCGAAGGCCAGAATTGAACAATAGTTGAACCCCTGATTTAGTTTTTAAGATGTTCTGACTGATCACTAGGATGTTTCTAGATCGGACGTATCAAATACGACACCTGGAGGGCCGCTGTCCTGCAGAGTTCAGCTCCAACCCTAATAAATCAAACCTGGGCCAGGTAATCCAGGGAGGTGTGTTGAAGCAGGTTGTAGAAACTCAGAGCAACGTTGACCCTCGAGGAGCAGGATTGGTCACCCCTGCTCTAAGTGGCTGCTAGGGCATTTTAAGTGGTCAGTAATGTATTCTGAGTTGTGCTCCTGGAAGGGCCAGTGTCTGGCATAGTTCAGCTCTAATCCTATTAAAACACACCTGAACCAGACACTTTTAGGTAAGTGTGCTGGAGAAAGTTGAAGCTCAACTCTGAAGGACGTTAGCCATTGAGCAACAGGATTAGGAACTCCTGTACTAAGTGGCTGCTTGGGCATTTTAATTGTATAGTGAGGTGTTTTGAGTTGTTGTTAATCCATTGCAGAGTTTTACAGAGTTTAGCTCCAGTTCTAGTTAAACACAACTAAACCAGTTAATCAAGGTCTTCAGGATTACTAGAAACTTCAAGGATGTCCAGGAGCAGGATTGTTCTAGATCAAGGTTCCTGAAATCCATCCCTTGGGAGCCACTGCCTTTCAGAGTTAGGTAAGTTTAATCAGGGTTTGAGCTAATCTCTGCAGGGCAGTGGCTCTCAAGGGACACATTTTGGGGAACCCTGTTGAAAGTACATAGGTGTTCTAGGTGGTTTCTAAAATGTTCTGGGGGATAGAGAATTGCTACAGTAGGTGGTTGTTAAGATGTTCTGGATAGTTTCTAGGACATTGCTAGGAGGTTGGTAGATCATTAAGCTACTGTACCCTGGAGTTGAACTAGAGGTGCACATTTGTCCAAGTCCTTGTGTAACATCACAAGAGACATAGCCTCAGGTGAGATGCCAGCGCTCTGATGAACAGAACAGCATGAAATGTTGAGCAATTCAGTGTGAGAACCTAAATGTGGAAAGTCAGTCTGTATAAAAACATTTATTGAATTAATCATACATTGAATGCGGTTTAACATCATGAGTGTTAATAATGAAGGTCTGGCCTGTCTGGTCTGGAGAGGATGTTTCATAACACGCCGAGGCACATCAGGTGAACTACACCTGTAAATGTAACAGTTTAATAAAGGTTACGCCACTAATGTAGGGCAGTCTAAACCCTGTCTGACCTGACTTACACCTACATGTTCATTAGGCATATTTTGATAGGTTTATTTTATCCTATTAATGGTGCTTGCTCTGGAAGGGGAAAATATAATTATAACTTGACTTTTATATCTCAAAATTGCAACTCAATTTTTTGTAAGTTTAATGTTATCTCACAATTGTGACTTAAGGACTTGAACGTTCCTGCTGGGAATTCGGAATTTCCAACATCTGAGTACAAATGGAATGCACTATTTGAAACACACTTTCATATATCGCTTATACTCAGGGTAAGTGATCTTAACACACCCCTAAAATTAAATTCAACATTATAAACCACGTATCAGTGCCCTGGCAACAACCTGCAACATTCTACCATCACAGTTATTGCTAGGATGTGGCTAGATAATTGCTAAGATATTTAGAGTGGTTCCTGTGGTTTTTAGGGTGTCCTTGCTCATTGTTAGGACGTTGCTAGAGGGTTATTTGAGCGTTCTGGTGGTTGCTAAAGTTGTTTTTAGGATGCTGCTTGGTGGTTAAGAACGTCTCAGGTTACGTATGTAACCATGGTTCCCCGAGTGGGGAACGAGACACCGCGTCCCCTAGGGGTCGCTACGGGAACGCCCGTGACTCGGTCTGAAGATACATATGAAAAACACCACCTGTTGGCGGCGACAGCCCATGACGTCACTACCGGCGACCACAATATAAGTGCCGCCGGAGGATACATCATCAGCTTCTTCGCCTGAAGCTTGCGTCCAAGCATGGCTCAAAGCCCAGGGGCGCAGTGTCTCGCCCCCACTGGGGAACCATGGTTACATACGTAACCTGAGACGTTCCCCTTCATGGGAACTCGAACTGCGTCCCCTAGGGGTCGCTACGGGGAACGTTATACCCACTTCACCATGCTGAGGGGAATGCAAGCCAATTTCGCAAAAAAGGCGAGCACTAAGCCAACTATACCCGGCTTAAGGAAGTTTCCCCCGGGACGGCTGATGGCTGTCAGTGATATTATCCCCTTCGGCCAAAGGCCCGAGCTGCGTACTCTAGTACTTACCTGTTAGGCGCCGGGATTACCGGGCCTAGGGTAGAGCTCAAGGTCTTGGAATCAGAAAAGATTCCTTCAAGGGGATATGGCCAGGCACCTGGCTCACCAGGTCCTGGCCGATCACTCAGGGGTTACCACCTGCTCTCCCAAGCTTACTGAGGGAACTGTCTCAACAGACCTCTTGGTAGTGTACACCCCCTTTCCCTTTTTTTGGACCCAACATATATGGGACAGGGGAGCGGGGCCCAAGGCACAAACCGGGCTTTAACCAGCTCAAAAAGGGCACGAAGCAGTGCGCAGAACCCTACCCTTACGGGATTTTTAGAAAGAACGCAGAATCTTTAATGTGCGGACTTACCACTAAGTGGATTTTAGAAAAGTGCCCAAAGTCTTGCGTGTGCACTTATTAGAACGTTCTATGCCTTGGAGCGGAGAACTACTCATTCCTCGGAGTGAGAGGGAACTCAGACGCTCAGAAGGAGCGGCACGCTCATAGATGACCCTCTGGTTGAGGGGAGCAATGCTGGCTCGACCAACAGGCGAGCGACCTATCACAGAGCTCTGGGGGCGGAGAAACTCGGACGCTCAGACGGGAGCGGCATGCTCATAGGTGACCCTGTGGTTGAGGGGAGCAGTGCTAGCTCTACCGACGGCGAGCTCTGGAGGCGGAGAACTCATTCCTCGGAATGAGAGGAACTCAGCTACCAATGAGGAGCTCTAGGCGGAGAACTCACTCCTCAGAGTGAGACCTATAACGAGCTCTGGAGAGTGGAGAACTCATTCCTCAGAATGAGAAGGCACTCCGCCGCTCAGACGGGAGCGGCAAGCCCCATCATGAGCTCTGGAGGCGGGAACTCATTCCTCAGAATGAGAGGAAATTCCCGCTCAGCAGGAGCGGCATGCTCATAGATAACCCTCTATAGTGAGGGAGCAATGCTAGCTCGACCAGCAGGGAGAGCGATTATCATAGAGCTCTGAGGAGCGGAGAACTCATTCCTCAGAATGAGAAGACACTCCGCCGCTCAGAGGGAGCGTCGAGCCCAACCATGAGCTCTGGAGAGCGGGAACTCATTCCTCAGAATGAGAGGGAACTCCGCCGCTCCAGAAGGGAGCGGCATGCTCATAGGTGGCCCTCTGGGTGAGGGGAGCAATGCTGGCTCTACCAACAGCGAGCTCTGGGAGGCGGAACACTCATTCCTCGGAATGAGTGGACATTCAGACGCTCGAAGGGAGCGGCATACTCATAGGTAATGCTGGCTTTACCTATAACGAGCTCTGGAGGCGGAGAACTCATTCCTCAGAATGAGAAGGAACTCAGGCGCTCAGCAGGGGCGGCATGCTCATAGATAACCCTCTATAGTGAGGGGAGCAATGCTAGCTCGACCCGCAAGGAGAGCGACCTATCACAGAGCTCTGAGGAGCGGAGAACTCATTCCTCAGAATGAGTGGGAACTCAGACGCCCGCAGGGAGCGGCATGCTCAAAGGTGACCCTCTAACGAGGGTAGCAATGCTAGCTCTACCTATAACGAGCTCTGGAGAGTGGAGAACTCATTCCTCAGAATGAAAAGACACTCAGCCGCTCAGAAGGGAGCGGCATACTCATAGGTAACCCTCTTATCGTGAGGGGAGTAATGCTGGCTCTACCCTTGCAGTGGTGACCAGAATGACTGAAGATCCAGGAGGATCCGCAGAAACCTCCGAGGGGACTCACGTCCAGACCATCAGTAAGGCAGTTCGAGAATACAGAACCTGCCTGAAGTCATCATAAGTCCACCTGACTGCAGTTCTAGTTGGGAACTCATTCCTCAGAATGAGAGCCTATAATGCTACCTATATCGAGCTCTGGAGAGCGGAGAACTCATTCCTCAGAATGAGAAGGAACTCAGACGCTCAGCAGGGAGCGGCATGCTCATAGATAACCCTCTATAGTAAGGGGAGCAATGCTAGCTCGACCAGCACGGAGAGCGACCTATCACAGAGCTCTGAGGAGCGGAGAACTCATTCCTCAGAATGAGTGGGAACTCAGACGCCCGCAGGGAGCGGCATGCTCAAAGGTGACCCTCAACGAGGGGAGCAATGCTGGCTCTACCTATAACGAGCTCTGGAGAGTGGAGAACTCATTCCTCAGAATGAAAAGACACTCAGCCGCTCAGAAGGGAGCGGCATACTCATAGGTAACCCTCTTATCGTGAGGGGAGTAATACTGGCTCTACCCTTGCAGTGGTGACCAGAATGACTGAAGATCCAGGAGGATCCGCAGAAACCTCCGAGGGGACTCACGTCCAGACCATCAGTAAGGCAGTTCGAGAATACAGAACCTGCCTGAAGTCATCATAAGTCCACCTGACTGCAGTTCTTAGTTGGGAACTCATTCCTCAGAATGAGAGCCTATAATGCTACCTATATCGAGCTCTGGAGGCGGAGAACTCATTCCTCAGAATGAGAAGGAACTCAGACGCTCAGCAGGAGCAGCATGCTCATAGATAACCCTCTATAGTGAGGGGAGCAATGCTAGCTCGACCAGCACGGAGAGCATATCACAGAGCTCTGAGGAGCGGAGAACTCATTCCTCAGAATGAGAGGGAACTCCGCCCGCTCACAGGGAGCGCCTCTAGGCAGGAAACTTCCACCTAACCTCGGTCGGTGGAGTTTACGGTGGTTACAGGGGAATTAGAGAGGAATGAGAGGCTTGCCTCTCTCTGACCCACGCCTGTCTCACCCTAGCCGCAGGAGGGGAGGGGCATGAGTCGCGAGACTAGTTTTCTAAGCCCATCTCTGATCCTCAGACCGAGATGGGTTAGGACCCTGGTTGTTCGGGCTCAGACCTGGACCTTATCCAGGACTTTAGCAGGTCAGTCTGGCACGCCTTCGTGCAACGGCGACGGTCTGACCTGCTGCTGCATATGCCCTGCCATTTAAGCGAGATTCAGGGGCTTAGATGGCCAGGAGGGAGCCTTGAGAGAGGATGTCTCGCCATAGAGAGATAAGCTAGTTATCATCTCTTGCACAGGGGGCATCCCCTCATAGCCATTTTCACGCATCCCCTCAGTGTCAGCATAACTAGTATGCTGAAACCTATGAATACGAGAAAAAAAAAACTAGCTTTCCCACTCCTTCTCAACCTCCACATCGAGATTTATGAAGAAAGGAAGGCTCACTCGAGCTGGGGGTTATTTAATTTTATAATCCATAACCTCCAAAAACTCGTTCATATGCAGCGGAGCACTAGCTGCTGTATCTAATGATGTCAGAAAGATCGCATCATCACAATCCAGCAGCTCACTGCTCGGCCGACGCCAAAAGGGGCGGTCCCTTTCCAGCTTATCGGCCACCACCAACTGCGAACCCCACGATTTCATTCGCCTCCGTGCCTCGGCAACGGTGGGTCTTGAATCGCGGGAAGCAGACGGCTGCCCCTCTTTCCTCGAAAAGAGGGACAGGCGAGAGCTGAGCTTCCTCACAGAGAGCCGCTCACAATGCACGCAAACCGCCCCCTCAAGGACATCGCGCGCGTGCTCCATGCCCAAACAAAAGACGCAACAGTCGTGTGTGTCATCGGGTGTCAAATAACGAGGACACGGATCCACACACTTCCTAAACGCCTTGCTAGTGCTCGCCATAGTAGAGTTAGAAAACTGTACTCTTACCAGATTCACTCTGCACGCTTCAAACAAACCAGTCAGTGAAGACGAAAAAGCTGATGATGTATCCTCCCGGCGGCACTTATATTGTGGTACGCCGGTAGTGACGTCATGGGCTGTCGCCGGCCAACAGGTGGTGTTTTTTCATATGTATCTTCAGACCGAGTCACGCTGAGGGCGTTCCCCGTAGCGACCCCTAGGGGACGCAGTTCGAGTTCCCATGAAGGGGAACATCTGAGTGGTTGCTCGGGTGGTTACTAGAGTGTTTGGTGTGGTTGCTGAGCAGTTGTTGAAGCTAAGTTGGCTAGTTTTGGCAAGCACATTTTTCCTAAAAATGCAAATACCTAGTTTTTTTTGTTACTTGCACTACTCAAACATTGAATATTTGGTTAATGTCGGCCTTTCAGAGACATCAGACGTTGGTTTCTGTCTGGTGCATGTCCTCTGCTAGCACAGGGCCCTTTCATGCTGACTCAGTTTTTTTGTAAAGTGTCTTTTGAAGTGCTAAACCAATCAATTCACCCTTCCGAGAGGTTTTCCGCTTCAAAACGTCACGTAGTGTTGTGGAAAATTAACAGTGTTGAATATTCCATTGTGCCGACCTGAATCGTGATATGGATGTCGATGTTTTTCTCTTAACACCCATTAAAACACATAACGAACCACCGCTTTTGATTAACAACCATACAGAAAACAATGAAAACTAGAACATTTTGTCAAAATAAACTTTGAATGTTGGCTTTTGGGAGCCACTGCCTTGCAGAGTTAGGTAAGTTTAATCAGGGTTTGAGCTAATCTCTGCAGGGCAGTGGCTCTCAAGGGACACATTTTGGGGAACCCTGTTGAAAGTACATAGGTGTTCTAGGTGGTTGTTAAGATGTTCTGGATAGTTTCTAGGACATTGTTAGGAGGTTGGTAGATCATTAAGCTACTGTACCCTGGAGTTGAACTAGAGGTGCACATTTGTCCAAGTCCTTGTGTAACATCACAAGAGACATAGCCTCAGGTGAGATGCCAGCGCTCTGATGAACAGAACAGCATGAAATGTTGAGCAATTCAGTGTGAGAACCTAAATGTGGAAAGTCAGTCTGTATAAAAACATTTATTGAATTAATCATACATTGAATGCGGTTTAACATCATGAGTGTTAATAATGAAGGTCTGGCCTGTCTGGTCTGGAGAGGATGTTTCATAACACGCCGAGGCACATCAGGTGAACTACACCTGTAAATGTAACAGTTTAATAAGGTTACGCCGCTAATGTAGGGCAGTCTAAACCCTGTCTGACCTGACTTACACCTACATGTTCATTAGGCATATTTTGATAGGTTTATTTTATCCTATTAATGGTGCTTGCTCTGGAAGGGGAAAATATAATTATAACTTGACTTTTATATCTCAAAATTGCAACTCAATTTTTTGTAAGTTTAATGTTATCTCACAATTGTGACTTAAGGACTTGAACGTTCCTGCTGGGAATTCGGAATTTCCAACATCTGAGTACAAATGGAATGCACTATTTGAAACACACTTTCATATATCGCTTATACTCAGGGTAAGTGATCTTAACACACCCCTAAAATTAAATTCAACATTATAAACCACGTATCAGTGCCCTGGCAACAACCTGCAACATTCTACCATCACAGTTATTGCTAGGATGTGGCTAGATAATTGCTAAGATAATTGCTAATAGCTGTTCTAGCTGGATGTTCTGGGTTTTGGTGATAAAAAAAGGAGTCATTGCTCATTGTTAGGATGGTGCTAGATGTTTTTTTGAGCATTCTGGTTTTTAAGGTTGTTAGGGTGCTTCCTAAATTATTCCGCTTAGTTGCTGAGTAGTTGTTAAATAGTTTTGTGCTGTAACTAATAGTGTGCTGCTATATGGCTGCTAGGTGGGTGATTTGACCAAAATCTTATTTCACAATATGAGCAATTTTATTTCACGATAACGTGAGAAAACATTATAGTACAAAGCGCATAATATTACAATAATAGTGCTTTTCAATCTCGCTGGAATGCGCTGATGACAGTTCATGTCTGCACGAACAAGGTGCAGAGAGGTATGCAAATACATATTTGACAGGCAGTTCGGACCGAACATTTTGATTGGACAAACATTTTATGGTCCTGCACCATCCACAGACAATATACAATATATACTTCAATCTGTGTGCATTGAATTGATTTAATACACGAGTTTCACAATTTGAGTTGAATTACCAAAATAAATGAACTTTTCCATGACATTCGAATTTATTGCGATACACCTGTATATGTATCGCAGATTTAATTAATTTTCTGGATTTAAGTCTCCAGCAATCAAGGCCAACGCATGAGTAGTGAATGGCCAGCACACTGCAGGGACCAATTAGGTTTGTAAATGCGTTTCTGTTGATGCAATCAGACGTGGCAGTAAAAGACCAACCAGCTCAGATTTTGTTTTGATGAAAACAATGAAAATCTTATGGATATGCAGTTATATATGTGTATATGTGTATTAAAACAAATCTCTGCATGCTTACCGGCTCAACACGCATTTGATTCCTGCGTTTAAGGTCACAATCCACATGCCGTGTAGGTGTACTTTGTAGATCTCGTAGCAAGAGGCTGTTTGTACACATGTCACTCTCTAATGATGGAAGCGATGACAGGCTGTGTGTGTGTGTGTGTGTGTGTGTGTGTGTGTGTGACAGGTACCTGCAGACACATCCTACAGGTTGACAGCTCAGTGTAGCCCCTGGCATCTGAACAGCTCATAGAGGGGTAAACTGTGCAGCGTGTGGTTCATTTCTAGTCTTAATTGCCCTGCATGCTGTCAACAACAAGGCTCATAAGGAGCGTGTCTGCTGCCTATGAAAAGAGATACAGCTCATGTTCTGTCTCATTATTCTGAAACGATATCCCTGGCAGACAGCAAACAGCATGAAATAAATTCATAGATTTTATTTTTGATTCAAAACACACCTTAAGTATTACATTTTGGTGTGCAACTTGTCCCTCGCCGTTTGTGCAACTGGCTTTAGTGACATCTCAAATTTTGCAGCTTGGTGTGCTAATAGGGTCGATGTCATGACACTTTTTTTTTTGCTCTTTAATTAATTTAACTTTTTTTTATTAATTTACACATTAAATATTAAGTTTACACATGTAATTCATTGAACACACCTCTATAATTAATAATATCGATGATTTTTTCAGGTTGATACAAATGTCCTGAAATCATAATGATATAAGTAAATGGATGAAATATATATATAAAAATATATATATATATATATATATAAATACACAAACACACACATGCGCGCACACACACACACACACACACACATACACAGAACTCTATCTCTCTACTTTACTGCTTATTAATATTTGAAAAAACACAAAATATATAGAATTAATATTAATAAAAAAATATTTTAAGAATTTGTTCACAAAATCAGTCATGTGGTGCAACCAACAAAACCAAGACCATGTAGTCCTTCATGACAGTGCCATGATCAATACATCTCTTAAAAAGTAAAATATTTGTACCTTTTTATGACAAGGCAATTCTAGTTCAGGTTGAAATGTCATGTGGTGTGACTCCTCGAAAACATATTGGTGTTGATGAATTAGTAATTCATGATATTTAAAATAAATACTTTTTATCTTTTAAAATATATTTAAACAATTTGAAAATAAATAATTAAGGTTACTCACATGCATTGAAAATATATGATTACTTTTTATGGTTACACCACATCACATTTTTAGAGTCAATATGAATAAATTTTTACACAAATATGAATACAAAGAGTACATTTCTAAGAAATGTGCATGTATATTAATCTTAGTTTTTCTTTATTATGCACATCCTATTACATAAATAACTGAAAATGTCCTGTACATTCTGAGGAATGTGACACATTGTGACCCACTGCGATTCACGCCATTTGCCCTTGACTGGCTATTACAGATGTTCTTGAATTTAATGACATAACTGTGACGCATAAAGTACTTGTCTTGCTATTGTATTATATTTTATCATATTGTTTCATACATATTGAAAGCCAATTGAGTTCAACAGAAGATCAAAGACAGTGTGACTCATTATGATCATGTGACGTGTTCTTTATTTCTATACTCTATTCTCTTCCAGTCAGACATCATTTAAAAATAAATCAGACATCATTCATGGCATTGATGCCTACCTGATCATATCTAAGGTCCAGATGCTGGTCTGGGTCACATCTGGGTCAACATCTTCCATGTTAACATACCCAGTTGCAGGTCTGTCATGATTTTCTGAATGCATGTGTGTGTAGACACAGGTTTGAGAGCATGCCTCAGGCACAGTAGCTATTTCCAGCTTCCCAGAAATAAGCTTTTCCAACCGGACACAACTTTTAACCTTTTAAACGTTAGAAGTAACCGGTATCGCCTGTGATCGGAAACACAGCGGCTAAAACGGATGCAGCAGAGTGATACAAATCTAAAAAGTGAGCCAACTAATTTAACCTGGGAGCTTTGCCTCAAACCAAAGGCATGCATAAGAAATGAACAGAGGTCTACAACAGAAGCATAAAGCTAAATTAGAGGCAAGGAATGCACAACAAAGTATATTTCAGAGGAGAACAGGGACATTTATTCATTTAATCTACCAAATGAAGGTTCATAAATTGATTTTATTGTGATATATGTAGGATTTGAATATCAAAGTTCAGTATTTCCCATTTGGTATTGTAGGTCTAATTAAATGCTGGTGTAGAGGTTTGGTTTCTCAGTTAATAGAGAATGAAAGATATTTTGCTCACAACAGACAGAATTGATTTAAAAATAAAATAGGTAGTGGCCATTAAAGACTGAGCGAGTGCTGTCCTCTACTGGTGACCGTGATAACCTGCTGTTCAGAGAGCTCAGATTAAAGGTTATTCACTTATATACTTCCCTCATGCCCCTCTCTTACAAAACAATGCCTATTTTGATTAAACATTTCATTATTATGGCAAAGGTACGAATTTCCCACCAATTTTCTATTTAATATTACCCATAACATTTTTATTAAACTATGAACACAAAAAAAAGATATAAAAAAAAATATAAAAATAAATAGTTTTGCTGTTTTTGTCCATATAAAACAACATTCAAAATATCCTAATTTGTGTTTATCATTAAAAAAATCTGGTAAAAAAAATGCATATCCAAAGCTCATTTTCCACCAAATTCTCATTACTTTGATGTGTAAAAAAGGTAGTATTTGTATAAATTTGCCTTATGTTTATGCTGAATAAATGTCAAATGTTTGTTTATTAGTCGGTTTTATGATATATATTTGCATGTTTATTATATAGGTTATAATTAAAGGAAGATTATACCAAATATGAATCAAATATCATTAAAATGTACTCACCTCAGTTCATCCAAGATGTAGATGAGTTTGTTTCTTCATCAGAACAATTTTAGAGAAATTCATCATTACATCAGTTGCTCATCAATAGATCCTCTGCAGTGAATGGGTGCCGTCAGAATGAGAGTCCAAACAGCTGATAAAAACATCACAATAATCCACAAGTAATCCACACCACTCCAGTCCATCAATTAACATCTTGCAAAGTGGAAAAAACTTTTGTAACAAAGTCCATCAAGGCATTTTTAACATCAAACTGTTCCATCCTCTATCCATAATATTGCTTTCGAGTGAAAATGTCTCTTCACTAAATCAGAACAGAAATATGCACAAATTAAGTACCATTTACAAGCGAAAACAGCCCAAAACAGTTCTAAACAAATATGTTGGTAGATTTTCATGATGAGAGAACAACTTATTATGGATTATGTATTTTGTCCAGAATCGCCAGAATCATGTTAAAACGCCTTGATGAAGATAAATTTATAGATTACTGTGATGTTTTTCTCAGCTGTTTGGACTCTCATTCTGACGGCACCCATTCACTGCTTCCATTGGTGAGCAAGTGATGTAATGCTACATTCCTCCAAACCTGTTGTGATGAAGAAACAAACTAGTCTACCTCTTGAAAACCCTGAGGATGAGGTGGGTGAACTATTCATTTAATGCAGCATGTATATAACTCTTGTTGCTCTCTATCTGAGCAAACACCTGTGACATTTACCATAACAGCCCGAACCTTCCATCTAAATCATACAAATCTGAATGACATATTCCCAAGCTAATACCGAAATCCATAAATTTGTCTCCGCTACACACTAAACACACTCACGTCTCTTATACTTTATACAATCCCATAGGCGGCAACAACGTGACATGAGTTATGAGCTCATAAGACGCCACGCTGTCGTATGGAAATAAGTGTCAGACCTCAGAGGAACAAAGCGTGGAGTTATTTCATCACTTCCCGTGTATCGACACCCTTAACTTTACCTTAAAGTGACCTTGCAAATAATTTACCCTTGTTTACACAGCAGATCGAGCGGAAGGTTCAATGAGGAGACATTTGTTTACCGGCTTCCTTCCAGAAAGCTCGTACGAATGCAGCATTGTGACTTTGTGAGTCTCTTTTTCTTCCACGTGCTATTTTTAGGAGACACAAAAATGCCTCCCAGCAAATATCACATGAATATGGATGGCACGCTGTGCTGTTGAATGTGGTTTTGAGCAAAAAAAGCCTCAACAAAAACACAAACATGCTTGCATGTAATGCGTATGCTCCTTTCATAAATCCTCAACAAGAAGTCTTCCATTATAGCAATTAGGAGACATATCCTGCATGCGCTGTTTGTTCAGAAGGCAGAGTGAAAGCAATACATTCGAAAGCTTTCACAAAAGGATTGTTTTTTTTCTGGATTTAGGTTCCTAACAAATCCCTACAACTAATATGAGCAAATACATATAGCTCTGTACAAACCAAACCGGGTTCCTTATAACAAAAATAATGGATGAAATAATGTTTCAAATGATTTTCTTGCTTTTATTTATCCAAGATTGAAAACGCCAGTGAACTAGTTTAAAGCCAAATCTGTCATCCGTAGGTTCTTCAAATAGGGTATGCAAAAACTCATTATTCATTCATAATTGATGCACGCTGCTTTTAATTGAACACCGTGATGCACAACTTTGATTTATGGTATTTCAGAGTCAATTAAAAATGTGTTTGTTGTCATGCATAAATCAAAAGAACCAGGCTTTGAGTGCTGTAAAGTTCTCTGTCCTCTATGTACTTTGCGAGTCAGTGTAATTGAAGGGATGTCTATGAATATAGCTTTAAATTTGGGCCAATTTGGGGCTCGGTGAGCATGTATCTTCCAAGACAAGCTTATTTTTACGATAGTCAATTTTTCAAGTCTCCTTCGGCGTCAACTCATATCCTTGAGAAGGAGGCCAGAGAAGAGATGATTTACTAATCAGGTCTCAGTGGACCAGTGGTCAAGCTCTTCACCCTTAAGATGTTATAACAGAGCTGGCCAGGAGAGGATACTGTTGCGCTCTACATAGACGCTCGCATCTTTAGCTGAGATGTGAGGATGTTCCTCTAGAATCATGCTGGACAGATTTCTGAATTACCAGCATTAACACTGCGGTTTGATTCGTAAAGCTACCTTATTGGTCATTTAAAAATGGAAATAACTGAAAACGAATGAATGAGAAGCGAGATTTGAAACCTATAGAGGGAGATATTGTTTTAATATCATTTCTTTGGCAACTCTTTCAAAGAAGCCTCAAGGTATTCCTAATGCATGATAAGGCACGTGTTATGCTTTTTCTGAAAATACAAATTTCATAATACTGCTCTTTATGATGAATTTAGCAGTCTGACTTTTTTAGACTTCAAAAGCATTTTTCAGAAGTACAAGGAATTTTACTTGCTGTTAGTCTCAATATAATTACAGAATAAAAAATTGTTACACATTTATGATATTTTTAAACCATATAATATAAAGAAAGTGTAATTAAAAATATATACATAAATACCAATAAATGTAATTAGATACATAATAACTATTCATGATTGCTTAGTACTACTTTAGACTTCTTATTGAAAATATAATAAAATGTATAGAATTAAAAATCACAAACTATTATATGTATATGTATAAGTTAGACATCTATAGTTTTGTTATTTTGTTTTTAATTAAGAAAAAAAAACTGGAAAGTTTACTACTTTACTTTGGCTGGGAATAAGATATCAAATCGTTGATTATCTTCTTTTTGTGTGGTTGTGTTTTAATGCATTTTTTTATAGTTTAGTATTGTAATTATAATATCTGGTTACAAATATTTATGAGAGCATAAATATAATTATAAAGTGTATGTATAATTCTGTTTATAACATTATGTGTGCATTAGAACACTTTTAAAGTGCATTAAATATACCGATTAATAAGGTGTAGTAGCTTATTACCTTTTTTTGTTTCATCTCGATTTTACCTTGTTCAAAGAATTTAGAAAAACAAAACTTAAAAAATAATCAGTTTAGTGCTGTAGCCTTGCCAAGATAGCTGCATAAATTAAATACATTATCATAAGCAGATAAAAGACCATGCCTTTGAATTCAATGATCTAAAGATGCTTAGATGTTGATTTAATATCCAGCTATAATGATATTTTTATCAAATCACAAGTTGTTCGTGTTGCATGTCTATCGTATTTACTACCAGTACGCATGCTGTTAGTTATTGTATCAAAGAGACTAAGTTAAATATGAGCGACACACAGTATGTCAAGACAACTAGTCTTCTCAGAAGGCCTGTAGTCAACTCGCATCTCCACAAGCGTCAAAGGCCTCCGTAAAGCCACCTCAGCGGTTCAGCGGCTACTTATCTCACACCATTCTCCACATATGCCTGCATTATCTCTGTCCTCTCCAGCGACGGCAGCTGGGATCTTCGCTCGGCTTCCCTCCTCTACATTCATCCTCTAACTGAGATGATGCAAGGTCTGGAGAGATGGCTGATCCGAAGTGACGTGCCCGACCGTCCCCTCCCCGGTCGCAGGACGGCGGCGGTGGCCGGGCCTCTCTCCGTTCGCACTGAGCTGTTTTTGTTCGTGGGATATCATGCGGATAATTTGCTGGGATGGAGCGGACGCCTGTCACAAGGAGTTGGCTCAAGGGGTGTGGGGAAAAATAGCAGCGGCATCTTCCTATGCTCAAACGCAGCCCCTGATGATGAGCATTAAATATGAATGTCTTCGTAAGCATGCAAAAAGAATCAAGCTCTCCATCGCCAGATATTCTTTACTCATTTCTAATTTCTCTCGCTCTTGGTTTCTCCTCAGTGTCTTGGTTGAAAATTGGCAGTGTAATCCCATTGACAGACCCCTTCAGATCATAGCTGAATTATGTTTGTTCTTTAAAGAAGGGGAATATTAATAAACTGGCGTTGAATTAGACTGTTCCCCGCTGTCGCACAGATGGGATCAGTTGCTGTGACTTACCTCATGCTTTATTCCTCACCATACTGTTGATAAAGGGTGTGTGTTCATGCCTGCTCTTCCTGTTTTTAATATTATTTAATTAAAATCACAAAAATTTAACTAGATTTGCAATTCCAAAAGGATATAGGAGTGGAAGCAAGAATCGTGTTGAAGTTTCAGGTAAGATTATATTTTAAGCTTCGGTTATTGAATAAATGATGCTACCTCGGAAACCTGACTGTGTATGAGAATCAACACCAGGGGCAGACTTAGGGATTTGGGGTATTCAGGTATGGGGCCCCAACACAATAACTATATGCTCTTTTATGCCTGACCCTTATATTGCTTCTCTCTCTCTCTCTCTCTCTCTCTCTCTCTCTCTCACTCTCTCTCTCTCTCTCTCTTCTCTCACTCTCCCTCTCTCTCTCTCCTAGCTATAACCAGGGCTGCATTATTCTAATGGGCAACATGGGCTGCAGCCCAGGGCCCCGAACACTAGGGGGCCCCCATGACAATTATCTTTTGCATTTTATATGGGGTTGCCAACCGTTTTTACAAAGCATTGTTTGAATTGCTTTAAAACAAAGCGGAACCTCTGCTGCCTAGTCGCTCCTGCTTCACAGCAAGTGGGAATCGTGTTTTGATTTCTGCAAATCAGTTTGGTCGAATCTAAAGGCGTGGTTACTGATCGTAAGCACAACATCCAGCTAGAAAATATACTATTTACTGTTTGCAATAGTTGGACCGAGGCTATAACCTTCTTGTATCTGTGAAAGCTTCAAATTCTGTCTATGAGTTTATAGGAACACTCCACATTTTTTTGGAAAATAGGCTTTTACAACTCCATTTTTGAATCCATTCAGCCGATCTCTGGGTCTGGCAGTAGCACTTTTAGCTTAGCTTAGCATAGATAATTGAATCGGATTAGACCATTAACATGATGAAATGACCAAAGAGTTTTGATAATTTTCCTATTTAAAGCTTGACTCTTCTGTAGTTACATCGTGTACTAAGACTGACGGAAAATGAAAAGTTGCAATTTTCTAGTCCGATAGGAACTATACTCTCATTCCGATGTAGTAATCAAGGAACTTTGCTGCGGTACCATGGGTGTAGCAGGTGTAATTATATTTTACGCAGCGCCTGAAAGTAGTCCCGAGCTATATCATAACTAGTTACTTAGCTGGGGACTACTTTCAGGCGCTGCATAATATCATTGCACCTGCTTTATCCATGGTACGGCCCCGGAGACCCGGAGATCGGCTGAATGGATTCACAAATTGTAAAACTCAACTGTTTAACTCTAGGGGAGTTGTAAAATGAGCCTATTTAAAAAAAGTGGAGTGTTCCTTTAAAACTAAATTGAAATCTTATTTTATTACTTTGGCTTTTTAAACTTTGTATGTTAAATAATCTTTTGAGTTTACTGATTTTATTATTTTTACCGGTTTTTATTTTATTTTTACAGCACTGTGGTTAACTGCTGTTGTGTTTATCGGTGCTTAACAAATACAAATACCTGAGGGAAGATGTCTTTCACTATTGTAAGTTAATGTTGTTAAATAGAGAAACAAAATTATAATTTTTTAAATGTCTATAACTTCTAGTGCATTATAAGAAGAGCAGGAAGAACCCCTTTTAGTGGTGAGTGACATTTAATTTTATTTGCTGGGCTGTTGCTGATTTATAAGATTATTAGGCCATTTTATAATATTATTTAATTTATGTACATCATTTTTTTTGCCTCCTATGGGATTATGACGTGCGCATTGAGTTTGTTTTTATTTCATGAGTATATCGTGCATGTCTTTATAGTGTTTGGTCGCGTTTTTGTGGGGGGGTTAGGGGGCCCCCAAAGCTGCATTAGCCCAGGGCTCAGCAAAGGCTATATAACTAGTTAATTTACCCCTTCACAACCTAAGTAAATAATTAGTCAACTTGATGCTGTTCTAAAGTAATTTTAGGCTACCTTAATTTTTTCGGATCACAAAAAATTACGTAAAAAAAATGCTTGAACTTGTCCATTTAATGAATTGAAAACTTCAATCTTTGTACAAAAAGGATTCAATTGTCATAAAAACATCCCATGCAACTCGTTCCATATCCCAAGTGTTCTTAAGGCATATGGTAAGGTTTGCCGAGAAACAAATTGAAAATGTTTTCTATTATTAAGAGAAAATCTCAAGTCATCGCATCCGTGCATTTTAATAAGTGCGTGGCAGTTCGCGCTGGCAAACATAGGAAAAGCTCACCCCTGATCAACACGTAACAAAATCCAGTATGCAAATACATGCATCAAGAGAAGGCCAATCGTAATTCAGTATATAATGGTCAAAATGACATGGCAGTCAGCAAACATTCTAACGATGTAAGTCACTTTCAAACTTTTAAAAAAAGTATTTTTATAAATTTGCTCTTCTCCGCACAGTATTCTGTTCATTTAAATACAAAAATACAAATTACTAAGTCTTGTGAAGCAACAATACAATCAATTCTACATGGACAAAATCAAGTTGCGCACAATTTTTTCTCATTCAAGAAACAGTTTTACTTGGATACTTCTACAATAGAGAAGAAAAGAGAGCCAAAATTTAATTTCATGCAACCTATTTATATATATGTTAACTTGAGATGTGTCTGATCTGCCAGAGTCCGCACCACAACTCTAATGTTAGCGATTAAAATCATTGGAATCACTTTCAAAACAATTTTTTTTCAGCTGATGCATGATAAAAACAATCACAGGCAATCATAATTCTTCCCGTTTTAACGAGCTTGATTTCCTTTGAAAATTAAGTTGGATACATAGCTATTCATCCATTTAAAGGTGCACTAAGCGATTTTTGCCAAACGATGTTGATATTCGAAACAAACACGCCCATAGCCCAACAGGACCTCGCCCTTATTTTGAAATCTCCGCCCCACATGTACGTACACAACCATGGCAACGACAATCGCGGAGACAAGTGAAGATGACACACAAGCATATTCAAACAAAAGCCAACACGTTTCACACAACAGTTGTGTGAAACGAAGCAAAATCGACGTAACTCACCTATCAAAAAGAAACAATGCAACCTCGGCGTCCGATTCGAGCCTTTCCCGCTCCTTGAGTTCTCTCTACTGCTGGAAAGCTGCTCTGATATTTACGTGGGTCCTACCGCTTGCCTGATCGTAACCCTTCTTTTTAATGTTTTGTTTCTCTGATATTTTCCTCTTTTTTTATCTGCCATCTCTCTCTATCTATAGTCAATCTGCTAATATCCATCCTGTGCACTCAAACTGAGTGCTCTCTTCTCTTTATCATTACAAGACATGCCCCCATACTACTGATTGACTACAAGTGTGTTTTGGGATTCGGTCCTACGCTGTGGTCAAAAGTGTTTTTCAAAAATCGCTTCGTGCACCTTTAACTGTTGCTGAAGTCATGCTTAAAGCTGATTGGTCTGTCACAGTTCAATGCTTTCAGTGTAAAGCAGTTTCATGTGATTGCAAGTTCGCTGGTCAGAGTTCACCAAGCTTGAACTTTTGAATGCAGCGAAATATGAAAACTTTTCGCACGATCTTGCGTTTCCGGTTTGAAGCATTCGCATGCATATTAATGAATGTCAATGGAATGAAAAGTGCAGTTTGACCGCCCCTTGTGGCCAAATTGTGTCGCATATTAAATTTATTGTGGCAATATGTCATATTTGAATCTGAATGCCAATTCGAGTGTAATTTAGCATTTTTAGAATGTCCTTTTGGTTCATCACACAAAACTGTATGTTTTCAGAACATTTCGAAACTTAGTGCAGACGTTGTATGGACCACATTTAGGGTTCTTTTTCTAGAGTCATGTGGAAAAGAGTTGAGTGAATATTCTTTAAAAATTCTCATTTGAGTTTTACAGAGGAAAAAGCAACATTAGAGTGAATAATGACAGAATTTTCATTTCCGGGAGAACTGTCCCTCGAGAGTATCAAGCTGATTAATTCTGGAGAAGAATAAAAATAGCATAGCACACAGATATATACTTGTTTAAACAGTGTTGTGACCCCCCTACATATAGTTTGGGTCACAAATTAAATTATTTGTATGTATTTCATTTTTATTTATGTTTATTTCTATTTCTATATATATTTAAGTTTTATTTAAATTACTTAAATGTATTATAATGAGTTTACACTGGACAGTTCAGCAGCATTTTCTGAATTCTTGGTGTCAGTTGAGAGAGTTGAGTTACCGTGGCGACTGCAGCGCATCCTCAGACAACAAAGAGGACCGTGAAAGCAACCACTATCTCTTGTCTCTCTCATTTACTACTAAGGTTAGTTAAATGAATTAAATGTCATATCAAACTGTACTTTACATGATTTAATGTACAAATAACTTATTTTAACTCATTATTTATTTTATTAACAATTTTAAGATGTTTTTCATGTATTTATCTAAGTAATTTATGTGTACAACTACTTACCGGAGTTGTTTACCTGAGACAGTAATTCAGCTAGTTTTGTATAAGAATTAGAGCATTTCGGTACATATGGTTACGTTTTCATTTGGTTATTTGTTTATTCATTTATTTAACATTATTGTGATTTGATTTAAGTATCTAACGTCATACAGTGTGTATTATTCTTTCCAACATGTTTATGAATTACTTTGTGATTCAAAGTGTCTTACTGACTCTGAAATGCAAATGTGTATGTGTATTAAAAGACAACAAAGAGGACCGTGAAAGCAACCACTATCTCTCTCTCATTTACTACTAAGATTACTGCTTACAGTCTTCCCGACTGCCCGGGACCTGTAACAGATTTTTGGGGCTCGTGCCGGGATCAGCGCTACTCTGAAGGCGCCTGGTCCAGTGATTTTGAACCAAGGGACATCAAAGCACATTCCTCAGGAAAGGAGCAACGCGTGTGAGAGGCTAAGGGGGGCAGGTGACCAGCATCATCCTGACCAAGAGCATCACCACATAACCAGGTCTACCTGAAAGTGCATCATGTCCGACGAAGAAAGAAAGAGACTTGTCTGGAACATCAAGAAGAAAGTCTACACTTTGAACACAGGTGAACTATTCCAGTTGACAAAAGACATTCACTCTGCACCAGATGCAGATGTTACACAGTTAAAGGATGGTGACGAAGAGAGCTACATTAATTACATTGTCACGTACATGCATAGTTGTGAATTATCTAGGCTACCTGACCAAGGGATAACGGTGTTAATGAATTTAAATGAATGTATTGATGAAATTGTAGAGAAACGTGTTAGGACTGAAAATGTTACTCAGCCATCTATTGCATTTCATAACACAGACACATCAGAGGATGAGTACCAGAGAATTTTATCAAACTATGAAGAGTTAGGTAGAAAACTTTTAGCCAGTAGAACTAAGCCTACCACACTTCCTAAATCCACAACATCACATCTCCATACTTACCAAACCAGTCTAATCAAATGAGAGTTGCTCAGCTTGTAGGAGAAAAGTGTCTGTTGAAATGTACAATGAACGGTTATCCTGTCAGTGTTTTATTAGACACAGGAGCCCAGGTCAGCATTATGGATTATAATTGGAAAGAAATGTACTTACCTCACACAAAACTTCGCCCACTCACAGATATTACTGACCCACAGGAACTGGAGGTCAGAGATGTAAAAAAGGACTTAATACCCTTCCATGGTTGGGTAGAGATTACTCTTAACCTTCTAGGAAATGAAGACCCTAGACTGGCTATACATGTTCCTTTTCTGGTAAGCAGGATTGGCTTAGAAAGACCCATTCTGGGGTTTAATGTTGTACAAGAGATTATAAGAGGTGGTGAAAATCGAACTCAAGCCTTGTTCAATCTAGCCAACCTCCTCAGCACAGCAATGGAAATTGAAGAAGATAAGGCCAATGCTCTTGTAAATCTCATTCAATACCAGGAAACTTCAAATGAGCTAGAGTTGGATATCCAGGTCTCGATAAATGTTGGACCGCAAGATGTTGTTATCCACTCAGGTTGTGTCACTCATGTTAAGTGTCGTGTTCCAAACAACTTCGATGTCACCAATCCGATGGTGCTGTTCGAACCTGTCATGGAGTGTCCACATCTGGACCAGTTGATTGTTGGTGAGGACTTTTGACAATTCAAAATCCACAGAACCCATATGTTCAAATACCTGTTTGCAATCAAACCATGCATAGCATCACACTGCCCCGAAGACAACACTAGGGAGCATTCAGACAGTCAAAAAGTAATTGAAACTGATCAAGCAGATTTTCAAACCTTGTCTATGGAAGTAAACTGTATGGACTCCCTGGCTGGTACCAAGAATGAAGGAAGAAATTCTACAACACTTTGGCACCCTCCAGTTGATTATAGCCACCTCAGTAAAGAACAGCAAGAGCAGGTAAAAGAATTGCTTTATGAAGAGTCAGCAGCATTTGCACGTGATGATGATGACATTGGATGCATTCCTAGACTGCAGATGACAATCACATTAAAGGATGACATACTTGTGCAAAGAACATACGCCTCTGTACCTAAACCACTCTACCAGGAAGTCAAGGAGTACATTCAAGACTTGTTAGCTAGAGGTTGGATTGTTAAGTCCAAGTCACCATACTCTGCTCCTGTTGTATATGTAAGAAAGAAAGATGGTTCACTTAGACTTTGCATTGACTATCGTTTGCTTAATAAGAAGACAGTACCAGACAGACACCCTTTGCCTCGTATACAAGACATAACAGATACTTTAGGGGTTACAGCTGGTTTTCCATCCTTGATCAAGGGAAGGCATACCATCAAGGGTTTATGGCTGAGGGATCCAGACATATGTCGGCTTTCATTACACCATGGGGTTATATGAGTGGGTAAGGATTCCTTTTGGGATGACCAATGCACCTGCTGCATTCCAGAGAAGCATGGAAGAGATGCTGGACTCCTTCGAGATGATTGCTGCATACCTTACCTGGATGACATTCTCTGCTATGCAAAGACGTTTGAAGACCACCTTGAAGGACTTAGAAGGGTATTAAAAGCACTACAACAACATGGGGTGAAACTCAGACCAAAAATGTGAATTCTTCAAAAGAGAGGTTCGCTATGTGGGACGGCTCGTTTCTGGTGAAGGTGTCCGTTGACCCTAAGGACCTCAATGCCATTTTGTCACTGAAAGAAAAGTCACCAAGCACCATTGAGAGGTACGAAGATTGCTGGGATTCTTAAGTTATTACAGAACATACATCCAGGACTTCTCTAGAATTGCCAAACCCATTTATGATCTTCTGCAAGTAAAGAACAATGCACACGTAGTGATGAAAAAATCAACAAAACCGAAGGAAAAGTAATCAGCTGCCTTCTAAAACACCAGTGGTCTGGACTGAAAAACACAAGAATACCCTGGGAACACTGATTGACATTCTTACCCATCCACCTGTCCTGGCTTATCCTGATTTCAACTCTCCATTCACTCTCCATACTGATGCATCTGAGAAGGGTTTAGGTGCAGTTCTCTATCAATGGCAGAACGGAAAGCTAAAGGTTATCGCTTATGGATCTAGAACTCTTACCCCAGCAGAAAAAATTACAATCTTCACTCTGGCAAGCTTGAATTCCTAGCTTTGAAGTGGGCTATATGTGAGAAATTCCGTGATTATCTGTTTTATGCACCTCACTTCACTGTATACACTGATAACAATCCCCTGACCTATGTGATGAGCACTGCCAAGCTAAATGCTGTGGGGCATCGTTGGGTGGGAGAACTGTCTGATTTCCACTTGACATCAAGTACAGACCAGGAAAAGAAAATATGACGCTGACACCCTCTCTCGTTGTCCTCTGGACATAGAACAGTATGTGTCCTCATGTTCAGGTGAAATGTCAGTTGAAGCAGTTCGTGCAACCTGGGAAGGGACCCAGGTAGCAAAGAAAAGGGATGTAGCCTGGATAGCTACTCTCATTACAGCTCAAGACTCAGACATTACAAACACGTGCCCAGAGTTATCTCACCAAGGTGTTCTGTCGACAATACATCACAGTGAGTTACAGAGAGCACAGAAAGAAGATCCTGCTATTAGGGTAGATCCTGCTATTAAATAATCAAACTTAAAGAAAACAACCAAACTCTCACCAGGGAAGTCAGAAGAGGGTTGCATGGCCCAGCCAAGAAGTTATTACATGAGTGGAAAAAACTGCACATTGACAATGGCTTGCTGTATCGCAAGACCACTCATCAGAAACAACTAGTCTTACCGGCTGAATTTAAGAAGAAGGTCCTGAAGCATCTACATGATGATATGGGTCATGTGGGTACAGAAAGGGTGATACATCTGGCAAGAGAGAGATTTTATTGGCCACATATGAAAGATGACATTGAAAATTATGTCACAAGAAGATGTTCATGTATTAAGCAAAAGAAGCCTGTTACCCATGAGAGGGCTCCAATGGGAAGCATCACAACTACTTTTCCTCTTGAACTCGTTTCCATAGACTATCTCCACTTGGAAAAAAGTAAAGGTGGTTTTGAGTACATACTGGTTGTTGTCGATCACTTTACCAGATACGCTCAAGCTTATGCAACCAAGAACAAGTCTGGAAGAACAGCAGCCGAAAAGATATTCAATGATTTTATTCCACGATTTGGATATCCAAATAAGTTGCATCACGACCAAGGAAGAGAGTTTGAGAATGAACTGTTCAAGACCTTGAGTAGACTGTCTGGAGTTGGACATTCAAGGACCACCCTTATCACCCCAAGGCAACCCTGCTGAGCGATTCAATAGGACTCTTCTGCAAATGCTGAGAACACTCCAAGAAAAGGAAAAGGAGAATTGGAAAGAACATCTAGCACGTGTTGTCCATGCTTATAACTGCACAAGACATGAGGCAACTGGATTCTCACCTTTCTACTTAATGTTTGGTCGATCTCCTCGTTTGCCAGTAGATCTACTGTTTGGACTGAACTTAGAAGAAACAGATGAGTCACCTACAAGATATGCTGACAGATGGGCAGCGCGAATGAAGGAGGCATACAGAATTGCAAGTGAAAACAGCAGGCTGTCAAGTGAAAAAGGAAAAAAATATTACGACCGTCGGTTAAAGGCAATCACTCTGCATCCTGGAGATAGAGTGCTTGTCCAGAATATGATGAGAAAAGGTGGACCAGAAAAACTCAAGTCTTACTGGGAGAAACAAATATACGTAATTAAAGAACAACTAAATGACAGCCCAGTTTATAGAGTCAGTCCAGAAAATTATCCATCAAAAATTCGTACCCTACACAGAAATCTGCTACACCTTGTAAATGACTTACCTGTTGACCTACCTGATTTGTCACCTGTCTCAGCGATGCCACCCGCAGCAGAAAAGGGGAAGAACAGAATGATGAGAAAGACAAGGTCTAAAACAAAGAGAGACACTTCATTAAACAGTGATACGACTGGCTCTGAAGATGAAAATAAATACTACTGGATAAGGATGCCAGAAAATACACCGAAAACAGCTCAAAATCTACAGCCTATGTGGTCAAAGGAAACAAGAGAACAGGAAGAACTTACACTTCCTAATCTTGGACCTGTAAGAGGAAAGAGAGAAAGCAAGCAAAAAGAGCAACCAACAGAAACACAAGAAGATGAAGAATACTTACCTGAAAACGAGGAGTCATTCGTACCAGAGAGCATCCATGAAGACAGAGGCATTCCTCTTGTCCTAACTAACCCACACACAACTAGACAAAATCCCCCCTCAATAGAACCCAAAAGATCTACAAGACATCGAAGACCAGCAGAGAGACTCACCTACTCACATTTAGGTCAGCCATCATTACAGACACACACATCAGTTAATACTTTAGGATTTACTGGGACACAAGCCATACCAGCAAGCAGTTATTCACAATACTACACCTATCCAACACCAACATACATACCTGTTTTTTTCATACCATACCAGACACTGACACCAATAAATTACCCAATATGTATCTATTAAAAGATAAAAAGGAACCAACAAACTAATATGGTTATTTAAACAATATTTGGAGGCATTCGCTTCTTTAGGGAGAAGTGTGACCCCCTACATATAGTTTGGGTCACAAATTAAATTATTTGTATGTATTTCATTTTTATTTATGTTTATTTCTATTTCTATATATATTTAAGTTTTATTTAAATTACTTAAATGTATTATAATGAGTTTACACTGGACAGTTCAGCAGCATTTTCTGAATTCTTGGTGTCAGTTGAGAGAGTTGAGTTACCGTGGCGACTGCAGCGCATCCTCAGACAACAAAGAGGACCGTGAAAGCAACCACTATCTCTTGTCTCTCTCATTTACTACTAAGGTTAGTTAAATGAATTAAATGTCATATCAAACTGTACTTTACATGATTTAATGTACAAATAACTTATTTTAACTCATTATTTATTTTATTAACAATTTTAAGATGTTTTTCATGTATTTATCTAAGTAATTTATGTGTACAACTACTTACCGGAGTTGTTTACCTGAGACAGTAATTCAGCTAGTTTTGTATAAGAATTAGAGCATTTCGGTACATATGGTTACGTTTTCATTTGGTTATTTGTTTATTCATTTATTTAACATTATTGTGATTTGATTTAAGTATCTAACGTCATACAGTGTGTATTATTCTTTCCAACATGTTTATGAATTACTTTGTGATTCAAAGTGTCTTACTGACTCTGAAATGCAAATGTGTATGTGTATTAAAAGACAACAAAGAGGACCGTGAAAGCAACCACTATCTCTTGTCTCTCTCATTTACTACTAAGATTACTGCTTACAGTCTTCCCGACTGCCCGGGACCTGTAACAGTGTGTACATACAGTACACAGGTCTGTGTTTCTCAGCTGTCACCGTGCTCTTTCCATGTGTCTTTATTCAGGGCTCCGTCATCATTCTCAGAGTGTTTTTGTTCATCTGCGAATCCTCCAGTGTCTGCAGAGAGATGGTCTGCTCAAGAAGATACACAGGCAGTCACACACAGACACTTTCCCCTAAATCTCCAGCATCCCTGTGATGCCTAACAAGTCCCCAGGCCTCCTCTTCTAAGATCCAGAGATCCCAGAGGAGCAGCAGGTGCACAAACCTCCTCGCTCACATTCTTTCGATTTTAGATAAGCCCGCTGGTGGAGAATACAGCCACTCCATAGAGTTTTGAGCTCTCGCTGCATGTCAGATTAGCTCCGTAGCACCTGGATGATCGGGAGTCCGCTGACCCGAACGATTCAAGAGCAGGATTGTTATACAGACTGTGGAAACTCGATGGATAGAAGAAGCAAAGAAGTACTCGCCCAAAATTAGTTCTCCCCGGGCCATTGTAACAAAGGACAAAGTGACATTGTGAACATCGCTAACATCTGTGTATAACCTCGCAGTTACAAACGCCCCCTGCCCAAGTTCCGTGCAGACTCCGCTGTCATCCTCCAAGGAGCAGCCATTTTGGAACGCTCTCCCCGGCACAGATGTTGCATATTAAAAAGTGGGGCTCTTCGAGAGAGGTGGAAGATCTCTCGGTGGGGCTCACCTGCGCCATCATCCGCGAAGCCAATCCATGAGAGGAAGCTGCCTAACCAACCAAAGACAAAGTGACAACAATGATAAAGTCATCTCATTTCCTGTCTGACCCTGAGCAGGTGAAGATGTGGACGAATGACTTCACTCATGAGAGTGTCTTGTTTACCGCTTTTCTTCTCTTCCCAGTTATCTTTCCTGGAAAATCTCTGGACAATCCCACTTTTTTTGTGAGTGCGATATCTAGTACAAAAATATAAATTCTTAATACAGCATATTGCCAAAATAATGCAGACACTCAAGAATCACGTATATGTGTGCTTGTCCAGCATTTCATTTAAAAAACACCAGTCTTAATGGATATTTCATTCAAAAATAAAAAATTCCATCATTTATTAACCCTCATGTCGAGATTATTCCTTCTGCAATTCACAAAAGATATTTCGATAAATTCACTCTCAATTTAATTCACAAAAATCCTGACGTTTGGTCATGTGACATGCATGATCCAATGTTTGAAGGTGCTGCTATATTTGATAGATAACCTTCTGAATATATAATTAATATTTAAATCATTTATATATTGAAACATATTTTAATGTATTTAAAAATCTTTAAATGTAATAATTTTATTTATGTAGAAATATGTAAATATAAATATTATAAAATTAAATGTAAAAAATAATGAATACAAAGTAATTGCGTAAGGCTAGGCACCTAGGCTCCAAAAATATACAATTTAATAACAGACTGTGATAGTCTGTTCTTAATTTTTTTCCTGTTTTCATTATAAATATTTTTTGTTGAGCACCTTATTTGAGAGATTTCCTGTGACATGTGTGCTTCTATTTTTTAATTAGTTAAACAAAGAGATTGTGCCAATTCAGATGACTTGAAATATAGTATGGATCAATTTCAACTTATATTTATGTCCTTTTTGGAGTTTAAAAGTTTTGAAGCCCATTGACAAAAATAGCAGAAACATTCTTCTAAATATCTTCTTTTGTGTTCCACAAGTTTGTAACATCATGAAAGTGAGTAAATGATGACAAAATGTTCTTCTGAGAAAAGATTTCTACTTCATCGATGCAGGGATTTTGCTTCCTTTCACACACAAGAGCATAAATGAGGTTTCAGTTCTTCCCAAAAGTGTTGATGTTTGGGTTTTGTGTAGGTCACTCCATAAATCATTTCTTTATGTACCTCATATTTTCACGTTGGAACACACACACAAAAAACACCTCACCGAACGGGTCTCTAGAATGTCATTGTATGGCGTGGCATTAAGATTTCTCTTCTGTAGATCTCTGGTATTGTAATTTCTTTGAGCTCTTTTTCTTCTTTGAGGCACCCTGGGCACAGACAGGTTCATGTCCACAAGATGGTGATATTGACCAAAATACAGGCTGGTTTTTAGTGGCCTGACTTAATGGAAAATGATATGCCTCCAGGTTCTCCTGGGAAGTTCCTCCTTCCAGGAAACATTCAGAAGTCACAATTACAATATGGCTTTCCTTTAAATTAGTATGAAATAGGCATATTGGAGAACTTCCTTTTTTAATGTCTAAACAAAGACAAGAAGCTTTTTAATATCAAAATAAAGAGTCAAAAGATAATGATAGGAAATGTAGTTTTGTCACGCAAGCTGTCCTGTCATAAATTGGCTAAATGAGCATTTATGGCAAACTTTTTTATATTCCTCATCAACAATACACAAAATGCAAGGTCAAGGTCAAGGTTTCTTTATTTGTCACATAATAAATTATACAGGGTATAATTAGAAGTGAAATGTAATCGAATCAGATCCGCTCAGTGGACAGTGCAAAATAATAAAAATAAAAATTATATAAAGTAACACAACACAAGAGCATATATATGGTAAAAAAAGAGAAATAAGAGTAAAGAGTATATTCTTTCTATACGTTGTAAAGAAAATCTTCCTAATGAATACTTATTAATATGATAATATCATTATTTATTATGAATTAGCAAGAAAATGTAGAGTTTGTCAAAACATCCTTTAAAAAAACTGTCTAATTAAGATAATTATATAAAATTCGACTTATTTTCAGACAATATATCTTGAATTAAGTTTATTTTTCTTACTCCATCCATTGCAAATAGTTTTGCCAGTTGGTTGTCTTCTCTTTAACCATATATATATATATATATATATATATATATATTCTTATTTTATACAATTTCATTTTGAATACATTTTAAATGATTTTTAAAGATGGAGATTTATTTTTTACAGGAACATGAGACAAAATTATTTTTGTGTAATTATGATATTGTTGTGACATTCATGTGTGCTTATAATAAATCTCATAAATACACTAAAACTGTTTTTACTTAGAAATATCTAGTAAATTTCACAAATAAATGCCAATTAACATGAAATTAATCATAAAGCATACTTCAATAATCTTTGTTTTATTGCAACTTTGAAATATCAATTTGTACATTTGTATAATCACTCTAACATGAACAAAGCAATATCTATAATAAAGCAAATAGCTAATTAGAGTTTCTTACCATCATGCATACAAATTCAGCCCATATATCATCTATAAACGGAGTGTCTATACATTCATCTCAGTCCATATTTCCCCTGGCTGGCTGCAGACGGTGAAGTATATGTTAACAAAGTGCCAGTGTGTGTCTCCTGTGTTGTTTGTAAAGTCTCTGTGGAGTAAGAGTGTGGAGTGGAGGTCAGGCTGGTTCAGTGGCTCTGAGCCCGGATGCCCAGCGCGAGGGGTAGGGTTCAGGTGTGTGCTGACCCGGGCCTCCGCGGGGCCGTGTGTAAAGAGGTCGTGACCCGTTGCATGCACCGAGGGTCCATACTGAGGTTCGCCCTGTTGCTGGGCTGCTGGTTCAGTCTGCAAAAGACTGTTGAGCTAGAAAGTTCTCAGCATCTAAGAGAGTAAATACAATCACAATATGATTGTTTGGTCTTAAATTGTGCATCATTTACTTTCTGTTGTTTTGAAAAGGTGTCAGGATGCTGTTACGTGATAAATAACATGATCTTACCCATTAGAGGATAATCAATACATTTCACTGAATGATAATTATTTATTTATGCATTGATCTGGGAGTCTCAAAAAAATTGACCCGTCATTAATGTTTATTCTCCAATGCCTTTCTTTTCACATTCCATCTACCTTGAAAGATTCATAACCACGGTATCAATATGGCAAGAACAATTTATCATCCATATTCTACAAGGACACCGCACTCCTTTATCCTAACCCAAAAACTTCAGCCGGGAAACGGATAACTAGCGGTACCTCCAGACTTTCAGACTTTTTTTGTTTTGTTTGATTGTGCTGGTTGGGATTGGGATTGTATTCATTGATCAAAACTTCAACAGGAAAGTAAAAAGCAGTTCTGAATTTTAAACATTTTCCCTCAGTCTTTGTTCTGAGAAAGTCAGCAGTTATAAATATTGGGGCGTTTAATGATTGTGGCATGAGGTATATGAAATAAAGCATCTTTATTATGTAATTTTGCTTATTTAACAACCATTTGTGATTATAATCTTATGTCCATATGAAAGCAGTTGATATGCAATATTTTATAATGGTGTGAAACCCATGTGGAAGTGAAAGGTGTGGAGATCACTTGGGGCGGAATGATGTGAGAGGTCAACAGACGGTCATAAATTCAGCAAAAATGATGTACTAGTTTTACCACAACCTTGCACTTGAAACTCATTTTTATATTGATATAAAATCTTTACAGATTTATTTTTTCTGCATTTAAAGGTTAAATACAAGGCTTGCATTATATTAGTATGTAACAAAGTAGTTACATATTTTTTTCTATAATATATAAAGAGTTTATATTGCATAAAGTATTATCTTTATAATGAGACCCCATTTAGTAATCATGGCTGGCCACTTTAATTAATAAATAATTTGTATTTATTAGATTTAAATAAAAATATATATTTAATAAATTACTAATACATATTTAATAACAATTCATTTATTTAACAAATTACTGTGTGTGAAGATTGTTTTAAAATCACTTAAATAAAAAGTTTGACTATTTATTAATGTTCTGTAACAGTTTATTCTTATGAAATGTTAAACATGATGGCTCAAAGTTTGAATGTTAAATTTACTAATTTTATCCCCAGAAAAAACAATAGAGGCATCAATAAAAATATTGGTATCAGTGATACTTGCCTTCATTCATTGTAAAAAGCCATTAAAAAATATTTAAAATATACTGTTTTTATACCGTTTCTACATTAATTTTGGAGATTCAATGTGAAAATATATTTATGATTATACATTTTTATGTTAGGTGTGATTCATCGTCATTAATTACAGAAAAAAATGAGTGATTTAACAGTAATTTAGCTTAATCTTTATGAATAGCCTATAGTTAAAAACTAAAAGTTGTTTAAACCACTTTAGGACAAAGGTTAATATATAACTGAGGACCCAGATCGTGATTATATGTGGAAAACCACAGATTTTGTTCTTTTACAATATACTATTTATTTACGCAGCCAAGTACATTAGATGTCTGAAAGGCTGCCCATATCCACTAAGAAGTACTGAGTTGAGATCATGCAGTCAGACAAATGAAGACAGATTAAGGTCTTGCCCTTGCATGGAGCGCTCTGCTCAAATACATCATTACGGAGACAAACCTCATTTGTTTAGTTCTGCAGCCAAAACAGCGGCTTTAGATTTAACGTTGGCACTTATTACAGAGATCCATAGTTGATTTTTCAGCTTCGTTGGACATTGACTTCTCCCTCCCCCTGTTCCTTTCATTTTGTAACTTTCTGGAGTCATTCAAGGACATCAAGTTCCTCAAGTTTGGATGAGGAGGCACCAATTGGTCCATGAGGGCGAATTGTAGAGCTCATACTAGTCTCTCGCTAGCAGCTTGGCAATCTTCACTTAGCTTAGCATTGCCTAAAATTGGCAAACTCTAGCTAAATCTTTGCGCCATTGCACCTGGTCCTCAATAGGCATTATTTGGCTACCTTTTGTGCCCATGTGGTGTGACATATTGCCCTCAAGCACTGACCATCTGACCAGGGAAATAACTTTTCACGCTAGGCTAATTATAGTAAAGTCTTGTAAGGCATGATTTTATAGCCGTCACTCCCTACTGTGGGACATGATCGGTGAAAGGGAATTGAGAGATGTGAATGTACAAGAAAGTTACTAAACAGAATTAGCCACAAAACAGAATCACTTTATAGATGCAGTTCTATTTATTATTATTTTGTTGTTGTTGTTGTTTCAAAATGTTTTATGTTACATGAGTCAATGACAAAATATACAGTGTAGACAATAAAGAATAAACTTTTAAAATACATAGTTTAAAATGTGTGATAAGTTCTTAAGAATGTACTTTTATATTCATGTTGATTTCATGTTTTTTTTATCTTGCAAGAAAAGTTTTAATTAAATATCATGGTGTAACCAAGTAAAACATTTTTCTTACACGTTGCATACTTGTTGCTTGTTTTTCAAAAAGGTTTTAAAATATATTTTTCAAAGTAAAAAGATTCTTGCAAATATAAAACTGTTTATTTATTAAATATCAATATATTTTTGAAAGTTGTACCACATGACATTTGACAACCTAAACTTTGCCTTTAGCTTTGCCTTGTCAATTTAAGGTCAAATTATCAGATATTTTAGGTCACGTATGTTACTCAGTGACCTTGAAACATAGTCAGAAGGGTTGGTTGTTGTTGGTTGCACCAAATTACTCCCCCCTACCCCAAAAATAAAAAAAACATTGTATAGTTTAGTTTTAATAATTAAATCATTAATAATTAGGTATTAATCTAAACTGCGTTACTTAATAAGGTTTCTTTGCAAGAATTTCATTCATTAAATTAATTAATTAAGAGTTGTTCCACCCTGACATTTTTAACTTCATACCTTAAAAATTTCAAACCACTGTGGCTTTGTTTTAACTATTTTCTTTGGCAAAATAGAGCAAAAACAAACAATACTGATAATAATGAGTCTAAAACGTAACACACTATTGACTTCTTGTTTATTGAACAATTGTATACAATCAATATCACATTTTCAGTTGTGCTGATATTTGGAAAAAAGACCACTCTTGCTAGTGTGATATTGCTAAACTATATCGTATGATATAAATATGAGACGAAAACCCATATGGGGCATTTTTGGCCTTTATATCTTGTATTTTAGTAGCACATACCGTAACTGCATTCTAAAAGGCTAAATCACAGTCAATTTGCATGCAACTGCATGCAAAGATGACATACAAGCCTGGCCTGGGGTGCATTAAATGCATTAATCATTTTAAAGCGTTATTTTTTCCAGAATCTAGCCAAATTAAAAGATAGCGCTACATCATTAACCTAACCCTAACCTAGTCCTAAACCTAATTACCATATTGCATTAGTAGTTTCTTCAATGATGACATCACACAGGCAACAAAAACATGGCTACATGCAATCGAACAGTGTTGATATAGAAATCATTATAGTCTGAGATATTGTTTCCAATGCCATGCTAACACTGCCCATTAGCTTAAACCAGTGACTTGACAAAGCTACCTCAAAAGACATTGGGCTTAGCTGTTGGGAAAAGGACCAATGAAGACAAAGCACTTGCACTGGTTCAACTCCTATTGATCTAGGAAGCAAAGGGCTTGAGGTTACGCCTCTGTCTAAGCTCAATCCAGGCATGAAATGGTCCCTAGATGCCGTTTCCATCTGAAGCCAAGGTCTTAGCTGCTGTGTGTTTCTCTGGGTCTTACAGACCTGTCCTTGAACTCCGCTGGAGGGGAGAAGACTAATTTTCTCTTTAAAAAGTTGTGAGGAAAAAATGATCCTCCAGTGATTCTCCGGTGTATTCAACGGAGTATTGAGGTGATATAAAAGACGAAAAAGGTACAAAGTGGAGTTTTGGCAGAGCACGATGTTTTTTTTTTAATGGCTGTGTTGCGCATCGATGCGTCGCATACCTCCAGCTAACTGCTACACATTTCCATTATTCGTGTTCCATTATTCAACCTAATTACCGCATGGCAATAAATAAAAACACGTCATCTAAAAATAAAAATGACTTGAGAATGAATTCAACTTTGACTCAACTAACAGAAACAGATGTGTCCTATTTAGGCTAATATCAACTTTATATAGCGTGTGAGTTGGTAGAACTAGTGATTGATAGTATCTGTCATAAGTAGAGCCGTAAAACCGTCCGATACTTTTCCGTAATTGTAAGCCGCTGAAATATCGCAGGCTACATCTCTTACATTCCTTTATTCAAACACCATCGATTGAATAGAGTGATCAGAGACGTTGCCCTCAGAGAGGGAGATTAAGGCCCGGCTGACACATGGAAGGCGTTCTGGACTTTGATGATGCTGCTGCGTATCCTTTTGGGCTTTCAAACAACACGGAGCGCGAGCGCACTACCTCGCTCAGCTGTCTGGAGAACAATCATTCAGTACAAAGCGCTGTCAAAGCTTCAGCGAGTTGAAACATCAACCCAGCCGGTCGCTAATTCAAGCAGCCCTGCCTGGATCTGGCATTGGGCTTTCGCATCCATATTCCCTTGTGCAATTACTGGTGATTTCAGAGGCTGTGTTCAGGTCAAGTTGAGAAATACTCAAAAATGATGGACCTCACGGATGGGCGTGTGCTAATCAGATATTTATAGAGTTCAGTATCTTTGTATTAGGATCATACAAACACATTTTTTACAGGCAGGGTGTCGGCACCCAATATAAAACCATTTCCACTTTAGATTTAGGAAATGTTGCATCAGGCCTTAAAATGTTTTCATAAAGTACATTTCAGAAGAACAAGAAGTCTGTCAAAGTCTGTTTAAGCTAAACAAACCAAGATCACTCCCATCTGTAGCAGATTTGTTTTTGTTTTCATCAAGTACATTTTTTAAGAAGAACGAGAAGTCTAGGAAGATTTAAGCAAAACAAATATGTTTTATCACTTCCATCTACAGCTTGGATATTGTTTGTTTACATATTTGTTTGATTTGTTTGTTTGTTTGTTTGTTTACATAAAGCACATTCTTAAAAAGAACAAAGGCAAAAGGTATAGCAAGGTTTACTGTAAGCAAAACAAACCTATATCACTTTTCATCTATGGCTTATTGTTGTTTGAGTATTTTGTTTTAATCAAGCACATTTTTAAGAAGAACAAGAAGTCTAACAAGCATTTTCAAAAACTTAGATATTGTGTTTATTTGATTTTTTATGAAGTACGTTTTTAAGAGTAACAAAATGTCAAGCAAAACAAAACAATATCTCTCCCACATATATTTAGTTTTATTTATTTGTTTGTTCGTCTAATAGATTTTATAGAACAAGAAGTGAAGCAAGATTTTAGCAAAACAAAAACAAATCACTTCCCTCTGGGGCCTTGTTTGTTTGCTTAAATATATATATATATTTTTTTTCTAAATTTAAATAGTTATTTATGTGTTTATTATATAAATGTAATAACTAAATAACTAACCACATAAAAATACACAACATTTTGGGACATTTTCCCATCAATTTCCTTTGCAGCTTATAAAATTAGGCTAAAATTATAATTTCTTAAACTTGTACAAATAACACCAGCCACTTTTTGTTTTTATTTTTTAGAATTGTTTTGTAAAAAATATGATTTTATTTGCAAATGTGTGAATTGATATTATTTCTACTGAACTGCATTAAGTACTTTTAACTAACCTAGTCTCATGATTTGCAAGACTTTGTACAGTTTGGTCAAAAACCTAAAGTAGAGATTCAGAGAACCAACACCATTCACCATGTATTAAAGAGTTAATAAAAAGTACATTTTGATTTCATGTTGACTGGAAGCTTTGTGCGGCTGTCTTTTACAGCTAGTTGTATTTTTTTCTTCTCGTCCTCTCGCAGCAGGCCAGCTCACACTAAAGAAAGACACAGGAGGGGAGACATAAAAGGCATATGACAGCACGTTTTATGACAGTTACCTTTAGGTCAGAGTAGTTAACCCGGCAAAATTACCCATGGCCACCTCCACACTCAGCCTTCAAAACAAACCAGCTAACAGAAAGAGTTTTTTTAGCCTCTGGCTTTCGCCAACTGCCATTACAGAGAAAAAGAGGGTGCTAAGTGCGTAACAGAGGAGGGCAGGTGGAAACTAATTCATGCCTGAGGCAATCCGTAGAACACGGATCATTTCTCCTCACCTGATTTCTTCTTTTTTTGACTGAGAGCTGGGCATGCAGTGCTGAAACAGATCAATTCGTTTGTAATACAGGAAACTGTATCATAAATGCTGTGGGGCTATGTAGACATGTTCTTTAAACCCTTAAACAGCAGGAATCTCATGAAATTAAAAGAAACGAGTTACAGTTTGCTTTAAAGATTTGTTTCCTGCATTAAAATGTTTTGCACTTTGACATTATTTTCATGAAAATTCTGCACATTTTCCACCCAAACGTTCTAGATATAGAAAATGTGTTTTACATTTTATTGGGTTTTGTCTGTAGCGGATGATGTTAGTCGTCTCTGTTACCACAATTTTGTATAGTAAAAAAATCAGTAGAAATATCAGCATTGTTCATTCTTGAGTACTGTATGACAAGCACTGAGAAGCACTTTGAAAATGATTTTACATTTTAATATTTTATAATATTTCAGAATGTTTTAATGCAAGAAAATAGTAATAATATTTTACTAAAATATTTGAAGGTGTTCCCAGGCTGTCAACCCTGTTATCATAATAACTTCTCTTTAAAATGATGTACAGTCATGATGATTTTCAGGGTATGAACAAGTACTAATACTATGTAGTTGGATTTGTCAAGGAAATGATTTTAACAGTGAACCCTATTACTATGATTTTGTGCAGTAAAACATCTGTAGAAATATCAGGAATATCAATTAATGAATACTACAAGAGCAAGAAGCACTTTGAAAATCGTTTTAGATTATAATATTTCATAATGTTCTGATACTAATGATATTTTACTAAAAAGCCTTGAAGTTGTTCCCAGACTGTCAAACCTTTTTCATAATAACTTCCACTTCTTAAAAAATATATGTATAGTCATAATGACTTTTTTAGGATGTGAACAAATACTAATATTTTGTTGGGTTTGTCAGTAGAAGACCATCTTAAATAGTCAACCCTGTTACCACAATTTTGTGTAGTAAACATGTTGTAGAAATATCAACATTATTAATTCTCTAATAAACACCTTGCAGTGGTCATGACCTTGAGCATATGAGGTTAATATCAACACACTCTAATGCAAAATCTTAACTATTTTACATTTTTGCGAGATGGTGCTATGATCGCATTTGCATGTTTGGCTTATGCTCCACTGATGTCTAGGCTCAGGGGTGGACCTTCATGCCTACTTGTTTTCTAAAAATCTTACATTTCCGGATCAATCACATTGATATGAAATTGCCAGCTGGTAAAATAGTTACGCTATTAGCCTATATAATGGCTATGAAACAAAAATTTCAACCCTGTTATAACAATTTTGTCCATTAACTGTTACTATTTAAAACAACATAATAACAGGGGTGAAGTCCTAATGACAGGTTCCCAGTCCAAATAACAGGGGTGAACTGTGACCTGGACATATTATTACGAGTTTCGCTAAAACAGTTTCTGTCTGGATGATGTTGATGGGTTATTCTACATCTGTTCAACAGAAAAATTGGTGTGCTGCAAAACAGTGTAGAAATAATTGTATGAAACCTCCAATGCAGGCAATTTTAAGAAATCATTATTCTGTAATTAAACCATTTGTATTGAGGCCCAAAAGTCCAAAAAAGAGAATCATAGATGTTTTCTTTTCTCCTGAGTTTTGAACCACATATGTCTGCTTTGCATTTCTTCCTTTGTCATCTTGCTGACATTGAAAGGTTATCTGCTTAATTTCTACTATTAGAAAAAGAAACATTACATTCTGCAAAATGGTGGATCGGCATGGCAGATGTGTCTGCTGCAGGAAAACAGAAGTGTTCATAAATTATGAAATTAGTTACTATAGGGTAAACAACACACGTCTCACTTCTTTCTATAATGACATATTTCATATTCCTCCCTGCCATCTTGCGATGGTGATCATTTTAAGTGGGGCTTTTGAATAATGTGCATTTTTGCGGGGGGTTTTGCCTCCTCTGTCACAGAACTTTCACTTATTATGTTGATAGCGGCAAAACTGAGCTTTTGTGTCGGTGCTTTTTGTGTATTGACTGTGTGAAGTGCAAGGCTTTACAAAACACACCGTCTCCCTTTGGCTGCGAGAGAAAACACAGACTGTGCTGACTGGGTGGAAGAATTATACGTTTTGGGGAGCTGAAACGAGGTAATTAAAATTCGCCTTTGCTTTGTGGATCTCCTTCTCATTTCAAAGTGGGAACCTCAGCAAAGTTCTTGTTTTCTTCAGCCCTCAAAATTGCCTCAATACTATCGTCACTGACAGCTTGCTTGCGAACTTCCCAGGCTGCTGTCTGTAAGACAAAACATCTGTTTAGGTCAGCAATATGACGGCTGTGATGGGGTGATGATCCGTTTATAGCTCTCCATCAGAGTCAATAAAGGTTGTTTTGTGTTACTGTGCATACTGAATGCACACGTCAGGGAGCTCTGCATGTGTATGAGTTTCTGTGAGGGCGTATACATTTACAAAACAATCTTTGGCACTTCTGCATGGTTGCCTTCTTTAGAAAGGGTGGCAGGAATTGTCCATCCTTATTATTGATAAGATTAAGCACTCAGATGATTAGCAATAAGAACTCAAAGAAGAAGCTGAATAAGCCTCACTATTGTTCATACTTAGGATTAGGATTTGAGCAAACACGTAACCCTATTATATTGTTATTAGAGACATGTTACATAAAAGCAGTTTATCATCTCTGGTTCTTCGTTGTTGTTTTTTGCTTTCAGGAAAGAAAGTTATTAAAGGATATTTTTGTAAAATGTATTCAATATAATGTTTTATAATGACAAAATATAATGTATTTCATTACATTTAGTAATAATAATTATTTATATTAAATTATATTTCATTTTTGTATTGTTATTAAAAATGTTCTTCAAAATTGAGTGTGTTGCTTTCGTGGTTCTTGGTTCTAAAGATCTTAAAAATTGTTATTTGAGTAAATTATGTTGATAATCAATTTCCTTGGACTGTTTTTGGTTTCCTTACCTTTCGCTAAGCTTAATAGGTGACCTATCCTACTTTAGCAATTGTTGAACAGCATGTCACTAATGGCGTGATCACATTTACCATTGCTCTGAGAAATTTCATGGACAAAATAGTGTGATCCGCAATTTCTCATCAAGACACATTTGCCGGAATGACCAATAGAAAGCTACTTGGTTTTAAAGTGACTTGTATGGACACATTTTGGATGGATCGCAAAATTTTGATAGCATGCAAAGTTTTTACGATCCGCCGTAAAGCAAGAAGAAAACGCATCACACGCTGTCGTGTGAACGCGCTCAGGACAGTTGGCCTGTACGGCGGATCAGAGGTAAAAAACTATATACATACTGTTCAGTTTCTTGCACAGACCAATCGTTTCATATCTTTAGACATCAATTTATAGTCACGAGCCGCAGGGTTTAATTTGGTTTTGTCTGTGTATGTTTGTTTTTTCTCTCAAAGCCGTGAGTCCCATTGACTGACATTATATGACTGACAGACTGCAAAGGTTTGAGTTAAAAATCTTCGTTTGTGTTCTACTGAAGAAACTAAGTCACCTACATCTTGGATGCCCTGGGGGTAAGCAGATAAACATCACATTTTCATTTTTGGGTGAATCATCCCTTTAACAGACATCATTACTTCTATTAAAATTATTTTATTTTAGTGTTACTAATTAAAATTGTCAGCATGTGATTTCATGTATTTTTTTTTTTAAACAATAACTGTATTTTTGTTGCTCTGTGTAATTTTCGTAATTTCAATAGGAATCTACATGACTGAGGGCAAAAAATCCCCTCAAACATTTCGCATGGGGTTCAGGTTTTTCACAAGTATTTGCTGTATCGGCAACAGAATCTGCTTGGTTTTAAAGTTATTTGTGTATCGGTTCACATTATTGACAAATGGATCACTTGGTTTTTTGTTGCTTGTGAAATTTTGCTCAAAATCCACTAATCTGACCATGCCTTAAGACCTATGTTCAATTAATGGTACTGACTAACTTGGCTTAACATAATTTTCTTTACATAGTAAATCTCTATTTTAATGACTTCACAGTCTCCATTTTTAATCGTGTTACTGTATAATTAATTTTTGGGAAAAAAAGATTAAAAAAAAATTCACAGCTAAGAATAACATCTACTCATTCTTTTATCTACTCTTTTCACCAGCATCTTCTCTTTATTATGAGATGTTCTGTCTAGCTTGTCTGATTGAGCAACAGTAACCAAAGGGGGCGGAGTTTAGCGAAGGCTCAACTTTCACCTTCATGGAAGCCCATCAGACCCTCCATTGGATTCTGAGTCAAAGGTCTTGGTTGTTAAGTATATATTTACGTATAACTTCCTCTCCATAGATCTCCATAGACGTTCCATGCGGTCGACTCCAGTGCTTCCCTCCTCAAGCGTCTCTTCTTTGGCCCACGCACCTGTCCTACACCGCCGTGATTTATTACTTGTGTGTTCTTCATATGCTGGACTGGGGCTCACTTCCTGTCAACGATGAAGCCTCATGTTCGCCATCGCGATGGAAAGTAGCCTCTTGCAGCAGATGCTGGGGTTCAGTTTAAAAATCCTCTTCTTTGGTGCTCATAATTAGCAGCCAGGGCCGCGTTGAAGACTCGTGCCTGTCATGCATCCTGTTAAGTGGGTTCAAAGGGAGTGTGGAATGGATACGTTAGATCGGAGCCAGCGTTCAGGGGCCTTCTAGTTCGGCTTATCTTTATGGCTTCCCCTCACCTTCCTCCAGCCCTTCATTTTTATCACGTATAATTATAATTCGACTTTTCACTCTTCTTAGCCTCCTAATCGGTCAATTATGGTGTAACACAATATTGATTTGTTCCAGGAGAGGCCATTATGGATGCGTGCGCTGGAAATCAGCTATAAGCACTCTAATATGATAAATGTTTTAATCCCAGGTTTCGTTAATGTGCCATCTCAAGCTGCTATTAACCGCCAAATAAATGGTTAAATTAAACTAGTTTGGCTTTTAGACATATGAGCTCCTGGATCTGCTTTCTCAAGGCATTTCGGCTTTGATGTTGAAAAGCGCCCTCTGTGTATTATTCCGCGGCGTGAAATTCATCACATTTAACACGAGTCTGATAAATCATCACACTTGCTGTGGGATAACAGCCATTAGACAAACGTGGGATCTAAAGCAATCACTCTGTATAAACAGAAAGACAACGGGATTCATTTTTCCAGGTACGGATGTGAACGTAGACGGGTGTTTCTTCAACACTTTTGGCCCTGTAAGAAACATACATTTTTTTCATAAATTAACTTTTTACTTTTCCACTAATTTAGTTTATTTAATGTAATTTATGTACTTAAGATGTTCAAAATATGTCATAGGAGATTTCTGTCATTTTTTGTACAAATGTATACACATTTTCAAACAATATTTTGTGCTTATTTTTGTATTTTGTGTCGAAATGACGGTTGTAGAAGACACATTTTTTGTACAAAATGATTGAAACTGCTTTAATTTAATAGCCAGCATAATATTTGCACAGATGTAATTTTACTGCGATTTTTATTCTGGCAAAATTGCAGCTTAATTGGAAATGACAGATGCTCTAGCTGTTGACAATCAATTTGCCATGATTTTCTGTTTCATTTCTGTTGTCTCTGGTGAAAAATTCACTAACTTGTGAAAAATCTTTATTAGATACATTTCAGTCACATTTCGAACAATGTGTTGTGTTAATAACATTCTGTGGCGGTAATGACGGTCGTGATAATGACATTTTTCTCTTACTGTAGTTGGAATAAAATGGCTGACACTCCTTTGTGAAAAACTATTATTTAATGCTAACTATGAAACTAGCCTTAGCAAAGCCTTAACCAAAAATGTCATTATCACAACTGTCATTTCCACCACAGAATGTTATTAACACCATACATCATTCGAAATGAGAAAATGACTCAAAATAGATTCATTTTGATAACAAAATCACAATTTTCACTAAAGAGACAACAGTGATGATCTTGAGATGAAAATAAAAATAAACTCAAGGTAAATCACTTGAGAATAATGTTTTTAGTGTGCATCATTTCAAACTAAGTTGTAATTTGGTTTAACAGTGCAAAAAAAGTGAATTAATTTAACTGTATGAAAAATTATTATATGCTAATTATGAAATTAGCCATAGCAAGACAATTATTTTATTTTATTTAATTGTTAACCAAATTACAGTTGTGGAAATGACAAATTCTGTTTACAAGTGATATTTACCTGGTATTTATTTATTTATATTCGCATATCCTCATTTAATCTAAAGCTCATCACTGACACTGTTGTCTTTTTGGTGAAAAAGTTGATTAATTTTAGAAATAAAAGGCTATTAGACATATTTTGATCACATCTCAAATGGCGTGTTGTGTTTAATAATGTGTGGTAATAACTGTAGTGGAAATAACATTTAGAAATTGTGTTTTTTATATAAAATGGTCTACTCTTACTGCATAATTAGAATGGTATGTATGCTAAATGAATACACAAATAAATTACTTTATTTTTACATAATTTGATGAATACAGTGTACAGCATGAATGGAACATTTTAAATGTGGTGGAAATGACACCACAACACTCATCATTTGTATAAGAATTAAATTATTTTTATACAAAAATACTTTATATATTAAAATATTTATAAAATATTTAATATCTTTCGGTTTTAAAAATTGATAAAAAAAATATTTTAGGTTTAAATATCTGGATCTAGTGCAAGGGTAAAACACTACAATGTGTTCATTTGATAAAAATTGACCCCAGGGACAGAAGTGGCCATAGCTGCACACCCGTCCATGTTCATCCCGTGTGTAAAGCTGTAACGGCAGTAACCCAGCAGCATTCACATTATTTCAGCACAGTATCAGTAACAAACACAGAATGGGAGCATGTGGCCGCGTGTCAGGAGCCCTGAGAGCCCACGCCTGGGCTGAATGCAGTGCCGTGTTGGGGCGATAAGCTCCATACGGAGGGCGGCGTGTCTTGGGCCCTGGGGCCATGCAGTCTCAGGTCAGCAGATGGGCTTGTGATTATTATTTCCAGGCCTCTGTCTTACCTGACCACTTCCCCCTGCGCTTCATGAACAGCTGGTTCACTCGCTTCACTGCAATGCTCCACGGACGGCCATTTTTCTTCTTGTTCTTTACTTTGTACATAATATAAATCTTAACCGTGACCCTGCTCCTGGCTTCATCCACCTGTGTCTTACCTCAGGCGATATCTCCCACTGAGGATTCTGCTTTTTTCTTGGTCTTCTCCATTCTCGGCTGATAACCGAGAGGGAAGAAAGTAAACTCTTCTTTTTTTTGGTCACACTGAGTATTGGGCTGATATTGTCAAACAGGCGGCGATACCATCTTTGTAATCCAGTGCAGAAAAGTGCTTCGGCAAGCAGGATTCTGGTGACGGGACTCAACAGAGGGACAGTTGATGGGAACAGACCCTTCAAGAGCAGAAGTGATGTTTGCTGTCACTGCTGTATTGTGCTTGTAAATATTTAATCCAGGAGAGATCTTCACATGTACAGACACACAAGAGTGATGCAGCATTGTCCAAGCTCCCTCCACTGGTCTTTTATTATTATTATTATTATTATTATGCATATTTCTGAGTAAAGGGGACACAATGTAGGCTTAAAATACATAAAAAAGTATACTTTTTTGTTATTATTACAGACTTCTGAGAAAAAAGACCAAAATACATAGGCTTAAAATACAATTATAATAAAAATAAATATGATATTTATTCTTTAAACTATTATTAAGTCTAAAGAATAACAGTAATATAATAATGTTATTTTGAATTAATATTTAAAAATAATAGCTTTAAAGAACAACAATTAGAATAATAATTCAAATTATTATTATTATTATTATTTGTATTACTTTAATATTCAGACTTAAATGAATGAATGAATTATGCATTTATATAGAGCTTTATTGTGTATTTATGTGCGTACCTGCGCGTGGTGTTCTGTGAGCACAGGGTGCACGAAAATAGACACATCTCGCTTAAACACTGAATTTGCCTCTTCTACAAAATTATGTCAAAATACCCGTCTTGGAGATTATCCTGTTATGTCTTAAGTGAAAGTAAACAGTGGAGAAAGAAATCGGATGTGTATCATTGTAATGGATGTATTGTCTCTTAAAGTGACCGGGCCTAATTTATAGCTGGTGTCGGTGTCCTTAATGTTAATCCAAGAAAATGATTGAAAGAAATTCACTCATTGCTCTTGGCTGAATTACTTTGAAGTTTTAACAATAATTAATCCACAGTCAAACCAAAAATTATTCAGACAGTATTATATATATATACAGTATATATATACAGGTGCATTTCTATAAATTAGAATGTCGTGGAAAAGTTCATTTATTTCAGTAATTCAACTCAAATTGTGAAACTTGTGTATTAATTAAATTCAATAGTTTAAGTCTTTGGTTCTTTTAATTGTGATGATTTTGGTTTACATTTAACAAAAACCCGCCAATTCACAACAAATTAGAATATGGTGACATGCCAATCAGCTAATCAACTCAAAACACCTGCAAAGGTTTCCTGAGCCTTCAAAATGGTCTCTCAGTTTGGTTCACTAGGCTACACAATCATGGGGAAGACTGCTGATCTGACAGTTGACCAGAAGACAATCATTGACACCCTTCACAAGGAGGGTAAGCCACAAACATTCATTGTCAAATAAGCTGGCTGTTCACAGAGTGTTGTATCCAAGCATGTTAACAGAAAGTTGAGTGGAAGGAAAAAGTGTGGAAGAAAAAGATGCACAACTAACCGAGAAAACCGCAGCCTTTTGAGGATTGTCAAGCAAAATAGATTCAAGAATTTGGGTGAACTTCACAAGGAATGGACTGAGGCTGGGGTCAAGGCATCAAGAGCCACCACACACAGACGTGTCAAGAAATGTGGCTACAGTTATCGTCAGAGGCATCTTACCTGGGCTAAGGAGAAGAAGAACTGGACTGTTGCCCAGTGGTCCAAAGTCCTCTTTTCAGATGAGAGCAAGTTTTGTATTTCATTTGGAAACCAAGGTCCTAGAGTCTGAAGGAAGGGTGGAGAAGCTCATAGCCCAAGTAGCTTGAAGTCCAGTGTTAAGTTTTCACAGTCTGTGATGATTTGGGGTGCAATGTCATCTGCTGGTGTTGGTCCATTGTGTTTTTTGAAAACCAAAGTCACTGCACCCGTTTACTAAGACATTTTGGAGCACTTCATGCTTCCTTCTGCTGACCAGCTTTTTAAAGATGCTGATTTCCTTTTCCAGCTGAATTTGGCACCTGCCCACGCTGCCAAAAGCACCAAAAGTTGGTTAAATGACCATGGTGTTGGTGTGCTTGACTGGCCAGCAAACTCACCAGACCTGAACCCCATAGAGAATCTGGGGTATTGTCAAGAGGAAAATTAGAAACAAGAGACCAAAAAATGCAGGTGAGCTGAAGGTCACTGTCAAAGAAACCTGGGCTTCCATACCACCTCAGCAGTGCCACAAACTGATCATCTCCATTCCACGCCAAATTAAGGCAGTAATTAAAGCAAAAGGAGCCCCTACCGAGTATTGAGTACATATACAGTAAATTAACATACTTTCAGAAGGCCATCGATTCACTAAAATGTTTTTTTATTGGTCTTATGAAGTATTCTAATTTATTGAGATTGAATTGAATTGGTGGGTTTTTGTTAAATGTGAGCCAAAATCATCACAATTAAAAGAACCAAAGGCTTAAACTACTTCAATCTGTGTGCATTGAATTTATTTAATACACGAGTTTCACAATTTGAGTTGAATTACTGAAATAAATTAACTTCTCCACAACATTTGAATTTATTGAGATGCACATATATATGTATATATACAGTATATATATATATTAGTGGTGGGCCGTTATCGGCGTTAACGTGCTGCGTTAACGCGAGACTCTTATCGGCGATAAAAAAAAATATCGCCGTTAATCTATTCTCAAAGTTGGGTTGGGAGCTGGGTCTATACTACGCAAGCTATGATGACTTTCACCCTGATATTTTAGCGCGGATGTATACCTAGCCGAATTGCACTGTAGGGGGCGAGAACGAGTCTTCGAACTAGAGGCTCGCAGTCCGTGATGGACAGATTGTTAACGGCTGGTCTATGTGGTAATACAATCGGGCAGGACATCCAAACACTCACCTATCATTCATCAACCTCAAATATGGCTTTTCATCTGAAAGATGTATGTAGTAACAACTTTACATGGCCGCTCAATATGATGTTAACCTAGAGAAATGTTCGCTATTGAAGTGTTTGTGTGGAAGCGTTGCTTGCGCAGGGACAGGCTCGATGCGCTCACTTGCTCTTAAAATCTCCGACATTTTTGGTCATACAGATAAAAGTAGCCTAATACATCTTTCGAATCTGTAAAGACTCTACGTTTTGTGTGCACTCAGAATAACAACGAAACGTTGCGCTTTTAAGCAAACAGGATGCGCTTTATGTCTCATGTGAACTTGAGAATTCACTCCCGTGTCACCCTCTACTTGAACCTGTGTGTATGCCTAACGTTACTGTGAAATTACCACATCAGGCGTGGCGTGCTAACATGGATGCAGCTATGAAGCCGCCGGGTTTGCTTCAGGAAAATTAATTTTAAGAAGCTTCCCAATGGAAACTGTAAACAGTTCATCACGACCTCTTATGTAGGCCTACAGTTCAAAATTCATGTTTAACTGAATAAACAGTTAGTAAACACAAGTACATCTTATTGAACATAGTTTATTTTCATCACCAATTATCATAGTAGAACAGCTTTCTCAAGCAGTTTGTGATGCATTTTGGAAACAGGAGATGAGCTCCTGGTCATCGCGCCACCTGGCTTGAGAAACCCGTTCTCAAAGACTTACTTTAGTCATTATTTGGGTAGCACACATATTCTGAATGCCTTCGGCAGAATTCAAATGAGCCATTTTAATCTAGATTAATCTAGATTAATTTCAAAATTAATCTAGATTAATCTAGATTAAAAATTAATCTATGCCCACCCTAATATATATATATATATATATATATATATATATATATATATATATATATATATATATATATATATATATATATATATATATATATATATATATATATATATATATATATACAGTGTTGGGGGTAACGCATTACAAGTAACGGAGTTACGTAATAATATTACTAAAAGTAAAGTAACGCATTACTTTTTAATTTACTAGAAAATATCTGAGTTACTTTTTCAAAAAAGTAATATATAATTAACGCCAGTTACCTTTTTCCATTTATTGACTGACAGTGCGCTGTGTGAACATGATGTTACTGTAGTTCTAATCTAGACTAAATGTGAATGTGTATTAATTCATCCCACTCGCAAAAAACAGATTCAGTATTCATCAAAATTAATTAAAACGGTGAAATGCAAACTCAGAATATGACGCAAACCTGCAATAATTAAATATGTTAAACAACACAAATATATATAATCTCATTTTATTAACCGATGTGTTTACTGCTGACCTTTGATGATCCAGTTAAACCATACAAGCAAAAATTACTTTAGATAAACTAACAATTGTGCTTCGTTGTTTAGTTTTTTATTGCTGAAGAGTATTGAACCTTCTTTTCTGCATTCTACTGTACAGACAAGAATTTACATTTCCTTCAGCCTGAGGTTTATTTTTTACACTTTTTGGTGTGAAAGGGCTTTTATATTTGCTATAAATAGAACTTCTTGTATGTAAAAACAAACAATCAAGCCCTGCTCATATTTAAAAAGTAACGCAAAAGTAATGTAACGCATTACTTTCCATAAAAAGTAACTAAGTAATGTAAGTAGTTCCTTGTTTAGGGAGTAACGTAATATTGTAATGCATTACTTTTAAAAGTAACTTTCCCCAACACAGTATATATATATATATATATATATATATATGTGCATATTTTTACTAGTTAGTGCAGGACACTATAGTTCATTTGCGTAAGTGAGTATAGCAAAATAAAGTAAACTGTGACATATTATAACCAAAAATTATTCATACAGTTGACTACAAGTAAAATTCATAAAATATTTAGGACAAAAAATTATTCAGACACTTTGACCTTACCATGTTTTGCTTAAGTGTTTTTGTTTAATTGCTAATGTGACCTTTTTACACCACAGACTGAAAAAAATGAAGAATTGCTTGGTAATTGGTCAACAAAGTATTGACAGTTATGTAAATATTGTCATACTAACAGTTGTCTTAAGATTTGGTTGATTGTAATCCATTACATACCTAATCAAAGTTATCTGACATTATCAAGACGAATTTGTTCTCACACAGTTTGACTCTGAGTTCTTGTCATATTGTATTAGACATTTCTAAACTATAGCAAATAAACTGTGATGATGTGAGTAATGTTGAAGGTGTTTGAATAAATTTTGGTTTGACTGTATATTTAATTTTTACAGTAAAGAATATGCAGTGCCATTTTACATTTGATTATTCAGTTTCTGTACCTGGACCCCTACAAACTTTAAAAAAAATCACACATTGTGTAAATAGCACAAATAAACAAAGAGAACGAATATTTCAATTTCAAACAGGGCCCACTGGTACAACCTGCAAACCCCAGCTACGGCCCTGCCACTAGTACTGCTACTACTTTAATATGCAGCCTTCTCAGAAAACACGTCAGAATATATACTTAAAATTGTAATAAAAGTAAAATAATTAATTGTTGTTGTTCTTTACTATTATTATTGTTATTTATTTAAATTCTAAAAAATAACTATAGAATAATAGTAATAGAATAATAGCCTTCTGAGAAAACATAATGATAATTTATAACAATTTGATATGTTTGGCCTGTTTTCTCAAACGTCTGCATGTTGATATGTGTATATTTGCTGAAATATTTTTTTGTCAACTGTTTTGAGTACACTGTCAGCCTAAAAGCTAACAGATATATGGACTAAAAGCCACAAAACTCCAGTTTTGATTTCATAGCATCTCTAAAGGGATATTTCACCCAAAAAGGAATTCAGTCATCATTTACTCACACTCATGTCCTTATAAATGTATATGATACACAAAGGAAGATGTTTGACCTCCACTGAAACACTCATCAGAATCTCTTACTGTTTCAAAGAAGAATGAATGTCATAGAGGTTTAGAAAGGACATGAAGACAAGTAAACGATGACAGACCTTACATTCACACACAAACACACAACCTGTGGGCAATATGGCAGTGACTGCGAAGTGTATGCTGATTTATTAAGCGATATCCCTTGCATTTCTGTCTGTTTTTGCTCTCTACACAGGACCGTGAGAGGCAGACTGTAGTTTTTTGGATGAATACCCTCTTTATGTGGACCAATTTATCACGCCACAGGGAAAAATGCTCTACATCTACATGAGCACCTGGTGTCCAGGCCCTTTCAACGGAGAAAGAGAGAGAGAGAGCGGGAAAAGATAGAGACAAAAAGATAGGAACGCTTTGGATTACAATTTGGCTGCGTTTCTAGTTTTGTTCCGAGTTCCCAAATGTACTCCTGTGCCAGTTTTAATTAAAAGCTCTCTGACAAAACCGTCAATAAAATGTATAATAAATGGTATGTAAAGGAGACATAAACAATTTAAAGGTGGAATCGCGGCGAAGATGAGGGATCAGAAAAGTCTCGAAGCGCGGTTAAATTTTAATCGCGTCTCCATGGCAACACGCGGTGCGCGCGCGCGTATTTGTGAATGCGCGTGCATCTGTTATTTGGGCGGTTGAGCAAGTGAGGCCTTTTGTTTCTTTCGGAAATACAAAGTAGACAACAAAGTAGTCCTGATCAAACGTGTTTATCTGCTTGGCCAGTCGTTTTGGGACCTCTTCCGGAAAAAAAAATGTGGGGGTAAAAAAAACATTCTGGAGAGTATGAGGGGGAAAATACAACCGAACTGCCGGGAAACGTTTAACCGTACAGACAAAGAGAATAGCTTCTGCTCTTTACAACAGCCCCTAGACATCCAAGCAGCTAAAAGACTTGAAGAAGCGAACCAGCCAGTCAGATAAATATAAAGAGAGTGGGAAAGGAGGAAAAGAGCGAGACGTTATTTATTGATAAGGTAAGAAACAACTGCGAGGAAGCAGCTTTGAAATGAATCGCTGCTGAGGAAAGGAGGCTTTTCAAAGCTGTGGCAAACCGAGCACAGACAGCTGGTTTGGTCGAACAGTTCATACCTCTCCATATTAACAGAGTTAAATGAAAATTAATGGTTGAAAACGGAAATTATGCAGACATAAAACTGCACTGAATGTGTATTGTAGTAAATTATGCAGACATAAAACTGCACTGAATGTGTATTGTAGTCTAATGTTATGCAATTCATTAAAAAAATACTAGTCATAAATAATAATTAACATTATCGTTGTTCTTTAGTATTATTTTATTACTGGTGTTATTGTTATTTATTCTAAATAATAACAATAATAATACAATAATACAATAATTACCAATAAAATAATCCTAAAGAATAATAATAATAATTATATTAATAATAAGTATTTTTTATAACTTTGTATTGTAATCTAATGGTATGTAACTCAAAATAAGAACAATAATATTAATAATAATACTTAAAACAATAAGAACAGTTATAAATACTCTTGTTTATATTGTTATTATTCTAAAGACTCAATATTATTAAGGATGAATTAATACATATTAGAATGAATGATAATGATGATACATATTTGTGAATTCTCTTAAGTAAATAATAAATATTATTATTATAATAAATATTTGTGTTGTAGTATAATTTGTTATTTTTGTATCAGTGCAGAAACAATTCCTCATGTTCTAGATATTACCACAAATATTGACATTGGCTGATTTTTAATCAGCAAGTCAACCAGCATTTACTGTAAAAGCTTAAACCTTGGTCATTTCAAATGGATCAATGGTATTTCCAGTTTAATTTAGACTTTCAGATCTTCACATGTCAGTTTGGGTGTGTATTGATGGCAGGTAACGCTGCTCTTCAGTTTAGCTTCCCCCGGCAGCCCGTGGTAGGATTCATAGTCCCTGAGAGAGTGTGCTGGGGGTTCCTCTCTCTCCCTCCAGTATGCACTCCAGGAAAACAAAAATGGCATGCAAATGAATTATGGAAATTTTGATTGGAAACTTGTACAGTGTCCGTGTTTCATTTAGCCTTGCTGCATCCCCGGGCAGTGGCACAGCGCTGCGAGGAGCTGAGCAGGAAATATCGCTCTGACTAGCGAGAGCACCTGGAGGCCAGCACACTCCCGCTCAGAGAGACCACGATTTATCTGCCGAGCGGCCTGGAGTCCGCCTGATGCATGCGCTCGTGCAGGTGTATTTTTTAGTCCCTGCTAGAGCCCCAGGGTGGGTGTCTTTTTATGCTGATCTTAGACCAGAGCTCTGAAAACATAGCATCAGGTATCTCGTCAGAAAAACAAGTTCAAGATCAGTGCAAAAGAGGAACCAAAACCCTGGTGTGAACTCCTGGTTCACAAACTTCACCGGTACTCAGCCGGCGCTGTGGGTAATGCTTCTCCATAATCATTTGTTTCATCTGTTTGAACTGTACTGCAGTTTGTCTTCTGGCACTTCCAGCATGTGTAGTTGTTTTGAAGTATGCAGAACAACTTGAAGGAGAAAGTGCCCTATCAATACGATTTATTTAGAATTCTCTTTCATTTTTGCCTTTATGATGCATTTAAATACGTCTGGTGTGAGTAAATGATGTAAATGTGATGTAAACACTTTCTTTACATGATCCTGAGTCCAATCTAATAATTGTAGTTTAGTTTTCATTTAAAAGTTTTCTATAATTGTTTGGTCAAAAAATTATGACATAAAAAACATCAGTCTATTAATTCCGTAAAGGAATAGTTCAATCCAAATTGAAAGGTTTGTCATTTACTCACCCTCATGTTGCTACCTTTGACTTTCTTTCATCCGTGGGACACAAAAAGAGAAAATTCAAAGAGTTTTTCTCCTTGAAATTACAATAAACAAAGGCTGATGCTTTAAAAAATGTCAAAGAATGCAAAACATTGCAAAAGTGTGATTTGTGCACTTTATTTTAAGTCTTCTGAAGTCATTTGATAGCTTTATTCAAGATCTAGCTTTCGTTAAAACATTAATGATTAAAGCATTACAGTATTTATGAACTAATAGTTATATTTTGAACAAATCAGTTGATCTATAATTTACTAAACCAGACTGAATGATCTTCCAAATCAAACTGATTTGGTTCCCCGGGTTCAACTTGACAGCTTTAGTCATCTTTCTGATTAATTTATTGATTGATTAATGTTTGTTTTAATTGCTAAAATACAGATTCAAGAATATAAATGTTTTGCTGTATTTTAAGACCAATTGTATCTGTCTCGTTGGCTTCAGTTCACTGATTGTTACAGAAAGCTGGAGTACTTTGGTTTCGAAGCTTTGGTTTTTGTTTGTCTTTTTTTTGTGATAATTTTCCTCAAATGAGAATGAATTATAGCAGTTGTTGGGAGAAAAAAAACTCTTCTTTTATTGCTCTTTTTTCTTCCCTTATGCTATCCTAAGACAATTTTTTTTTACTGAAAAGGACAGTGTTTGATATTTGTGTGTGTGTGTGTGTGTGTGTGTGTGATCAATCTGAAATGCCATAGAATGATTATAAAAGGAACAGTTTACCCATTTAAAATGAACTGAAAATTCACTATTTATTCACCCTCTTGTCATTCCAAACCTGTATGACTTTCTATCCTTTGTGGAAAAGAAAAGAAGATATTTTGAAGAATTTTTCTACTGTTTTTGTCTATACAATGAAAGTCAATGTCCAAAACTAAACTGGACCATGTTCAGTCCCACTGTAGGAGACATACTTTATTATTTAAAGAATAATACAGATTTGTAACATTTTATTTTGGGGTGAACTAGCTCTTTCTGTATGGTATTAAGTACACAACACTAACTGCAAAATAATTCTGAAAACTTTTCTGAACTCTCTAGACCTACTCGAGTGATATGCAGTGGAGTGATAGCTGTTCTCGCAAGGAATCCCAAAATATCAATGAACTCAGGAGTGTAAAATTGGTGAACTAATCTGCTTAGTCATTAACAGGACATGTTCAGTGGAATTATTTGCTGCCGAAGGAGGTTCTACAGAAGAATTAACCCCAAAATCCAGGTAATTTCAGACTTTTTCTTGAAACTAATAACTTTAATTCAAGATTTCCTAATAAAACAATCTATATTAGGCAGTAGCATTTAGAAAGTTATTTAGCATGCAGAGATACACAGCATTTTGCTGATGAACTCAGTCTCTAACTTGCTAACTTCAGTCAGTAGGTCACTTACTAACCTTTTTTAAGGGTTAAAATACCTCAAAATGACGCTAGAAGCTAGCGCAGAAAAAATACAACACAAGCAAGGATAGTGAGGTTTCAGGACACATTACCTCACAGCACCCAAGGGCCGGTTATATGTTACATAAGCAAAGAAGCTCAAAGGAAAGAACGTATCAGTCGCAGGTGTGTGTATGCTGGAGCATGAGGCTAATGGTAGCCTGTGGAATAGGTCTGTCTGGATAAAATGGCACTAGTCCATGAAATCTCTCCAAACAACACCCCTGTGGAACGGGGCAATGGAACGGCTCATCATCGCTGTGAAAAAGACAGCTCCTAAAAGCCTTCACATAAAAAAGCGCCTCAGCAAACGTCCATTTAAATCATGTCATCACTTCTGCACCCGGCTGTAAATATTGAGTGAGCGAAGCTCCAACAGACGTTAAGGCAATAAAGCTTCCATGGTTTTACAAAACAAGAGTTGCTAGTCGCTCATGGTTTTGTCAGCGTTCAGATTTGTAACCACTTCTTTCTCATTACCTGCGCCGTGCCAGAAGGCAGCTGTACAATTGATTAGGACTGTATTTAGCAGTTTCTCTCAAACCTGAGTTATGATTTCACACAGATGTACTGCTGAAGTGAGGTTTTAATTTTACACAGACGGTATGTCACCTAAGAGACATGATGTCCTTCAAACGACTGTCCATTGCATGAGGTGATTGAAACATTTTAATTTTACACAGACGGTATGTCACCTAAGAGACATGATGTCCTTAAAACGACTGTCCATTGCATGAGGTGATTGAAACATAATGTAATTACGCCTAAACGCTTTCTAGCTGTGAGGACAGATTTCATTCAGCGAAAACCCAGAGAAAGCCAGGGATTTTCATTGTTGTACATGTACATGTGATGAGGAACAAAGCATGTTTCTTGAAATGCACTGTCAAGTTTGAAAACCAACTGTATGTGCATATTTTTTTTTTGTTGTTTTTTCCTTGAAATGTCAGTTTCACAATCAATCTGATGGACTTCTAATAAGGGACTTGGCTTCTGTTTCTTTCTCGTGTTTCCTCCAAATGTCTGTTTTGGGAGTATGTCATTTTGGTAAGCGAGTATGAAATTCCACAAAAAGAGCAGATTGATTTACGGAGACAACAACTAAAACGTACGGCCACAGATGGTCTTATTGTGTATTGAAGTCCTCCTGGAAAGTTGTAATTTACGATGTCAGGTGCGTTCAAGTAAGGTCGGAGCAAAATGGCGATGTACCTTTTCTACATAAAATTCAGCAAGATTTTTTAAACACTATAACATTATGAATAAAAACATGCTTTAATATTAGTGAAATAGTAAAGGCCAACTTGGGTCATGTGACTTGATAAACAATTACATACTGACGTCATTGAATTTCTGTCTGAGTTTTGTGACAGTCAGTCACTGTTTGCGAATACCATTTAAATTAATGTTTAGTGGAAAGTGAAGCGTGAAAAGTGACGCTAAAACTTTTTTGACGCCTCCTGCTGGCTGACTGCAGACTCCATTTAAACAAATACAATGCAAGCCAAACTAAAAAATCTAATTACACATCAAATACATTTTTCCCAAAGATGGTTTTGGTCTTTTTAGGTAGTTTTTATCACGCTGATGTATGTTGAAATGTCTGTCTACCTCACTGTTCCTACTGCTCAGACTTGGGCTCCAAATGAATCACTACTGCACAGAGTTCCAAATAAATCGCAACTACACAGATTCTGGCTCCAAATGAATCACTACTGCTCAGACTCGTGCTCCAAATGAATCACTACAACTCAGATTCAGGCTCCAAATGAATCACTTCTGCTCAGACTCGGGCTCCAAATGAATCACTTCTGCTCAAACTCGGGCTCCAAATGAATCACTTCTGCTTGGACTCGGGCTCCAAATGAATCACTTCTGCTCAAACTCGGGCTCCAAATGAATCACTTCTGCTTGGACTCGGGCTCCAAATGAATCACTTCTGCTCAGACTCGGGCTCAAAATGATGAAATTGGTGCAAGATAACAGCGGCCATATCTGGGATATTTTGACTTCACTTTTCTACTGTGGAAGGAAGTGGAGATGCATTGTCCATTGTTTAACTAAACAAATCTGAAAAATAACAACCCCCGAATATATATATATATATGCCTTAGTGTATACCTTCAAACCTTAGTGCCTTGAAAAGGTTTTTGCCCCCTTCCTGTTTTTATTTTTTGCATATTTGTCAAACTTAAAAGATTCGGATCATCAAACTAATTTTTATATTACACGGATAACCGGAGTAAATACAAAATGCAGTTTTGAAATAATGATTTAATTTATTAAGGGAAAAATGCTGTCCAAACCTGCCTGGCCCTACATGAAAAATCAATTGCCCCTAAATCTAATAACTGGTTGTGCCACCCTTTGCAGCAACAACTGCAATCAAGCATTTGCGATAAATGGCAATGGGTCTTTCACATTGCTGTGGATGAATTTTGGCCCACTCTTATTTGCAGAATAGTTTTTATTCATCCACACTGAAGTGTTTTCGAGCATGAATAGACTGTTTAAGGTCATGCCACAGTATCTCAATTGGATTTAAGCCCGGACATTGACCTGGCCACTCTAAAACCTTAATTTAGTTTTTGAGCCATTCAGAGGTGGACTTGCTGGTGTGTTTCCGATCATTGTCCTGCTGCATAACCCAAGTGTGCTTGAGCTTCAGGTCACAAACTGATGGCCGGACATTCTCCTTCAGGATTTTCTGATAGAGTGAAGAATTAACGGATCATCAATTATAGCAAGTCGTCCAGGTCCTGAAGCTGGCTGAGGCTTAATCCCAGGCTGTGTTCTTTTTGACCAGCAGTGGCTTCTGCCTTGGAACTCTCCCATGGATGCAGTTTTTGCCCATTCTCTTTCTTATTGTTGAATCATGAACACTGACCTTAATTGAGGCACGTGAGGCATGCAGTTCTTTAGATGTTGTTCTGGGTTCTTTTATGACCGCCTGGATGAGTCGTCATTGTGCTCTCGGAGTAATTTTGGTTGGCTGGCCACTCCTGGGAAGGTTCACCACTGTTCCAAGTTTTCTCCATTTGTGGATAATGGCTCTGACCGTGGTTCGCTGGAGTCTCAAAGCCTTAGAAATGGCTTTATAACCCTTTCCAGACTGATACATTTCAACTATTTTGTTTCTCATCTTTTCTTGAATTTCTTTAGATCGTGGCATGATGTGTTGCTCTTTAAGCATGCTTCACTTTGTCAGACAGGTTTTGTTTAAGTGATTTCTTGATTCAACAGGTCTGGCAGTAATCAGGCCTGGGTTTGGCTAGCGAAACTTAACTCAGCTTTCTAAAATAATATGGTTAGTCACAGTTCTTTCATGATTTAACAGGAGGGGGCAATTTTTTTTTTACGTAGGGCCAGGTAGGTTTAGACAGTTTTTTTCTCTTAATAAATGAAATCATCATTTAAAACTGGATTTTGTATTTATCTGCATTATATTTGTGTAATATTACAATTTGTTTGATTATCTAAATTGTGTTCATTCAGTTTCCATTCGCTGACTTTATTTAATTTTCCTTGAAAAAAATGATCATGCCTATGTTGATTTGTTTAGGCACAGAAAATAAATGCTTGTTCAGCCCGCCTATAAAAACACACTCTGCCGTTCAACGAAACACAAGGTACAGACCAACTGCTATCTGAGCAGGAGGCAGGCCTTCGGGCAGCAACCGCCTGCTCTTTACCCACGGGCAGTGACGATGCCATCCGCATCTCCAGCCCTGCTCCCCATCTACTCTCTCTCCTCCTCTCTCTCGTTCTCTGTCCGTCACACGTGCCTCGGTGGAGACCTGGCAAACAGCGCTGTGCCTTGCCAAGGAAGATTTATACCTGGAGCTTGACCCAGTTCTGTTTGCATCTATATTAGCGAGGACAGAGGGCTGGGTACAGGGAGAGAGAAAGGTCATCGAGAGCCCAGGTACTCCACTGATGTATCAAGATGATGGAGCTGGCTAATTTAGTTAGCAACAGTTGTCCTCTCCACCACCACAGATGGTCCGCAGTCGCCGCAGCTCAAGGCGAAGGTTTAAAAATGAATACTTGAACCGAGGCTTTAAAGAACACAGTGCTGTATGTGAGAGAACATGCTTACAGACACCGTTGTCTCGCAGCTGGGTGTGTAAAATAAAAGCAGTCGGAGATAAAAACAAGTGCGTAAGAGAGATTCAGATCTGTAACTTTATTCATTAGTATTCATAAGTATTTGCCCATTAAGTGTTTTTCTAGTAAATGTACAGTCCGTTTCAGTACACTGACATAAACAATATCAAAGACATGTCACTTTTAGTCTGGATTTATTAAGTACTATATTAAAATGCTGTACATTCCAGAGATATAATAGTTTACCAAAACTAAAACAATAGAAAATACAAACTACAATAATTTTCTAAATTGTAAGATTTAAAAAATATATATATAAAAAAGAAGAAGAATATTTATAAAATAAATAATTAAATCAAATATAACAAAGTTCAGCTGCATGCCAAAACAACATTTATATTTTTATTAAAATTTTAACTAAAATAACTCAAACTGATATACAAATAATTAAAAACTATAGACATATTTGTAGAAAAAACTAATGAAAATAACAACACAAAAACAATTTACTAAGACTTTATTAAATTATTAAAATGAAAAACGAGAAATGTAAAAATAAAAACATTCTAAATACACCTCTTTATTTAAATGTATACATTTCTGAATTTTTAACTTTCTGAATACAAATAAATCATGTTGGTATTTTTTGGGCCATTAATTCAAGATGTCATGTGGTGCAACTCCCCTAAAACTTCAATATTTTTTATAAATCTAGAATTCATGATATTTATAATAAATATTTTTTACCTTGAAAGCACATATTTAAATACTTTTTGAAAATAATGATTCGTACACTGCACATATTTATGTATTTTAAACATTTTTTAAAGCCATATTAAGCCAACATGAGTACAAAGAATACATGGCACTTGTTTTAAACTAGTTTTCTGTAAGGCTTTTAAATACTTGGTACTTGAAGTCTCCTAATTCAAAATTGTTATGACTTATACAAATACTATATGTATGAGATCACCATGTTAGTCTTACTATTACATTTCTTTGCTTGTGTTTATTATTTTTGCTCATTTCCCTAACGTTAAATAGGATAAGTGATTTTTAGCAGTTGATATAGCTTGGACTCTAAAAGGACCGTTTTATTTTAACGCTTTTATGATTTTAAATGATTTTCCTTCTGTTTGACATATTATATCATCATATTTAAAATCATCATCTCATCATATATTTAAAGACCTCACTCTTGCATAATAAAATAATCTATAACAGTCCACTGAAGGGCAATAAAAATCACATTCTTGACTGCAAATGTTACTCAGCGAGAATAATAACAGCGGCTAAAAAATATGTTTTGGCACAGACTCATTTACATGATAGAATAACCTTCCAAAGAGGGAAAAAAACAAGAGGATAATATATGCGGTGTGTTTGTGGTCATGCACTTCAGTTGTTTATTACCGAGAGAATTGCATTAAATCACCCCACAAGAGGAGTGTGTCGGGGGGGAGAAGACAATGAAGCAGGCCTGTGGATAATGAACTCCTGTGGGGATAAGCACACCTCACTATAAAGGCCTAACCACAAATTAAGTGCTTGTTGCCATCATGTCTTTGTAGAACACAGGCATAGATATAACCTGCGTGACTACATGCCGCGTTTGAGCTGCCGCTGTTGTCTTTTTCTCTGCTGAAGGAAACAAAGACGAGAGACGCTGCGGCCTTTCCCATGGCGGCTGGTGGCATACTTGCCGTCTTTTGATACTCTTCCATGTCTGTGTTTATTAAAGGCGGTCTAGTGTGCTTGCTATTGGCTTGACACTCAATTTAATTTTTTTACATATTTGATCAAACATTTCAGAACCCAAAAGCTGCGTAGGTGTTTTTATTAGCATTACGAATGATCTGTATGACTAGCCGAGTAAGACCAAACTCACAGAGGATTTGATTTAGATGGAGCGCTTCACAGTGTTTCAGTGAAGTTTCAACTTCATCACAGAAGTCACTTTTAAATTCCCTTGGAAAAGAAAATATGGAAACAAACAAAATCATTGTTTACATACAACAGGAACATATACAAAACAATAAGATTTATAACATAATGATAATGTGATAAATGTACAAAATGTATTAATGTTTATGTTGCATTATATTGTATTGTATACTTATACAAATATTATATAATAATCTAATATATATATATAGTTTGTAAATATTTATAGTTATAATTAAATTTGTTTATTACAGTAGGCATTGTAATATGAAAAGACATAAAAATGTATAAATGTTTAGATACAATGTATACTACATAATTTCTGCTTCATGATTATACTCAGTCACTTTTAAACATCTTTAGTAAAAAAAAGACATTCATCATAATGTTTACAACAGAAACATACTATATACAAATTGAATAGGGAATAATTTATCATTGCATTTTTATTATAAGGTTTATACTACAATGACTGATATATAAAAGTGTTGTTCTATTCTATTCTATTACATATTTAATCTCTAAAGTCACTTTTAAAATTCTTTATTAAAAATAAACAAATACAATTGTAATTACTTAGTCAAATATATTATGTTTTGTAATAATTTACAAATATATTTTTATTACAAGACTTATAATATAATGACTATGATAACTAATTATTTTAGAATATATTGTTATATTATAATATTATATTAGCAGTATTATTATATTAGATTTGTATTATATAATATTATATTATTCAACTCAGAAGAAGAATGTATAATATAATATATACATAATATAATTTAATATAATTAGAAGTAATTTATTATTATATTTGTTCATTTCTAGTCTAGTTTTAATCTTGATTGCTTCTATATTTTTATTTATAAATAAATCTATTTGAAAAAATAATCATACTGTTCAGACTGAAATCTGAATTTTGCTCGTAGATTTGGTACTTTGGCAAATCTGAGCGCAGTTTGAGAGACTGTTCAGATCTCTTCTGGAACTCTGGAGGAAGCAGATGTGAGTTCTTGGAGAAAATGATGCAAGCAATACCAAGGTCATGTGTTCATTTGCTGGGAAATGCATGAACTGATTGTGTGCTTAATGTAATGAAGGATCTTCTCTGCAGGAGAAACATATGAGAAGCTGAAAACCTATGTAAAAGCCTCCGTTTGCACTCCATTTGATCTCATTGGAGATCTTGGGGAAACAGTTGAGATATCAGAGAGATGTCCTTTGTGGTTTTTCCATCCAGCACTGTGCTATTTATCCCCTACCTGAACAATAGAGGAAAGTCAGTTGAGAAACTCATCACAGATAACTTTTCCCCCTCAAAACAGGGGGGCCCATCCAGCAGCCTTTAATCAATACAGGAAACATGAACTTCAGGGGACACGAGGAACCTCTGACCACAGATGAAGATAAACCACCACTGCCTCAGACACGTTGTGCCAGTCTTCATCTCTATAAGCTCCGGCTACCAACAGATCCATCTATCACCAGCAATCAGATGCTGTTTTTCTAACCAAGCAACACAGGGTGACTTGTATTTTCCTCAATAGTCCTAGGTGAGCTTCTGTATCATAAATCACATCAGACAAAGCCCAGCTTGACCTCTAAATGGGGGAGATATCATCGTATTTAGATCCTCAGTGGTAAGGGTTGCTCACAACCTCGGGCGTTTTTTAGCTTGTCTTGGTTTGAGCTTTGAACAATGTTTGAGTAATCCCAAGGGCCAGGCTGGAATAACAAACGATCTATGTCTTGAGCCCCATGGCGTGTGCTTTTCAGTAGACGGAAGCTCTCACCGTGTCTTCCTGTATCAGGTAGAGCAGCGGTTCTCTACTAGTTCTCAACATTGGATGTAAAGTGGTGACCAAACAGAGTGCAAAATCAATTAATAATACACTATGAATTAGTAATGTGACAGTCTGAGTTGGAGAATGGTATAGTTTCGTTTCTAAATCTTCTTGGTAGCCAATAATTCAGTTTATCTGTTGGTCAAACAACACTGGACCTAATTTACTTTCATTGTATGGACCAAAAAATCTAAAGTTGAATGCACGTAGGTCTTAGTCTGGTTAGACGCCATATTGAATTATATGCAGAACAAGGCTGTGGTGGATAGACTTAGGGTGAATCCCATTTCTCTGTCTTTACCCCTTCCCCTTCGTCTTATCCCCTAGCCCTTGTCCCTCGAAACCGAGTGGTAAGCGCTAGGGGTGAAAACATACCCCTATGAAATGAGACGCCACTTGGTTACTGTAGCTGTCGCAGAAAAAGTGTTTTTCTTGTTTATTAGAACTGTTGTGTAGTAATTGAATACTTGTTTGGATATTGTATATTTTATTTGTATTATAGTTGCCAATAGTGACACCTGCAGGAGAAAATAATTACCATTAGTCTTTCCGGTCATGTGATTTCTTACAATCAGCGTGTTTCCAGAAAAAATGTAAGATTGCACGCAAGTTGAGCGGTGTAAGATTGAGAAGAGTGTTTGTTCGAGTTATGTCTCCTAATGTCTCCTGAATCCTGATTGGAAAGCACACGGTATGTTTGTTATATTGTTTATCATTTGTTTATAATTTAAGGTACAGTGTGTATTAATGTAAGTTTAATACGTTTTTGGATTAATCGAACTACGTCATGGAAAATTCACAAACCATCACAATCTTGACTGTAATTTTATTTATTTTCAGTTTTTTCACGGTGTCCTTTTGATGTTTGTGACGTTGACTGTCCTGACGTTTGCGAGGAAGAAATAAAATATTGAAATCAGAGAAGGCATCAGTTGAAGCGTGGTTTTTCTGGTCACGGAGAAAAGCTCAGGAGCCGTTATAGTGAAAAACGTGCTCACACCCCTGGAAGAGTGCAAGAATCATCGTGAAAAGGAAAATCATTGCCAGCCCTCGATGTGAATAGCATCCAATCGACCTCGGTGGAAAATTGCAGCCGTTAAGTGGAAGTGAAAGCCATTCAAGGGAGCAACGCGATTTCGTCAGATTGAGAACTCTCTTTGTATTTCGTGAGTCTGCGGTGCTGCTGTAGTAACGACGGACAGCCACAAGGAGGCAACGCTCCAAATAATTGGACAGTTCGATTGTCAATAAGAGTTGATACCTTTGGATTCACAGGTCAGACTGTATCTTTTCAGTTTGAAATCTAATTTATTGTTTGATGGTACTTTAACATATAGTGTAAGCGAAATTGTATGCAAATGGTTGAAACAAATATTTGCATTGGATAATTTTGATAAGAGTTGCTAAAATTGTGCAACTTGTTTAATAATTGACACTATGCAATTTTCATGTGGTACTATAGCTTGCTACAGTAGTAGTGTTTAAAGCTGAACAATAGTGTGGGTTAAAGTAAGTTACTAACATGGATCAAAATAGATCAGACAGTATCTTAGACCAAGTGGTTCAAGCTCTTGAAGATGAAAAGGCACAATTAGAGGGGAAATTAGAAGCTGAAATTGATGCCTCAGAGAGGCAAAAATATGAAAGTCGCTTAGCTGAAATCAATGCAGATCTGGAAGTTAATAAAGCAAGACTCCAGGAATCATCCTTACAAGTTGAGCAAGAAGTTAGGCGATCTGAAAGAGAAAGGCGTCCAACAGAAAAAATGCTTGAGTTGAGACGTGATGAGATAGCGAAGAAAGAACGGAAGTTTATGTTCACATACTTAAACTTTAAAGCTGAAGTTCAGTTTATCAGATCTAAACTGAAAGAAGAGTGCTCTAAAACCCTGTTAAATGATATGATGGTGACTGCAGAAAAGCGTGAAGCAGAATTAAAACAAATATATGAGAATATTCGTGCGTTGAACGTTCCATCTCAAGATATAAGAAGGAGAATGGATAGCTGCACTTCGGTCACTAGTGAAATAACTGCACTACTGAAAGGACGTTGCGCAGAAGTTGGCACTAAGGAGTTTGATGCTGAGGCGGTAAAAGAAACACTCCTTCAGTTACTGCAAAGAGATGACGCCAAGTCAATTTATGGATCAACTGTGTCAAGAGCTGAAAGAGATAGTCAACAGGGAAGTCATATGTCAGTAAAAAAGGCGGAAGCAGCGCCTAGCTGCCAAACGCGTGCTGAACTAAAGAGAGAAAGGGAAATTTTAGCACAAAGAAAAGAGGTGCTAGCTCAACAAGATAAGTTAAAGATGCTCGAAGATCAAAGGGATCTTGAAGTTATGGAAGCTGAATACATTGTGTATGCAGAAGAGGAATCAAAATTGAATGCTGAAATAGCAGAAACTAAAGAGAAAAGCAATTTGCCTCAGTGTCAGCATCCACTTCAACACAACAACTCTTCATGCTGCAAGGTTTCTCAAGAAACGTTAACTCACCCTTGCCCTGGAAATGAGCTAGAGGCGAAAGTAGATGAGGCTTTGTTAGTGAAAGCACTAAGGGAATCCCTGGCAATGACTAAACTACCAGCTCCAGAACCATTCACATTTACAGGTGACCCACTCAAGTATACTGAATGGCACTTGCTTTAAAGCCTTAATTGAAACAAACTGTACAACTCCAGGGCATAAGTTGTTCTATTTGAAAAGGTACATAAGTGGAGATGCACTTAGTGTACTAGAGGAACTTTTATAGGAGTGATGAGGATGCATACATGCAAGCTTGGGTTGCCCTGAACAAGCGCTATGGACATCCCTTTGTAATTCAAAGAGCATTCAGGGCAAAGCTGAGTAGCTGGCCAAAAATTGGACCCAGAGAGTCGCTGAAGTTAAGGGAGTTTAGTGATTTTCTCATCTCCTGCAAAATGCAATGCCTCATGTACAAGGTCTAGGAGTTTTGGATGATTGTGAAGAAAATCAGAAATTACTGCAGAAGCTTCCTGATTGGATTACAACTCGCTGGAATAGGTATGTCACTAAAGTAATTGAAGAAGGGAAGCTATATCCAAGTTTTTCAGAGTTTTCAGACTTTGTGGCAGAGGAGGCACACATTGCATGTAATCCAGTTTCCTCTCTTCATGCTTTAAAACATGCAGACGAAAGGTCTGGAAAGGAGCAGAAACGTCTAAAGGCCAGCGTTCTCATGCAAAATGTTAAACCCTTTGGGAAGAGTTTGAGTGCTATGGAAAAAGGTTCCAAACCCTACCCTCCTGCCACTCAGGACAAGAGAGAAATACAATGCATCTGCTGTCAGCAAAATCACTTTATTTACAAGTGTGAAAAGTTTGCAGCAATGCCTCTCGAAGAAAAGAAAAGGTTCATCATTAACAACAAGATGTGCTTTGGTTGTCTCAGAATTGGTCATATTTCAAAAGCTGTAGGAAACGAGCTATTTGTAATATCTGCAGACAGAGTCACCCTCTCCACTTCATGAAGAATACTCTCAAGATGGAAAGGCAGCAGATTTACCTGACGAAGGTTTCTACTAGCTTATGCAGTGTGGCGGTGAACAGTGGCAATCACACTTCTATGATTGTTCCAGTATGGCTCTCTTGTGCAACGAACGACAGCCCAGAAATTCTAGCCTACGCATTACTGGATACACAGAGCAGTAATACATTTATCAGTCAGGATGTCTGTGACAAATTGCAAGCAAACACAGAACCTGTCAAATTAAAGCTGTCCACAATGACTGATAGGGCTTCGATAGAGAATTGTCATAGAGCAGTTAGATTAAGAGTGAGAGGTTATTGTATGCAAGAATACATTGAGTTGCCACCGGCATACACTCGAGAATATATTCCTTTGGAAAGAGAGCATTCCTACTTGCAAAAAGGCTCGAAGATGGATTCACCTGCTCAGTGTTGCGAAGGAGATGCCAGATTTGTTGGATTGTCCCGTAGGGCTTCTAATTGGCTATGATTGTCCGAGGGCTTTGAAGCCAACTCAAGTGATATCAGGAAAGACCACGAACCATACGCAGTCAAAACAGACTTAGGCTGGAGTGTGGTGGGATCCATAACACCCAACACTTACTCTACGAATGTAGCAGGATTCTGTCATCGCATTTCCTTGAAGGAACTCCCGGCTATCACACCTGCATCAATAATCAAGGTATTGGAAGCAGACTTTCGAGATACAGACTGTAAGGAGAAGGCAATATCACAAGAGGACATTCAGTTTCTTCAACAACTGGATGAAAAACCCAACACAACAAAGAAGGTCATGTGGAAATGCCCCTACCTTTCAAAGAACGTCCTCAGTTACCGAACAATAAGCAACTAGCCATAGTTCGTTTGAAGCACTTGAAAAGAAAGTTAGAGAAAAATCCCAAGTACAGAGAGGATTACGTGAGATTTATGGATGGTGTTTTTAGAGATGGTGATGCTGAAGAAGCAGAAGTCACATCAAAGGAAGGAAATGCATGGTATATTCCGCACCACGGGGTGTACCATCCCAGGAAGCCAGAAAAAATAAGAGTGGTATTTGACTGCTCAGCCAAATTTGAAACTACGTCTCTAAATAACCACCTTCTCACAGGTCCAGACTTGACAAATGCTCTGACTGGTGTGTTGTGTAGATTTCGAGAGCATAAGATTGCTATTGCCTGCGATGTGGAGAAGATGTTCCACCGCTTTCATGTCAGTCCAGACGATCGTGACTTCTTAAGGTTCTTATGGTGGGAAAACGGGAACACTGAAAAGGAACCCAAAGAATACCGTATGCGAGTGCATATATTCGGAGCAGCATCTTCTCCGGGTTGTGCGAATTACGGTATGAAATATCTCGCAAGTAAATATGAGAAGGATTATCCACTGGCAGCAAGCTTCATTCGCAAACATTTCGTGGATGATGGTCTTGTTAGTGTTGATTCCATCGAGAAGGCCAACAAGTTGGTTAAAGAGGCTCAAGAAGTCTTAGTAAAGGGAAACTACGTTTACACAAGTTTGTGTCAAACAGTAGGAAAGTCTTGAGTTCAATTCCAGAGAGTGAACGTGCCAGTGGAGTAAATAATGTAGATCTGAATTACAATGATCTTCCAATGCAGAGTGTACTGGGAATAAAATGGAACATAGAAAGTGATATGTTTTCATTCAAGATTGATCATTCTGAAAGAGCTTCTACCCGCAGAGGGATTCTTTCAGCAGTTGCAAGTGTGTACGACCCATTGGGGTTTCTTGCTCCTTATATCTTGATTGGGAAAAGAGTGCTCCAGGAAATGTGCAAACGAGGAGTAGGATGGGATGACTCTCTTCCTTGGATTTGAAGCCAAAGTGGGATACATGGCTCCATGACCTGGATAATATCCAAAGATTAAAATACCAAGATGCTTCATTCCTGAAAATATGGCTGGAAACCAGAAAATAGAACTGCATCATTTTTCAGATGCTAGCAATGAAGGATATGGACAGTGTTCATATATCAGGACTGTGACTCATGAACAAGTTCATTGTGCACTGGTCATGGGAAAGGCCAGAGTGGCCCCTACAAAGGTTTTCAGTATACCGCCTTGAGTTGACTGCTGCTACAGTATCTGCTGCAGTAAGCCATGTTCTCAGAGAAGAGCTTGATCTGACGGTAGATCAGGAGTTTTTCTGGACAGATTCTCAGATAGTGTTGGGGTATATTAAGAATGAAGCCAGACGCTTTCATGTCTTCGTAGCTAATCGCGTACAGAAGATAAGAGACCTCACAGATCCAAAGCAGTGGTTCTATGTGGAAACAAATCAGAATCCAGCAGACTGTGCATCTAGGGGTCTCAAGGTGGCAGACCTGATGGACTCAAGTTGGTGGAAAGGTCCTAAGTTTTTATGGGAACGTGAAATTGTCACACATGAAAAATTCCCAAGGCTTCTTGTGGGCGATCCCGAGGTAAAGGTCCTAAAAACAGATGCCTGTGTAAGAGGCAGCTTTCTTGAGAGACTGTCTAGGTTTTCGGACTGGAATACAATGCTCAACACTATAGCTAGGATTAAAAGATTGGTGAGCAGAGACAAGTCAATGTTCATTCGTGTAGAGGAGAGAGAGAAAGCAGCTCTTGTGCTCATCAAGGCAGCACAAAGAGAAGCCTTCGAAGAGGAACTGAAATGCCTCAGTCAAAACCCTGCTAAGCTATCAACGAATAACAGGTTATACCAACTTGATCCTATCTTACAGAATGAACTACTCCGGGTTGGAGGACGGTTAAGAAAGTCTAACGCAGCGTTAGAGTTGAAACATCCAGTAATTCTTCCTAAGGAAGGCATTGTCACACAGCTAATACTTGAACATTGTCACGAGAAAACTCAACATCAAGGTCGAGGTCAAACACTGAACGAACTCCGAGCCAGTGGATACTGGATTTTGGGTGCAAGTAAGGTGGTGGCCAAGCTGATCAATAATTGTGTTACTTGCAGAAAGATGCGAAGACCAGTTGAAGAACAACGTATGGCTGACCTTCCAGCTGACAGAGTAGAACCTTCCCCTCCATTCTCATATTCTGGTGTTGATTGTTTTGGCCCCTTCTACACAAAACAAGGTCGGAAGGAATTCAAAAGGTACGGGCTGTTGTTTACATGCTTGAGCTCCAGGGCTGTACATTTAGAGATGCTAGAAGATCTTTCCACGGATGCATTTTTGAATGCTCTAAGATGTTTCATAGCAATCCGATGAGCCGTGACAAATCCGATCCGACCAGGGCACAAATTTTGTGGGGGCGAAAAATGAGTTGGAGAAAGGTTTGAAAGATTTAGACCAAGAGAGGATATCTACTTATCTGTCAAGTAAACAATGTGACTTCCTAATGAATGTTCCTGAGGCAAGTCATATGGGAGGAGTTTGGGAGCGCCAAATAAGAACAGTTAGAAGTGTAATGAACGTTGTTCTGGCCCAAGTCAAAGGAAGACTGGATGACGCATCATTAAGGACATTTTTCTACGAGGCAATGTCAATTGTCAATAGTCGTCCACTTACCACTAACACAATAAATGACCCAAAGAGTCTTGAGCCTTTGACGCCCAATCATTTGCTCACAATGAAGACCTCACTGCCCCTCCCTCCTCCTGGCAAGTTTGTTCGTGAAGATTTGTACGCTCGGAAAAGGTGGAGGAGAGTGCAGTACCTGTCAGAACAGTTTTGGAGCAGATGGCGCAAAGAATACCTGACCAACGTAAGCCTCAGACAACAGTGGCACACGCCTAGGAGAAATGTTCATGTTGGGGATGTTGTAATTGTCAAAGAGGACAATGTTCCCAGGAATGAATGGAGGCTGGCTAGAGTTGTAGAGACAAGTGCAGATGATGCTGGGTTTGTGCGGAAGGTCAAACTCCAAATGGGGCAAAGTAAGTTAGGAATAAAGGGTGAACGATTGACGCAAGTATCTTTTTTGGAACGCCCAATCCAAAAATTAGTAGTGATAGTTGAAAACAACTCCTAAACTAGTGAGTAAAACCATAAAATGGGACTGGAGAATTTAGTCTTAATATCTAAGTTAGTGTAATTTAAATAAACTTTAAATAAAAGGAAGTGACACTGGTTGAAAAGGGATGGAAATAACAGTTTACAGAAAATATACAGGCTTTATGGAGTAAAACAAGTAATACTTAAATAAATCCTTGTAATTTTGGTGGCAGTGTAGCTGTCGCAGAAAAGTGTTTTTCTTGTTTATTAGAACTGTTGTGTAGTAATTGAATACTTGTTTGGATATTGTATATTTTATTTGTATTATAGTTGCCAATAGTGACACCTGCAGGAGAAAATAATTACCATTAGTCTTTCCGGTCATGTGATTTCTTACAATCAGCGTGTTTCCAGAAAAATGTAAGATTGCACGCAAGTTGAGCGGTGTAAGATTGAGAAGAGTGTTTGTTCGAGTTATGTCTCCTAATGTCTCCTGAATCCTGATTGGAAAGCACACACGGTATGTTTGTTATATTGTTTATCATTTGTTTATAATTTAAGGTACAGTGTGTATTAATGTAAGTTTAATACGCTTTTTGGATTAATCGAACTACGCCATGGAAAATTCACAAACCATCACAATCTTGACTGTAATTTTATTTATTTTCAGTTTTTTCACGGTGTCCTTTTGATGTTTGTGACATTGACTGTCCTGACGTTTGCGAGGAAGAAATAAAATATTGAAATCAGAGAAGGCATCAGTTGAAGCGTGTTTTTTCTGGTCACGGAGAAAAGCTCAGGAGCCGTTATAGTTACTGTTACGTCATCATACATCGTCGCTAGCTGGCTGCTACGCCACCAGAGGCGACAAGTGTTGATTGTCGAAAACTCTCCGTCTAAAAGTGTGTGTTTGTCGATTGCGTGGATTTAAGTGATGTTGGAGAAACGCGGGACTGTTGTGCAAATCAGCAATGTAACGCTAGCGTGGAAAAATAGCGATTTTTAAAAACGTTTCAATTAAGAGCATGGTTGCAAATATATATGTACAGGACTGTGTAGATCACAAAACAAGACTGTCGTAATTTTAAATAAATTATTTAAGCCGAAAATACTCTCTGGATGATCTGGCCGCAGTGTGTTCTGGGTGCCCCTTGGTTTCAAGTAAACTTGCGAAAATTCTTGGTTTTAAGGGGTATCTACCCCTTCCCCTTAGCCCTACCCCTCGATCAAAACGAGAATTGGGACAGCCCTTACTCTCACGTGAACGCGCAAAACTAAGGGGAAGGGGTAGATAGACAGAGAAATGGGATTCACCCTTAGTCTTTACAATGGCATGTGCTGTATAAAGCTCCTAGGACTCAATTTTCACAACTCAGAACTTTTAATTTTTTAAAGAAGTTTTCAGGGTTTAGTTTCTTGAAGGTTTTCAGAACATTTTTGTCACTGAACAGTCCATATGCTGTTAAATAACAGTACAATCCATTGTATTTCAGTCACTCACAGTCTCGTTTTCATTCCTGTATTTTAAATCTTCCAAAAAATTATACTTGCAGATATCATAATATCTGCATTAAGTAATATTAAATACATTTGTTCAAATTTAATTATAATCATAATACAATTCTAATAACTATAATAATATTATTTAAAACTATAATACAACTAAATAAAATATAAAATAAAAGGCCACTTAAGTGTACTTTGAGATAATTTCATGACACACTTAAATACATTTTGTAATAATATAAAATTATAAGTTTAATTTTAAAGTACATTTTGTCACAGCCATAACATTTTAATAAACTTTTGTTGCGCTTTAAAGAGGTACACATTTTGACGTGTAACTAACATACTACAGTATTTGATTATAACTATAAAAGTTTCAATAGAAATGAAATTAAAGTAATATTTTAGTTAACCACAAATGCTTGTCAGTACATTCGGCAGTACACTCATATTTCAATTATTGTAATTATGAAAAGGTCATACAGAGATGTACTTAAATCCTATTTATGTTAGTCTAAAATAACTCTAAAATCCAGTTAATTTAATTTAAATGTACTATAAACAGCAATACATTTTCATTTATTTGCAATTAAATACATCTGAAAACACTTCTTTCAGTTCACACTTAAATTACAATTTTGTTATCATTTACTCACTCTCAAGTTGTTCCAAACCTGTATGAATTTCTATATTCTGATGAACATAAAATAAAATATTTTAAAGAACCTTCTTTCGCCACAAAGAACCTTTTGTGAAACAGAAAGGTTCTTCAGATGTTCTCCATTTAAATAAAAAAGGCTCTTCTATGGCATCGTGATGTACCATTATTTTTAAGAGTGTTCTTCAAAATATCTTCTTTTGAGGTGAACAGAAAAAAGAAACTCGTACAGGTTTGGAACAACATGAGGGAGGCTAAATGATGACACATTTTCTCCTTATTTGCAAGAACAAATAAAATAAAAACTGTCCATTTAAAAGTATATTATTTTTCTAAACTAAGCCATCTTTTTAAAACTGTGCTAAAGTGTCCTTCATTTTGCCCTAGAAGGACTTGAGGAGAGCACATATGATTCACGCTTGAAGATCAAGTCTGGGTGAAGTATAAATTACTAACACCCTCTGCGCTACCCATGCCTGTTTGTCTGCAAACCGAGATCAGAGGGAGCACAATCGATGTCCTCAAACAGCCTCTGGATCTTCAGTCTCCAGGACTTGACACAACCCTCCCAAAAGTGCATCTGCATACCGTTTAAACGAGTCTCCAACAGGCCTCTGCACATTTTATGAACTTATATGCTCTCCAGGTACATTCAAGCATCCCTAATTTCAGCCTAGAGCTCCGCAGGCGCCCGCTAGTTTCTTTTGTATTAATTAGTCACTTGTCGTGCCTTAACAACCCGAGATCAGAGTCAACGGGGCAGTCTCTCTCTGTTCCGCAGCCTTTGATGATGGTTCGGCGAGCGGGTCTGGAGCTCAGGAGCTTGTTCTTGCGATAAAGCGCCGCCCTAAGTCGCTGCTCTTTTTCCCATCAGCCAGGGAGAACGCGAGCATGGCTGCCCTGCAGTGCTCACATTGGTTCTTATTGGCTATGCTATTTTTTCCACCAGCAATCCTCATTTCCTAGATGAAAGGCACTTACTGTAATATTGCCTCAGTATTTCCTAGAACTGTGGAGGCTGAGTTCCATTTTTGCAGAATTCAATCGTGCCTTTGTGCAGTATGAGGTAATGGTGGATTAAGGAGCGTGGAAAGGGATTTCGGGAAGGGCGCAGACCAGTTTGTGTCATTGACTGGTTTTTGGAGTGCACAGGTCCCAGTCAGAGGGTCTTGCTAAATTATTGATCAATGAGACGAGTGGTGAAAACACAGCTTAGCACTATGCACTTTTCCCCCCTCTCGCTCTCTTCCAGATACATCAAGCCCAATGTAAAAGCTCCACTGTGCAAAAAAGCCTTCAAATTAAGTTCAATTATTCAGCATCCCTCCCCGATTATGAATTATTGAGGTAAAAGCATGTTCGGGTATATAGCTGTGCATCGAGCTCAAGACACAAGTGACTCATTGGGAAGATAATTAAGAGAGGCTGTCATTACGAAAGGCGGTGAATGTGAAATGAATATGGACCCCACTTACTTTAAAGGGATAGTTCACCCAAAAATGAAAATTGTCATTAATTACTCACCCTCATGTCGTTCCAAACCTGTATGACTTTCGTTCATCTTCAGAACACAAATTAAGATATTTTTGAAGCATTCCGTGAGCTCTCTCACCCAGACAGCAAGGATCCTTGAACGATCCAAGCTCAGCAACATAGCAAGGAGATCGTTATAATAATCCACGTGACATCAGTGGTTCAACCGTAATTTTACGAAGCTATGAGAATACTTTTTTACTTCAATTCAACAAATAACTATTTAGATGCCAGTTTAATGAACTGACATTGATTTCTGATTCCATTCTGATTATGGAACAGCCACTTTTGACAGTCCAGTTACTTCATGTCCTTTTTTTCTTGTTGAATAGCCCTTTTCACTCTGCAATGCATCATATTATACAGTATAAGTGAAACGGGAGATGGGCAATTCACACAGACTTTAAGAATTGATGTACTGTAATGTGCAAGAAAAAATACTTTGTTACCACCAAAAAGTATCTCTGTCAAAGGAGTTTTCCAAAATGTGATTCACTTTACTCAACCCATTAGCCAAATTCAAGTTCCTCTACGGAAAGGAAAACTTCAAACTGTCTAATTGTGTCCCATTCTCTCGATACAACAGCGTTACAATGCAGTCACAAGGCTAAATCCCATCTGTTGATGCAAATAACTCGTTGGCGTCTGTTGAACCATCCGCTCTGGCAAAGTGAGTTTGAGTGCCGGCTTCTGTCGAGAGGCCTCACTCCGCTTTATCTTGGCTTGGCGTGAGAGAAAAAGCAGATGATCCAATAAATTATCAATAACGCCCCTGTAAACCCAAGCCACTTTGGCCGCGTGGCACTTGGCGAAGAGCGGGCGGCCCCTACTCATTCATTCTCAGCAACTGCTCCCTGGCTCACGGCCTCTTTTTCTAGCCTCTACAGGCTCAAACTCTCCACAAGGTGTTTGACTAGACTGCTTAAATATTTTCATTGAAGAGTTTCTCTAAATGGGCAAAGTGCACCCTCTCGTTTTCAGATTATGAGGGGATGAGAAGAATTATTTAAAGCCAGACTGCGGGGACAGGAAGCGAGCCGAGAGAGGGACAGGAAGAGAAATAATGAGAGAAAGCAAATCTGTTTGACTCGCTGCATTAGCTTCTCTCTTTCCAAACAGTCCATTCTTAATGAGCGTTCAGTTGTTTCCAGAATCGCTCCAGCCATGCCATTCAAGGCAGGGGCTCGATCGCTTTATGTCTTACATCGGGATAAGCATTGGGCCTGGTCATTACACACAGGGGAACGGCGCTAATGGAAGCGGGGCACAGGGAAAAACCGCTGCCCTTTCTTTCCCTCGCCGAGAAACTCACTCTCGCCTTGAACCTTTTATTAGACCTTACAGTCTGGATATATAGGCCCACAGAGCAAAGGCCATTTAAGCAGACTGTTTCTGAACATTGTTGTTCGTAAGCACTTAACAGGTGAGCGAGGCACTGCAAGTCTCTTCAAAAGTCTCTACAGGAAGTTCAGATTTCTTTTGCCTTCAGAAAAAGAGCCAGGGGAAAACAATGCTGCATGCTAATGCTAATGGACAGATTTACTTAGTAATAGCTAGCCAAATTAGACAGATACTCATATGGACAGAGCCTAAAAAAGGGGGAAATAAATATATTGATTGTTTTTAAGAACGTTTTTGTTTACTTTTGAAGGATTTGCAATTCTGGTACTGTGTTGTAAGACATCAATTCATGTCTAAAACAACGCTCTATGTCTTTTCTACTTCAGCAGAAACATCACAATGTTTGTACTTAAAGGTTAGTGATTTTAGCCGTTCTGCTAACATTAACCATTAACTGCCCTCCAATGACATGTTGGCCAAATTTGGTTAATTTTCTGAACATGCAAGCTATGTCCCTAAACATTTTATGCTTTTTATCAACCATATTTTTCAACAGAGAAGTAAACAATTTTCTGTGATTATGCAAAACTTCTGATTTATTGGCTGCTATTGGTAAATAACAAGAAGAATAACAAAGCGCAATAGATGGTACTACTATTTGTGCTACAAAACAGTGTGTTTATGTTTATGATAATAAATTAAAATATGATAACAAGTAGAAGTAACTATAACCAATGAAGGTAACTACACAGATAAACAATAACTATAAAGTTTTAATAATTGTTAATTCATTGAGATTCGGAAGTCCACACTACAAATACAATAATAGCGACACAGAGTAACGAATCAGAATCACTTCAGAACAGTTTTTGTCATAAATCATAAAATTGTATTCCAAAATAAAAAAATGAGGTCTCCTTAGCAATGAAAGAGCAACCTCTGAGTAATAAAGATGTCTTCTGGTCTTGCTCCTTCAGTTTAATCGACATATGGACTTCATAAGTGAGTCTAGACGCAAAAGACTCCCCGAGGAGGACATGTCAGTTTGAATAAAGTGCATGTATTGACTTTATCAGAGAAAAAAATCAAACAGCAGTTTCATGTCCAGACATTTGATTTGTCATCATTTTTATGTTCAGCCCCAGCGGTTGGTTGAGAACTGCTATTAGTGATCCTCTGCAGCATAAATGTGTTCCTGTATTTTGAAACATTGATGGGCTTTTGATACACGGCTGGACTATCGATATGGACGTATTTTGAGATGTAAACACAACGCTACACCCTTAGCCAGTGCTTGTGTGTGTCTCCTGCTGTTTTTTGGGGGGGATCAGGGTGCATGAGAGCATGCATGAAGAAGCCAGAGCCCCTGCAAGCCCCTCAGTTCTTCTTACAGTGTGCAGTTTAAAAGGCTTGCAGTCTCTAGGGTGAGAAATAGGCAGAAAAACAGAGGCAGAAAGAGAGAGACTTTCATTAGGCAGTCAGGCCTGTAACCCAGCTGGATGTGGCTGCCGGTTGGCTGGGCAGTATTTGCAGTCTGTTTGTATGTTTACGCATGGATTCAAGTATACACATAAAACACATTCATGCATGCTCGCTAACAACACCCTTCATTATTAACAGCATTCCTGGACACTGTGAAACACACAGACTCCTTTTCCTAAAGGATCCATGTCTTTAATGAGTTTCTCAAACGATACAGCTTTTATGCATACTGTATATCAATTTCCAGACTTTAAAGAAACTTATGAACAATCATTATGACTCGGCGATTGTACCTCACAAAATTGTACATAACGTTACCTCACACACTCTGGATTTGCTGAGGCATGTTTCATGTATGTTATAGTATTTGGTAATTTGTTGTTTAACACTATAGTTAGTGCCATATATGGCTATAATAGCCTCATAATTTGACTGAATGAGAAACAGGGAGTTACAGTAGTAGACCTTTTGTGCAAAGAGAAAAAAGAAAGATTGTATCACAGCCTCGTGGTTGTGATTTTAAATAGGAACTCTTTCCTTTGTCTGCAATGCCTTTATCCTCTTTTGTCTTTCATTTTTTAAAGTCTGCGTCACTATTTCATAACTGCAGATTACAATTTTGTGTGTTTCGTGTGCATAACCTCACTCGTGAAAATTATGCCCCTTAACCGAGAAAGGTTTTTCAGATTATGGATGTTCCTTTATGCCTATATTTGATATGTAACTTGCTCCAGGCACAATGTTCCACATATTACCCAGTTTTCCGTTTAGCTATGTTTTAAAGGAATTCAATATGCGGTTTTCATGATTCCAAAATATGTCTTCTTATTCCTTCCAATGTTAACTGTTTGTGTGCTTCACTAAATGTGATTGCCATATAAAAACATGCCTGTGTTATAGTCAAAAACCCACTTATAATTATACAAAAAATATATATAAACTAAAATATTTCCTAATTTATTAAACAAAGTATGAAAATACATTTATAATAATACAAAATATGAAGAATAAAAATATTTTACATTTATTTTCCAAAACTAATAAGATTTCAAGCTAGAGCACACATCCTTATTAAATGTAAATGATTTCCACATTCAACTTTCTAATTAGCGCCCACTATTACTGCTCACAAGTAATAACCAGTGTTTGAAACTCATTCTCAAAGGATTTTTTTAAAGGACCACTGGTCATGTAGTTGTTTGTGGCCTGATAAGCCACTTCAAGCCTTTTCACCATCTCTGCTAATTAGGAGCTCTGTTAGGGTTCTGCACCCCTCGCCCGATGTTTCGTCCACACTGGTTTTCCAGCATTTGGAGGCCCAGTTCATAAATATGCCTTTAGTACTGAAAAACACATCCATTTGTATGGAAACCAATTCCCACCACTGAATAAAAAATAAAAAAGGTAATTTTTATTTTTTTATCTCACAATTTGTCTTGCCATTCTGACATTTTTTCTTTACGAAGTCAGAATTGCATTATATAAAGTAGCATTTATGAAAAATAAAGTCAGAATTATGAGATAAAAAGTCACAATTATATTTGTAATGTAATTTATAAAGATGCAATTGTGTTATAAAGTCAGAAATGCGACATGTAATCTTGCAGTTCAGACAATTTTTCTCTCAATTTCAAGTTTACATCTCCCAATTCTGACTTTTTTTCTTATAATTGTTTAATATAAACTGTCATATAAATGTGCTATTCTCAGAATTTTTCGGAATTGCAAGATGTAAACTCACAATTGCAAGTTATAAAGTCAGAATTGCATGACAAACTCGAAATTGCGAGAAATAGTCAGAATTGCCAGATATAAACACGAATCTGAAAAAAAAGTCAGAATTGCGAGATTTACACCATTTTCTCAAAATTGTGAATTTACATCTCACAATTTCGACTTTATATTTCGCAATTATGAGAGAAGTTGTTAGGAATAAGTCCGAATTTTGAGATAAAAAGTCGCAATTAACTTTTTTTTTTATTCAGTTGGAGAAACAGGCTTCCATATGTTTGTGCTGAAATAACGAGCTATCTTAATATCGCAACTGAATTTATGGTGCAATTTTAATTACTATTTTCAAATGTTTGTGTATGACTCTGTGACAGTGCTATGGGATGTGGTATTAAAAAAAGCGAAAACAAAGGCAGATGCAATAGTGGCCCAGGTTACACGAGCTCAATAACTTATCATGAGCGCTCCTTTGGGTTCATGTCAAAGGATTCAACCCCCGCAACTCTTGTTGTCAGGAGAACAATGGGCATTTCACAACTTTACCAGGTTGGCGTTGAAAAAATGTTACCAGAATAGGATAAAACAAAGAAAGCAGGCCAAAGCCGAACGAGGGCAACATCTACCCCTCCCAGAGGGAGCAGCAGTGCTCCCCTTCCCCTCCCCTTTAAAACTTTGGTGTACTACAAAGGCACAAAATCAAGGCCCGCTCAAGCATCCACTGTGTGCAAGACTAGAACGATGCCTTCAGAAATAAAACAGCTAATTCAAATTAGAATTAAATGTCAATCAGCTTAACATCCGTTATATGTAGGCAGTTTTAAACATCCTACAAATTACTAATATGACTAAAAATAACAGTTTGTTTTGACTTCTTAATTAGAAGGCTCTGACCCTACAAACGGCGCCATAATTCATACCTTGATGGATGTACAGTACTTTGATGGTGACAGTATTTATTTAATTATTTATGAAAAAAATATATTTTTTATTCAGCACTGGTGCATTAAATTGATAAAAAGTGTCAGTAAAGACATTTATAATGTTACAAAAGAGTTATATCTCATATAAATTCTGGACTTTCTATTCAAAAACGTATTACAGTTTCCACAAAAATATTAAGCCGCACAACTGTTTTCATTATTGATGATGATAATAATAAATGTCTCTTGATCAGCAAATCAGCATATTTTGAATGATTGAAAATTCAGCTTTGCATCAAAGGAAATAATTTACATTTTAAATAGAAAACAGCTATTTTAAATTGTAATAATATTTCATAATAGTACAGTTTTAACTGTGTTTTTATATATAATAATAATAAAAAATGTGTCCTTTGTGAACATAAGAGGCTTCTTTAAAAAATATTTAAAAATCTTACGGGCCCCAAACTTTCGAACAAGTGGTGTATAAAAATAGTGAATAAAAACTGTGTAAATAGATGTCTTTTTTTATATGGCTCATAAAGGTCAGAGGTCAAATCTAACTTTTTGAAACCATGTTTTGTGTTCTTAAATTATCTCACAAAGATATTTTCATGTAATCTTATCTGTTAAATGACTTGCAGCAGTCAAATTTGTCAAATTAAACATTGCTTTTATAGGTCCATAATTATCATAATCCACATTAGTTTTTCTAGCAGTTGACATTTGAGTGGAATATTGTGGTACTAGAAACTATGCCAAAATGTTAAAAATGTTTGCATTTTACCATAATTAGTACTCACATACTGTGTTATAGGCTTTTTTGACATATTGCAGCTACAAGGAGACACTAAGGCAGACAGAACTTGTTTTATCTTGTTGTATCATCGTTTTGCATTATGAGACAGTTTCTCAGCGTGTCATTTGCTGCTGTTTGACTCCAGACGTGTCATCATGTGCTCATCTCCGGCGGCCGTGAGCCATCAGCGTGCCACATCAGGCATGGAGAGGCAATCACGACGGAGCGGCTGTATATTTATTTATTTATAATCCCAGCATGCGTCCTGACTGACAGAGTTACAGAGGTACAGCACCGGGCCGGGGTGTTTATCTCTCTGGACCGATGCCACCGAAACTGTGACGGCGCTCCCCTGAGGTGCGTGTGTTTGTGATAGAAGAAGGAGTCAGTCAGTCTTTGTCGTGGTGAGGCAGCCGGCTGCAACGCTGAGCACACGGGACGAGGATTGTTGTTGTCACGTCCTACACTATGCCTGCCTGAGTAAAAATCATAAACGCTGATACCTGGGCGGTTACGATTATTTAACAGAGACGAGAGAGTGGGCCGATCATTGCCCTGTCAGGCAGATGTGTTATTCAGAGGCAGTTAGCTTATCGCATGGTGAGCGCACTCAGTCGTGCACGGACGGAGCCACAGACCTTGAAGTGATGGGCAATCACATGGCCTCAGGCAAAGAATAGAGAGAGAGAGAGAGAGAGATTTGAGACTAGGAGATTGCAACAGCCATGTTTGCTCACATGCCATAATCCCTTTTTTTTCTTTTTCTTTTTAGGTAATTAGACTGGCATTTTGGAAAAGAGGTAAAGGTAAAAAAAATAAGGAATTAATATATAGAATACAAATACAATACAAACTAATAGAATAAGAATATTTCATTTGTTTTTTTATATATATAGTATCTGTTTAAAGAACGCTCATTCAAGCCTTACTGCTTAAATGTGCATTTGATGGGAAAAAATGTATTTATATGAAAAACAAAGTGAAACTATTCATAAATAGTGAAATTCAATTGAAACTAGTTCGTTTTTTAGTTTTTTTTAATTATTATTCTACAAATTACTTCCCAAATTATTCTGGAAAAAAATAAACAGTTAATTTAATAGCAGGGCATGTCGGAAACTTGCAGTTTAAAAATGTATTAAAGACTGTTTAGCACAATTTAAACAGTAAAACAATTGTGAACACTGAACAATTAATAAAATAGAGGTTCATAAATTCATAAAAGGTAACATACAGTCTTTGTTTTGACTGATATATGTTGTAATATATAAATAGCCTAAAATTACAGAAACACTTAAAATATAAAATCTGTAAAACACATATGACTACTTTCTGAGGCATTTATGGAAATACACAGTTGCTTCAAATCTGGCATGATTATATAGCTGGCTCTCAAATGTTATTGTGGTTTTATTGTGTTCACCTAAAAACACAAATTTTAAGTGACAATAAAATGACAATACTTTAAGTTGGAGCATAAAATTCGACAAAATAATCATTATTTGTGACTCTCTAGCTAGAGAAAAAATGCTATGCTATTTGTGTAATTGGCTTTCAAAACCTTATAGTTATTGAGATATATCCAATGTGAAAACTAGCCCCCGTCTCACCTACAATTCAATTATAAAGCTTTAGCATACATTAATACCCCCTCCCACTCTGTCAGAGTAGAGAGAGAAAGTGACAAAAACAAGCATAACTGTATCAGTTGCTCTGCAGTTTCCATCACGCCTCAATTTGAGCTGATTCTGTCAGACATGAATGTTTCAGGACAGCGAGCGAGTCATTCACCAGTCAGCAAAACACAGCTCTTATTTTGCTTCTTGTCGTCATGTTTCTTCACAAACTTTCAGCTGGGGAAAGACACTTCTAATCAGGTTGCCTGGGAACAAAAAGTGTTTAATGTCCTAATGGAACGACAGAGTTCCACTTTAAAAAGCCACACATTACTTGTAAAGTGACTTCTCCGTGTCGTTACCTGAGTGCCGGCGGTTTATTTTTACCTCCCTTCTCCCCTCCTCATTCTTTAGCCGCTTCGGGAGATGGCGTTAGTTTGGCTTCATCTCTGACAAAAGATAAATGAGCTCGGGGTCTGTGGTGATCCACTATGGCTGCCAGGGGGTTCCAAAATAGCAAACTATTTTTCATAACGGGCCAAGTGATATGGAGTAGGATGCAGCAGGCGGGCTAACATTTACCATCTCTGTGTATATACAGAGATTCGATTCTTTTCCTTTTCGTTAAAGTTAACTTGAGAAGTTAAGGTTGTCTGTTGCTCCTGAAGGGTGTTGCGACTCAACGGGAGCGGGCTAGTTTCTCTCGCATGTCTTCATGACGGAGTTATACAGTTTATTATTAGTTATCAATCTGGATTCACAGTTGTGTCTGGATATTTACACATTACTGGTAATAGCATGTGTAAATGTCTCTGCTGTCTTTTAGTTCCCATCATGAACAAACTATTTGTATTTCACTGGTTTGTAATAATACTGTTTTGAAATGTAATATTTTCTTAGCTAAGATAATTTAAGAGTGTTGATTTACTCAGTTAAAACCCAAAAGTTAACCACAGATGAAAACCAATTGCCACAATATTATTAAAAGCCCCTTATTCCTGAAATGTGTATAAAATATATGATTATTATTAAACATAAATATATTAACATTATTTTATTATTTTAGTTTTGTGATTACAATTATAAACATCTTGAATAAAAATTTAAATAAAAGTATTTATAATAATAATACATCTGTTAACATTATATTTTTATTATTATTTTGGATTTTATTTCTGATTATTTTTGCGGTTATAATCATAAACATTCTTTTTTTAAATCATAAAAGATTAAGATAGCAATAGACACTGAGACAATTGTTAACATACTGTATGAGTACATAACTACAGCATTAATACCAGCTCGGATAATTTAATTTAAGAACAATTTAATGAAAATGTGTTGAGTTCATATTGAGATCAGTGATATTTTGATGTAGACTTTGGCATTTTTGTGAATCTGAGCACAGATGATGTTGAAATCTCTGTTTAAACTCTAGGAAACACATGCAAGATTACTGGGTTTTTCTTTCTCGGGAGAAAAATCAAGAGACATCTGCAAAATTCTCCATTTAATTTAATTGTTTTAAGAGAAGAACCTAATTATCATTTTCCTTTCGGTAATTTACATTATTATCCCACAGTGTAGTGCAGTATGGTTATATTTTGACCACAAACCTACCTAACCTTTTGTAGTATTTTATTATAATAAATTACTTTTAAATTTACATTGTAAACATTCAAATACAATTCCATTATAATACAGAACACAGTTCCTGTGCAAATCAAAACCGTGTTTGTTGTACTTCCTAGTGCCGCCCGGCACCTTCCCTGCCGTGTGATGTAATTAATGTGGTGTTGTAGAACAGCTCAAATCCTTTGATAACCTCTGTTCTGCATCTCAGATCCGGCCATTAATCATCCTCACAAACATGAGCGAGAGAAGAGGGCAGAGTGAAAAAAAGCAAAAGGAATAAAGGAAGAAATTACTGTATTTTTTTCCTCAGGAAACTGTCCTGTGTCAACAGGAGCAACGGTGGAAATTTGAAAGAAAGTTTCCATTTAAATGAGCGCTGGCGAGCTGCGGAGGCACTTTGAAGAGCTGCGAGCGAGACACAAACAAGAGCTGCCGCCTCGGCCTGCGTTTCGGAGCTGCCGTTGACACCTGATGAGTGATCAAACGCCGCTTCCTTCTCCCTACGATCCTATGTTTGTAGTCTAATAATTCAGCAGACCATGTTACTAGAACGTCCCTACAATCAACATTTATAAAACCCTCCCATCACAACCTCGTACGTCCTCAAAAAATGCTCTTGTGCCTCTGGGATTGTTGTTTTCCTTTAGGGAACAAAAACGTGCGGAGCTAAAGGCTGCATTTGTAATAGATGAATTGCTATAGTTATTCTGAACTGGCTCCTTAATGGCAGGAAGCACAATAGAGGACTTGCCTGCTTGGCAACAGGTGGCACAGCAAGGGGCTTCAAGTTATTGAACGAACACGTCTTTACAATCACTGCATGTCTTTTCATGACTGCATAAAGGTATGGTTCAGTTTTAAAATGAAACAGCAAAATTGATAAAATAGATCAAGGCCTCCAACATGTTCTGAATACTGTAGGTCAGGGGTATAGACGACACATTCAGTGTATTCATGGCCCATTTATAGTTTCACGGTCAAGAAAACCAAATAAATTGATGCTGAAAGCTCTCTTGGGCTTGTTTTGAACTTGCCTTTGCACGTTTTTAGACATCTGTGGTAGAAAATCTGCGGAATAGATTTAAACTCAATGGACCTCATCCATTAAACGTTGGTAGATGTATGAATAAATTCGTTGTACTTCCAAAAATCTCAGATCTCAGAATCCCCAGATTCACAAAAGCTTAGCACACCTCATATTTAATAGTTAAACATGCATGTTAATGATTTCCAATAATTTGTAAATAAATTGCTCATTCATAATTAGTATAATCCTTGCCAATGAATTAAAACTAGAATAATTATATGTACAGAAATGCTGTGGAATCTTTGGAGTTCTTTTTCACATTTTGCGCCAGTATATATAAGTCAGAACGATTTGAAAATTTACTAAATTCTGCTCTTGTCAGAAGCCAATAAAATCCTATATTTCTGTACAAAACAGGATGTTCAATGTGAAGAAAAATGGCTTGGATTTTATACATTGTGAATTGATTGAAAAGTAGGCGTCACATGTCAGAATAGAGCAAGACTGAGTGAATGTTTACACAACAACACTGTACTACAAAACAGAAAATTTTTCCTTTGCATTTTTGAATGTTGTCAAAGCAATTCCCATTCACACGGATCCATGAGAATGACTAAAAACGCTGTATTATGTATGCCAGGTCAATAGATGAAAATGTCAATTAATTTTTAATGTCATTGATGTAATTTTGCAGCTTTCTGTGTTTTTCCTGTTATACGGTAGGAGGCGCTATTACACATTTTCTGAAAGTGTACTGAATTCCTGGATCAAAACACGATGAAGAAGAAGCAAGCAATTGTGTATGTAAGCACATGCATGTATAAAATAATGCGATCATCAACATTAAAGGGATTGCTCACCCAAAAAGTCAATTCTGTCATGAATTACTCACCATCATGTTGTTCCAAAACCTTAAGAACTTAGTTCATATTCGGTACACAAATTAAGATAATGCTGCATGCGTGGTGACACACAATGCACATGTATGCATCGTGAAACTCTCATGAATGCATGTTGAAGACTGACACGGAAGAGAAGACATTTTTTCTTTGCACTCAAAAAGTATTCTAGTAGCTTCATAAAATTACAGTTGAACCACTGATGTCACTGTGACTATTTTAATGATGTTCTTACTGTCTTTCTGGGTCTTGAACGTGTCAGTTGCCTTGCTGTATATGGAGAGTCAGAAAGCTCTCGGATTTCATCAAAAATATCTTGATTTGTGTTCTGAAGATGAACAAAGGTCTTATGGGTTTGGAACGACATGAGGGTGAGTAATTTTTGGGTGAACTGTCCCTTTAAACATCATATAAATCAAAACATCCAAACGTTAGCGATTTAAATGTTTACTCAGGATGTGGAATGAGACTGTGTAGCTTTGGGGTGTTGATGGAAATCATCGATGTTTTGATCATCATTCTGAATCCAATCTGGATCTATCCGATCTAGCTTTTTGTTCAAAGTGTTTACATTTTTTTACTTACCCACATTCAAATAAATAGCAAACTAGTGTGGATAATTGCAGATTTAAAATGAACTGCTTTAAATTCTGATTAGCTTTTTGCCTTGGCCTCAAGGTTTTGCCTCAAAACTAGCCTCTGGCTGGAACAGATCTCAAATCAACATTTGGACCAGCAAACGACTATTTAGTTTGTCGTGCGGTGACATCCTCATATTGTTTTAGTGTATGACAGATCAGAGGAACAGAGTTAATTTTCAGTCTGTTGTTGATTTAATTGTAGCCCATGCCACTACGGGCTCATTGATTTAACATTTGGAGCCAGTGTGAGATCAGCTGAAGTGCAGTGGTGAATGACAGCACTCCAGCGGTGCAGGGAAGCGGAGGTGAAGCCTGCCAGACCGGGCACACCTGGGCCTTCTGGCAGATGGTAAGGGCTCAGAGAGGTTACGCAAAACCGTGCCCAGCCATATGTCTTTCAACAGTACAGAAACTTCTGGAAGCCGCGAGAGCTCCATCACGGCTGCGACCCGAACGAGTGCAGACCGAGCGTGTTCCAACATGATCCCAGACCAGGTGTTGGGCAAATTGTTTCCTCACGCCTTCCTGATTGGAGAGCGGCTGGAGAACAAGAGGAGGGCCGCAGCGGCCACATGGATGAGTCATTGACCTTTAGCTGAGAACAGGAGCCTCATGAGGAGCCTGATGGTAAATTTCACTTTTATTGTATGATTACTTTATCATTGCTAGCTTACAACATTTTGCTGTAATGATCTGATACATTTGATGTCTGGTATGTGACTTAAATTACATTTTTACTAATTTAGTTTGTTTTTGAACCTACATTTTACATGGTTAACTACATACATTTTCAGTTTCAGAGAGTTTTAAAGGACTCCAACAATTCTGTTATAATTTACAGACTATCATGTACTGTAAATCCAAACATTTATAGAACAGAAATGGAGATGTTTTGAAGAATGTCCGAGCCACTCATTTCCACAAAATGACGGTGAATGGGGATGAGCACTGTCAATCTCCAAAAAGGCCAAAATGCAGCATAAGATTATCATAAAAAGTTATCTATATGACTTGAACATTATATTTTAAGTCTTCTGAAGCCATATAATAGTTGTCTATGAAGAACAAACTAAAATGTTCGTTGAAAATATTTCACTTACCATAGCTCTGAAATCAAAATATTGGTTGTTTGATAATACAACACTACTGCATGAATTAAGATGGTGTTGTTGAATCCAAAGGGTGTTGAAGGCACTCAAGTAGTTGAGAAACACTGTCCCAGTCATGCTGCCCAAGAGCTTTCTTGCTTCTATATGTGCATATGATTGAAAATCCAACAAGTGCAACCTTGGACTCAAAACTATCGGCTCCTAGTCAAGTTTCTGAGAGAGAAAACCATCTTTGCAGTCCCATGGATCCTGGTGAGATCTGAGAGTCTTCCATTCCTTTATCCAGTGTTCTTACGTTGTCCACAATGACGTATGATATGTAAGATCTGTGTTTTTTTCCATTCCAGTTCCACTGGAAACTCTGGCCTTGGGTTGTAAACAAAGGATGAAGGTCCAGCAGCGGTTGCTTTGTGTGGGAGAAAGCACTTTGAGGGTTGAACAATAGTAGAAATGCCAAAAAAGAAGATACAATATTTCCTGTTGATTGCTAAGTCAAAAATGTGAGTGATTTGTCACATTAAATAGCATTGGAAATTACATTTAAATGGTATCAGATGTTCACCCATGCAAACAGCATTTTCTAGAAATCCAGAAAGCATACAAGGACACTCATATGCCCATATTTTGAACTTTGGGCTATTTTTAGCCCCAGGATTTAGGCTTAAGTGATCTCTGAGCTCCTTAGACTTTTCATTCTTGACTAATTTTTCATGGTAGATTTCTGTATTATGGTAATACTGAGTCTAGAAGGGGAGCGAGCTTAACCATACACCAAGCACGTATATTTTCACCAAGCCTATATTTTTCTAGCTATTATGCATTCAGATTGGGTGAGGAAAAGAGAACCAGAGAAATAAACAATACTGTAATACCTTTGAAAAGAAATACTGAATTTTACCAACCAGAGTAAATTAGATTTGAATGATTAAAAAACACAATCATATATGTGATGTTTGACCATTCATCACTCTAATCACCAAAGACCCAAAAGCTCTTCTTCCCGAACACAATGCCAGCCTGTGCTAATGGCAGTGCCAGCCGTGTCTGTGAGGGCCTCAGGAATGATTGATAGATAGAATTATATCAAGGTGACTTCTCTCCCCCTCCATCAGGTTGTTTAGCTTGATCGATAATAAGAAACACGCTTAATAGGCAGAGCTGAACAGTAAAAGGCCATTTATCAGTGCAGTTAGCATCTTCTCCCGCTGTCCCCGAGATGACACCACACCATAAACCTATGGATCATTGCTATTCATCTTTAGCAAAGCAGACTTGAAGAGAAGTTATAAACGTGGCAAATATAGACAGAATTTAAATCTAGATCGCAACATTTCCAAAGTCTATACCAACTTTTTGTTGTTGTTGTTGTTGTTGTTGTTGTCGTTAACAGTACCTTTGGTTTTAGAAAAAAACGAATAAATGCTTAAATAACTACAATAATAGAAATTTTTATATATTAGTATATTACATAACTAGTGATAAATAATTTAATTCTGCAAGGATTTCATACATCTCCACTCACAAAAATCAACTAACAATATAGTTAATGATCTTCAGTTTTTCTCTTTTTTATTTATTGTTTTGTTGCTTTGCTTTTTCTTTTGTTTTTTCTTTAGATTTTTTCTTTGTTTTATGTTCATTTATTATTATTAGTAGTAGTAGTTTAGTTTTGGTTTGTGTTCTGTTTTTCTTTCCTTTTAATTATGTTTTGTTGATCTAATTTTGTTTCCTTTTTGTTATATTATTGTTTTGCTTTGCTTTGCTTTTTTTTCTTTTATTTATTTATTATTATTTTTTCTTTGTTGTGTTCAGTTGTTGTTTTGTTTAGTGTTGCTGCTTTGTTTTCTTTCATTTTGTTTGTCTTGCTTTTGTGTTCAGTTTTTTGTTTAGTGTTTTGATGCTTTGCTTTTTGATACATTTTTTGTTTTGCTGCTTGTTCAGTTTTTGTTTTGTTTAGTGTTTTATTGCTTTGTTTTATTTCATTTTGTTTTGCTTAGTTTTTTGTTTACTGCTTTGATGCTTTTTATGCTTTTTTGCTTTGCTTTGCTGTTTTGTTTTATTTTATTTTGTTTGGTAGTTTGCTTTGTTTTTTGTTTCATTTTTGTTTTTGTTTTGTTTCATTTAGTTTATTAACTTGTTTATTTATGTTCAATGTTTTGCTGCTTTGTTTTCTTTCATTTTGATTTGCATTTGTTTGGTTTTGTTTAGTAACATTCTTTTTATAGTGTTTTTTTTAGGTACTATCATGTTTAGTTTTCCACAAAAACAATACTGAGCTTCTGAGGCTTTGACGGACAACGCACCACAGCTGGAGTTAAGCAGAGGTGAACGAAGAGGAAGGATTTACTGTTTGGCGGCTTTCATTTCAACCCCATCATGGCTCATCGCCTCAAGGCAAGGTGTCGACTGCAGACTGCAGGAAAAGTCCTTTAAATGAGCGAAGGGTTGAATCGTTCATGCCTGTTACACGAATGAAAGACTTTCTCCAGAGAGCAACACATACAGAGCACATCCACACAGATGCATACACACACAGCCGGGCCCTCAGAGGGGACCTGACCGCTCTGATGAAATAATCACTTCAAGATAGATTTCCTATGGCTGGGGCAGACCGAGAGAGACCAGCGGGTCATTTTATTAGAAGGGAAAACACACACGCTTATGCTCTTTCAAGCAATCTGACTGGCAGGGGGGCTTTGCATAATTCTGGCAAATATGTCCGACGTCCCCCAGTGTGATGTTGCGTTTTGCACGAGTCTCCCCAGTGGTATTATCAGAGAATCACCTCAGCTGCAGTTCAGGCCCCTTTTATCCATCCTGTTCTCTGGCCATTTGGCCAAATGCCCCCTCAAGCATCCAAACACACACATAGCAGACGTTGCCTAAGGGCTACAGCAAATCCCAGCATCCACACAAAGACTGGCCCCATGCACAGGGCCAGAAATAACAGATCAAACATTGCTGTTATTATTCTCCTGTTCTCTCTTACTCTCTTTGTCTGTATTTCAGAGTAGCTGCTTTTAATATGTCCCAGTCAAGAGGAAGTCCCACAAGTCATCCAGAGAATTGCTGTGTTATTTAGCAGGTCCACAATACAAGAACACAACAGGAAATCACTTCAATTTTAAAAATGCAACGGCCATTTTGACCACAAGCTGATCCAACAGATTCTGGTAAGACAAGAAACTACAAATTCAGCTCTTTCAGATGTACTGTTCTACTGTTCTCTACAGACTGAGTCTCAAAAGATTTTTATAATACAGTATCCTCAGATCATAATACAGTACCATGGTACTGAGTCATTATCTTATTTGTACACCAGGGTATTTACAAAAAGCATCAATAATATAGTGGAATTACCATGACAGGTGCACAAAAGGCATGCCATTACTATGGTAAGTGTCAAACAACTGTGGTTTTACTATGGTAAATAACGTGACATTACTACGATAAGTGTCAACTAACCACAGAATTATCATGCCATGATATCACCATGATAAATGTCTGAACAATATGACATCACCAAAGTAATTATCCAAAAATATGTAACATTACCATGGTCATTGTAAACACAATGGTACCATAGTACAGTAAATGTTTTGAAAATGCATTACTATTACTATTACTACTGCCATGATGAATGTCATCATGGTGACAAACCATGGTAGTTTTACCATGATACATGTCCACAAAACTTGACATTGCCATGGTAAATGTCCATGAGATTTCCATGGCAAAAGTAAAAAAATAATAATTATCATTGTAATTGTCTAAAAAACAGTACTATGTACAGTTAAAATGTAGTACTGCAGTAAATAAAAAAGCATGGTATTAGTTTACATGTTCAGAAAACTGTGATGGTAAATGTAAATGTATTGATGGGGTAAAAAAAAAAACACGGCATTGCCACTGTAATTATGTAACATATAATTACTGTTGAATGTTAAAAAGCATGGTATTACCATGGTAAATGCATACAGAATTGATGTCTACATACATACATGGAAAGAGGACCAAAAGTTTGTGTAACAGATTCTACTGCATGACATGAGATAATACGTAGGGTTTAAAAATGGGATGCTACCAATAAAACAAAGCATTCTGTGAAGATGTTCACAAGAAATGCTGCATATTAATTCAGTGCAGTACATTGCTAATACAATGGTGAGATTTATCAATACAATAAACTATATAAGATAAAGGTCATTAACTAGGTTTGATTTGTGGCCATAATTCTACCTGTCTGAAAGCAAATATCCAGTTTATATAGCTTCTGGATGTCATTGTTTGATAAGAAAGGTCAAATTCACCATCAGTCTTGCAGAATTCCTTAAGGAACAATCATTTTTGTTCTCGATCTATAGTCTCAGTTTCGCTCTCTTCTTTCAAGTTGGAGCAAGCACTCCTGTCAGGCAACTCCATAAAACACGCTAGCTTTATGAGCCGCCCATGAGTGTCTCTACTCTGCTGAGTTCAGATATCAAACACGAGCAGACAGACGAAATCCCAGGACGAGGCAGCGAATAGCCAAAACCGTGGCACCTCACCTCCATGAGAAGATTATGCAAACCCTGGGGGAAGGTGATGGATTCTTCCCCTTACACGGCATGAGAGGACCAGATGCCGGAGAAAGATTTCGGGCGTCACCAGAAGTAAAATATGAGTGCTTGGTTCAGCAGCTCAGAAAAGTTTTGGAGGTTTTAGAGTTTCCAAAACTTCTTATATTATTTAAGAGGACAAGGGGGTGGAAGATAGACATCACTGGGCCTTTGGTCTGGAGGTTTATGAGTTTCTTCACTTGGGTCGGAGCTCTTACCTTGAGACATCCGCTCATTATAGTAGATTTCAGTCGCCTATCTATTGAAAAATAACCACTTTAAGATTACATTCAAGTTGTAGGCTAAATGGGACTATTGTTACACGCAATCCAGAGACTTTCAAGGGATTTTCAAGGTTAAAACAAGAACAGACATATGGTGGAGCGACATGCCTTTCATGAAAGGTTAGAGTTGCGTGAAGAAATATCCCTAATAGTGAAGAAAAACGCATGTCTTATCAAGGTTATTCTTGTAAGACGTCAACTGGGAACGCTACCTCGCTGAACCGTAGCCCGAGATGTATATAACTTTTCAAAGATATTCTTAAAACACAAAACTTCAGTCTCTCTCTTTCTGTTCCAGTTCAAAATGAGATTTCCCAAGCCATTATCCATTATCATTCCTGTGAGCCATTAGCTAATGCATAGTTTATTTAGAAAAAGGGGCATTAGAAAGGTATTGAAGGCGAGGGGGAGCAGGAAGACTGATCTGGTGGCGCTGGCGGAGGTAGCAGTGCGCTGCTCTGAGTTATGGACATCCAGCAGAGAGGAGTCTCTTCATTAGGGCGGTGATTAAAATTGATGGGAGCCCAGAGAGCCGGGACTGGGCTCGGCTCCCTCGAGCATAGCTCTCATTCTTTGCTCGTTTATTTGGGAGTTTGAGCTGATCAATAAACAGTGCCTGGAGCTCACCATGAGGTCTGGCCGGGGGAGAGATGGGGGGAGGCAGGACCGAAGCGACATGTTTTGTTTCATGGATAAACACAAGGGTGAGTGAAAAAAGGCCTAAACTACAGGTGACTGAGGATGAAAATGATCTTGTGAGCTGCGTTTCTCTTATAAAATAGATACAGGTAGATAGATAGATAGATAGATAGATAGATAGATAGATAGATAGATATAGATAGATAGATAGATAGATACAGACAGACGATAGATAGATAGATAGATAGATAGATAGATAGATAGATAGATAGATAGATAGATAGATAGATAGATAGATAGATAGATAGAATGACACAACAATAAATAGACAGACAGACAGACTGATTGATTGATGTATTTTTTTATAATGTAAGTTCATGAATGCAAATTTTTGTTTGCAAGCTCTTCAAACTCAATATGCCGCATCCTTTCGAAAAAACAAACAAAAAACAGCAGTTCGTTATTGAATAATCCAGGTCTTGCCCAATTGATCTGAATTATTGCGTTAATTAAAATGTGTATTGTGAAAAACTCCACATGGACCACACACACTTATGTAATTACTTCAGGGAACATGAATTCATTTTGAAGAACTGGACAGAGGCCAGATTGTGGAGCTGGGTTATTGAAGCTCTCCCGAATCTATCCAAGGCCTCTTTGTGCGGCTGTGCCCAGATTGAGTAATTAGTGCAGGCAGGGATGGCGCTTCACAAACACTACAGACAGATGAACACAGATGGAGCCGTTGATAAATCGCTGTACCGTCTCCTCTTAACCAATCAATGGAGATATAAGTATCCGTAATATTGTAAACAATTAACAAATACATTTTTTTAGATCTCCAATTTTGTGCTGTTGATGAAATGCAGTGTGCTAAAAAAATACGTATTATGTTTAATGAATGCCTAAGACATATGGGAGACTGGGGCAAGTTGTCACAGATTTTATTTCTGTGAATATTTCTCTTCTAAAATAAAGGCCAAAATGTGTCGGAAGGAAGAAAAAAAGATGGTAAAAAATAATGATAGTATGCAGACACACTGAGAAATTAAGCGCATGAGAATGTGGTGTAGCTACTACATTAGTATTTTATCCCACATTAAACTTTTACTCTCTGTGCAGCAGTGTGGGCTCAGAACCGCCTCACACAGGCTTTCTGCAATGTCAAATGTCTTATCTTGTGTCATAAGGGAATTTTAAGGCACATTAATGCAAAAAAAATTTTATCAGGACTTTTGTCTAGTAAAAATCGTGGTTTGTTATAAAAAATAAATATCAAACAATCTTTGAGAAACAGAATTGTATAAATACTAAGACTGGGGCTAGTTTTAAGAGCTATATATATATATATATATACACACACCAATTGAATTGTGCTTATTTTTATAGCTGTATTGTAATATTCATTCATTAATATTATTATTAATGAGTCATTTCATTCATTTCTAAATCAATTATAAAAGTAAATAAACTTAATCTATGTAATTATGTATGTTTACTATTATTGTTAATTAAAAAGTTTATTATTTTAATATATTTATTTAAAATAAAATACACATTTAAAAATAAATAAAAAAGCAGATGTTAATACAGTTTTGCTTCCCAATTAAATGTATTTTGCCTGAAGGATGTTTTGATATTTTGCTGGAAAACAAGATTTTTATTTATTTGTATTATTTTTAGTAACATAGTCAGTGTGAGCTTCACGTTCATTTGCTCTCTGTCATCTTTTGTAAGCTGAGCCTCTCTCTTACGTGATCTTTATTCTCTCTGTTAAAAGGTAAAAAGTTCCCCAGTTAACCGAGGCGCAAGGGTGGAAACGGGCAGGCATCAGATCACAACACGGATGGTGAACAGATCTTCGGAAGAGCTTTGGCTTTGCTTTCCTCTTAAACACATCTTCCTAAACTCAGACAAATATATCCAGGAGCTATCACTGGGATCGCTGCGAGTGTCTATAATGAATAATTGTTATTACAGCGCGCAGGAAGCCGGTGTCAATCACGAATGTGAGGCTGTGGAAAAGACGAAGTGAAATAAACATGAAACAAGGCAAAAACTCAAAAGGAAGTTATATAAAGCACAGCTCCTTGAAGCTCAGCATCGTACCTCTTTACCCTCAGCGCGTCTGTTCTATAATGGCACAAAGCAAGGGATGGGAAAGATGTTGTCTTTTTCATCTTCCTGCCTTTTGTTAACATGTATAAAGAAAAAGAGGAGAGAGAGGAGGAGGGTGCAGAAGAAGACGCCGAGGGTGCCTGGGATTGGACCCGGTCCCTGTTCACCCAATTAAAGGAATCTTGTGCTCAAAGCCCCAGTCTGGCAACATGTGTTCTGACATTTGTCTTCGTGAGTGTTGTGATACAGCTCCACGAAGCTAAAGGATAAATTAGTAGCCCGCCCAGCTTCAGAGACCGGTTGCTATGTATGATGCTGGCTTGAATTTGTCAAGAATCATGAAGACGGCATGTGCCTCCCTCTATTCCTGACATTAACACCCTGATATCCTGAAGAAACGTAGATAGATGAAAGCACATTCTTTTAACCACTGTTTTGTGTTGATTCAAGCTTTCTGGACATTTTCTTTATTTACCCTTTGGTTTAGACAATAATACTATTTTCTGCATATTTTACCCACCGGAACGATTTTTACCAGGGGACCCCCCTCGAATCGTGAATGGGATAGTTTTGTAGTGAAAACCTGGTAACCCTAAGTGTCGCAAACATTGCAGAAATTACATTTGTAAATTTTATTTCTTAGTTTTTGTGATTCAACTTTGCGTAATTTTGATCAAAATGTCAATGAACCTCAAAAATTGAACTCGATTGTATAGATTAATTTCAGTTTGGTTTACCATTTTGATTAGAGATGCTGATCTTGGGCAAACATTTTTTCAATATTTATGCTGATAAAATAATTGTCATATATGAGTCACATCTGATTTTCTGATTGAAATATTCTCATAATTTGGAATATGTTGGTTTACAAAACCATTGCAGATAATCTTATATACTGTATCTATTTTAGTATTTATTCTTAAGAATATTTCTGCATTAAATGGGAATGGTGACCAGCGTAGCAAAACTGGCTGAACCAATGGCGTGAGTTTGGGGTGGGGCTATTTGTTTGTTCGACCGATGGGAGATGGGGGGTGTTTTCAGGAAATGTTTTTCTTTTGGTGTGGTAAATTTAGCAGAAATTACACATGTAAATCTTGTTTCTTAGTTTTTGTGATTCAACTTTGTGTAATTTGGATCACAATGTCAATTAACCTCATAAATTGAACCAGATTTGAGATGGAACCTTTGGTTTCCCATCTTGACTAATGGTGTGTTCACACCAGACACGAATTAAGTGTTAAGCGCTAGTGATTTACATGTTAAATCAATGCAAAGACGCAATAGACATTCTGCAGCACAATTCGCACCAATGACGCTGCGTGAATTGAGCGTTTTGGGCGTTTGACCTGGGTAACGTGTGATTTACGCGAATTGCACGAGTTGAAAAATCTGAAATTTGGCGAAAATTTTCGCCGTTTGAACCAATCTTGCTCCAGTAGTGACGTGATTAGACGTAGTGAGCGGAGGCAGATATCTGAAACAACGATGGAGGACAAAATCATTGTCGCTGTATGTGGATAGCCGGAGCTGTACGATATATCTTCACAAAGTGAATTTCACGCACAAATGAAGCGAGTAAACTCAAAATGTTCAAGCGTCCAGCTACGCACAAATAACGTGATTTATTCGCACAAGTCATGTCTGCTGATCCTGGGTCAACAATTTTTCGATGTTTATACTGATAAAAATTAGAATTTAAAGCTCACTTATGATTTACATTTGATTTGCTGATTCAAATATTCTCATATTTTGGAATATGTTTTCATATGAAACTCTGGCAGATAATCTTATATACTGTATATATTTTAATATTTATTCTTATGAATACTTATGCATTAAATGGGAATTATGACCAGCCCAGCAACACTGTCTGAAACAATGGTGTGAGTTTGGGGTGGGGCTATTTGTTTGTTAAACCAATGGCAGATGGGGGAGTGTTCAGGAAACCTGTTTGGTTTGAACCGTCATTGTTTTGTTTGGTATCGCAAACATTCCAGAAATTACACTTGTAAATCTTGCGTAAATGATGACCACAATGCCAATGCCATTGCCATTTTTCTGTTTGATTTACAGTCTAGATTAGGGATGCTGATCTTGGGTCAACAATTTTTCAGGGTTTTAAAATAATAATTTAAAGATAATGCATGATTCACATTTAATTTCCTGATTCAAATATTCTAATATTTCAGAATATGTTTGCTTACGAAATTCGTACAAATAATCTTATATACTATATTTATTTAAATATTTATTCTTGTGGATATTTATGCATTAAATGGGAAACGTGACCAGCCCAACATAGCAACACTGGCTCAATCAATGGCATGAGTTTGGGGTGGGGCTGTTTGTTTGTTCAACCAATGGCAGATTGGGGTTGTGTTTGGGGGAAACCTCTTTGGTTTGAACAGTCTTTTTTTTTGGTTTGATGTCGCAAAAATTGCGGAAATTGTACTTATTTGTTTTTGTGATTCAACTTCTGTGTAATTTTGACCACAATATCAATTAACCTCACAGATTGAACTAAAATATATAATAATAATAATATAATAATTTCATATTTATATGAGAGAGAGAGAGAGAGAGATTGTATAGATTAATTTTACTTTGGTTTACTGTCTTGATTAGAGAGACTGATCTTGGGTCAACAATTTTTCAATGTTTATACTGATAAAATAATCGTTTAAAGTTTATATATGAGTCACGTTTGATTTCCTGATTCAAATAGTCTCACATTTTTCAATATGTTTGCATACGGAACTCTTGCAGATAACCTTATATACTGTATATATTTAAATATGTATGCATTAAATATTCATTTAATGCAGTCTTTAATGCATTTTGGATGTTTCCATAATCAAAGTAATTTGCATAAATCTGTCCAGAAGATTCCCGATTCTCACATTTTGAACAACTTTTACAATTTGAACAATTTCTTACAGATAATCATTATATATACAGGTAGATATTAATTTAAGTTTAAATCTTGGTTAGGATCCCCAGTATTATACAAAGTAAAGATGAAAGGTTATTTACAGCCCATTTTACTGTATGCACATGTAATATATTCCATAAGTCCAAGTGCAATGGAAACATTTGAAAGTATGGGACCCTTAAAGTGTTAAAAAATACTTTTGATTTTATGCTGACTTTAAGGTTCCTAAACCTAAAACAATCCTTCAGAACCCTTGGAATTCTATTAAAACTAGAACATAATTTCTCACTCATAGTATTTAAAGAGTCTTATGATGTTTATCCTAACCTTATGCACTTTTAAAAGTCATTCTAATATATTTTTAATCCACGTTGACTTTACATTAGCCCATTCCTGACCTGTTTTGTTGAATTTACTCAAAAAGTATGTGCTAAACCAGTGTCGAGACGTTCCCTTAGTGACATCAGTGGCTCCATTCAGTCATTCGCTGAGATTAATATGAAAATCCACCAACATACACACACAAACAAAACACAACAAACATTCGTCTCCCCCCACATGAATACATGCACATCCCTCGACCTTTCCAAGACCCGCACACCTCTGGCCTAGTATTTGCAGAGCGTGCCGCTGATAGTAGGCCATCTTACGCACCTTTTGGGATGGTGTGTGAGTTGTGTGTGTGTCTCTCGCAAGGTGAGTTGCAGCTAGAGGAGAAGGCAGGCTTGCGGTCAGCAGGGAGCGACTGGGCCGCGGGGGAAAGGCTCTTAACTTCTGTCAGGTACAAATAACCACGCCATTTTTCACCTCCTGATTTTGAGCGCCGCAAGTCTCCCCAGTCATTTGAACTCTACACACATCCCATGATTCAATTCTGACTCTGGACACTTTGAGAGGTACGAGCGCATCAGATCTGAAAACAACACAGAGGCCCGTCCGATACATGTGATCTGTGCTCATGTGCTCAGGCTGTATTCTAATAATTGCATAACATTGCCAAGAGACGTGGAGCTTTAGTCAAACTGGTGCACTCTATATTAGGGATCAATTCATTTAGTCCAAAATAACTAACAGGTTAAAATGTTGGACATGCTTGAATTATTTTATTAATTAATTCTAAAAAAAAATGCATATAAGGACTTGTGCTAATGTATGTAAATGCTTAAAATATATATATTTTTAAATAAATGCCCCCCACAAAACAGCTTTATTTATTTAAAACAAATGTTTTATTTTTTATTTTTATTATTTCTTGCGATGAGTTGGACTTAAATATGTCATATATTTTAATGACATTTTTAGTACATGGCAAAGTATTTTTTAAAAAAACACAACCAATAATAATAATAATAAAAGAATCCATAATCCTGACTTATAAAATACTTTAAAAACATAAAAAAACTTATAACCACAATTTTATGACTGCTAGTTTTACTTGATTTAATATTTAATTTTTGTAATAGAAAGAATAACAAATCATGATTTTAATTTGAAAAATTACAAAAATAACGTTTTTGTAAATATATATATATATTTACAAAAACGTTATTTTTGTAATTTTTCAAATTAAAATCATGATTTGTTATATATATATATATATGTTTGCTCTTGTGAGTGTATATTACTTTTAAATTGATTTAATTTCTCCTTTTCTTAATAATAATAATAGCTTTTGCCTTGGCAATTGTTCAACTGTTTACATTTTTTTCAAAATAGTCATGTTACACAACTTGACATTTTTGTATTATATCGTCAATTTAAAATGTATTTTATCCTTTCATGTGCTGACATGAACACTTTTATCCAAAGCAACTTAATGTGTACATTTGATCAGTTCATGAATTGCCTGGGAATCAAACCCAGGACCTTGTTGTTGCTAGCGTCATGCTCATTGTTCGAGATGGAGGAACTAGATTGTCATGAAACATGCGCAGTTTGTATCTAATTAAATATTAGTTGAATACATATCCCACCTACAAACATTAAAATGTTGTTTTTCTGTTTGAGCCAAACAAGTTATTCAAATGTAGCTGTTGTTGCAGATGATTTTGACACTTTTAGCATCTCAGAGCTGCTAGATGGTGCTGTTTGGTAGCATTGCCTGGTTACACCACAGACACCTTAAGTGGACTCACAATGCCTTGTTTCTTCATTTTACAATGTATATTATTAGCACAGACTCAGTCAAATAGCATACATATATATTTGGTCTGAAACAATGTAGAAAGCACAGAGAGCTGGATTAATGTCACTGAGTGAAACTCTCTCTCGCATTGCCCAGGAGCCCTTCTGTGTGTGTGTGTCTGTGCGTGTGTACGTGTGTGTGTGTGCGTGTGTACGTGTGTGTGTGTGTGTGTGTGTGTGTGTGTGTGTGTGTGTGTGTGTGTGTGTGTTTGTGTTGGTGTCAGATGTCTGTCTGTCATGCTGCACATCAGTCATTACTTTGAACTACCACAAACGTGTCACTCCATCTCTCAGTTTGATGTCTGCGTCAGATCCGAGTTTTACAAACAATGGAGGCGCTCTGTGTTTCTGCTCTGCTCTCCGCATTAGCCGCAACCTTTCTGAGCTGTAGAAACACAACACAACTTATATAAAAAATGGCATTATTATTTTTACTGATGAAATAAAGAAGGATTATATAGTCTTTGTCTAGAGGAATATATAGAGGGAATTGAACCCATGACCTTGTTGTTAGCTAAAACCAAAAAATAGTCAGTAAATGGGATTCATGTTATGTTTTGCTGATAAAATGAAAGAGTTTATGATCTCAGGATTAAATACATATGGCAAAAATGCATCTTGCATTACATTCAAAGGATATATTAGTTACATGAGAATCGACAGTAACCAAATCAGTAACCAGGATTTATTATATTTTACTAATGAAATTAAGAATGTTATACTTTTTAAAAATATATAATGTATAAAAGAGAGAGAGAGAGATTATTATTTTTAATATTATCATTTTACATCATGACGTTTCTTTGTTTAATTCTTTCAAAATCCTAAAACTTTCAGGTTATTTGCAAGTTTAAATCATATTTTTAAATGAGGTTTTCAGTATAATCCCAGAGGTTTATATATATATATATACAGTATTTAACTTATAGATTTTGATATAATATTTTAATTATGATTCAATATGAATCTCCATTTCAATACGTTGCTAATATTGTGGTATCCAATATTGTCAATATTTGCTGATTGATTTAAATATGCACATTTTCCACATATGTGTATAAATAAATAAACCAAATAATAATAACGATGATGATGATGAAGCGAATGTTTTACAAATGAATTCAACCCCTAAATGAAATATTAACTTTTTTTCAAATACACCCATTTTCTCTTGATTTTCTCTTCTTTTTTAAGAGCACTGACCAGAGTACGATCAAAAAAATGCCAGACTAAATAATTTATTTTGAACAGAAATCATTCTCCCTTGGAAGCAGTCAAAAAGTCAAATCCCTCAATTTTTTTCCATAGCAAAAACGGCTTGTGTTTTCATTTATTTTACAAAAATGTTAAGTCCAAGAAGATTAAACTCTGTACATTTCCATGTGCAAAGCCAAAGCATATATATCAAAAATTAAATGATCATTTTAAACACATAAACGATCAGTCTTCAGTTTTTTTGTTATGCCAAACACCAAAAATAAGTTTTGAGCTAAAAAAAGCCTATATCCTTTCTTATTTTTTTATTTGGCTGTAAACTTTATCTGAAGGGTGTCCTGTCTGGGGGCCCGCGCTGTCCTCTTCAAGTGCTCTCTTGATTTGAAATATTGTCTTACATAATGAGGGAGAAAAATAGAGCGGCTCTGCACTCCTGCGCCGGTGTCAGTTTAATCAATCATTTTTAAACACAGGCAGGCATGGAGAGTCTCCCGCCCGGCATCCGCCGCATCCTTCCCCTGCTCCGGTCTAGCACGGCGGCAGCAATTCATCATCACTCAAAAAATGAAAGCGCCTGTGTATCAGACTCGTCCTTGCCTCTTCTTGGATTTAAACACAGGGGTGGGGGCTGATGGGAAGGGTGGCAGTGGGCCGATGGCGGGAGATGATCAGTGATGTAAGAAAAGAGAGTTTTCCCTCTGCTCTCTTTTTCTTCCTTGTGCTCGTTCTCCTGTCTTTCCGTCTACTTTGCTCTACTTTCCTCTTCGCGGCATTTTGAAAGCACGGGACGTGGGAGGCCAAAGGTTGGGATGGCAGGAGGTTGAGGGGTCGGTGCGCAACTAGAATGGGGGCAAAGAGGAAGCGGGCTTCATCTTGCGGACTTTTCCCTGTGGAAAGTTTGGAATGGGCCGTTTATAAGTCTCACACACTCAATTACACTCACTTGTCCTTTCAACATATGAATTTTGGATCCATTGGGATTGTCCGTTGGTTTGGAGAGGAAACCGTACAGGTGAAAAGTTCAACCTGTCTATTTTCAATGGGAAAACACTTACAGGCGGTAAATTTTCAATCACGTTTGGGAATTTCAGGCCATGAAAAGCAATTACAAACTGTGATGTCTTCTTCAAAGTGTCTTGTTTGTTGTTTTAACGTGACTTTACATGATGTTTGCGTTCTGTGGTCACACCCGTGTAGGTCAAAGACTCGTTGAGGGTTTGTATCGGTGTTTCATCTTACACTCCAACACACAACGCACACACACTGACATTTAAAACCGGTCTGTGGATGTTCCCACATTATCCCTGGTGGATTATCCCGCTCTGCATTTTTTGCACCGGGAAATGTCGCCCCATGGACTAATTATCCCCAAGTAAATGCATAAACATGGCAGGCTGTGATTCCGCTTACTTTTCCTACTCCTCACTGATCTCAACCAGCCGCATGACTCTAAACATGCTTATTTTACTCTGCTTGCAGAGCGCACAACACAAGCCGACCAGTTTGTTATTTCATATGGTCATGAAATACACTTGCACTCATTTCACTTGTTTTATTTGCATCAGTGTTTAATTTAATGGTCTGAAAGACACTCTTAGTCTTAGAGACAAGAACCAAGAGGAGTGTCTGACAATGCAAACAAAGTAAAACCTCTAGAAAAATCAATCATATGCGCAAGTACCCATGTAAACAACGTGCTGATGAAAGCATGTTTATCCTTTGGGGATGTTGAATGCTATAATTATTTTTGTTACACAGCAAGTTATCAACCTGTTTTGTTCCAAAATCTAATGTATTTTGTTATATAGACAGGATTTTAAGGAATCTTATTTGAACTCCAAACACAAAATAATGTTTAGAATGTATTGCGACGATCTCTGAAATAGCTCCGCCAACTACAATGTCCAGTAAAATGTCTGAATAATCAAAATCCGGTAAAAGATTTTGTGGTGTGTTCTGCCGAATGTTCAGCAGTTCATCCCTGGTAAAACTGATCTTGTTTGAGAAACAAAAAAACAGGAAAAACAAACAAAAACATTACAAACTGTCAGGATTGTGGACTGTTTTGTGTGTGTTTTGCTCCCCACGTGTTCCCTGTGATCCTGTTTCTCCCTCACATAAATTGTTAATTTGATTCCAGGTGTGTCTCGCTTTACCTCGTTCCACCTCTACGTCTACCCTCCGTTTTGTTTCTGTGTTTTACTCCGTGTTTTTTCTTTCCGTTGTGCCCCATGGATCCCCTCGTCCGGCCCGTTTTCCTCCTCCTCCTGCTGGAGCAGGGGGACATATCTCTCGAGGACCATACTAGACTGTTCCAGATGTTAGCAAATGCAACCAGCTATCCGGACGACACGCTCTGCTCATTCTATAATGCAAGCCTGAACACTGCTAGCAAGAGCGCTGTTGTCCGAAGATGGTCCTCGAGAGGATTTCGATGCCTTCGTGGAGTGGACTCTAGTGAGAAATGGATCGCCCCTCACCGTCTCTCCCGAGGATGACCTCGCCAGATCCACTCCAGACCCAGAGCCCAGCCCACCATCTCCCCCCGGAGACCCCGCACCAGCCCGAGCCCACCGATGATGGAGAGCCATTTCCCTCCGCGAGCCAGCGCAACGCCGAACGACTAAGTAGAGGATCAACTCGAAAGTTGAGCCCAACGCGTCAGACCAGATGCGAGAGCCGACGACAGTGTCCATCACGAGGGAGCAAGCTGTGGATGGTGTGAGTACGGAGTGGAGCTCTGCCCCCTGCACCATGGCTGAGGGTGAGCTGATGATACATCTGGGACTGTTGTACAGGGAGGGGGCTCCCGATCTTCCAGTACCTGCTCCTCAAAAGTACCCTCCAGTGCCCGCTCCTCGAAAATGCCCCCCCCCCGCCCTCAGCCTCCTATCTATGTGGTGCGAGCCCTTGGGTCTGCCATCCTCCAGCGTCGCCGGGGCTGGAGTATCCCTCACCTCCACCTCCAGCCTCCTCGGCCTGGACTCCACCAGCTCCACTGGGCTCCCTCGTCCCTCCGGCTCCACCTTGGTTGGGCGTCGACCCGCCATTGCCTCTGGACTCCTCTCCTCTGGCTGCACCTCGTCGCTCCGTCCCACCGGCTCCGCTGGGCTCCATTCCTCCAGTCTGCTCCACCTGGGTCCTCAGTTGCTCCACCGTGGATATCCGGACTTCTGTCTGAAAAGCCCCAGTCCTTTGAGTTAGTATTTGTCGGGTCTCTATGGTCTTGCTCGTGTGTCTTTACTGTTTCCTTGTGATTTACCCCTTTGTTCTGGAATAAAAGAAGGACTATTCATTTGATCCCTGTCTCCGTCATCTCTCCTACACAGAGTGTGACACAAACACTGAAGAGCCAAGCACTGTAGCTGCCATGAGCGGTGGCATCTTGTTGTTGGTCATTGTGATCTCATGTTCAAATAATTCAGGTACACACATTTTGTTTCAACATTAGTTTACTTACAAGCCAAACCTCTATATTCAGACAGCATTGTTCATTTTAAAAATGCTTTGTCAACATTTAGCAGTCAATTGACTTTTAATTTACTTCTCAATGGCCAAGTAGACCACAGGCATCGCAAGATCTTCACAACCTCTTCTGTAACCTGCTTCAGTTTATAGTAAAATATTGAGAAGCTTGAGCTGTTGAGATTTTTGTGGTCATTCCACTTACTGCTAATAGCATGTGGAAACATAAATCAGCAGGACAAAGCTGGGCATTTTTGAAGAATTACACTCCATTGTGTTTGTTGCGAAAAAGTGTGCAATATTGTAAAAGAAAGTCACTAGTTCTTCTTTTTCTGAATCCCTCCCTGGACTGTTTGGATTTGTATAAACCTCCAGAAAAAGAGGCATGATTGAGAGGAATTCAAAGTCATATTTCCTCATTATTTTGTTTATGGGCTGAGGATGGGGCCAAAGGTTTGGAAGCCTGTATAAACTCTGCTTCCAAAGGAAGGTTGAAGGATTTTACATAAGAATGGCAGTGTAAACAGTTCTTGAATTAATTGAGGTTTCTTCCGTAAATGGTTTTCGATTGTTGATTCTTTCAAAGCCAAATCACTTAATTTAAAGTCAACATTAAATCATAACTGGCCATGTCTTAAAACACTTTCTTGGTATTACTCTGTACGTTATTCCAAAGAAAAACAATGTCCTTCGTAATTGTTCTTTAAAATGAAATAAATTATTCCATCTCTGAAACCGAAAGGTCGAGGTTTAGCTTGAGGCTGCATTATCCCCTGCTGGTAGATGCTGTAACCACACCATTTGGACCCAAAAAGCATATTTCTTCAAGTAAAAAAATACGAAAATACAATTTTAAGCTAGAAACATAAATTGTTGGGACTGAACAAGTTGCTATGATGCCAGTTAGCACCCAATCATTATGTAATTTCCTGTGGCTCCAACGTGATTAGGTGATTGTTGTTTGATTTCTATAACATGGAAAAAGCTAAAACAATGAGTATTTAGCCTTCATTTTATTACTTCAGCTTTCAAATTTTAAGTTTATTCATTAATTTTTTTAGGTTTTCATCTAATATTTATTTATTATTTCCACTTTATTTCAATTTAAGGAAAGTTGACCCAAATATGAAAATTAGCTGAAAATGTACTCACTTATCCTCTGCATTGAATGGGTGTCGTCAGAATGAGTCAAAACATCTGATAAAAACATCACAATAACCCACAAGTAATCCACATGACTCCAGTCCATCAATTAACATCTAGTGAAGTCAAAAGCTGTGTTTTTTTAAGAAACAAATCTATTATTAAGACCTTTTTAATCTCAAACTTTTTTTCCAGCTAAAATACAAGTCCTCTATTCATAATAATATTTCTCCAGTGATGGTGAGAAAAATTTCGGCAAATTGTCATTTTTGGGTTAACTATTCCTTTGACATAATGATTTTTAATAGTTAAAGTTTTAGTTAGCAACACTGAGTAGTTGGTAGTAGCTGAAAAACAACAGATGCTAACAATGCTAACTACATTTTTAATGCTGCTAACCTTCAAATCCTCTTTCTTAATGAGATAAACAAGCACACGCACACCATTCGAGGTGCAGGTCAGGAGACACCAAAGTTGCATGGAGAGGATATGCGACCTCACACTTACTTGCAAATAAAACTACGTTATTTAATTGGATTAAATACATTTTAATTCAATTCAATATTATTGAATTAAAGTAGTTTTATTTGCAAGTGAGTGTGCAGTCATTTGTCCTCTCCAAGAAAAGCACAAGGGAACAATAACATTACAGGAAACAATAACAGACAAAAGACAAGTGAAACACAAGGGCATATACACAAAGGGGGCTAACAAGCTTAACAAGATAACAAGACCTCTGGGGAGATCAATCAAGGGGAACCAATGAATGGACTACAAACTGACTACAAACAGAGCACAGGAAACACTTAAACAGAAAAGTCCAGACAAGACACAGGGAACATGTAAAATAGCCCCCAGCTAAGAAACAAAACAAAATAAACAAGTTAACAAAAGTTAACAAAACAGAAAACACACCACAAAAACTCCAGGATCGTGGTGGAGCAGAGGCGGAACAGGCGTAGGTATAATGGTCCAGACCCATGGAGTGGAAGAGGGTCTGGATGCTGTGGAGTAAGTGACCAGGGAGAAACTGGCGGAGTTGGAAATCAGGGAGGAGCTGAAGAATCAGGCGGTCAGGGCACAGCTGAAGACCAGGGCAGAGCCGGCAGATCAGGCTGTCAAGGTGGGGCTGGAGACCAAGACGGAGACCACCAAAGCAGCATTGGAGACCCCCAAGATGGAGCAGACGAGGCAGGAGACTACCACTCTGGATCAGGTGGAGTTTGAGACCTCCACGACTGAGCAGAAGCCCACCGTGGCCAAACAGACGGAACTGTCACAGAGGGCCTCTGTGGCCGTGACAGCGCAGCCTTCAGAAACGGCATCGGGGTTCAGAGACGGCCTCCTTGGGAGTTTCAGCAGCGGTCTGTCGTCGCCTTGAGAGATTCTATAATGGTCGCTGCCATCTCGGGACCAAACACACAAAGTGACAACAGCCAACTTTGTAGGTGTACTACATATATGGCACAGGTATGACAATTTTCCAAGCGGATACATTTTCCAAGCATATATCCTATGTACAGTACACACAACCTGACCCACATCTGCATGTCCTTACCGTCTAGACATTATGGTGCTTAATTTGTATGCCCCTCATTAACTAGAAGTCAGTTAATGAGGATGTTTAATATCTTCAGAGAAAGCGAGTGTCACTACGAGATGAGAGAGAACAAATGCATACGCTTCCACCAACGCAACAGTGTCAGAATTCATTCAAAATTACATTTCCAAATTCAGATTCGTGAGAGAGCCGTAATTACTCCAAAATCAATACGCATTGTTGTAAGATAATGAAAATGGTCTGTTGAAGACAAAAGCCAAAGGTGCAGATTATCTCCCGAGGGAGGGAAAAACATATGAAGAAGTAAGAGGAAAATGGATCTGTAATGACCATCCTGACAGAGACCGTTTGTGTTTTTAGCCGATGTAAAGGTAATATGTTGTTTTTTCAATGTTCCATATCACCTCGCTTTTCACTGCTTCTAATTCGGTAAAGACCACGAGAGGTAGAAACCAATGTGACCGAACCAATGCCGTAATAGCCAATTATCCAGGTGGAGGAGATGTAGTTTGGAGAGCTACCAAATTACACAACCTTAAAGGCAACGATGGATTCGCAAACAGGTTTTGATTGGTCTGACAGTCTTGCAAATGTATTAGTGCGTGTATGAATCCTGCTACTGTATTATGAAACATACCAGCAACAAGAAAGTGGTTGTGAAAACAAAAAATATCACAAAATACAAATTCTTATACACAATCAATTGAGTATACTATTACTAATAATGTTAATAATAAATTCTGATGAACACAAAGCCCAAACAAATAATGTACATATTACATATTATATATTTTGAATTATGTTCAATGCAAAGTAATTACAAATAATAAATAATATTAATAGCAATGTATATTTTATATAACATTTTGTATAGTATAATTGTTTTATTATAACTTACATAAATACTATTTTAATAATTGTATTTGATTATTATTAAGAAGAAGAAGAATCATCATAATCACCATCATCATCATAAATTCTGGAAATTTTTTAGAGCTTCTGATAACCACAAAACCATTCTTTTCACTCCCAATTTTTTTTAAATACTTCAAATTTTTCTCATTTAATATCCTGTAAAAAAACAAAACACACATATGAAATAGGTGGCAAACACTGTTTCATGTCAACTTTCCAGTAAGAATTATTTTTGAAAACCATGGTAAGATTGACTTATTTGAGTTTGGACCAACATATTTTCATCTTTTAATACCACAGAAGTGCAATTCCACACAGAAACGCTGCTGCGACTGATCTTTCGTCACTGCTGAGCTGACTATCATCTCTAAAACGAGGAGAAATGAGAGGCATTATTTGCCTGACAGGCTTGTTTAAAGAGTAAATGAGAAAACATGTGAGCAATCATTGTGAGGAACACCCAGACATCATAAATGCTTTTAAATCAAGGGACCTGAAGTCAATAGGCCAAGCAGAGTATGTAGAGATGATTTTGAGGGAAAAAAACACAAAGATTAGATAATAGTAGCCTAGTAATGGGAAATAATAATAGCAGAAAAAAAGATAATGCAATTCTGATGGCAGATGCACAACAAAAGCTTCAGGCCGAACTAATTCAGAATGATTGGTTGATTAAAACACAGACTTTTACTTTCAAATAACAAATTACTGGCCACACAGATCAGCCAAAACTGACAATAAATAAACAAATAACAGTCACTTTATCATCACTTGTTAGAGGTAGATCAATAACGGTCATAAGAGAGTCTATACGTTTCCAACAACAACAAAAAACGATATAGAATTTCAAATTACCACAATGTGTAATATGTAATAAGTTAAACATAATATTAAAATAACATTTATATTAATAATCTAATATATATATTTGGACACTGACACAATTTTCATACATTTGGATTTTGTCTCTGTATGCCACCAGAATGGAATTAAAATGAAACAATCAAGATGAAATTGGAGTGCAGACTTTAAGCCCTAATTTAAGGGGTTGAAAAAAAATCGAACACAAAAAGTTTAGCAATTACAACCAGGGGCTCAAATGTAATTGGACAAATAAATATAATGTTAATTTTTAATATGTCGTTGAGAATCCTTTGCATGCAATGCCAGCCTTAAGTCTGGATTGGCATCACCAGAGACTGGGTTTCTTCTCTGTGATGCTTTACCAGGCCTTCACTGCAGCTGACTTCAGTTGTTGTTTGTTTGTGGCTCTTTCTGCCTTTAGTTTTGTCTTCAGCAAGTGAAATGCTGCTTGATCGGGTTGAGATCAGGAGATTGACTTGGCCATTGCAGAATATTCCACTTTTTTACCCTCAAAAACTCCTGGGTTGCTTTTGCTGTGTTTTGGGTCATCGTCCATTTGTACTACCTTTATGAAGCGCCGCCCAATCAACTTTGCTGCATTTGGCTGAATCTGGGCAGACAGTATATCCATATACACAGAATTCTTCCAGCTGCTTCTGTTCTCTGTCACATCATCAATAAACACCAGTAACCCAGTGCCACTTGAAGCCATGCACACTCATGCCATCACACTGTTTCACAGATGATGTTGTATGCTTTGGATCATCTCCATACTTATTTCTTCCTGTCATTCTGGTACAGGTTACTATTAATTTCAGCCTTCCAAAGAATACTTTTGAAGAAGTGGTCTGGCTTTTTTTTTTTTTTTTTGGAAAAGCGTAATCAGGCCTTATTTGCACCTTGTGGTGAACCCTCTGTATTTGCTCTGATGAAGTATTCTCTTGATTGTACACTTTGACAGTGACACGCTTACCTCCTGGAGAGTGTTCTTCTCTTGCTTGGATGTTGTGAAGGGGTTTTTCTTTACCATGGAGAGGATCTTCTGATCATTGAGTCAAATGTCCAATTACTTATGGTCCCTTGAAAAAGAGGGGAGGTGCATATTAACTACTATTCCTTAATCTTTCCTCCAATTTCGATCAGGATACCCTCAAATTAAAGCTCAGAGTTTAAGCCCATATTCATTATATAACTGTAACGTGAATATGCTTTGGTCAACAGCTAAAATAATAAAAATTGTGCCTGTGTCCAAATATATATGGACCTAACTGTACAAGTGTCACAACACAGGCAAGGGACACAGAGGTAAGTGGTTAAACACAGAGCTTTATTGACTGATGAGCGAGGGTGAATCTGGTGCAGACGAGAGGTGATTATGAGACTGAGTATTAATGTCCGAATGGCTTAGCTTGCAGTAATGGATCTTTGCTTTGTCTGAGGATGAGGATGAGGATGAGGATGAGCCGGAGCGGAGGAGCACTGGCACATCTAGTGTGAGTAAATACAGGTAAGTTCAGATAGCGAGAGTCTGGTTTGGTTCAGGGTGTGAATGGTAGACCGAACGAGGAGGGAGTGAGGAGAGTGTGTGGATAAAGGGGACTCTCTGACAATAAGTATGTGTTTATTGTATTTTATACAACATTATCTAATCCTTTTACTATTAATTTATTATATATTCCACATTGTGGCCTATTGACCTTATACTATATAATTTCATTTGAATGTATATTATTATTTATAGAACTACATAGTATTTTTATAATTACTTTGAAAGTATAAATTATACAATTATATAATATTTGTAATAATATTTTAAATGACTTTACAAAGAACATAGAAATTCATAATACAATTTTAATACATGCAATATGTAGATATTTTTTTCCATATAAATATTTTATTTACATTTTATATTATATATTCTCATTTATAAGCACAAACTTGTTCAGCAAAGCAGTTCATTTAAAGTCGCTTGATAGATATCTTATGATTACATTCTAATTGTTTATAAGATTATGCTATGCCATTCTACACTGTTTAGTGGATGTGATTATACTGCCTTTTTTTTCCCAAGTAAGATTTTTTCCCTTATTTCTGGATATAAGTTCTGGTTCTGGTTATTTCTTCTCCGTGAATCCATTCCCTAAGTGAAATAACAACCGTTGCCATTATGTAGAGAAAAGCACAACAAGCAATTGTTTTCTTCCTGAGACGAACCATTTTAAAAAGAAATGTTACTGTAGCATGTCAAAGTCGAATCCTTATTGTGAAAATGAGGTGGCTGAAAACAGTCAAATGTTCGGGGGCTCTTGATATCTTGCCATTGCTTGAAGTTTGATCTTGCCGTACAGTTTGAAGCTGGAATATAACATGGCTAGAGGCCATCATCAGTGTAAACACACCGTCTCCAAACCTTGTGAGAGGCATGCCAGAAACAGCTGATCAAATCTGAAAAAAAAGAAGATTCATAGTGCAGCATTTTCAGATGGCTGTGATGGGTCTGAAATCACAGTAATTACAGGCTGATAAGCACAAGATTGGTGTCGGTTATTTTAACCAATCAGAACAATTTGTAGATGTACAAAATGTAACTTTAACATCACATTCTAGGTTTAACAAAGACACTTAATGGAATAGTTCACCCAAAAATTAATATGTGGTGAAAATGTAGTCACATTCAAGCCATCCAAGATGTAGATGGGTTTGTTTCTTCGTCAGATTTGTAGCATTCCATCACTTGATCACCAATGAATGCTCTGCAGTAAATGGGTGCCATCATAATGAGAGTCCCTAAAACATCACAATAATCCACTCCAGTCCATCAGTTAATGTCTTGAGGAGTGAATAGCTGCATGTTTGTAATAAACACCAAGATATTTTTAAATTCAAACAAGCGTTTTATCCACAAAATTGCTTTCTCCAGTGAAATAGTTGTCCCGTCTTTATCACGAGAGAAATATGCACAGACCAAGCACTGTTTACAAACTAAATCAGTTCTAGTACAATTAAGTTAGTGGATTTTGATGTGAGAGGACAACACTGTATGGACTTTTTCCCGTTATTATGGATTATAGACTCAATTATGAGTCTTTTGGCTGTGGATCTTTTTTAAATATGGGTATTTTGGTCAAAAGTGATGATTTAAAGTGAAAATAAATTTAAACAACTTTTTTATTACAAACATGTAGATTTTGCATCATGTTAAGATGTTAACTGGTGGACTTGAGTGGTGTGGATTACTTGTGGAATACTGTGATGTATTCTGGCGGCACCCATTCACTGCAGAGGATCCTTTGGTGATGCGGTACTAAATTGCTCCAAATCTGTTCAGATGAAGAAATAAAAATTAAATAAAAATTGTCTGGACATCTAACAACTTTGCTTCAGTGGTCAGTTGCTTCATCCGAGGTTTATCTATGAAAGTGTTTTTACCAAAACTCCACGTGAAATGGCTTCAAACATGTTCTTGATCGCTTTTGGACACACTTCAGTATGACACTTTAACCCTAGAGCTTTTCTGGGAACTACTTCATTTTTCTGAGCCATTTCAGCAATGACAATTAACCAACTGCTAATTTTTTGTGGATATATGAAGTTAGTTCAAAGTTCACGCAGGTGTAGTTCATTAAATTAACATGTTCCACTAACATTTCACATAAACATTTCCAAATACTTCTATTATAATTTGAAACCTAACAAATGTCTTTTTGTAAAATGACTTGCTTGAAAAGTATGCCTAATGGTATTTAGTTTCATTTTATGTTATATAATTCAAAGACATTCATACTTATCATGAGTGTCCAAATAGGTCTACTATTGGGGTCAAAGCCTGATGCCGTTTTCAGGCTAATTTATTTGTTTAATAACACAGAGAGAAACATTTCATCTCATGTATTAAACTGATACGTGATAGGCTATATAATTTAAAATACATGACGTTGAGTACTTTGATTTGAGGAAAATGTTATGAGATATTAAAATACATCACTTTATTTATGTATTTTGGTTTTTAAAGACATTTTAACTAGCAATATCTGTTGATTTGAGTATAGTGCACCAAATTCGGCATATTCTACAACACTAATAAAATTGTAAAAATTAACAATGGTTTTACTACAAATAAAACCAAAAAAACATGGTTACTATAGTTAAACCACAGTAACCACAAATTAACCATGGTTTTGCAACACTAACCATAGTTTAACCATAATAGGCTATTTGTAGTAAAACTGTGGTTATACAATCAATATGCCAAAAAAAACACATGCACACTTTTACTACAATAAAACCATGGTTAATTTTCGTAAGGTGTTTTAGACCGCAAGCTTCACGAGACCAGCGAGAACCAATTGCGTTTGAGCTAAGTGATCACCTTCCCGCCAAATTTAAATTTGCACGTGTGAACAAAATTAGACGCTGTGGTAGAATATTAGATTTGTTTATAAGTAAACAACAACTTAGAGGTTGAGTTCTTGCTGGGGGGGTCCCGGACCTCCCATAAGCATTAAAGGGACCCCCATAACACCAAAAAAATATACTTGGGGTCCCCTGGCTTTTCAATAAAACTATAATACATGAAACTAGCAAAAATTTAATTAAATAAAAAAGATTTGATTGCTGTATGGCAATCAGAGGCATTCAGATTAGTCATCGCTGAATTTTGTTCAGACTTCCCCTGCGAATTCCCTCATCATAAGCAACAAAAGTGCAGATGTACCTACGATAAAAGTAAGAGATTAATTTATCATATAGACTATAAGAGAAGTTATGAGTGCTTAAACAATAGCTAGACTGACTGTGCTCATTTATAGAGCATTCTTTCACGGCATGATTCATTCTGAAAGAAATGCATTTAGAATGCTCACACAAATCAAGATATGGGGTCAGAAAATGTGTATATTTATATAATTTCATATAGTTAATCAATATCACAAGAAGAGTGCAATTTTTCCACAAAAATCTCAAATGGGATATAAATTTTATACAAAAAGTTGACATTAATAGACTTACGTTTTAGACACCATATTTCATATTTTTGCTCTATTTAGCCAACAAAAAGTGTTCCAAACAGCCACAGAACTGTTTTACATCCCTGAGCAACATGTTTCGTTCCTGAATGAATCAACTGTTTAAATGATTCGGTTCACTCGCAATGATTCACTTATTAACAGTGACTTGCTACCACCTGCTGGCAGTTTTAATTTCACATTTAAAGTACCTTTTCATTTTTTTTAATAATTTCAAATATCAGTATTCAGCGTTTTATGATTAAAATATCAAAACATTATTTATGCACTTGCAACTGCAAGTTAAATGCATTCTGGTCCTGGATTAAACAGTGTGTAAATACATATAAATACCTCTTCAAATGCAGCTTCTGTGTGCATTGCAAAGATAAATTTTGTTGATAATGATTTTATTTGTTTGGTAACAGCCCCAAACATCGTATTTTTCAATTTGACTTTATTGATTAAAATAATTTGAGCAAAATATGCACACTTCTGGAAAAAAAAGCTTTATAAAGGTCTAAATTACCATAACGGATAAAAATAACTGTAAACTTGTTGGAAAATATTAATTTCTGTCACTGCAGCGTAACGGACCACTCTGAATATAAAGCATATCAAAAACCGCAGGAGTCAGCTGTCCAAGGCAGTCCTGCAGCGCAACACAGTCAGCAAAATATTGCCTGAATATCGTTATCGATAAAATCCCAGAAAATATTGAGATATCATTTGATGTCTATATCGCACACCCCTAGGCTAGATATTTAATTCTTATTTGTTTAGTGATTGTTTGGAGCACATAATTCACTGATCATCGTAAAATGAGCTTTTATCTTAGAATTGGGTTTTCATAACGAGGACAAGACAAAAAATATGAATCATTTTATAATGGGGCGTGGGGGTCAGGTGAGGGGGACCCCCCAATAGCTTTGACACAATTCGAACACTGCATGCAGGTGAGTAAATGTTGACAGAACGATTTGATTGCTGTATGGCAATCAGAGGCATTCAGATTAGTCATCGCTGAATTTTGTTTTGACCTTCAGCTAAACTTCCCTGCGAATCGCTCATCATAAGCAACAAAAGTGCAGATGTACCTACGATAAAAGTTGAGATGCCAATTTATCATATAGACTATAAGAGAAGTTATGAGTGCTTAAACAATAGCTAGACTGACTCTGCTCATTTATAGAGCATTCTTTCACGGCATGATTCATTCTGAGAACCTGTATCTGCATTTAGAATGCTCACACAAAGATCAAGATAAGGGGTCAAGTTTGGCATATTTATATAATTTCATATAGTTAATCAATATCACAAGAAGAGTGCAATTTTTCCTTCACAAAATCTCAAATGGGATATAAATTTGATACAAAAAGTTGACATTAATAGACTTACGTTTTAGACACCATATTTCTACTGCGCTTTTTTACTGATTTAGCCAACAAAACCAAACAGCGACAGAACTTCTTTTCAGTCAGTGCGCATGCGCTACATTTGTGGATAGATGCAAGATACTGTTTAAATGTGGTTCACTTGAATGATTCACTTATTAACAGTGGAAATTTCTACCACCTGTTTTCACTGTTTTAATTTCACATTTAAAGTACTATATGGATTATTTTTAAATAATTGTTAAAATAAAGTATTCAGCATGTTTATTAACCCGTAATAATGAATAAAAACATTATTTATGCATTGCAATACCAAGTAAATGCATTCTGGTATCCTTTTCATTAAACCATTATTATTATTATGCCTATTATTATTCATGTTTTTTTATTGGAAATAAAGGCATAAATTTTGTTGATAATGATTTTGTGCTGTAACAGCCCTCAAATACAATTTGTGAAGAACAACTTAAAATTGGTCTAGAAATAAAACGCAATGTATAAAATGATCACCATTGAAATTATAATTTATAGAGTGACCAAACATAAGGTGAAAAAAATGCACACATAGATCTAGGCTATGCACATATATAGACTATAGGTCTCTCTCTCTCTCTCTCTCTCTCTCTCTCTCTCTCTCTCTATATATATATATATATATATATATATAAAATGATCAATATTTCTGTAATAAGTATTTGACTGGGTACAATTTCAGCTCTCATATGCAATTTTGCCACGGCTCATAAACCCAAAATATAGGTGCAGGGATTGTAAAAACATATATCATAGGATGCTGTCAGGATCGTCTAATTTGATCAGTTTTTGCACTTCTAGATGACGCATTCTGTGTTTTAAAGCGGAACATGTGCGTGAGTGTGTAATGACATGTGTGTCATTAGAAGACGGGCAAAGGCATGAAAGTGCCAGTGTAAAAGGTCTCACACACATCCATTCATCGGCTATTGACAGTGTGTCCCTGTTGAGCGGCTGCACTGGCGCTTCTCTCTAGCGCTGCCAGTGGACAATCAAACCTACACACCCACCTCTGTCTACACTCGCCTGTTCAACATTTCTTACTTCTGCTAGAAAAATACATAGCTACAGCAAACCTCTGAGCTCCGAATCGCATCGCGGCGCATCGTGATACACCAGCAGCAATAGCTCCAAAAGAATGCACAACATGGAGTCCCCTCCAGATCCAGCAAGCGACCCGGGCAACGGCGTCTCAGAGCCGGTTACCCCGGTCAGGGAAACCCCGGTAAACCTGGAGACCCTCCGCAAAGCTGAGCACCAAGCCCCGGTGCGCCGGCAGAGCTGCTCCAGCACCAACAGAGGTGAGAGACAGTGATTCTTTGTAATCGATACGACATTGGTTCTCCATGTATTGATGAGCAAAACTTCAAAGTGAATTCATTTTAACTTAAATGGCGCGCGCGGCGCGTCAAAATCATTCCAGCGCGCTTGGTTCACTGGAAAAGCGCGTGGTGAATCGGAATAAACGGCATTTGTGAAATATATAGGAATTGGGATGCTTTTAGAGTTGATGTGCTCGTATAACCGAATGATCCTGCTATTGTTGTGTGATGCATGACAGCTCTGACACAAAATAAACAGATGCGTTTATTAAAAAAAACTAAATTTAACAATATGAAAGTTAATTTCTGCATTTAAAAGGGGTGTGAAATAATACATACACACATAGGAAGATATCAGAATGTTATAATGTGTATTAGCTACACACAAGTCGAACTTATGTGGACTAGGCTATTTTAAAATGATCAAATTAACGACGCGTAATGTTCTTATTTTTATGTTTCTATGCTTTTTTTTTAAATGTTATATTTTTAAATTTCATCCATTAGTTGTCAGCATGCATTTACTTAATTTTTGCACTTGTTTGGATGCTAGCCTAGTTGGACGCATTTAGACACTAATTTAGCATATAAATGCTATTCAAAGGCATTTGGACTTCCCGCAATGCTTTAATATCTAATTTTAATTGAGATATGTCTAAATATGAGTGTTGTACAGTACAGCACAGCCAGTAGGTTTTGTTAGCCACTCCCCCTTCGGTGTCTCCATTCAACTCATCCAAGTTCAGTGCAAAATGTATCTGCGGTTATACAGACATAAAGTGAACGAGTGACACGACACTGCGTACAGTAACGTTGAATGTCTGTTCAGGTTGTTGTGTGTCGCGCTGAAGGGTATATTTAGAGGCTGATTTGGTGAATGTGGAATGTAAGCTGGTTATGTAACAAGTTTAGCCATAAACAGAGCTGGGAAAATCATTCGATATCTGTAATGTCGGAGTCTGGGCTTCAGAGTGTGTTTTGTATGATTACACTGGCGAATATGTGTAATACTAGTCATAATTGTCGTCTTTTTTATTGGTTTATGAAACAAAATAGTATATAAAATCGGGACTTGAACTCCGTTCCATTCGCTTTCAAAACGTAAACATTACCGCTGGTCTGTGAAGTCAGCCGCGCGTGTGTGTGGTTCTTGAGTTTTCATGTTTGTCGCAAATTAAAGAATAAGGAGAAATTATGTTGAATAGCGAAAATGAATTTTCTGGAGCTATAATAAATCTCTCCTGCTCTCTAGCCGTTGTTTCACTTTTGCAGCTTGGTACTTACCCAGCACGGTGCAGTTATGTAATAGCAGTCAGAAGAGGCAGGTTATAGGGAGGCATTGTCCGGATGGGAGTTTTTAGGCAAGTCTATGCCATTATTTTTATTAAAGAAGGAGATTGATTTTGAGACACTCCTAACCTGCTGACCTATAGCCTATTCACCCCTGCCCTTTACAGTAACACTAAAGTGCATCTGGAAGGGAAAGGCAAAAGAAAGAACGCCTCAGTCCTGTTATGTAACCCTTGTGTGAATGGGTGATGAGAAACAAAGTGTGCAGCGGGACTGTTCTCTTCGGCGGTGTAAGAAATCCACTTTGCTTTCGCAAGACTTGTGCTACAAGCACACCAGCACAGCCAATAGACCTGTGCAGTACTGGTGTCAATTTTTAGGCCGTTAAGAATGGCAGGGTTTGATTTATGACTAAAATAAGAGATTTGGTCATACCGCGTAAATGATACAATAATACCTTACATATGAATTTTGAAGCTTTTATGTTAGTTGCTATAGAAGCAATACAAAGATTTCCGATTCATCAAGGAGACTCAGTCGCATCCTTTAGATCAGGGATACTCAAGTCTGCAGAGTTTAGCTCTAACCCTGATCAAACACTCCTGAGCATGCTAATCAATGTCTTCAGGATCATTAGAAAATCACAGGTAGGTGAGTTTGATCAGGGTTCGAGCTAAACTCTGCAGGAAAGTGGATTTTACAAGCCAGATTTGAGTATCACTGCTTTAGGTTGTTGTAGTCCTTGTTTAGCCCTTTTTGCAGCTTGCTTATGTAAGATTCACATTAGAGAAGGAATGATATTCAAGTAATGTTAACCAGACACCTTAATTGACTCATAAATCAATTTAAATTTAACTTAAAAACAAACCCATAAAATGCTAACGGAGAGTAGATATTATATGGAGAAATTGTTATATGCAAAACATAATATTATTAATAGAAATAATACTTTATAAAAAAAATAGGCCAGTGCAAAATTACAATCTCAATTATGAATTTTACATTTAGTGATTTAGCCGTGTCTTTTATCCAAAGCGACTTTAAAATGAGGACAATAGAAGCAATCAAAATCAACAAAAGAGCAATGTGCAAGTGCTATGACAAGTCTCAGTTAGCTTAACGCAGTACACAAAATTTTATTTATTTATTATATAATAAATAAAAAGAAAACAGATTTTTCAATGCAATAGAATTGCCATTGAAATACTTATTTATTTATTGCTGTTTTAGATCAAGACGGTGTCAGCATATGTTCAATGAAACATGAGGTAAAAATCACTTATGTATGCATTTATATATTTATTTTACTTATTCATTAACAAATAAAATATACTTGGTGACTCAAAAGTGTACATGCTGCACATTTTTTGATATTGGATCTTGGACTTTTTGGCCTCAAGTTTCATTGAACTTGTTATTTGGTTTGCAGATTGTTCTTTATTCTCAATTTGAATTAACTCATCAATAATTATTTACCATTTTCTTTAGCACAGACAGAACTTTTTCCTGTTTGTTGGATACACCGTCAACTTGACTTTGACCCTTTTACAGCATTAATGCTTGGATAAGGCTATAGATATATTGGTTGCGATGCTCAACCGGTGCAAAAAAAACAACAACATGCATGTAAATGCATTGCTGTATAAGCTATTGTCCTTTTAATGTTGAATATTCTTCAGTTTAATTGTGCAGCCCTGATAGACACTGTAAGAGAAAGATAGCAAATGCTGCGATAATGACGTTTTAAATGTTTGCTGATTTGTCATAGCTTATGGTTTCTTTGGATCATATACATTATTATGACTTTTTAAGACTAAGTAAATCTCAAAGTCACACTCAAGTACATGTTTTAGCAGTTGTGACTGTTAATCATATTTCGGCTGCTTAAACACCTAAAATTGCGGTTTAGTCGGATCTCATAATTACGCACAGTAGGACGCCACATGCGAAACTGCTTTATTATTAGTTAACCATGCACGAGCAGTTTGTGGTTTTGCTTGTGGTGTGTCTGTGAGTTTATTTAGCTTTGGCTACATTGGCTGTGATTGTGGGTGTCAGAGGCAATCTCAGCAGCACACGGGTGAATTAACCACTTTCAGCGGATCTATGAAACGAAGCAAACCGCATTGCTTTGGTCTCAAGTGAAAAGAGAATATAACTGAGGCTCTTGGAAGAGTTAGGATGACCGGTTACATTTATGAAGAAAATAATTTATAGGAACTCTGTTTCTTTTCATTGAAATTAGTCTTTTATGGCTTTAAGTTGAGAGAGTGAGTTATTATTCAAGCTCAAACCAACTTTTTCCAGCTCTTATTAAGAAAGTCTATAATAATTTGAGGAAAGACGACCTTAAAACCGCCCTTTTGTTTTCAGGTCCGATTCATATTTTTCACAGTTTATGTAGCAAACATTTTGTTTGACCTAAATGTCCTCCAATGGGCTAATTTGTTATCAAATATTACTCGCATATTCAAGTTCAAACCAAATAACTCTTTCTGCCTTTTTTTATTAAGGACACATATAATACATTTTGAGAAAAGACAAACTTAAACTGCTCTTGGATTTAAGATCGCATTCATATTTTTGGTACCTTTTTGGATGGGAAATCTGATGTTTATGTAATAAATGTGTCATTTGACCTGATTGTCATCCAGTGGACTCATTTTATTGCAAATATTACATGCGTGTAATATCACAACTCAGAAAAGTAATCCACACCCATTGTGTTTCTCTTTCATTAAATGCATTTTGCCTGTATTAAATTAATTATAATCAATGCTATTTAAATGGTGCATTATGTATATGCTAAATTCAGTATTTAAAATGTGTTGTATTCTTATTTCAGATATACATTTTTCTATTTTTTTTTGCACAGATCCAAATGATTTAACAAAGTAAAAAATCAGCAAACAAGTTTTTTTATTGACATTTTGTACAACTTTAGTTGAATCGCATGTAGTTTTATTTCAGACACATTTATTTTTCTTGGTTTATTGCACATATATAAAATGATTTAACAACAACAACAACAAAAAGTAAACAATCATCCATTGTGGCTCAGTTTTTTTGCCAAACATCTGAAGTATTCTCCAAATTATAGTGCGTTGTTCAGACAGTACACTTAGCTTTGTCCACAGAAACCAACATCTGGATGTAAAGACTTTTAGTAAGAAACAAATGTTCCCTTTTGGTTTTGTTACACCATGCCCACACATGGCCTTTAACCGTACAATGTTTTTGTCTGTTATGGTTTTTACCTGTGCTTGTCCTCATCCACAGAAGAACTCAGAGCAGGTCAAACTTCACATTTGACCTTCTAGTAATCAAAAGGCAAAGCTGAAGAGCGGCAGATGCTGTTATAACCCCGAGTGTGACACTTGACATCTTGTTTAAAGCAGGTTCTTGAAGGATTACAGAGGGTCAGACAGGCAAGTTCACGAATGCTGAAATCATTTAGAGAGTGTGTTATTACTGCATTTGGCTTCCTCCAGTGCTCAAGGAGGGAGTTTGTAAACAGTCAGTATTAATGCTTTGTTTGTAGCTGTGGAGGTTCAGGCTTATAGCTTTTTTAGGGTTTTTGATCTTATAAAGGTCTTTTGCTTTCATTATACTTGTATAATCTTACATGGAAATGAAACTGGATGTTTGATTTTTAAAAAGGTGTAGAGCAAGATTTGGGTTTCTTAAAGGGATAGTTAATTTAAAAATTAAAATTCTGTCATTAATTACGCACGCTCATGTCTTTCCAAACCCGTAAGACCTTTGTTCATCTTCGGAACACAAATGAAGATATTTTTGATGAAATCCGAGAGCTCTCTGACCCTGCATAGACAGCAACACAACTGACATGTTCAAGACCCAGAAAGACAGCAAGGACATTGTTAAAATAGTTTCTGTGACATCAGTGGTTCAACCGTAATTTTACAAAGATAGTAAAATAATTTGTATGTGCTCAAAGAAAGCAAAAATAACAACTTTATTCAACAATTTCTTCTCTTTGTGTCAGTTCTCTTTTCCATATAATAAGAGTTTAGTGACTCATCTGTTAAGTCAAAATGGGACAAATCACTATAAAAGTTCATATTATGAGTAGAAGACGTATCTTGCGCACATGATATTTTTGTATGGAAATAAAATGTAAAATCTGAACAAGGATGCAGATACAACTTTGATTGAGGGGTAGAGTTACAGTAAAAAAAAAATTATCTTTCCACCAAATTTACATTTTCATTTTCATTACTCTAATGCAGCCAAAAAAGTAGTAAATATAGGTTCAACAAACATTGCTGATAATGTCTGCCCTTTATTTATGTTTAAAGACTGTTACTTTAAACAGAATCTAATGAGAGTCATCTTTATTAATTATGGGATTTACAAAACCTCAGAAATAATCCTTTAACAGTGATAAAACAAAACATTTCTTATTTCATTGCTTAATGCGGCTTATTATTGGATACCATTATATTTTTTTCAGAATTCTTTTAATTGAAAAATATTTATTTTAAATAATAAATATTTTGTAATATTATTTAACTCGTGTGCATAATTATAAAACAACTTTGCTGTTACTTGCTGAATTAAAGTATTCATTTGATTTATTATTAATCTCACTAACCCTAAAGTTTTGAATGGTAGTGTATCAAGGTTTCCACAAAATATTAAGAAGCATAATATTGTTTTCAACACTGATGATTATAATAAAAGTCTCTTGAGCAGCAAAGCAGCATATTATAATGATTTCTGAAGCATCATGTGACACTAAAGACTGGAGTAATGATGCTGAACATGTATTCAAACAGAAAACTGTTATTTTAAATTGTAATAATATTTTTACAGCTTTTACTGTATTTTTATCAAATGAATGCACCTTGGTGAGCAAGTGACTTCTTCCAAAAACATAAAAAAAGTCTGAATTATTCCAAACTTTTGACTTGCAGTGTAAATAATGACAAAATGTTGCTTAGTTTTTTATCTTGGAAGCTCTTGGAAGAAAACTTCTTCTTAGATTGTTCAGACTGGAGTAACTCAAACAAAGCTCTGCCTCATGCACACCTCCTCAATTACACGTGTGCGGAGGAATCGGAGGCTTTGCATCAATCATGTTGAGTAGATTTGCAGTGTCATGAGCTTGTTTAATGGGCTTCTTCCAGTTAACTCTCAGGCACGGCCGAGGTTTGTTTAGACTCGGGTTTGCTTTGTTTTGGATCAGTGGTGGTTCAGGCTTATACTACTTTTAGGGTTTTGTACTTAAGTACATTTTTCAAGTTATCTGTACTTTACTGGAGTAATTTTGAGTAACTTTTACTTTTACTTCACTACATTCCAAAGCAAGATTTGGGTTTCTTAAACTGGGACATTTCATAAAACATTCTGTCATTAATTACTCACGTGATACATCACGTGCTTCAAACCCGTAGAAGCGGTGTCTGATTCATGAACACAACTGAAGATTCTTTTCAATGAACCTGTTCAATCGGTTCGCAAATCGACAGCAACAAACTGATTCATGTTCACAGAATGGCAATGATCATTGTTAAAATAGTTCTCTGTGACATCACTGATTCAAATGATCCGTAATTTAGATAGTCTTCCAGTGAACTGAACTCACAAGTAAAAATAACAACTTTATTAAACAATTTCTTCTCAGGCGCGCAACAGTTCTGCTTTTCCATATAAGTTACTAATGTCAATTTTATGTCAATTATGGGACAAATCACTGAAAATAAGTTCATTTAGGTCAAAACTGTCAGTGAACTATATCTGCTGTAAATGATCTATTTAAGCCCACTGAAATGCTTGAATGCAGACAGATCAACATCAGTGTCTCTAACGTTATGTTTTAGGTCAAAAACAAAACATTGAAATAACACCGATTAAATAAAATAACTGCACGTTCAATTCCCCGCTGCTGTAACGTTAGCAGTTTTATTAAATGCTATGCATTTAGACCTATGTGATGTCTGTTTTTATATTGTTTATCAACAGTATGCATTTTATAATTATTGTTCAAAATCAGATCAACTAGCTGAGTAAAACAAAAATTTCTTATTTCATAACCATACTGAAACTATAAATATTGTTAGCTGATACTAACTGTCTAAATTGAAAAATAGCTTGGTTTGCTAAACTAATAAATTTTTATATAAAGTCCAAATATCTTTATTCAGCCACCTAGATAGATTCCATCTGAGGAAGAAAGTATTAATGTTCAGGACATAGTAACTACAGTAATTATCAGAGTGAATGGTAGTGATCAAGGTTTCCACAAAATATTGGGCCAGCATAATATTTTTTCAACACAGACATTTGAGAAGAAAAATGTCATTAGCAGCAAAATATTATAATTAGATTTTCCTTAAAATGTTCTTCCTAATTTCAGGCACTAATTCTCATGTCATATATAACTGACGTTCTGCAAAACAACAAGAAAACACTTTTTATTTTGGTGAAAACTAGATGGTGAAATCTGTTTTCTCAGGTACTGTATGTATCAAATGTAAGCACCTTGGTGAACATTACTACATCACTCTCATCAATGTAGTCCATATCAACAAAATATATATCTTGACTGTAAATAATGGTTATTTTGGGGAAAACGCAGGTATTTTGGGCAGTAGGAAAAAAATATGTGCTAATATAAAATTAAATAAAGTACTATAAAATTGCAAAATAAATCTGTCATCACACTTTTTACTTAAGTACATAAAAATTTAGTAGCTTTTGTACATCAATCATGTTGAGTAAAATTGAAAAAGCAGTACTTGTACTTTTACTGGAGTAATATTTTACTAGTTCTGTAACTTTTACTCAAGTACGGCCGATCTGTGTACTTTGTCCACCACTGTTGTGGATGCACATGTGTGGAGCAGCGCTTTAACTTAATTTCTCCTTTATTGGAAGACAGCGGAATGACTGTGGGGTCTGCCATCTGTGAAGGACTAGACTATAATTACTTATTAGTTGGCATAGCAGACAACAATATTTTGCTTGCTCCCAGACTCGGTGTCAGAGTGTGATGGTGAAATCTGTCACCTGGCGGCATGCTGATTGGCTCTTTCCAGCAGGGGATATTTTAGCAGCTGAATGAGCCAAACTGAGCCTTTATATTCAAACTCTGTAATTAGCCTAACAGATATTGTGCAGTGACACCGGTGTTTAAACATCCCAGCACCCGATGTGTTCCGGCTAGGGATGTAACGATTACCGGTTTGACGATAAATCATGATACAATTCCCGACGGTTAGTATTACCATTTCATTATCATTAAAACCGTATTCGATTACCATGATTTGAACAACTCGTGATAAATAAATACTGTCCGGCATAAAGCACAGTTTTCAGTAACACTCTCGCTTGCGCACAGCAGCAGAATAGTTTTGTGTGAAAATAGATCGAAAAAGCTGGGAGGTTTTAAAAGAGTGCTGAGGGAATTATACACATGAATATATGAATGAATGAATTATATGAATGTACCTCTGAATGTTCTGACTGTGTTCAGAAACGATTAGATGGCATTTTGTTTTCATCATCGCTCCATGTAATACCTAAAGAAGTGTTTTTAATCACAAAACTGCTTTGTCCACGGAGTTCACGGGAAACAGCTGTAATTCAGCTTCTCTAAATAAAGTGCCCCCTAGTGTCAGTGAGTACATTTACAGAGACTCATATTGCCTGTGTGCCATTTCTGTCTGGCCAAAAACGGACTGAATTTGTATGCTCTGCTGTACATTTTGCCCAGGTGAGGAAAAACAAGCGTATGTGGAATCTACACATTTAAACAATTCAGATAAGTTATCTAGAATTATTTATGGAGCAGATCGAAAACATTAAATCATTTATTAACCAATTATCATGTTGACTTAACCCTTCCCTGCTGGACAAAACCAATAGAACACTGCCCAAAAAACACAATAGAAAATGTAATGGGTTTAATGGTTATAATGGGAATTGTATTGGTTTTAATGGAAACTATAATGGTGTCTACTGGTATGTGATGGATTCTATTGGTGGGATGTTAAATCCTATTGTACAAATGCCCAAAACACACTACAAAAAGGAATTTTGTAATGGTTTAACTGGAAAATGCTAATTGTTTATAATGGTATTTTAATGGAAACCATTGGGATTCCTGTGATGGTTTCTATTGGGCTTCTATTGTTTTTTTTTACAGGGTTTGCTTTAATTAAAGGCTGCAATGTGAGGGTTACCTTTTTATGAATATTTTTCGAAGCTTTATTTGAACATTTACATGAGATATTTGAACATGCTTTTAAACTGTTGTCAATCAAATTGTCATTTAAAATCCTAACATCATTGGTAATGTTATTGTTTTAGTGATTATGCAAACAAAGTCATTTTATTTGTTGTTTGTTGATTTGTTTTATATCAAACTTGAAGTGATTATGTGTCTGTACTTTTTGAACATCTCCAGCACATTTTAACAATACCGTGATAATACCGATAACCGTGATCATTTTGGTCACTATAATCTTGATGAGAAATGTTCATACCGTTAAACCCTGAGCTCCAGCTTAACCTGTTCACTTTAACACAATCAACATTTTTACACCCTGTCTGCAGGTTAAAGAAATGGTTCATCTAAAAATGTTGTTCTCATTTTGAGGGATCTCTTGTTAGAATTTATTTATGTACTTATTTACATATTTATTTAATAAACACAGCCAAATATGTTTATTTGAAAACATTTAGAAAGCAACATGTTTGCAAAATTAAATAACTGATATTGTTATTGTTGTTAATAATAATAATAATAACAATAAACGTCTAATAAATATAAAATATTTTAATAAATGAAATATTTGTAATAAATATAATGAAACATTTGTGCTGTCAAATCGATTAATCGCAATTAAAATGAGTGTTTACAAAATATATGTGTGTGTACTGTGTGTATTTATGTGTATACACACACACACATGTATATGTATATATAAGAAATATTTACTTACACATATTAATATTTATATGGTTTATATTATACATAAATACAAATATATTACCTATATTTCTTTAATATATACATGTATGTGTGTGTACTTATATGTACATATAAATACACACAGTACACACACACATATTATGTAAACAAAAAAACATTTATTTTGGGTGCGATTAATCATGATTCATCGATTTGACATTACTATAAAAAAAACGTTTTTCTTAATTTGCTCTCTTTAATTTGACAAATAAATTCTTCTTTTTTTTTTTTATTATTTTAATGATGTGGTGGTCACTCCTTTTGATGTTATTACATGTGAATGTGCACAGAAATATTTAAGCTTAAACAACGTAAATGTATAATAAAAGTTGTCAAAGTGATACTCAAGGAATTATTTTATTAATTAAAAAAATACTTTATGGTAATTTATTTATTTAAGGGTCATGAGAAATTATGTTTAAAGGGCTTTTCACAATAAATATTGTAAAATACGTAAAAAATTATTACATAAACTTTTTTTTTATTTTTTATATATTCATGCAATTGCAAAAAAAAGTTTTTTTGGAAGTTTTCTGTGCATCCTCTTGAACATTTTATTTTATTTATTTATTACTTTCATTTTTTGAAAAAGAGTGGCTGCACTCTCTGAAGAAAGGTACGAAAGTTGTACCATACCTTTTCAAAACATACAGATTTGTACCTTATTAAACCTTAAAGTTGCTTAATTTTACTTTTAAAGATACATATTAGTTCATAAATTATAATTATTATAATATAATATTATTGTTTTGTTGCACAGGTTTTGAACAACATTAGAGCGAGTAAACAATGACTGGATTTTCACTTTTGGATAAACTATTCCTTTACCAAGTTGGCTTGCTTCAGTCTGGATACAGATATGCAGTAACATGCTGCTTTTAATGGAGCAGACACCTCTTAATGTTAGTCTGGCCATGGCAGTTGTTTTTGTTGGCTGGACAGCAACACGCTGCTGAAAACCCCAGCATGGTACGGGCTCCAGTCACTGGCCCCGGTCTGTGGACTGTTAACACTGCAGCCAGCGCTGTTTTACAGCAAGCGGCGGAGTATGTTTACCCAGCGATGACAGAAGACGGATGGGCCGTAGAGGAGTGGAGGCCTCTAAACAAGGTTTCTGTTCCAAAAAACTCTCCTGAAGCCCAGCGCTGGTCTGCAGTTTTATCTGACAGCCATGCTTCCAGGAGCCGCTGACATTCTCAAATAGCAGGGATTAGGATTTCCCTCTGCTTCAGCAGTCTCGTGGAGGAACTCGCCCTCTAATCTTGATCTGAAGTATGGAAAATGGCCATTGTGTGACAAAGCGTGGGTTCTCTCAAAAATGCACTTTGTCATTATTTACAAAGTCATATGAGTTTGTTTCTTTTTTTTTATTTGAATAATGCACTGGTCACTGTTTGTCATGCTGTTACGATCAATGGCTACAGAAATATTCAAGCTTCCAAAAAAAAGTAAATAAATAAAATAATAATAATAAAACATATTTGTGTATTTTTTATTGCTGTCAAAGATAATGTTAATGTAAATAAAATATTTTTAAGAAATATATTCAATGTGCTTAATGAACAATATTTACTGTGACAAGCTCTTTAAAAATAACTAAACTTATTATTTTTTTATAAATTTAATTCTAGTAAAAGAAAGTACATTTCATAAATAATTATGGAACAGCAAGTAACACATTGAATTTTATTTCAGTGCTGAATTTCAATCTTTCTTGTACAATATATACCAATATACTTTGTTTTATTTACAACTTAAACTATTCTTCTACAGTGTAAGTTCTCATTACCACAATACAAAAATACTGTTATGCCACAAAACTGATCAACTATTTATTAAATTGTAAATATTGTCAAGGAATAGTACAACCAAAATAGTATTTATTGTATTTGCATGAAAAAGTGACCAGTGCATTATTAAAATAAATGAACTAAATAGTAAACTTAAATATTTTGTGATAAAATTAATCAAATAAGTTTAATTCAAATAATAATGATTGCACAATTAATCACAAAGATAAATGTTTACCATTTGAATGAATATTTTTAGCCATTTTAATATTTTTTTCATTATGGTAATGACAAATTAGTGAAAAATCTGCTACATTTTCTTAAACAAGGCTTTAAGCTAAATATTGTAATACACTCTTTCCTTGATTTTTGTATATATGACCCAGACATTTCTTGAGATTTCTTTGAGCCATGCAACATTTTTGACTAGTCTCAGATCAGTTGAAAACACCAACTTGGTTGCTCAAAGCCAAGTTGTTTTGTGATGCAAAGCGAAAGCCAGGCCAACATCCTGGAGTGAAGAACCCAATATGAGGATCACTGTTTGGCAGCCTTCCTCCTGACATAATGATGCCGCCCTCCCCTTCTTGTTTTTGATCATTAAAGGTGTGATGTATCACACCATGCTGTGGTTTAAGACGGGTGTTTGTACGATGTGTTTGCTCAAAGATTAAGCTGTGTCATTTAACGTATTTCGTGTGTGATCTACCATAAACAATCAGTTAACTTTCCAAAGCGCCTTTCCTCCAAAGAGACATCAGATGTGCTCTACTGGTTTAAGAGACTGATCACTGATGTGGTTTATATTAGATAAACAGGGCAGAACAACACGTTGAAGCTGGGAACGATCAATATCTCTCAGAAGCCCTGAAACCGGTCTCAGCGTTTTCACATGAAATTATTGCTGTACACCACAACTCAAAGTCCACTAGAGTCTGACTAGTCAGACATTATAAAATCACCTTTGGAGTAAAGATATCGTGAATCTGTAGATATCATGAGACTTTCAGTGGTAGTGTCATGTGTACATTTGAAAGAAGCCTAATGTTTAATGATCATATTAACAGCTTTTTTATAAAAGGGAAGTCAAGATGAAAACTATAGATGATATGGATTTGGTGCATGGGTTTTTGTATTCTGCCACACATTTCATCTTTGCTCCTGCATATGCACTTTAGTGACATTTGATTCAATATAATGTGTAGGCATTGTGATTTGAAATGCAAGAACAACACATTTGTGTAAACAGTTTGCAAAGCCAATCTTGCATAAACCGCTGTATAAAATCAATTGCAGTTTAATGCAGGTTTTATGAATAGTTTTACTTCATGCAAACGTTTTGAAATGGTTTTGCTCATTGAATGTGAAATGTTATGTAAGAATTGTTTTGTCAGTGATTTTTTGACATTGAATTGATTGACAATTTTATGAATGCTTTAGTTGTTGAATTGATCAACAATTTACCCAAAAGTGCTCTATGGATAGTTCTACTCGTTGAATTTATTGTAACGATTTACGTTTTCAATTGTGTTACACAATTGTGAAGTAAATTTAAGAATTGTGTAGTTTTACGCAAGTTTACGTAAGTATATTTTTATGAGTTGAATTGATTTTAACAACTACAATTTCAGTTGTTGTATTGTGATTTAGACTACGTAAAATGGTTTCTTGGACATTTGTACTCATTGATTTGAAAAAAAACTATGCAAGATTATTTTGATAGATTTAGTTTAATTGATTGCGACAATTTATGTAAGTTTGTACATTTACATACATGTTTTTAATTTGTTTAACAGTTTCATATAAATAGTTTCACAAATGATTTCAGTTGTTAAACTGTGATTTACATAAAGATGGTTTCATGTACATTTGTACTGATTTGGAAAAATAAATTGGACAAATCTAATACTAATAGTTTTAGTTGTTGAATTCATTGCCAATTTACAAGTGGTTTTACTTTTTAGTTGGAATAGTTGAATTCGTTGTGATGGATTATATAAGAATGGTTTTATAAATGTTTTTAGCAATTTATGCAAGAATAGTTTTTTTCAATGGGTTTAAAAATGCCAGTTTACAAATTGTTTTACATTTTACTTGGGCTCATTGAACTGATTGTGACTGAAAAATTTGCAACGATTCACACTGAATTCATTTCAATACGAAAACATACGTAACATTTATGAATGATTACATACTTCAATATTTTTGTATATTTCATTCATTAATGAGGCCCAGTGGTTATTTAATGGCTGAATGCATCAATGACAACATCAGGTCATTTTTGATAAGCACTTTTTAAATTTAATTGTGATTTACATAAAAATGGTTTCATGAACATTTGAAGAGAGTTGAAAAAAAATGCATGGTACGGAACTAATAGATTTAGTTGTTGAATTCATTGCCAATTTACAAGTGGTTTTACATTTTAGTTGGAATAATTGAATTAATTGTGAATATTTGTACGTTATACGAAAGGTTTGAACGTTTTTAATACATTTTCCAAAGAATAGTTTTATTAATGTTTTTGTCAATTAATTAATTGCTTCTGGTTTTACATTTTAGTTGGACTTATTGATCTGATTGGGACTGAAAAAAATTGCAATTATTTACACAGAATTCAGTTCAATATGAAAACATGGTTTTATGAATGATTTGCTTAGATTTTTTGCTCATGTCTCATTAATTAATGAGGCACGGTGGTTGTTTTATGGCTGAACGTATATCAATGACAACATTAGGTAATTTTTCAATAGCAGTTTTTAAATTATGCCATAAAGGATAATACCTTCTATTGAACCAAACATGCATGTCATTCTTTGATTTTCCTTTCAATCTACTTTGTGGCAAAACCTTTGCGTTTTTGTATGCAACAACATTAATATAATTACAGTTGAAGTTCTCATGCTTTCCAGGAAAGTAGGTCTTGAAAAGTTGAAAAGTTTGCAGATGGTGTGAGAAACATTTGGCAATGTGTCAAATAATTACTACCCAAGGTAGCTTAAATGTTAAGATTTTTAACTGCATTTGAAGTTTACTAGAAGTAAGAAGTGTCCCACATCTCCTATATTGATATTTCATGGATAATTAATGTGGCGGCATCCAAATTAGGCAAAGTTTACCCTCTTTGAACTAAAAGTTTTGCTCTGATGGGAGAGCTTATTTTGGAGTTAAAGCCACCAGTGGCCAAACTGGGGCTGGCAAATATGCCCTCCGCTGGTGACAAGAACCAGATTTTGATACAACATCTCCAGCGGCGGGGGACGTCTCAGATCTACGTCCCATTTACAGAAGTTAATATCTGAGATAGACAGTTTAAATAGTAATGAATTAATGCACTCCAGATGCATTATGGGAAGCCTTTAAAGAGGTCTAAATTTACTGTTGTGGGGTGGGGCTGTGACCTAACTAGGGCTGTGGTGTAGTGGGGACGTGACGCTGAGGTGCAGGGCCTGGAAATGGGTCTCTCCTTTGGGGCCTCATGGGAGACGTAGGGGATGACCAAGGTTGACAGGATTTCTCAGTGGGATTTCTGTAGGCCCAAACCAACTCATGATAATGAACATTAAGTGCTGCAGTCCATTTTTAATGTCAAATTAATGCAAACCATGAACTTGAAAGCATCCAAAATAAAAAACATAGTCAATCTCACTAGAGTATGCATAGAGATCATATTGGTTTGTGGCATCTGCTTATTTCAAACAAATCAAACAATTGCTAGCTGTTGTAAAGATATAGTTTCATGAATTATCTTTTTGTAAGGTTTTTTGTTCTTTTGCCGTAGTATTGCCATTTGCCCAAGATCTTGAATACATTTCCAGAAATGTAACAATTAAGAGGAAGGAAATGTCAATTGATAGTTTAATTTAGTTTTTGTCTTTGAGAATGATGTATAAATAGTTTTCTGAACTGTTTTGTAGCAGGAACTTTTTAGTCATTAATTTGAATAGATCTAGTTGTTGAATTCATGGACAGAATCACAGAAAAATCATTTAAATTGGCATTTTATGTAAGAATGTGGTTTAAAACCATTCTTGAATGGTAGGGGTATGCATTGAGTTTTTGACATTTGATTAACTCGCTGCCGTAAAAGAGCAATATCTACCTTCTAGCAATTCCCAGACCTTCTTTGCATGTGGCACATTCAATTTATTGTCTTACTCTTTTCTGTTGTCCTCACTTTGGCTGCGTCTGCTAATGGATAATGTTAACCAATAGGCAAATAACGTTTAATGCATTGATTTCGCATGGTCTCATTCAATCTGGCTACATTTTTATATTTAATTTGTTTTCCATGTTTAATATCCTGTTTCTTGTAGAAATATGTCACATTGTGGAAGTAAGATGAGTTGTGCATGGACTTTATCAAACTGACAAAATGTAAAGCACAAATTCTGAAATGTAGTTTATTTACTTGAAAAATAATAATAGAAAACAACCTTAAAACAACAATGTATAATCTATTTAGACTTGATTTTTTAGTTTGTATTATTAGTATTCATATTTTTTAAAGCAGTGAGGCATTTTCATTTACCCAATAACTGTAAGGAACTTGAACTTGAGCAAGAATGTAAAAATTAAGAGGCAAATATCATAGAAAGTGAATAGTTTAAGAGTTTCTTTCTTTTAGAGGTAAGGATTTTGAGCTTAAGCCAAACATAAAATGAGCCTAATTCTGCATAGACAACAAGAAAATGCTTTGTTTCCATTTTTTCATCATGCTCTTCTTTAGTAATGGACAAAGAAGTTGTGTAACATTGTCTGCTTTTCATCTCTGGCTTTTAATGAATGTGTGTGTGGCTTACTCTTATTTTTTTCCTCATAGTATCTCTTTGTCTCATAAATTACGCAAACACCTATTCTTCATTCACTCGTATCAAATTGAATTTTTAGGTCTTACAGCCCCAGACTTGTTTCATGCATGTAATTTTAATTTATTCAGCCATTTCGGTGTATAATTGATTTTGACTCATTTTAACGCGCGTTCAGATGACTAAGTTAAGTGACTGCTCATCCTTCCCCTGTTAAAACAATTTCGGGTCCCCTAACAAATAAAAATCGGGCTGATCAAAAAGATAAACCGTGTTTTGAATTAGTGTCACTCAATGTACTTGATTATTCATATATGATTAAGAAGCGGCGCCTAATCCAGTAAATAGAGTTAAAAAGAGACAGAAATTCTGTCCCTTCAGGTGCAGCAAGCTCTTAATCAAATTATCCTCACATCCGGGCATGTCGTATTCTTCAAACACCCCCGGTGACTTCTCAATGCAGATTATAATCAGCTCCTATTTTCAGTCTTTGATTAAAATCGTGCAGGCTTGGACAGACTCAGTTCTTCCTGTGACGATTCAGCCAGCTAATTATTAATATCAGAGACCTTTTTTTTTTTTTACCAATTACAGTGAACTAGTGGACCAGAGTGGTTAAACAATGCCCATAACTATTAATCATGTTGAGTCACATTGGATGTGAATCCATTAGTTCATTCTTATTTAAATGTCTTACAGTGGCTGGGAGGGGACAAGGTTTCGCAGAGGACTTGGTTTGTCCTTCCTGACCTTCAACTTAACTCTCTCAGGCTGAGATTTCACCATTTATTCTACCATTATCATTTTAGGTACTTATTAAATTATGTTAAATTAAGCCATGTGCACTTCTGTTCATTTATCAGTTTCATTTGAATAATTAAGGGTTGTCATGATGCCAAAATCTCAGTCGGCAATACCAGAACTTCCACATTGATACCAATTTTGGTGCTATACATGAAATCTTGCATGGTATTGAGAATGCTTGTTTATTTAAAATGTTCTTTTTAAAAATATTTTAAAGTTACATTTGTTCAAATTTAAGCATGTAACTAGTAACATCGATTTAATTTAAGTTGATTTTCAATTAGCCATAGGATAAAAAAATATCTAATTTAGAGATAAATATAAAAAAGGAATTATCTGATCATTCCTTATTTTTGTAATATACACACATTAATATTTTTACCATAGGTTCACGTATGTACTCAATTAAGTAAAAAGTACATTGTACAGTAATGCTGTAGAAAGAATAGCTTTGTAGTATTTATTGAATAATTGTAGTATTAATTTCAGTGTTAAAATGAATTACTTTTTACATGCTGAATAAAAACAATGTTTAGTATTTTTTTAAGCCATTTACTGACAGCTCAACATTGGTTTCTTTTCTCTGCTGAACACAAAATAAGACATTTTGAAGAACGTGGGTAACCAAACAGTTAATGGTCCCTATTGAATTCCATAGTATTTTTTTTCCATACTATCGAAGTCAAAGGCTACCAGCAACTATTTGGTTTACCCACATTCTTCTATTAAAATATATTCTTTTGTGTTAACTTGAGGGTGAATTTTCATTTTTGGATGAACTGTCCCTTTAAGGTGTGTAATTTATACATTTAGTTTTTATTCACTTAATGATGTAACACGTAATCATACAGCAAAACAAAAGACTGTTACTTTGTTTCTGAGCACTTTCATTTTACCCAGACTGCATTCGGCCTCTGAGTAATTCTGATTTACAGTGTCCGCGTGACTGCTGGAAACTTTGGATTGTTAACTAGTGACCCAGTCTTTTTTCATGTGATGTCATAAACAGAAGATGAGATTTCTCTTTTATGTAATGAATAGTTAATCTCAGCTTGTGAATGTGTGGAAGTGATGGAGAACGACGTTTCCACTGGTCTCTGGCAGTGATGGAGAACAGGGCTCTGTCATGTTTGCTGCTCCAATCACGTCCCTCCATCTTCAGGCCAAAGTTTATCAGCCTTATCGATCAGTATTTGACCACTTTATTTTCCTAATGTGGTGCCCGGGATGCAATAATTAACCCCATGTCAGGTTATTAAAACCCTATTTTTACGTGACAGACAGAAATAGACATACAGAAATGGGAAGATGGAAGCCATCAGTTAATGTTCAAGGATTTTGAAATGTGAAATTATTCCTTTCCGAGACCCCATTATAATTGGTGCATTAATTTCAAATTAAAAGATTGAAGTTTGTGCCACATGGCTGGCAGACGTATAACAATTAATTGCATTTTAACGAAGAAAAAGTTGGAGGACAATGGTGCCACTGTGTTTGAGGAAATTCTCCAACACTTCTTCTGAAACTCATCTGTGGGATGGCAAAGGTTGTGTTACACTGATCTAAACGCAAATTTTACTAAGCTTGATATGCATCTGCTCAAACAGCAAGATACTTTCTGAATTTGTTTATCAAATCATCTGTTTTGCTATCTTAGTAGCACGAGCTGTTGTGATTTCCATAAATGGATACTTCATTCAAAAGAAAAAATCTGTCATTTATTTATTCACCCTCTAAACCCGTAGGCAGTTTTTTGTTCTTTGGAACATGAAATCATCTCTTCAAATAGATCTTCTCCATATGATGACTTGTCATAATGACTATGGCCTGTCAAGCTCTAGAAACAACAAAAAATCTCTATGAAAGTAATTCATACTACTATGCTATTTTATTATAATAACAATGACTTCTTAAGTCTTTAGAAGTCATTGCTTGTTAAACAGACACAAATATATGTCATTATTCACTTATAAACTTTACCTTTTCAAAATTGGTGCAGGTTGGACATCAGTGCCAAAGTGTGTTCTTGGATTGAATGTCTAGTATCCAAACATGAAAGAGTAGCAGTGTGTGACATTTTTAATAAATGATAGTGTTTTAGTTTTTTTGGGTGAACTTTTTCCTTTTAAGGTTTCATTTGTAAATTGGATAAAAAATAAGCCTAATTTAGGGAATGATTGTCACACATGAAAACGCTGACACGAAGTAGTCACAGGAAAGTTTGCCTCTCTTAAGTAGTTTAATGGCCCACTGCTACGGCACTGAGGGAAAAAGCTGAATGAATGTTTGATTTTTCACATTTGTACGGTTGAAATTACACCTCTGGTCTGCAGATACACTTTAAGAAAATGGGTAGAGTTCAAATTATTATGTGCCAGGCTATTTATTAGACACATCTGTCATTTGTATCAGCAGGAGTCCATTTGCTGCACTGCTCTGCGACTTCCTTCCCTGTGACAGTGATTGACCCTTAGCTGTGGTGTTAACATCGCACATGGCAGTTTGTCTGCTTTTGAAAAGTGCCAAGGTGAATGACATTCTTTGGCTTTAATTGATAGCGAGAATTCTCATTATATTTCAATTTGCATTTAGGGGCTTGTCCAGTGGAGGTTTGTTAATTGCTAGCTGGACTAGAACCTTTTGGACTTCTCTCTTACCTGGCTGGAAGCCACTGTGTCTTCTCAAAAGAGCCACTTCATCTCTGTCAGGGCCAGGTGGACATTTGCTGCACGGTTCTAATTGGACAAAGTGCCTTTCAAACTCCCAGCCATCACTCACAGGTCGGATTAACAGAGCCAGCGAGGTGTCAACATAGGTTCCCTACTCTCTTTCCCACTCCTTGTGGCCCGAGGCTTAATGTTCACTGCCGCGTGCTTTATCACTCAGCGCCGAAGAGGAAAAACGAATAAAAAGAACACCTCGGTGAAAAAAAACGCGTTGCGCAGTTGTTTCCACAATTCTGCAGTCTGTCAAGATGACTGAATTACTTATCGTTCACTCAGTACCCCTGCCTTCAATAAAGCTAATGAGTCATGAATGCAGCATGTAAATTTGCCAAACGTGTCTAGCGTCTGGTCATGCAAAATAGCAGATTATCCAGTTTTCTGTGACATACATATTTAGAATAATTTTTTATAACACTGATTTAGACTTTTATATCTAAATTATTGGCAATTGTATTGATGAATAAGATGAGTAAGTTGGAAGCCAACCGTTGCTCTGAGTTGTAAGCAGTGAACACACGTGCAGAAATCCACAGGGTGAAGGTTACATGTGGAAAAACTGAAAATGTCAATTAGCTTATTTGCGCTGCCTCCTCTGTTGAAGCTTCCTTTGAAACAGATTGAATAAGATGGCACATTTACACCATCTTTCTAATATGAGCTTTACCACCAATTTGTTCTGCAGAGACTGCACAGGCAGGAAACCAATGCTGGGTGTAACAAAGAACTGACAAATAAGTACCGTCAGAGTACAAAAGCTGGCAGCTGGGACACGATGCTTAAGTACGTACTTGAGGGTGGTGATTTGATCCCACGTGGGAGAGTGAGTGGACAGGGGGAGATTGATGGCGGTGTCCTAAAACAGACACATAAAACCTGATTGAGCCCTAAAGGCATTGGGCCTAGCACAGAGCCCTGTGGTACACACTTGCTTATAGGTGAGCAGCAACACCCCCCTCCCCCTCCCCCGGAAAATGCTTCATGCTAATTCATGGGACACATTAAAGTATTATTCCCAGGAAGGTTGTGCCAACATAGCCCAAAGCGTTGCATATCTCCTGATCTGAGAATGAGCCGCACCTGGGAGAAAAACAACTTATACAGGCAGTCATTTGTAATTGCTGCAAAGTGCATTAGCTGTAACTTGCTGTCACAATGCTAGGGTGTTTAGAAAGGCATTGATATGCAGTTGCTAAGTTGTTCTGAGTGTTTTTTAGCTTGTTGCTATGCGGTTGCTAGGGTGCTTGTTTTTTTAACTTACTGGCCCAAGTCAAAAGCGTTCACCTTAAACTCTGTGATATTCAAATACCTTGGTTCCTCTAGTGTAAATCTAGTGTTTTTTTTTATTGTTAGGCCCGTTTTATCTCTAACCAGGCAAAAATTGTCAGATCACCTCAGCACATTTCAACAAGAAATGTGATTTGAGGTTTAATGTGTTCCAATTTTTAACCCTATGTAATGAGCAACACACATCTTTTTCTAACTGAAGTAAATCAGGTAAGAGAGATGATATGTTCTTTTGTAATTCAGTGAGCTTACACTGCTTTTACAGGTAATTTTGACGTATATTACAGAACAAAATATTCAATTTGAATAGCTTTGATGTGCATAGTGGCGGGCTTGTGAAGTATTCATCTGTTTGAAGTAACTCCCCTAAACATTTTTTCTTTCTCTGTTATTTCTTCCTTTCATTGAAAACTGCAGCTGCTTTGTTGAAACATCTGAGCAGGCCAGCGGCCAGAGGAATGTGGAAATAGCTCTGTGTTGAAACCAATGTTTTCAGTGTGTGTGTGCACCCGAGGCACTGCTCCGGTTATCTCACAATGGTGTAATCTTCATACTTTGTCGACACACCAGAGTGACCTCCCTAAAGGATCTGCCGTTGTTCTTCCTGACCCTCTGCTGTACGCTCTTGGAAAGGTTCCTTGAAAACCACTCGATTGTCTTTTGCCACAAATAGCTTGTTACTCCATTGTTACACGATAAGCGTGAGAGTATTTCTTTGTCAGTGTGTTTTGCAATGTAGAATATCTCATAAAACGGGGCAGAACACATTTTTGACTGCTTTCAGATATATTTAAAGGATCTATATATTGATATATCACAGTACAGTAATACACAACTACTTGTGATTCTCATTTTCTTTACTGTTGAGCCCTTGCGATCCTTTAATCCATATTTTTATTTATTTGTGCATTTATACCATGCCCTTTATGGCTTAGTCTAAGTAATCAAAGACTAAGTGAGAAATCACCACTGTCACACCGCAACAGAAAATGTAGTAAAGTTTCATGCCTAACCATATGACAAGACACAAAGACCCATAATCCATTGCACACATACAGTAGCTGAAAAATGCACTGTAGCCCTGTCTCTCACAGCACGTACAGTTGATTGCCTGAACCGGCGAGCACGTGTGGGGCAGATGGCGGAGGGCTGCTGGATAATAGATCTCAATATTAACTCAAAATCATGCTGGGCGTGTTGGTGGATGACGCTTGGTGGAGTAAGGGAGAAGCGTTGACCTTCTGTCCTGTCATTTAGCCCCTCACGCCCCCCTGTGCTGCACTCAAATTACTTTGTTTTACCCAATTAAAGGAGACGGCTGAGCATGGCGAGCTCTGTCATTTTTTGCTCCGTGATACGCACCGTGCTCTCACCTGGATGCGCGTGACATTAGCGCTTTGTCACTGGAAGATGTGGAGAGAAGGATGGCAGTAGAAAGTATTCCGTGTTTCCTGAGATTGATGCAGTGGATATCATGTGACACATTTACTGCCATCTTTACAAAGTATGAGACTGGAGTATTATTGAGGATTCTTTTGGATTTGGTTCTGATGGAGGTTTTTCTCTTCTATTGTTTGAATTGGCAGTCAAAAAACATTTCGTAATGGTTTTCTTAACATTCAGTTCTGTTAGTATTTCTCAGAAGTTTATGTTTTCCTGCATTGTAATGGCAAATTATGTGTTTTAGCTGATTTGTGAGCTTGAAATCTGAATTGTATTGCAAGGTATTTGCTGCTTGCATGTGGTAGTGGCGCAAAAGTGAAATTATTAATGCTGATACTTTTAACTTTCAATAATCCAATGTTCAAGTGTTCCACATATATTATTGTTTGCAAAATTAAATATATTTACTGCTATTGGTTTAGGTTCTGTTTAAGAAACAGGCAAAAAACTATTCATTCTAGCCTCCATTGCTAAATTGAAAGTGACATTTTAAGAGACTTTTCTGTGCAGTTATTGAATGTGTGTATTTTTTATAGATATTGCATTTTATTTCAAAATTACTTTGAGTATGTAATTTCAAACCTATGAACTTAAATTATTTGAAGATTTTGTTAAATTATGGAACTGTTACTAGGGACAAGACCTGTAACCATATTTGTTGAACTACATGGCTATGACATCAGAATCAAGCACTGGACAGCATGAATAATCGCTAAAGGAAACATTATGTGGAATCAGAATTGGAATAAGAATTATTCTTGTCACGCCTAATTATTAGTGTGTAGGGTTGGGCGACGTCTACAAAATTGGCATCGGACGATGTCTTTAGTGAAACATTGCGATGGACGATGACATCAGGGGATGGGGGGAGTTAGGAGGTGTGCCCAAAGCGTGAATCCATATTCAGAAAGACACGGAAACACATAATGATTGCTAACGGTTGCCTGTTACATCACAGTAAATAAAATTTAACTTGCCACATAAACAGAGTAAGGAGAGATGACTGAGGATGATGGCGAATGGTTTGCAGATCCTCAGCACCACTGACAAACATCTAACTAGGGATGCACGATATGACATTTTTTTACAGATAACCGATAATTAAGTCCTTCTCACGGTCGATTCCGATACCGATAACCAATAGGTTCATATTTTTATATTATAATTTTCATATAATCTGCAGTTTGTGCACCTAGGAGAATACAAAATCTAAGATGCACTGATGAAACTGACATTTAGCAGCTCTGGCCTAACTATAATAGCAAACATCAGTCCTGACTTCTCAAATGTTTTTAGTTTTTGTGTAAGGCACCACAGTACTTAGTAACATAAATGGTTTAACACAACTATGATATAACTATGGTTTATCTGCAATTAACAACAAATATATATTTAAGTATATCAAGCATAAATAAATGCATCTATTCAACCTTTTTAGTGCATGAGGATGAGGAAGTTATATCTAGGGACTTTAAGCAACAGCTGCGGATGGAACGGCTACTTTGACCTGAAGTAAGCTGTTACGCCGTCTTAGCCGAGAACATAAAAATCATTAAGCAACCGTAAACAAGACGGTGCAACGCGGCATTCAGTCATTTATTTAAATACAAATTATGGATTATGAGGAGGATGTTTAGGCAATAATTACAGTGTTCTCTTCACATATCTTTAGTCTCAGTCGGCTCAACATCGCGATGTATATCAGCCATCGGCGATGGATGATGGCATTGTCTATCGGCCCAACCCTAATTAGTGGTGATGCAGCAAAGTTTTAGCACCTGAAAAAATGGCCAGAAACAGCAAAGAAAAAATTGGGGATGAAATGTTGAGAGGTGGCTTGCTGCCGGAGATCTTATGACTGGCTTTAACCTCAGAACCCAACACCCTGAACTCCATACAGGGCTCTAGACTGCTACCAAAATGGTCGCATTTGCGACTGTTTTTGAGAGTGTGCGAGTAAAAATTTGACGTGGTCGCACTTGTGCAAGTGCATGGTCTGCGCTGCTCCAAAGCGTCTGCTTCATACAGCACTTGCTGCAAAGCCGGCACATTGTAGCAGGAGTCAGATTGCACTAATCACGTGAAGAGAGGCGCTGTCAGCGCGAGCACTTCAGTATAGCCTGGTTTATACTCGCCGTGTCAGCACGAGCGCGAAGGTGCGCGCAGCGGACTGAGCGAAATGGAGGATTTGGATTTCATACTAAAGTAAAAGACCACTTCTTAAACCAGAGAAGGTGAACATGTTGGTATTCTTGTAGAAAAAAAACATGCAAGTCCTGTCAGCGACAGACAGTTTAGTTACTTTTTGTTTTTTCGTTTTGAAAAGCTTGTTATCTTTGCTGTTTACCTCACGTTACCCTATGGAGGCTTTCCTTATTTTTTTATTATTATTGATTTGATTCCTCTGCTAAACATTCTGCAATGTATTAGTATTATCTATTATAGTAGATATAAGCAAAACAGACAATTATCTTTTCTTGTAAAACATGACCTCAAGATCACGAATTTGAAAGTGAAAGCATGAAAAAAAGGAATTCCTGTTCACAAAATATAAATCACAAATAATACTGATGAAAAAGAATGGGTTGAATGCTGAAAACTTTCGTTACCATATAAATATTAACTTTGATAAAAGTTCATCAGCATGCATTGATTAATCAAATGTATCAAAAAAATAATAAAAAATTTGCGACCAATTTATGTGCTCGTGCGACCAACTGAGAAAGTTATTCGCAAACATGCGACCAGTGGGAAGAATGAGTCTAGAGTACTGCCATACTAAGTTCAATTACCAATTTATCCAAATTTAATTGCAACATTTTTATTTTTAGTTTTTTTTTGACTTTATGAACCTTTTAATTTTGTTTAAATTTTTTGGTAATAAAAAATATTTCAGTGCATCACAAGTAGTTGTGTGAAATGCTTTTGTCTTTATTTGACTGTAAAAGTGATTAGCACAATTTTGCACATTAAATGTGCGATATTTCCATTGTCAGTATTGTAGCTCACACAGAAATTACTGTCAGACCAAGCAAGTTTCTGTTGGCCAATCCACATGACCAACTTGAACACGACCGAAATCTATGAGGGGAGCTTTTCACAGTAATGCGAAAGTCCAGATTGCTTGGATTCTTGACCAAATGACTGAATTTTGCCCAACTAAATTAAATGTAAATGTGACGACACTTTAAATAAAATGGGAAATTAGCAGTGAAATACCTACAGAGTGACTGCGTATTTGACTATTTGAAGAATGTTAAAGTATTCCTCAATCCTGTCAACATTTTGAATGAACCGAAGCAAATTACGTGCTTTCCACTCACATTTGCATGGGTGCAGTCTACCTTATCTATTATTTGTAATAACATAAGAATATTCGATGCAAGCGCTCTATTTTTAGAATCAGCGCTCTTGTGCTGTTTGAATTGTGAGACGACAAATGCACCAAAGTTTTCCTGTTACTGATCAAGAAGCAAAAATCACTGTAGAGTTCTTTTGTTTCCTTTCATATCTGATGACAGAAGCGCACAGTCACAGACAATGCTCTGCAGTCCCGTGTGTGCGACGGAGACGAGCTGTGCGATGATGGTGGAGGGCTTTAACAGCCATGCAAGCACAGATTATGTGCTTGAAGGGGTGGAGGCCCGTGCCAGCAGTGACAGTTGGACTGGGAATTGGCGGGAGCCTCAGCCGTGCGGCACGGACCCGGCTCGGAGGACCCATCGGGTCTGAGCCCCATCTTTCCCCTCGCGGCAGCTCCTCGCAGGGACGCGGGCTGGCCGGCAGCTCCAGGCAGCCCGATGGGGGTAAACCGGCCCCTCGAGTGTCTTGATGAAGCGCCGGTAATAGCAGGAGGCTTTTGAAGAACGATGCACTCGTTTGAGGAGGAGCGTCTTTTTCCTCTATCCAGCTCAGGCTTGGCCGGGCTTTTGTCAAACTGCATGTCTTTGCTGCGATGCCCGCGCTCTGTGACGCCAAGGGGCCCGAACGTCTGTCATTTGTTTTACTTTCAACTAAAAGTTGATGGTTTACCAATAAAGCCCTCGAGTGCTTGTTTTGATCGAGGCATATGGAATTATCGTAGGCCCAAAGCTCAAAATGGCAGCAAAAGAGGAGGAAGTAGTTTGAAATTAAATACCATACAGTACTGTCAGTTTGGTTGAAATGTTTCTTAAAATGGGTTAATCAGACCTCTTATTTTGGGTGTTGATAACTTTGGCACTAAAACATCTTGGGATTGTCTCCAGTCTATAGATATTTATACAAACCAGGACTTCTTTAGCTGCCTTACATTTTAACAGTTTATCTACTAGGACAAGGAAATATATAATAAGTAATTAATTATTTTGTACACATTATTTAAAAACGGTTAAAAACTAAACTGACTTGAAACAAATGCTAAATAGTGAAAATTCACAGATAGTAATATCAACTAATAGAGGTGAAATTTTTGGAAGAATTTTAGTTTTCTGTTTTTGAACATGAAAGTCTCTTATGTTCACTTTGGCTGCATTTATTTCATACAAAATCCATCAGAAACAGTTATATTGTAAAACTATTACATTTTAAAATAACTGTTATATTTTAATATGTTTTAAAATGTTTCTGTGATGAAAAGCCGGATCATTCAGAATCATTACTCCATTCTTTAGTGTCACATGATCCTTTAGAAATCATTCTAATACTGTATGCTGATTTGCTGCTCAATACACTTTTCTTGGTATCGATGTATATTAATATTAATTGATATTTTAATATTTACATTTTATCCAGGATGCTTTAATGAATTTTAAAGTTCAAAAGAACAATGTTATGTATTAAAATGTGTTAATAATTATGTATTTATGTATTAAATATATGTTTTTTTAAAGGAAACATGAAATACTTTGTTATATACAGTACTCTCTGTTATGTTACAGGTTCAAGCTGATTGAATTATTATAGCAGATTATTTTCAGGTTATGTGCAGGCAGAAGGTTTCCTATTATTTCATCAGATTTTTTATCAAAATCTATAATTGTATAAAATATGTGAGCTGTTTAAAGTTCAATCCAGACAGGTCTGTGTTCATTTACAGTTCTGTGTACCGAAGCATTTGCCACTCTATTACTCTGAGCAGCTTTTGATGTAGTCCATTGATGTGCGAGCGTGCGCGTGTGCTTCTGAAGTGCACCGGAGAGGTCTAATAGCGAAAATAAGCATTTTCTGTTGAAAGTGCCTCCACTTGACAAGCTATATATTTCTAAAGTGTCATAAATCTCCCATGAGCCTCAGCCAGTGCCAAAAACAACAGCATGTGCATTTCTATGCACTCAACCTGCAGCGTTCCATCAAACTACGGCTATGTCAGAACTTGTTAAATAAAGTTGTCATTTTTGGTTTCTTTACACACAGAAAGTATTCTTGTAGCTTCATAAAATTAAGGTTGAACCCCTGATATCACATTAACTATTTTAATGATGTCCTTACTGCCTTTCTAGGCCTTGAACATGGTAGTTATGTAGTTAGTTATGTCAAATCATCTGATAGTGTGGTTTTTCAGGAAATGCATGTATTCCTTTGACCTCTGCTTCTCGTAAATACTACATGTATTGTGCTCGTAATTTTTTTTTGACAGACATCGATGTTTGAAATGATGTGGATTTGAAAACAGATGGATCGTAACGTAATAATTGTTTTTCTTAGCCAGCAAGTATTTAGTGGCGTGATTGATGCACGTAAGTGTGGTATGTCAATGTTTTTAGTTATAATAACCAGCTTAAGTTTTGACACACGTGATAACATGCGTAAGGGTGGAAAACTATATTTGATTTTTGTGTAATTATAAAAAATGCTAGAGATGTTTTAAATGGTTTTTGCTTAGTTCATTAAACTTATTTTACAAGAATAATGTTTATTCCATGACTTTTTAAATCAGAGACTGACATGTTTGGCTTGTCAAAAAAGTTACGTCCAGCTGTGGCAAATCTGTCACCTTTTGCCAATCAAGTTATTATTATAATTTTTTACCAGGAAAGGATTCATATAAAGTTGTATTTGTTGTCTCTTGTAATACATGTATTTTATTTAATCACATGAAAATACATATTCTGAATAGTAAATAATAGTGAAAAACTTTTTTTACTGCTTAGCAGATTTTGACTCTTATAATAAAACTGGTTATAAATCTTACAGTCATAAAGCACTTTCAATCAGTTATGCTCCCTTTACTTGCTCGCAGCAAAGCGAGCATGGGATGTTCTTGACCTTTGACCTCAGCGTTCCTCCGCGCCTGGCCAGGAATCCTGTTTGTCCTCTTCACCTCGTTCCGGGCCAGCATCGCCGCTCCTGGAGACTCCATTAGGAAGTCCAGTGTGTCCTTGGAAGTCTCCTCTCTTATTCATCGTAACTTCTCCCTTGTCTTACGACTTTCCTCCGCCTCTCTCTCATTTTTTCCTTCTCCCGAAAGTAGGCCGGAGGTTATTACACTGAATTTGATGTAACAGCCCAGCCGATTCAGTGGAGCACCTTGTCAGACACAAACAATAGATAAAGCCCGAAATATAATATGAGGTAAGAAACACTCTGATATTCCCTGAGAATATTCCCCTTAGAGATCGGAACATTTGTCTGCATATATTTGCAAAGAAATCAGCCCGAGCCAGAGAGAGTGGAGGTCATGAGGAAAATAAATCTATTTTCATACGTGTTGAAGTTAACTCTCTTCCTGGAGGAACTATGGAAAGTCGCTCTATTGTTCCAGCGAGACTCGGTTTGGTTTTCGTCTAATATCTACATCCAGTGCTATTGTTAGAGCTACTTGTGGTAAGTCGCAATGTTTAGTTTAGACCCAGATCTGAGATGGGTGGCTTTCTTGCGTAACATTACAGCTTCGAGGGCCAAGTGCTAAGATGGTGAGGAACAAACAGATGTTGACGGTTGCATAATTGGTGAAAGCGGCAGCGAGCTTTCTAATGTCGACCAGCGGTGCGGTGCTCAAAAGGTTTTAATTTAGGTTGACCCCCTGTACGTCTGGCAGGCTGTCTGAACGGCGCTCAGCGGTGTTCAGGACTACAGAGGCATACAGAGAGGATCTCACATCACAGGTAGAGCTGATAAACGGACAACCAGCTGCACACCGCTGTACAAAGGCATAAAATCATAGAGGTAATTTAACAGTATATGTCTTAATTTAGCCACTTTTAAATATGCCTTGTATGGTATTAGAGCCAACATGAAATCAAATGTGTTCTTTTTCACTTTTTACTATTCTTTTATACAATTATAATCTTTGTATATATAAATATATGTGAAAGAAAGATCAATTTGATTATATAAATACAAATAAAGCTACATTTTCCTAAAAGTATTTGGCTTTAGTATTGTCATTATAATAAAATATCTCCCAGATAACATTTTAAATTCAAATGAATTTTTACAATACTTTTTACAATAAATATTAATCTTACACAGTTCTACAGGGAGAAGTTGCAAAGACATGGATTGCAAGGTAAAACTTATTACATTAAATGACTATGTAATTAAATGACTATAGTATGTATTAGAGTACAATGTAATTACTGTGTAATTACTATGCAATTAAATGATTAAATCATATAAAGAAAAACTATTTAAGGTACTGTTTTTGAAAAGTCTGTTTTGTTCACGAAGGCTGTATTTACTTAATCAAAAACACTGTAAGAACAGAAATATTTGTGAAAAAATGCAATTGTAATACATTGATTGTGGTCTCCTAGCATCCCCATGGGACTCCAGTTATAAAAACCCTTACTGATATAGAGACCACTTTTCATGAGTACATCCTCGATAAAGGAAATTTACTTAATTTTTCTCTTTGAGTGTTCTCTCACATTTTTCAACAATAAGATGTCTGTTTCATGTTGACTTTACCGTCACTGGATTATTAAATCAAACATGGGTTTATAATATCTTGCAGATGTTCACACTCACCCCGTTAGACATTTATGAATCATAGCGCAAGGCGAGCAATATAACCAAACAAATATATTTCCTTATTTAATTGCAAACATCAGCTCTTAGATTCCGTAATTACATTCACTCTTATTGAATTTAAATAAAATCCACCCCATTGGCTCTGTTGTACAGTGTGAAGTTTTGTTTGGGCTTGTTATCACGAAGCTGTCACATGCTATGACACTAAATTGTCTAAATAAATTATTTTGTGCAGTTTTATAATTATGGCTTTGGCAGTGGTTCTTCCTGCGCTGAAGAATTTAACAAGCCCACAAAGCCATCATCATCTCACATGAAATTCCTGTTGAATGTGACATTTTAATTGGAGTAATATTCCCATTAATTGGACAAACGGATATGGGAGTCTGTGGGGGAAAGGTACACTGGGAGGAGAATGATCCAGAATTCACTATTCCTGAATTAGGATTCATCAGCTTCATTTTTGTGGCTGTTCTCCGATCAGCAAGCCACTTAAGTGTGCGCCGTCTCAGCGGAACCGCCGGCTCACATTGTCTTCATTAAAAGCGATTAAGGAATAGGTCAGTTTCGTCTGCTCGGCTGGTTTGAGCGCTCTACTGCGGAGCGTCGGAAATGTCTTCCTCTTCATCTGTTTTGGGTCTGTGGGTCTGGTTAGGCAGTCAGGCAGGAAACCAAAGCTGTCAGTGCTTTTTTTTCTCTAAACCTATGTACGCATGTCTGATTATATGTCAAAGCAGCACATGTTCTGCCTTTTTGAGTTTGTTGTGAGCATGTGCGTATGAGTGCGTAATAATTCCCACAGCCAATTTAGCATGAAACAAACTCATCTTAAACTGAACAATTTACACATGTTTCTAATTACCTTTTATAACTGTATTTAAATATACATCTGAAATATCATTATCTTTGTGGAATTGGTGATTAATTGGTTTGCATAGGGCAACATATGGTATACAGCCCCATTGTACAAGCTGTCCAGAGAGAGACCTGACTCACACTAACAGTAAATGTAAAATTAATTTTTCAGGGCAGGTTGGCCACCTGTCTGTTAAGATAGAGACTAGGACTGGCCATTTGGTATGGGCAGACAGAGAGGGCGCCTGTGGGAACCAGGTGGGCATAAACGTTGCCGCATATGCCACCTGGTTTTTATTTTATTTTGCAGGGCGAACGTCTAGTACACCGCAAGGACAAACCTATCAATGCCATTCTTTTAGAGTCATTAGATTTTTACAGTTCAAAAAGATAATTGTTTTTATATTTACAATACAATTTAGTATTTTTTTGGAGAATGTACTTGTTTACAGAAATGCTTACACTCTGTAGTGTAGTAATGTTAATAAAATATTTGTATTGTATGACTAAATAAAAACAATTATATGTTCAGATGTAACTATGCCTTGTAAAATGTAACCATGTTTACCGTAACGGTGAAAGTTCTACAGTTTACTTTGACATTACAAGGTTGTGAAACAATACAACATGCTTTTAAGAAAGCGAATTTAATGCATTTTTTTCTACAAATTTGCTTGCTATACAAATTTTTTGTAACAGGGTTGACATTTTAAGACTGTCAACTACTATAAAGCATAAGAAAACATTCAGTTATAAAAAAAGAGGAGATTTAAAACATGTCCTAAAGGTTCACTTAAATTTAGTTTGATTTATTTTTATAGTTCATTGTTTAAAAGAAGAAAAATATATTGGTAACAGGGTTAACACATATCCTATGGACAAAACTTCAACAATATTTTAATTGAATATATTAATTTCATGAAATTAATATATGAATTTAATCAATAAAAAAATGTTTTTGTCACAATGAGGATGCCTTATTTGGCCCATTATCACGGAATGCTCATTGTGACAAAACATTTTTTTTGTTGATTTACAGCAGTGGTTCTCAACCCGCGGACTGCATGCGGCCCGTCACAAATCTAAATGCGGACCATGCTGAACATAATTAAAAGTTTTACAATTCATTTTAGTTTTTACATTAATACAAAAATATACTAAACAAATATAAGTTTTATTTATATTACATATAATGTTTTTGTTATGTAAAATATACATTTTTTCATATATTATTTTCAGATATGAGCAGATCTATGTATGTAGCCTACTCACGCAATTAATGTTACACATTTAACGAACACTTAGAAGTGCGCACTTTGGCAGAATTCAATTCAGATAGTCATCAGCAGCCATTAGTTCTGTAAAATTGAGCATCAGAATGGACAAATTTGTTAAGGAAGAAAGCGAAATGTGAAAAATGCCAGCGAAGGAACGCATTCAAACAAGAATAGTCTCAGCATCAGCGGTGAAGAGAGTGCTGAACTTTCGGCATCGACTTTCGGTTTGCCCCGCCACTCACACTGAAGATGTTCAGGTAAAAAGAAACACCCATAGGCTACTACGCAGCAATCATCCTTATTACAGAAATGTGACAAAACATTCCTGGAGAGAACCTCATATTATTAAATTCGAAAAATGCTATCCATATTTGGATCAACCTAGGCTACATAAATATAATCCTTTAAATATCATAATACCTAGGCTATATATAAAATATTATAAATCTGGTTGGTTTGTATTGATGATGTAATATATGTAAATGACATGCGTGTGGCCCGTGAGATTTGCACTTGGACCATAATGCGGCCCGCTGGAAAAAAAGGTTGAAAACATTTGTAGTTGTTGTTGATGCCATAGAAGAAACATTTTGGGTTCCCTAAATAACTTTTTAGAGAACAGCTCTTAAAATAACCATTTTCATTCTTAGTATGAAAAATATTTTAGAATAGAAGAACCTTTTTCCAGTATAAAGAACTTTACACGGTTCCATGAATGTTGAAAGTTTTTCGTTGATACATTTTTTTTAACCACACACTCCCGTAAGCACGGTTTATTTATTACCAGTGTTTCAGCCAAACAAGTAACTTTTTAAAGGTATGATACCTATGAGGGAGTGTGCAGATTAATTTTTTCTGCTCCTTAAACTTGCACCTCAAAAATATGTTCATTTGTTTCACTATTTAAAGGTGTTTCATACCGTAGATGCCAATAAAACTTTATTTATAAGAACATACATTTAGAAAATCAAAGACAGCATAAGTTTCCATTAGATATTCATTGTTAGAATAACTCCTTACAAATATGTACCAAGACAAATGGCACCTGCTTTGTCGAATGACCCGGTAGAGGCAAGACGGGAGTGAAAGCATGTGGTTTAATTTCTACGAGCTCCGAGTGAGTCAACAGACGGAAGGAACACCTGGGAAAAAGAGAGAGAGGCAAGGAGCACGTGAGGCAGAGCGGCACATATTGGTGCAGTCTCGGAGAGAGTGGTTTCACTCAACCGTCTCTTTGAATCAGAGGGCGAGAGAGAACCGCTCTTCACAGTCATTTGTCTTCCTTAATCATACAGCGTGGTGCATTTTTCAGAGACGGGCCATGACGCGGGTTTATGGGCACATCTGTGCCGTATGAAACATGTCCATCCCTCGTCCCACTGGGAGGCCCGATGTCAGGAATCTTCTGAATGTCCCGTGTAAAGCCGTATGGTCTGTTTTGCAGCCATTGCAAGTGATGTGGAAGACTATGAGTTTTAGAAATTGACTAGTCCTTGTGTCCTAGCCCATTGACTGGTTGTATGAAGGACTAGATTGCCTAGTGATAGCCCTGTATAACTATGCGAGTACGATCAGACCCCGGTCAGACATCTTTCTTTAGGGCAAGGGTGTGCAATCCTTAAACAAGTCCATCCTTCATCCTGCATTCATCCATGACGAATGGACTCGTCATTCTCCTCCTCAAAAGGCCACCTTTCTACAGAATTTATCTTCAGCCTGCTCTAACACACCTGCCCCTAAAGTTTCTAATGACCCTGAAACCCTTGATTAGCCAATCCAGGTGTGTTTTATTAGGGTTGGAGCTTAACTCTGCAGAAAGGTAGCACCTACAGGAGCAGGATTGAACACCCCTAGTAAGGGACTCAGACATAAACGTTTTGCTTTCTAAAGTGGCAAGATATTGGAACCAAAGGTTTTGAGATGTGTTTCTGAACTTTTACAAATAAAGGTTCTTTATTCGGCATCTATGGTTCCATGAAGAACCTTTGACATCCATGAAACCATTGCACAAAATATTCTTCGTAGTAGAAAAAGGTTCTTCACATTTAGAAAATGTGGTTCTTTTAAGAACTGTTATGGGGAACCAAAAATGGTCCTCCTATGGCATGACTGTGAAACCCCCCTTTTGGGACCTTTATTTAAGAGTGTAGAAGTTAAACATTCTGAAGCACACTTTGGCATGTAAATGGTACATTTTGGACTTGGTTCCTAAACTAAAATATTAACATCTGTCTAGCCTATCCTCACCCATACGATGTTAAGAGAGAAGTCGAGAGATGTTGATCGCAGAGGAGAGAATCTTCCACAAAACGGGAGGAGAAAAGGGGAGGGAGCATCGACTCTCCGGGGCGCTGAGAGAAAGTTGCCCCATGCTTGTCAGAGTTTCAGGAAGTTGAGAATTGATGGAGCCCACAGGCAGTATGGCTAATTTTAGTTGAAATCACCTAAGTGGTTTGGCTAATTTATCCCTCACCCCCTGGCCCCCCCATTCCCTCTCATCTCTCCCCCTCTCTTCATCCCTCCTTCCCTTGCTGCTCCGATATGTCCACATAGCGTGAAGGTACCAGGAGGTGACAGGAGGAACAGAAGGGTATTTTGTGCACAGCTGACTCAGAGTGCACAGAGTATTTATAACCTTCCTTTTAAACGCTGAGGCTTTTTTGACCCAGCGCCATGGACACGGAATCAGTTCACTGGCACTCTTTTTGTCCTGATCTTCTTCACAATGCACCAATGCTCTAATTGTGTATAGCATTAAATTCAACTTGAGTGTGCGTGCGATATAACGCATGTCTACCTGTGGAGGTAAGCTGTAGGTTGTTGGAGCTTATCAAAATATACTTCTTGGAGAAGACCTTGACCTCCATGTATCTTTAAGGCCTCTACCAGACTGTTTGGTTCATTAAGTGAGCACTTCCTTTAGAAAAACTAGATTTTTTGTGACACTTTTATTGTAGGGATTGTCAAGGTAGGACAGGTGAAGAGAAGTAAATGGGATCAGGAAATGACAAGCCAAACTTGTATTAGACAAGCCAAACAGTTGTATTTTGTTGGTAATCCTTGTTCTGTGAATATCTTGCTAGATTCAAATGCAACATTCATAAACGTTTTTTGAGGTCCCAAAGAAACTCAACCCTTAACCCTAATCTTGTTAGCAGCAAATACAAATCTTGGGGGAGTTTTGGAGAGTGAGATTTACCATCTAAACACGGCTGACTCAAACTTGTATTATGTGCATGAACAAGCTTGCTTGCCGCTGAGCCAGAAATGAGCTCCTGAGTTGTGAGATTGAGAGGTTGTCACAGATTGGCATAATTGTAAAATCTTACCATCTTACCCATGAAGTTTGTAAGTGACAGCAATATGCGATCAGGAAAACACTAAGTTGTTTGTTTTTTCAAAAGCTTTAATTTGTAATACTGTGATTGATTTTTAGGGATTGGAACCACAAGGAATTTGACAATTATAGTTGCACAAATAGATTCATGTTCCTTAATTATTCTAAAAAATGTTTTGAGGGAATTGATTATTTTCCAACCAATTAATTTAAAATATCTTGTTCTTAAGAGAACTTTGTTTGTTGTTGCCTGTGACATCTCAATAAGATTTGCAGTTTTTTTATTTTTGTATAGTTTTGCAGCACCTTGTCATTTTCTCTCATATTTACAGTACCGTTTTTTGGAAGTCTCTTCTGTTAACAAGGCTGAATGTATTTGATAAAAAGTAAAAACTGTAATGGTGTAAGAGTTTTTATTTGTTTAATTGACTACTGTGATGATAGACTATATGTACATTTTCAGCATCATTACTCCAGTCTTCAGTGTCACATGACCTTTCAGAAATCATACTAATATGCTGATTGCTGAGAGCCAAGAATTGAGTACATTTACTCGATTCCTGGCTCTGGCATTTTTAGGTTATGCCTTCTGATCCTATTGTACATGAATGCTGAACACTGTACACATTCACACATTTGTGACATGTATTGTACGACTGCTACAACAGCTTTAACTATAAATAAAGATGAATAACCTATTTTAGATTTCAAGAAACATATTTAGATCTGCTTTTTTAAATCATAGTCTAATCCATTAGGTAGGTGTAATACTGAGATTAGTTGGGAGGAATAATGCAAGCTCGCGATTCCTCTCAACACATGAGTCATCTTGTCACTGTATTTAAATGCAGCAGTTGTAGTGCTAATAAATTAGCTGCCTATCGGAGTGCAGACGCACGGTTGACTTCTTAAGCACACTCTTCTTTCTGTAGGATTTGTATTATTATCTTGTTTAGCACTACATAATTGAACTCTTATCTTATTTGCTGAGTTTGCTGTTGCAAAAGAGCAAAAGAGAGAGACTGGACTGTATTTCTTTGTCCCATGGGTGAATGAAGGTGAATGTTTGCATATTTAGTGCTGTATAAAAAAATCCAGTGGTGAACATCTGTATTTATTTAGGTGTAATAGGAAAGTCAGTGAGGAATAATATGTTTTATTACTTTTATATCTGAAGAGTGTAGTTTCTGTACGATAAGCTTCACCAAACAGAATTGGAAAAAATGTAATCACTTGCAAAAGTTTTCTAAACACTCCCTGTCTCCAATTTGTCAGAGGGGTAGATAGCACTGCCCCCAAACTCATGCCGTTGGTTGAGCAATTGTTGCTATGTCTGGATGGTTGGAATTTTCAAACAAAAAACAGATTTGAAAAAATTACTGTTCCAAACAAGTTTCCTCAAACACTCCCTGTCTGCAATTGGTCAGAGGAGCATGTAGCCCCAACCCAAAACTCATGCCATTGTTGCTATGTCTGGCTGGTCGGAATTCTCAAACAAACAGCAATGTTTTTATAGCGCTTCAGAGACAGACACAGTGTTTGAACATTACAGGAAAATGAACCTATTAGTGGCTTACTTAAAGCTGTAGTGTAGATTTTTCTGTTAAAATAATTTTAGTTTAATATTCAGAAACAACTATGTTGGATTTTAGATTACTTTGAGTGAGAGATTCAGACAGCTTCAGTCCTTCTCACCCCAAAAGTGCGTAGCAAGCTGACAGACGCCATTTTGCCAGTCTCTTCGTTGTTATACCTGTTTGTAATGTGCTCTTCCTCTGCGTCTCCTCGCAGGACTGGAGGAGAATGATATATTTGCAGAACTGCACCGAAGCCAACCGCTGCTGGCAGTGTGACGGGTGCGATTTGGTGCCAAGCACCTGGTCAAACTGAAGACAATGAGCAGCTTATGGACTCCGTCCATCCCCAGACATAAATGTTAGTGATGATATCAAATAAAAAAGAGGGAATTGGTACAGGGAGGACTTGAAAGGCAAAATTGAAGTGTTTTTTGCCCGCAGATCTTTAAGCAGTGCTAAGCCTTCCTCGCTTCTCATCCCCAGACACAGAAACGGATTTGAATACTAACTAATCTTTCACCGCCATTTTTGTCTTTCATAATTAACTTGTCATTGTTTTCTCGTTGCACGCCTTTCCTTGCTCCTCCACCCTGAAAGAGGAGCTGAACATCTCTGATATGGACATTTTTGTTCCCCTTGTCTGACTGTTTTCTGCCCGGCTTTAAACCAAAGTCAGATATTTAAACTGTAGCCAAATCCTTTCATGCGCTCTTTATTTATTTAACCGGTGCGATTCCTGTTACACAAAGAGACTGTGGGGCAGTCCGGGGAGTCACCCTGCCGACGATCTAATAATGACTGTCGCAGATGGAGAACATTGGAATGGAGCTGTCTGCTGAATCTATCGCACGCAGACACGCGGAGGAGAGTGTCAAAGCGTCTCCTGCGCAGAGAAGGACCGCTGGGGAATGCGGACCGTCTGGCAGACGCGTTGGCAGTCTCTGCTCTTTCACTCTCTACCTGGGCTGGACTCGGACCAGGGTTAATTATAGTGGATCACTGGAGTCTCGTGTCGCCCGTGAAGAGCTGGGGGGTTGTCAGGATGTTGTCATACTGCCATGTCCTGTATGACAAAGACATGAGGAAAGGCACTGTCTCCTAGCCGAAGTTTTAGTACATGCAACAAGGCACAGACGGTATTGGCAGTGACTAGAATGACTAGAAAACCAGTATATTAGAAATTTTGTGTTGCTAAAAATATTAAAACATTCTAACGATATGCATTTTCTTAAAAGGAAAATTGTATAAAACCATTTCTTAAACTGTATTATATTGTATTACATTTTATTATGCAACACTTCAATATAAAATAGTATATTTTTAATGCAATTTTTCATTTTATTAATAATCATTTCAATCATTGCTCTTTTACACATCGGCACATTGTTTCTTGTTTTGAGCAAATTGAATTAATGCTTACAAATATAATCAATACTTTATTTAAACTTCCTTTTCTGAAAATGAGTGTTGTTATTCCACACAGTTTTGCTTCTTAAGGAAAAGCGTCTTGTTTCCAGTATGTTTAGATATGTTTTACTGGAAAACAAGACGAAAATAGACCCGAAAAATGTAACCGTTGGGAATGCATGAAGTCTGTTTTGAGGTTGTGGAAAGTGCTGTGTTAGATCAAAAATTGAGCAAGAATACAGCATATAGCTTTTCCAAAATAAAAACCTGTGCTGAAATTCTCATTGGTCAACAGATGTCAGAGTGCGTTATGGACTATATAGTGGAGCATCCCTTCCGTAAACCTTTTGTAATTTTTTACACACCATCTTAACTTTGAATCAATTGATTCATTCTCTCTGACGCAGTTTAAACACTGGTGTATAGACACCCTTAGATAAGGCAGTTTTAGGAACAAATTTATCAGGGATACTTTAAAACCAAGGAGTTTTTAAAGTCACCTCCTCTGTAAAAGTTTAAAAATACTACCGACACTTTTGTACCTCATCTTCAGACATTCACTTCACTTTGGAGTATAATCATTTGCTTCTCTTATACTCAATGGGGCTCACTCTATCTAGTCATGCCGGTGTATGCTGTCCCAGAAAAAATGGAGCACTTTGCGTTTCTAAAAGTTTTGTTCTACCCGTCCAGTTATTTTTACGATGGCCCATTTCTGCTATTGTTGTGGCATTATCGTGACCTCACGTAGAGCAATTTCTCCCCAGTCAAATTAGCTCTCGCCATTCAAAGCAATGCCGTGATATAATGGTTTGACAGTTTTTGCTTCGCCGAGATGAAGAAATGGAAGGCTGAGCCACTGGGGTTAATAAAATTCCTTCTCTTCAACAAGTACCCAGGGATACAGAGTGTCCTTGAAACAGACAGCACCTCACTTTCGCCCGGCACCTCCAAGCGCTGCCATGTGGGTTTCAGAGTAACTATTTCGCTTTTCCCATCTCTATCCATTCTTCTACATCAGTTAACAGCCGTTCTCCGACTCTTAATTCCTCCCAGCCTTGTATCAGCAATCATTGGAAGTCCCTCATTAAAACAGACATTGTTCTTTCTCCGAAGCCTTTTTTGCGGAGACAGTTATCACTAAGGTGAAAGAATGCTGCAAGCATATTAACTACAACAGATCGATTCTCGCACGTCAGGTTTTTGCCAGCGCAAACAGAAGCATGAGAACTTAACTCCGTCTTCATGCAAGTCAATGAACACCTGGAGCAGCATTCCTAGTGGCAGCTAAACAAGCGAGGTAAGGGAACAGAGGTGGGAAAGAAAGAAAGGCAGAGGAATACAGCACCCAAGCCTTTAAAACCCATGTTTGACACGAGGTAGAGCGAGGGAGCTTGGGCGCGGAGCTGCGCGAGAGGCCCCGCTGAGGTTTATGCCACCTGTTTGTTTGTATTTTTCCCCAAGCAGCTTATAAATGCCTGGATGTGCCCAGCCTCCTGGGATCCGCAGGTTTGAGATCCAACACAAAAAAGGTGATGGAACAATCCTGGGTTGTCATAGTAACTTGGGGATTATGATTTATTAATCTGCAGTCTTTTAAATTCGAAGGGAAGCACAGAGAGGTTACCCGTCTCAGCCCCCGGGGAGTAATCTCACTTCAGAGAACAATTGCGGAACGTGCTGTTTTGTCTTTAACTGCTGGAGAGCGCTCGTCCCATTACTCCTCCCGCTGCAGGTGCGGCGCAGGGAGAGGGTCACCCACAAGAAAGTTTGTGCAATTCCACTGAGTAATTTATTTCTGTCCTCCGATGCCTCGCTTTTCCTCATGTCGTTCTGTCAAAGACTTTTGAGGAAACCGAGAGCGCATCGGGCTGTCTGTGAACATGTACATGGTTCAAAAACTGCCATTTGTGAATATTTTCACACTGTATGGAAACACTCAAAGCGTATGTAGCTGCGTTTACACATGATGCATCACTCAAGCACCAATTGCCATTGAAATTAGATTTTTTCAGATTTATTTTGCTTAAATGATACCGTAAGAAAAAAAAACATTTGTTTATTTCACACTTGTACAAATATTCTTACCCAAAATGCACCACAAGTGTGAATTGTATGATTAGTTGGGACATTTTCTTGATCTGAACTTAATTTTTAGGCTATTTGCAACTTGATTGGTAGAAAAAGGTCATTTTTGCGAGAAAGACTTCAAATTGCGTATCGGTGTCTGTTGTGCAAAAACATATGTTTGTGAATATTTTTACACTGATACAAAAATGCTTACCACAACACATGTGCTTCATAACTGTTTACACACATATGCATTTTAAGTTCAACTCAGACATTTTCTTGGTCTAAAACCTAATTATTATTTTAATATTATTATTTATAAACTAAATTGCAACTTGATTGATAAAAAGAGGACAGGTAACAAGCAACGCAAGCAAGACTTGAACTTGCGTTTCAGCACTTGTTGCGCAAAAATTTGTGTTTGCGAATATTTTCACACTAGTACAAAAACTCTTACCCAAAATGCACCACATGTGCTTCATAACATTATTTGCACACATCTGCATTTTAAGACTTTATTTATTGTTGTGCTTTTTGAAACTTGATTGATAGACAGAGAACATGTAATAGAAATGTTGTTAGCCAGACTCAAACTCATAAAGGTGTCTGCTTGGCAATTTTGTGAATATTTTTAAAACAATGCAAAAATGCGTACCCAAAATGCACCACAAAAGTGCTTCAAAACTTGGTTTGCGGATATGTGAATTTTAAGTTGGATTAAGACCATTCATTCATTCATTAATTTGTTCGTTCATTAGTTCATTCTTTCGTTCATTAATTAATTTGTTTGTTTATGTGTTTCTTTATTTTTGTGTCTGATATGACAGAAAGTGTAGAGATAATGAAAATAACGCAAGCCAGACTGGAATTTGCTTATTGGTGTCTCTTGCGCAAAAATGTATGTTTGTGAATATTTCACACTGGTATAAAAGTCTCAATGGTTATGAGGTACTGTGTTTACCCACAATGCATCACTAGTGCATCATAACATTATTAGTGCCTCACAAATGTGTTTTAATAAGGTAAATTAGGACATTTTGTTGGTACAAATTTTATTTTTGTCTTCTTTGGAAATTGATAAATTGAGAGGACAGGGAACAAGTCCTACTTAATTTCGCACATTAGCATTTGTGAATATTTACACACCAGTACAATACTCCCAACACCTATGTAACATTTTGTTTACCCACAGTGCATCACAAATGCTCTATAAAATCACAGCACATGCAGTTTTTGTGAGTTTAGGATATTTTCTTGGTCTGAATAGTTTTTTTTCACCTTTTCCCCTTGTATCGGAAATGTTGCGACCTGTGACGTCCATGTTAACACCAAGATTAATCGTGAAAGAGCATGTGCGCTTACTGCTAGGCTCTGAGAAAATAAGATGTTTGTCATGTATATACATGTATATGTTTTTGGGAGTGTCCTCCTCGGATTAGTAGCTATTTTCCTTGAAGGGCTGTTAGATTTGAATTTTAGCACGTACTCTGTTGAATAACTTGAAGTTAAGTGTCTCTTACCTGTGAAGAGAGGATTAGGCTAAAGTCAAACGGAAGAGTTGGGGTACAATAATGGCCCGAGGTTTTAGTTCCTCCACAGAAGTGACAGATCCAGCAGGAGAGGACTGAGGCTGGTGCCAGACACTTCTTTGGCAGTCCTCTCCTGCTTGATTTGGCTCCTCAGATACTTATACCATCACAGCCAACAAGATGGTTAAAAAAAGCCCCTGTGCGGAAATGGGTTCTGCAGAGGCTGTCAACGTGTCCGCACAGCTCCTAACTCGCGTTATATAGTGCTAAAATCATCAGTGGCATGTTTCATCACTGCTGTACATGCTAACAATGATGACGTGATTACACTATTGAGTTCTTCAGTTCTTTAGAACTATAAGCCATTATAGTGGATTTTGTACTTGATTTCATATTCCGGTGTATATATATATATATATATATATATATATATATATAAATATTATAAAATATTTTTATTTATTTATTTGCATCATTAAATAAATGATAATGATAAAAAGTGATCACGTGGGATGGTTGTTGGTGACAGACGGGCTGGTCTGAGTTTTTCAAAAACTGCTGATCTACTGGGATTTTCACACACAACCATCTCTAGAGTTTACAGAGAATGGTCCGAAAAAGGGAAAATATCCAGTGAGCGGCAGTTGTGTGGACGAAAATGCCTTGTTGATGTCAGAGGTCAGAGGAGAATGGGCAGACTGGTTAGAGATGATAGAAAGGCAACAGTAACTCAAAATAAACACTCGTTACAACCAAGGTATACAGAATACCATCTCTGAACGCACAACACGTCGAACCCTGAAGCAGATGGACTACAGCAGCGGAAGACCTGTTTTTTTTCACTGTTTCATATCGTAAAAAAGTCACAACACATTATAGAAATGTTGCTACATTTTTTCCCCTGTCATTAATCTTTCATTTTTAAGTTTCATGGATTTGAACTGGCCTTCGGAAGCTGCCATCTCAATCCAGAGTTGTTCGAGACAAAACATATGACAGATTGTGATATACCATTTCCACTACATAATGTGGGTGTCATGCCAGAAGTGTCTCTATGGAGCAGCATGGATGTTTTACCATGAAAGCTGTTCATCTTGAGAGCACATTGTGGTTGTCAGGCATCCAATAAAGAAAAACAAGCTGTCAGTCAAAGAACCAAATTGGTAGCTGTGCGATAGAAAAGGTGACAAATGTCGATACCAAAATCACATCTGTATTAGCGGGATGCGCTGTCGTCGATGTTAGTTGTAGTAAAACATCTAATGCAGTGCAGTCTTTGGAAAAAGTCAAAGTGAACCACAATTTCAACTTGAACACAAACCGTTACGCAAGATCTCATTTGTACTCTCGTATGCACGACAACGAAATGATATGTTTAAGACAAAACGATATTGTTCTTTCTGTACACTGCAATCCTACCTGTCTGTGTTATAAATCACTGAGGAAATGATTTTGTGGTCTCTCCCTTTAGTGGTGTAATTCATATCGCTCCATAACAACATTCTGTCATCTCTCATATTGCGTCTGGTGATTGATAATCTGGCTCAGTTTGCGCACTCATACAAGCGAGTCATGATCTAGATATTGCAGTGTGCGAGACTGTTTGGGCCATTAAGATTATTACATAATTGATATATTTCACCCGCCGGCATGTTATAATGTGAAATGTGTGATAGAGCAGCAGATTGAAAACTTTGCCGTGCCACAGGAGTTCATAATCGAACGTGTAAGAGCAACACTGCCATGTGTGTGGATTGGTTGTTTTAACTTGACCTTTTTGATTTTTGGACCATATTTGAAGACCCCCTTATAGGCTGAGATATTTCTGGTAATTCCGTTGTAATGATTTATTTATTTATAACTTATTTATTTATTTAAATTATGCAGCAGGGATTTTAGTTAACTAAAACCGGAACTAAAACCACAAAAGTTATTTGAAATAAAATAAACTTATACTGAAATAACTGAAATGTGTGTATTATTTTATTTATTTTAATGTTTATACTAGTGCTGTCGCGATTAATCGCATCCAAAATAAAAGTCTTTGTTTACATAAAACATGTGTGTGTATTGTGTATATTTATTATGTATATATAAATACACACACATTCATGTATATATTCAAGAAAAAAAATCCATTTATATATTAAATATATTTATATATGATATAATTTATATGAATATAAATGTGTACATGTAAATATTTTCTAAATATATACTGTATGTGCGTGTCTTTATATATACATAATAAATATACACAGAACACCCACAAATATTATGTAAACAAAGACTTTTATTTTGGATGCGATTAATCGTTTTTGTAATTTTTGTAATTTTACAAGTAAGAACAGTAAAACTTATTTTAATTTAGTTTAACTTGAAATAACAAACTTAAAAAGCTAAAAATTCATAAAATATTTAAATCAATAAAAATATATAGACATGCATAAACAAAAACTACAGACACACAACAAAATTACTAGACGTTTTAATAAAATAAAACAGAAACTACAAAAAAGCTGATTCAAAATAATTACAAGTTAAAACTATAGTACTTCTTAGTACTATAATGATACAAAAAAAACTTTTTTACAGAGCCTAGGAGTGGCAATTAATTAAAATTAGATAATTATAAATAAATACAATTTTAATTAAGATTATTTATTGATTTCCTTGACTTTTACAGATCTAGAAATCAAACTTTAAAAATTCTCTTACATATCCACGTCTCCCAAGACCATGGGAACCCTAGTTAGGGTTAACTAAAAATTGCAGTTACCGACGGAACATATTACAATAAGAAATATGACATCTTGGTAGCTGTTTTAGCTCATTCTAAAGCTGGCCTTGTCTTATTGGAAATGATTTGAATCCATCCTGCGTCCCTCATGGAGGTGTAACTGTTAACTGTCAGGCTATGGCTTCGACATGAGCACTAGCATATTTTTGGAGGGTATTTGAACATACAGAGTGGCAGAGAGCACACAAGGAAAGTTAAAATAGGAAGCGGCCCCTTGGTTGAGTTGGTAGCAGATGGAAGTTCAGAGAATGAAATGATGCAGGACTGGTTTTGTGCAGTCAGGTGCCAGAGCCGGACTCTGAGGAGCAGGAGAGAGCCGCTCAGAGCTGATGTGAGAAGACAGCTGCTTCACTGCTCCCAGAACAGCCTCCTACAAGGTCACTTTGTGCAGGACCACCGTCTCAGGGGATTGTGGGTAGAACATGACACATATCAAATACAGAGATTTACATGAATAAAGTCCGATCTGTCGGATAGGGACGCGATCTCGAGACTGTGTATCTCCTCTAGAGTCGTTCTATGTGAATTTGGTTGTTAGTGGCACGTTTCTTCCCACACAAGCATCAATCAGCAGAGCGAAGTCTTTAACATCTGTTGCGAGTGTAATTTTTCACCGTGGCGTTCGAACTACTCCGGTGCAGTTTAAAAAAGTTTCACAGACATTGTGTGTCCTTCCTCTAAAGTATCCCATTGTACCAGAGGCTTTTTTCTTCATGCATGGACTGAGCAGCATGATTCTCTCGTTAATAAATCATGCCAGATGAGTTTATCATGGAGATAAAGGAACTCCTCTGGGCTCCGCTGGGCAAGGCTGGGTTTCTGGGCGCTGCTACAATAAATGATTAAATGCTGCTGTCACATACATCACATTTATAGCAGCAAAAAATTTAGTTTTTATTGGAGTCAATAAAGAAGAACAGAGTTTTCGGGTGGGTAGCGCAAAATAGGCAGGTGGTGAAGTAGACATTTTAAGACTCTCCGACGTTTAAGACGCAGACAACCTTCCAGAGTAGACTTTGCCGTGCTGTTGTTTGGTCTGTGATAAAATGCAGTCCACAAGTGATTTCTTAAGAGCGCAAGTTATCTTATGAATGATAAAGATCACAAGGTTATCTTAACGCACTGATTAGCACTGCTTCCATGCACTCGCTTACATGTGCTGTAAACCTGGAGACAAGAAATATGTTTTTTATTTATTCATTTTAAATTCTAGTGTGTGAATATGGAACTTAAAATGAGCAGTCTGCTTGACTTCTGTCAGTAATTGGTCCAATCAGATTCATCCTTATGTAGAAAATGTGAGTTTTTCAAATTTGAATTGTATTACTTTATTAGTTCAGGCTGTGAGTTGTTTAAAGTTATAATCAAAATTAATTACATGATGTAATGATTAATCACATTTTTGATATACAGTATACTTGTGTTTGCAGAGAAAAGCTCCCAATTGAAGATATTTTGACATTTTGTTTATGGCAGATGTGTAAAACATTGAATACATCAGTGTTTTTGTTGTTAACTAAAAATATTTTTTATGAATTAAAATGAAGCTGAAATAAAATATAAATGTTTGATGTGTAACGTGAAAGAATGTTAGACATGTTGCTTTGGTAACTAACTGAAACAAGACATACTAAAATGCAATAAAAATGCATTAAAGCTTAATAGAACAAAATAAATAACTAAAAATAGTGAAGCCTAATCTAAAAATATCAAAATTACGTAAAAATTTGATTTATAAAATAAAATATGATTATTGGATATATAAAGAAATGTAAATGAATGTTAGAAATGCTTGGCATTTGCAACTAAATGAAGCAGAAGTACTAAAATGACTAAAACTGAAATAAAAATAAAGCTGCAATAGAAATAATCTAATAAAATGACAAAACTTAATCTAAAATGAAAACTAAAATGTTAAGTAACTTTAAGTACATTTTTTAATTATAATATTAAAATAATGTAGAATAAAACTGAAAGTTATCAAATTAAATCGAATGCAATATGTTATTTAAAACTACAGTTGTATATAAAGTACACTACTGTAATTAATGCTGAAATAAATGACATTTGTTTTAGAATTAAATATATTGTTTAATTTCCATTTAATTCCTTTTAATGTTTGCAGCTTGCTGTTGCTATACCATTATTAAAATTGTGGCCAATAAGCTAATAATTATTTTCATCCTATAGCCAAGAACTGACAAATGGATCAATAATAAACTCTTATATTTGCCTAAATAGTAATAGTCAAAAAAAAAAATTATTGCGTATGATATGAAAATGTAATATTTTCAGATTTGCTAGATTTTTTAAAATAATTTTAATATATTTGTTTTAAATATGTTGTATAATGTTTATGCATTAATAGTATAATGCATAAACATTATACAACGTATGATTAATCAAAAGATTAATCACACTACATTATTGTGTTGAAATTACAGGCTTAAATAATCGTGATAAATTCATCAACAGTAAAAAAAAAAAAAAAACCTTCTTAGCTGTTTGAACTGATATATTAGGTCCGTGGTATAATTGCTCCCAGACACAAAGACGATTGGTTGGGTCTCTTAACTCTTGAGAGTGACTTTGAAGGGAGGAACACACAGCGCACCATTTCTCCGGCCCCTCTACTGTGTTTCAGGGAATATGGAGGCAGTAATGGGGATCTCAGCTAATGACTTGGGAGAACAAAACTTGGTCTCTTAACATCAAGAGCCTTATTATTTTTAGCTCTGGCCAATGCTGAGCTTATCCCTATTACAGGGACCATTCTTTGTGCTATCAGATGTGGAAATTAAAGTGAAATGACTTAAGGGGACGACTGCCCATACAGCAAGTAGGCTAGTCTGCCCTTCAATAAGGCTCAATTTGACATAAATGTATGTTGTAACCTTGCTTTTTCCTTCAAGATCTTTTAAAATTGATCAAGGAGGGGCTGCCTCCAAAGGCAAAGTGTAAGAATTAGTTTTGTATTAAATATTTGATCAAATTAACATCCCTCAGTATCTGATAAAATGTTACAAATATTTAGAAAGTCATTTTTTAATAAATGAACATGTACCGTATATACTTTTTATAATGTAAAAACATAAATGTAGTTTTAGCAATTTTTATGTGGAGAAAAATAAATCAAATTTTAGCACATCTGAAATTGATAAATCTGAATTTTATGAAGTGGCAACTTAGTCAATACTACCTGCTGCCCTTTTTTGTTTACAGTATTGGTTGTGTTAATTTTGATGAGAATTAATTCTGGGCTTGTCCCGTGGCATCAGATTTTACAGGATGGCAACCCGCCTGTTTTTACATCCAACACCTTTTTTGTAAATGACTCAAAAGTGCTGCAGTGCAGTGTTTGTTTACTGGACTTTCCTTAGTGATGACATACAGAAGCTGGCGATGTCAGCGATGATGACCACTTGCTGAGTGCTTTTACAAGCTGAGGCCAAAGCTTTCTTTGAGTGATGGAGAAAGGGAAGTGATGATCAATGGCACACAGGTCACTCTACGACACAGGAAAGCTCTTGTCTGGAGACTGGCAGACGAGAGTTGACAGGTCCTGGCGGTGCTCTTCAGAGAGCAGATTGGACACAGAACGGCTCTGCTTTATCACTACTCTGCACGGCTACCTGCAGTCTTTGCGTACATTTCTTTGTCGGATTAAATCGCAGCTTCCTGGTTGGGTTCATGTTGGCATCCACTTCTTTCTAAAGCTGGGCGGTATATACCTTATGATGGTACAAATGGGTCAGCAGGTACTCAGCTATATCATTTGTTGCGGAGTTTTAAAAACTGAACATCAAGCGACTTAAACTAGTATGCTAAGTGAGTCGCTGATGGCTACTTATACTGTTATCAGGGGGGTGTTTAGTTTTGATTTGTCACGTCTGTCATAGACTAGGTGTAATTGTAGATTGTTTATAGGATTTTCAGACAATTGCTATCAGTGGAAGAAGCCATTGTGCTTATGTTTACACATTGTGCACTCTGTTATTTGGAAAAACAACATTATAGGGTTAGTTCACCCACAAAATGAAAATTATCTCATTAATTACTCACCCTCGTGTCGTTTCAAACCCGTAAGACCTTTGTTCATCTTCAGAACACAAATTAAGATTTTTTAATGAAATCCAAGAGCTTTCTGACCTTCCATAAACAGCAATGCAACTGACATGTTCAAGGCCCAGAAATGTTGTAAGGACATCGTTAAAATAGACACAGTGACATCAGTGGTTCAACCGTAATTTTTGAAGCTATGAAAATACTTTTTGCGTGGAAAGAAAACATATAATAGAATGTAGACTAGAAAATGTTCAGGATTGCTGGTGAGACCCTGAATTTCCTCAGGGAGCGTGAACGTGTCAGTTGTGTCGCTGTCTATGCAGGTTCAGAAAGCTTTCAGATTTAATCAAAATGATACTTACAAGCATTGAATGCTTGAATCTGATTGGCTGACGAACGTTCTGAGGTGTGCAATTATTTTCAGGGAAACGCATGGCGACCGTAGTTCCAGGCAGCTCTCGACCGCATTACAGTTCCGTATCACTTCGCCAAATGATTTCAGTTAATTCAAAAGTAAGCAATGGGATAAAAACGACAGATAATTTCCACACAAAATTACGTTTTATTATGTACGTAAAGCACATACTCTATTTTTCCCGCTCGCTATCCCTTACAGACACACACAGTTTACACACATGAAAACATACGCGCTAATGTTGTTAGCGCTGCTCTGATGACTTTGTCAGTAAATAGTTTAGCAACTTAAAAGTACATGACATTTCTCACAAGCAACGACACTGTTCATGAAGAAAATGAACTTAAAGTTTCACTAGTAGGGACGCTGCTGCGAACACTGATGAGAGGCTGACTCGGAGAGGTAAGTTAGGCTAATTCACGCACGCTCAATCTCTCCCTTTCTCTCCGTCATTCTCTCTCATAACATAGTTATTAGCAGCATGTGTCTGTTATCAGCGGCTCAAGCCTCCGTTACTAGGTTTAAAATGACATTTTGGAATTAGTAATGGAGGCCATGGATGAGATGTGGAAGAAATTATCCTATTCACAATAGCGATTTAATTACAAAAACTGGACGAATCCCTTGAAATATATCATCTTTATATCTATCGATGTGTTGAGGTTTGACAAGTAAAAGTGGAATAATTGACTCTGGACCATTGAATTATTAGAAAAATAATGCACACTCCACTTCGCGTCGAAGCCACATTACCACCTGTGCATTATTTTCTAATAATTCAACGGCCCGTCTTCAATTATTCCTTATATATAGCTTAATTTGTGTTTCGAAGATATGGAACGATATGAGGGTGAGTAATCAATGACAGAATTTTCATTTTTGGGTGAACTAACCCTTTTTATGTGATTAGATGATAACTTTGAGGCCTATACTTGCACTGTCCTGAAGTTGAGCAGTTTTGAGTTATGAGAATCAGATAAGAGGAGATCCCTTGACACATGCCAACAGGCTTTGAAATATATTTAGTCTAATTTTATGATGCCAAAGACCAGGTTTAGCTTCTCATTAACCAGTGCACCAGTCACAGAAGTTGGGGTTTCAAACGGTTCCCATATTTATCCCCATCCAAGCCACTGTGGCTGAATATACCCCCTCATGTGCAATCTGGGGTGAAAAAAATCTATAAATGAAAGAGAAAAAAACCTTCCTAAGTTAAACATCACCAAATAAATGCAAAAATGTGCTGTAAACTTGATGAGATCAAATACGAGGGGCGGATGTTGAGATGCTGGCCAGTGTTCTAAGCCTTGCATAATTCATGTTCTCTAAAGTGGGTCTTCCTTAATGAGGGTCTGGTGGCTGTTTTTAGATGTTTTCAGATTGCGGGTGGAAACGTGCAATCTGACCCACTCTGGAGCTGTGGAACCTGGTGTGCACTGCACTTCAGATCTGGAAGATATGAGACGAGGTTCAAAGTTCAGGCAGCTCCTTTCCATCTGAAATTAGAGGGATTACTTCATTTGTTTTAGAGAGTGTAATCTAAACTGTAATTACTCAATTATTTAGCAGTCTGTATTCATGGCCAAATTACTAACTTCATTCCAGTCTAGTGCGGAAAATTACATGACATCATTGTCTTACTCCTGGTTTTCATTGTTTATTTGTGTTGTTTTAGTAGATTTAACCCTCTGATTTAGGTTTAAATTTTCACTCTTTGAGTACCAAAACAAATGCAGTGACCATCCTTATCGGCGTAATTGAAACATGGCTATTGTGTTCATAAAACATTTAAAGAAACGTCTGTTCATAATTACTGGTTTTGGGTAGAATATCCATGGTGCCAGTCTTTTAAAGGGGCGTAGTTTATCCACTCCTTAACAGTTGACTCAAATAGCCGCTTTATTTTCTCTGTAATTCTTTCTTTCTCTCTCACCAAGCAGAGCTGGTGCTGTTGGCTTTTATAATCATCCACTGCAACAAAATAGGGATTATCACTCCAGGAGGGGCCATTTTCAGTGTGAGAGCTCGGGCGCACCCTCAGATGCTATTAATGCCAGAAATCCCTCTGTACAGCGGTGCAGGGCTCCTTAACCATGTTGTCTTCATTTCCCTATCAGACTCGGGTAATAGAACAAATTCACACCAAAGGGCTTCAATTAAGGACTGCAAAAGCTGGTGTAATTGGAGCCTCCGATAGCCTAGAGCCCCTGTTAAAGCTTTAAAGTAGACGTGTTGAGATGCAGCCGAGCTGTGGTGGAACAGACGAGGAAAGCAGACATGAAGACAGAGTAATAACCTAATTTGTAGAGGTACCTCGGCTGTATTCCCAGATAAGTATCCTGAGGAAAGAGATTCTGGGATCTGAGATGTTTTGAGGTGGTACAGTAAACAACGTGCACATGGAGGCTGCACTGGTGAATAGAATAAGAGTGATGGCTAACTACAAATGCCTTCTTGAATCCCTCGTAACCATTTTCCTAATATTGGTACATATCGACGAAAAGGGGGCATTCGTGAGCACCCTTCTAAAACCCCAAAATTAATACGTTTCAAACTACAGTTTTGTGGACTTCATGGACACTGCATGCGGCATCCATTGAAAACTTGTAGGAATGGAAGTACACATCAATTGCACCATTTGGGACAAGGCCAATGTTGAGCAAACCTTGTAGCAACTTGTTGACTTGCTACAAGTCGTTTGTTGTCAGTGTGAACAAACTTTATAAAAATGTGAGTTTCAAACAATGTCCAAAGGCTACGAACTTTAGGCCACAAGCTTTTATCGCATGTGCTTTCTGAATAGATGCTCCATGTCAAAATCCCTCACTTGTTTGCCAACTATAAGATTCCACCTCAGCAGACAGGAAGCTGATCTAAGCGCCCTATACGAACCCCATACAACAGAACATCAAACAAGTGCAGTAGTGCTGACTTCTGTAAGCTTTAACTCAGCGTGGGATAGAGAAGGAAGGCCTGATCTTGAAATCTTTCTTTATTGTGAAGCCAGAAGTGTTGCTGCCTTTTTATTAGAGCAACACTTCGAAATAAGCAAGAGAATAATGTACCTCAGTGAGTATATGTGTGTTTAAGACAGGAACGAAACGGAATCACTCTGGGATATTTTCTTGCTTTCCCCACATGAGTCATACAGTAATAGCATGCATCCGTCTCACCAACTGCAGCAGGTAGAAGACACTAATTAGAGTCAGAGAGACTCTGGATTGTTTAAGGTGTGAGGTGAAGGTGCGCAACCATCCTCCATTACTCAGGAAAAAAAGAACCCTCACTTCAGAATCATTTACCGAGTTGTGACAGCAGTGGAAACACATGCTAGCTTCAAGCGTTACTTAATAACTCCTAATGTACCATGTAATTACCACCTCTGATAGTCAACGTACATTTCAAATGTCAAGGTAGTGCCAGCCAGGCACCATTTAACATGTATACGATTTCGAAAACTTGGTGGGGCAGCATTATTTTACAGCGGTTGGTCTTGGTCAGATTTTATTCACTTCATCAACTATAGGTGTTTGGTTTAATTCAAAATTTTTTTGCAAATTTTGGAATAATTAGAAACTTAAAATGTGTTTTTATTAAACCTGTGATCAGGCTAAATACAAATTCAGACTTATTAAAATATTTTATGACAGGATGGTACTTGTCTAAAAAGATTTGCGTAGTTAATAGATTACAGGCTACAGTGGTTTGAGTGCAATTAAAGAGCTATTGTGTTTATGTGATTGTCAGTGGCCTTCTTGCGAGAAAGCTTTGGAAAACGGCTCATAAAAAGGACGAGGACGTAAATGCTTTTTACAAATCGGAATCTAAAATTATTTCTCCCAATAAGTTAATACAGCCTATTATGATAATGCTGTAAATAAGAATCTGTAAAGAAAAGAAGCTATACATAAATATTTTAATGAATAAATTCAACCACCCCCCACAAATTTAAGTTTCACTTTTCATAATCCATGACCGACAGAGGAGCATGGCGGCAGGGATTTAAATCTTTAAAAAGATTCAAATTGACACAGGAAGAGTGAAAGACAGGATTTTATTTCCGATTGGGTAGGGTACAGGTTATTTCAAAACATTTTGGCCACTTTATATATAGTGTATAATAGGGGTGTGATGATGACACTTATCAGACGAGACGAGACACGAGACTGGGTTCACGAGAACGAAGACGAGATTTTTAAACATTTTATTTTTTAAATCCTCACTGATGAAATATATAGGAATTTGTATTTTATTCAAATGAATAGCACAGAATGCAAAAAATGTAGGTTCATTTTTAAATAGACTTATACTTTATGAAATTAAACATCTTGTTTAGTGAATTAAATGCAGTAGGCTTATAAACAACATGTAAACTAGAGCTGCACGATTCTGGATAAATAGTTTTTTTTTTATAAATTGGAGATCATGATTCTCTCACAAAATAACGTAATTTACTAGTGGTTCTGACAAAATGTTAATTGCTTAAATATTTTAAAATATATATATACAGTGCTCAGCGTAAATGAGTACACCCCCTTTGAAAAGTAACATTTTAAACAATATTTCAATGAACACAAAAGCATTTTCCAAAATGTTGACAAGTTTTATATAAGATCTGTTTAACTTATAACATGAAAGTAAGGTTAAAAATATAACTTAGAGAACAACATTTTCAGTTTTACTCAAATTAGGGTGATGCAAAAATGAGTACACCCCACTGAAAGTCTCTGGAGCAAAGCTAAATTTTAGACTATAAATGTCTAATTTAACAAGAATTCAACCACAGGTGAGTCTAATTATTCATTACACAGGTGACATTAACTATAAAAGGGTGTTACTTAAAGAAAACCCCTTCCCATTTCATGCTGTCAGCAATGGCACCACATGGAAGAGAAATGTCACAAGACCTGAGAAAGAAAATAATTTCTTTACACAAGAAAGGTGAAGGCTACAAGAAGATCAGCAAAGCTTTACTTATCAGTCAGAATACTGTAGCAAAAGTGGTACAAACATTTAAAAAAGATGGAACTGCAACCATCTCATAGAGACGTCCAGGTCGTCCACGGAAGTTAACACCTCGTCAGGAGTGTCTTCTGATGAGAAGGGTTGAAGAAAATCGACATGCAAGTTCACTGCAGTTATCTAAAGAAGTAGAAAGCCAAACTGGGGTGACTATTTCCCGTGACACAATACGGCGTACACTGCAGAGGAATGGCATGCATGGGTGCCATCCACGAAAGAAGCCTCTTCTAAAGCCCAGGCACAAAAAAGCCCGCCTAGAGTTTGCCAGGGCCCATGCTGACAAAGATGAAGACTACTGGGACTCTATACTCTGGAGTGATGAGACCAAGATAAATGTTTTTGGAACTGATGGCTTCAAAACTGTATGGCGTCACAAAGGTGAGGAATACAAAGAAAAATGCATGGTGCCTACAGTGAAACATGGTGGTGGCAGTGTCCTTATGTGGGGCTGCATGAGCTGCTGGTGTCGGGAGCTGCATTTCATTAATGGCATCATGAATTCACAAATGTACTGCTCTATACTGAAAGAGAAGATGCTACCATCACTCAGTGTCCTTGGTCGTGCACTTTTCCAACATGACAATGATCCTAAACACACATCTAAGGCCACTGTTGGATTTCTGAAGAAGAACAGGGTGAAAGTGATTCAGTGGCCAAGTATGTCTCCTGATCTGAACCCAATCGAACACCTATGAGAACTTCTGAAGAGACAAGTTGAGCATCACTCTCCATCCAGCATCCAATCTCTAAAAGAGGTCATTCTTGAAGAATGGAAAAAGATAGATCTGGCAAAATGTCGCCAACTTGTTCATTCCATGCCTAGAAGACTTGGTGCTGTCATTAAAAATCATGGAGGCCATACAAAGTACTAGATTTAGTAGTTTTTGTTGTGGGGTGTACTCATTTTTGCATCACCCTAATTTGAGTAAAACTGAAAAATATGTAATCTAAGTTATATTATTAACCTTACTTTCATGTTATAAGTTAAACAGATGTTATATTAAACTTAGTCTTGTCAACATTTTGGAAATGTTTTTTGTGTTCATTGAGATATTGTTTAAAATTGTACTTTTCAAAGGGGGTGTACTCATTTACGCTGAGCACTGTATATATATATTAATTTTAACAAATATAAAAAAAATAAACGAAGGAGTCAGTGTCTCACTTCATAAAGACTTGTTTCACTATTGGAATCTCCTGAATGAATGATTCAATGTCAAATACATTTTTTAAACGGTTGTCGCCATCACCTGGCGGAAGATAATAAGCGTTACAATACAAGTGTTAAGATACTTTCATTGTGATCGCTACTGTAGACAATAAGTGTTTATAAACAAACTATAAACTTTTATCCCAGCACTTCTGCTATTTAAACGTCTGTAACACAGAAATAATTATGTGTGGTTGAAAGACTGTTTGTGTTGCTCTTTCTTGATCAGCAGCAGCATGAATGCAGATTTGAATGTCTTTAAGACGCGATGTGAAACAGGTGTTAGTGGAGTTCTTAGTGTCAGCAGCGCGGTACAAATGCCACAAAAAGAGTTCATTCAGCACCGCGCAGACACGTTCACTTGTGCACTTGGGGAATTTTGTGCAGATAGTCTGTAAAGTCGTAACATAACTAATTCTGTATGAGAGAAAGGAGTTAAATCCCATTCATAAAGAAAGAGCTATAATTTTACTGGTCATCTTCAGCGCGCGCAGCTCAAAACAGCAATGCAGAACATTAATAACTATGGCATATAGCCTATGCAACGTTATAATAAGAGCACTATTGAATTTGTTTTGTGAATTCTTAAGGTTTCGCTGTTAAATGTATAAAAAATAAAATGTTTTACCTTGTTTGTATCTGCGTCCGTTACACATTTTCCCTGTGTGTTAAAGTCAGTAATAATTACAGTCGAATGTCTGACTTGACTCTTGGTAATATATTTTGCCCAGCCCCCAAACATATGATTCGACTATAAGTCGAATATTGGCAAGATTCGAATAAAATTCTGATTCGACTATGAAAATCCTTAGTCAAGGACACCCCTAGTCCAAGGATCACTTGGGGTTGTGGTGACTTGTTTGTGCCGCATGTCAGATACACAGTGGGTTCTAAGTGTGTCTCTAGAGAGAAAGCAGGCTGTGGTACCTTCGGTAGATCAAAGGTCGCTCTGACAGAAGCTTGAATAGGAGTGTGTCCTGTGGTTTTGGCCTCTTATGACCCTTACTTGTCTGGCTGATCCTGGCACCATGGCACATTTTTTGTTGTTGAACACTCCTAATAGTACATTTACGCCCAATCAGATACAACTCTACCAGTTACTTGATGCCATTGATGTCTGTTTCTAACATTTCTACCCTTGTTCTTTTCCTTTTCCTTGCATTGTTTGAGAGGAGTAAGATGATAGAGTAAGATACTCAAGTCTTCCTTTAAAGTTTCACTGTCTTTTAAAAAGTATTGTATTGAAATACTGTCAGTTCTCTGTGTTTCATTAGCATTTCAGTGTGATTAGCATACTGAGACACTTGAATTTTCACTCTTGAAGCTTAAGAATGGTGAGCCTTTTAAAACAAAATGATTTCTTTTCACTCTTGCGAAGTAGTATTGAGATTGCTTTTACCAGTAATCAATTATAGCAAGCTTGTCAACAAGCTAGTAATTTTCTAGCGACAGTTTTAAGGAACATATCAAAGCTGCACTGGACATGTAGGACTTTTGCCAGCTATCTAGTGCTTTGTTTAATGGATATGTTAAATGCAGTCGAGACAATGCTAACAAAACACTGCATGCGTGTTCCAAATCCGATGCATCCACCTCTTAACAAAACCAACAATGGCAGTAGGTGGCGGCTGTCGGAGGGCCTCTTTCCGCGGTATTCAGTGATGACAGAGTGGGCGGGGCTTGTATGCTAATGGCATTTAAAGCCCACCACTGTGTGCTTTCCAAGCACAGGTTTAGGCTAGTGGTTTTTGATGTTAATTTTTTTGATCAGGGTAATCAGAGGTGGTGGGTAGGAGTGTTTGCTCCAAACGAGAAGTACCCACGTGCATTTGTGTTAGAGATTTTATGTCTGCACACTTGCGTCAATCCTACTCCTCTGGCCACCGCCGCCGCCCCCTCTGCTTCTCTGGCTGCCCACTCGCTGACTCAGTAAATGCTACATTTGCATAATTATCTTTTTAATTGGCGGGCGTGAATGAGAGTATTCTCCTTTATTGTGAGTCTGGGAGTCCTCTTCACATTATTTTCCAGAGATGTTAGGAGATGAGAGTCTACAGAGCAAGCAAATTGCCAGCTCACCCCCCCCCCCTTCTCTCTCTCTCCCTCTCTCTCTTTTCCTCTCTCTCTCCATTCTGCTTAACTCGATAATCGTACGTGTTAATAAACACACCTTCGCCCACCTAAGCCTTTTTCTGTCAGAATTTGCCGGATGATTAGAAAAAGATCAGGTTGTGCCAAGACGATTAGATTTACTTCTTGGTTTTTAAACGCAGGGAGGAGCAGAAGTCGTTTCTCTCCCGTTTCAATTAAAATCGGAAATCATCATTGTGCAGTATATGCTAACGTGAATATGCTAAATTTTTCGGTTTTCTCTGAGGTAAAGCAAGATATAATTGTCTCATGAGTCACTTGTGGTGGAAAAATGGAAGAAGGAGGAAAACGATTTGTTCCAGAACAATTACAACAACTTCATTTCACAAAAACCTTGCTCTTATGAGTTAGTGAAACAACGTAGTTGCACTTTGCTGGAAGGCCTTGAAGCTGAACAAAAGCTTTTGTTGAGTTTTTCAGAGGATTGCTACAGAAACATTTAGAGACATGGCAGCTATTAGGTTACAAAATATAAGGTTTGAGAGTTAAGAGAAGAAAAATGTAAGAGATTCGAGCTAAAATACTAGTCAAGGTGTGTTTCGATGTGCAATAGGTCAGACATGAAGGCGTTCCATTTAGGATTAGCTGTCCAGAACAGATAAAATCACATTCGATTCTTCCTCTCTTGACCTCAGCACACAAGTTCACAATCACCAAGGCCTCAGCTAAATCCCTGCTTTTGCGGTCGTTACTGAACGCTTAACACAGGGCGTGTGAAATGTAATGAGCGTAATCAAGATTTTGTGTGGTAGAGGGATAGACATAATTTAATCCAGAAGACAGTACAGGATCAGCTAACTTTGGTTATTCGCACCGGCCAAGTCCTATCGCACAGTAAGGCTGTTTGAGCTTTCTGATGACAGTTCACATTTTAGAAAACTTGCTGAATATTAATTAACAATGGCTGCCTATAAGACACCAGTATTAGTCATGGATAGAACTGCGTAAGCATAATTCTGATCTAATGGACTTGCGTAATACAGAATATTACACAATTTTTGGGATTTATTGTACATTATTTTACTTTCACTGTTAAAGTACAATGGAGCTCTAGTATTGTGGTTACTCAGTACTTGATTAATTAAAAAATAATTTTTTAGCTGCGAGAATTTTTTTATATGCTGTGTGGTATTGAAAGAAAATAAATCAGAATATTTTTTTGAGTGTTTTTTGCTATATTTAGTAATACTATAGTGGAAATGAGTTGGAAATTAGGGATGTGCAACAGCGATCGAGTAATTGAGTACTCGGCCGTGACAGCGATGATCGATCACTAAAACGATGATCGTGGAAAAAAGATTCTGATTGGTTATAGCAGCACTTTGGGCGGCACCCTGAGCTCTGATTGTTTAGCTTGCCACAGCATGCGGTTTAAAGTATAGATGTGAGAAGAGGGAGAAGCTTGGCTTTGAAGTCACGTAGTGATGTCTGGTACATATCTGAATAATCTAATCGAGGATGCACTCGGATATTAACATTTATTTACATGCTGAATGCACTGCATATTTCCAGTGATTAGTTTCATGCTCATGCAATGCCCGATACTGACGGAGTTATTTGAGACGGTCATATTGCTTTTAGATGTTTCTTTTTCAAAAAACTGATCCTATAATAATGCAGTAGTGATGTTTTTCATCATATTTGTTCAACAGTCTGCATACTTCAATTAAAATAGTTTTCATACTATGGTTTCAAAAACAAGCTGATTTTAGGAATCACTTGATAATGAAGATGCAAATATAGCACTATATAGCACAAATCTCCCATAAACATTAACACGACATAAGCATTATAAAGGGAACTTTATAGAATGTGAAATCTTAAGTTACGCGAGAGAGCTCCCGCCGTGATGCGCTTTCAACAGCGTGAGCTCTCTCTCTCTCTATAGCGCGTAACTTAAAGTTCACTGGAATTTCATAAACATAGCAATACAATGAGAACTTTATAGGATGTGAAATCTATAGTATTCTTTTTTAGATGCTTCTTTTTTTAACATTGCTGCGTCATAATCATAATCTAATATCTAATCATGTGTTCATGTTTTCATAGACATGTTTTCATGTCATATTTTTTTTTTAACATTCATTATCATAACAGTCTTCAGATATTATCTCCATTACGGCCACGCCCCGCACCCCGAGCAAACCCGCCCCTGATTACTCGATTAATCGTTTTTGAAACCTATCGATGATCGAAATAAGAAATTGCCAAAAATGCCCATCCTATTGGATATGAAATCTGTAAGTATTGCAGATTAGATTTGAACTATTATTTCACACATGGGTGCCAATATATCTCACAATTCAGACATTTTTTGTCACAATTAAGAGTTTATATCTCGCAATTGCAATTTATAAACTGGTGAGTTTAATGAGTTTACATCACAATTCTGATATTTTTCCTCACAATTTGAGTTTACATCTCACAATTCTGATATTTTTCCTCAATTCTGAGTTTGCATATCACAATTATGACTTTTGCTCAAAATTCTAGTTAAAATCTCACAATTCTGACTTTCTCAAAATTCTAGTTTAAATCTCATAATTCTGACTTTCTCAAAATTCTAGTTTAAATCTCATAATTCTGACTTTCTCAAAATTCTAGTTTAAATCTCATCATTTTGACTTTCTCAAAATTCTAGTTTAAATCTCATAATTCTAACTTTCTCAAAACTCTAGTTTAAATCTCATAATTCTGACTTTCTCAAAATTCTAGTTTAAATCTCATAATTTTGACATTCTCAAAACTCTAGTTTAAATCTCATAATTCTGACTTTCTCAAAATTCTAGTTTAAATGTCATAATTCTGATTTTTTTCCCCCTCATAATTCTGAGTTTACATATTGCAATTCTGATGTTTTTCTTCAGAATTCTGTGTCTACACCTTTGTTTTGTATTTGTATATTTTGGTTTTATATTTTTGTATTTTCATTCCGTGGCAGAGATGAGCTTCAATACAACTTGAACTTGTCAACAACTTTAACCTGTGAAGTTTTGTTGTGGGGTATATTGTGGAGTTGAGGGTGATTTGATATGTATATACGAACCCCTAACAAAGCTCTTTCTCTTTATTTGTTACCTAAAAAAACGTTCCCAGATCAATTTAAAAAAGGGAATATCCTACCAATACCTATACACAGCACTCCTCTGCTCTTCTGAGTGAACAAGAGAAAGATCATGTGCTGACTCGATGGCCGGATTGTTAGGGTGCCTTTGAAACGGAGCGTGGTGCAAGAGAATGTGCCTGGGCGCCTGCTCAGCCTGTGATCTGCGTCTAGCCTGAAGAGTACTGGCTGTCCCTTCAATCCTCTTCCAATGTTCAAAGGTAACGGCGGGCCTCTCCCAGGCCTCCCGCTTTGATGTGCTCTCCGACACAGTCATATCACTGCTACCAAGTCTCTCTGGCCCTCCTCGGCAGAGGCAGGCGAAAAAACGAGAGAGTTAATTGGTTAGTCACAATGTCTTGCCCCAGACACAGCTCCGGTTTCATTCGAGTAACTTCTTTCTCTCCGCACTGATGTGCCTTTTCACAGACAAACAAAAAAACGCAAACAATATTATAGAAAGAAAACAGACAGCTCTTTCTGGGAGAAGAAATGGGTCTCTCGAAGAACAAGAGCGCTTGAATAGGGGGTGCGGTATAACGATTCATGACTTTTAAAATCAAATTAGACGTAATTAACATGGAGCTCAATTATTATCAGTTGTGTTTTGCATCCATGACAAATACAGGATCATCTATCAGATGGGAGGACATTCATCACAGAGGGCATTAACCGCTGCTCAGTTAATGAGGGAGAAACTTTGAGGTCACTAAATGTGTGAGGAGGCCTCCCAGCCACATGCGAAGCACGATTATGTCACTCATTGAGCTGATTCTCATAAGTACACCAGAAATTAGATGTTTATCATTTTTTTCACACTAAAATCCACCCTAAAACCTCTTTTACTGGACCAAAAATAGAAAAGTCAGTTGTTCTTGCATTTAACCCTCTGTCCCTGGCTTTAAAAGTGAATTAAGACTTTTTTTTTTTTTTTTGGAAATATTTATGTCCATTTCATTGAAAAAGACGGTGTGAATTGATTCACAGAACTGTTTTGAGCTTTTCAACAGGGTGCCGAAAATGCTTACAAGTTAAGCATTAACCTATATAATCTAGACTCTTATGTTTTTATATTATATGATATGTTACATTATATTGTCAATATTTAGACTATTTGACATTTTTTGAAATGCAATTTATTAATTATGAAAAATGAAATACATTTTCAGTTGTTAAATTTTATTGGCTGTTAGAGCATATACTTAAAAAAACACTTTATAGATCTGTATATATACAGTTTATATATATATATATATATCCTAATCATCCCCATACACTGATTGGCTCCTGGACGTTCTGGCGTACTATGGCTGCCGTCGCATCATCCAGGTGGATGCTGCACACTGGTGGTGGATGAGGAAATTCCCCCCATCTATGTAAAGCGCTTTGAGTACACAGAAAAGCACTATATAAATGTAAAAAAGTATTATATATATATTAGTATTCACAGAAATAAATCAAAATGTTTAATCCCAAAATGCTCTGTGTTATTGTCTCATATTTGCGATCCATAGGAGTCGAGAGATTGTAAAACTACTCTTTGGAAAACTTGTGGGTTAATCAGTAGGACTGTAAATTATAATGATATTGCTTAATTTAATATCACCATCAGAATATTCAAATTCTTATAATCAGAGCCCTAAAATGAAGCAAAAGGGAATCTAAAGAATGACATTGACAGTATTTTAATCTTTGAGGCACCGTTGAAGACTTACTAACACTGCCTCAATATTTTATTTAGAGCATTGTTAGTTTTATGTTGAGTCTCTAAATTATTAATCTCTTTCACACTATATTTTAGTTTGCCCTCTGCGCTTTACTGCTTCATCACGTGTTTATATATTATTCGTTCCGTTCTATCTTAAACCAGATTAAATTAGCTTCTAAAGAGGCGAGTGAAAGTGGCAAGCAGGGAACAATTCCTGCTCCTTTGTGCTATAAGAAATATACAAACCGCTCCATTATCTCGGAGGAGGAAGTGCTTTAATGATTTATACCAGCAGGTAGACCTCAGAGTATTAGCTCTTTTGGTCCCTGGTTGACTTGGTAGCGTTTGGCAAATGGAGGACTAGAGGACATGTTTTCAGGAAAAAAGTGATTCATTGCGCCAAGCGCGGCAGTCATTAGAGAAGTGTCTCGCTTTTCGTCCCCCCAGACTCTCCAGACACACTGCGGCGTGCCACGGCTGTTTTGGAGAACAGAGGAAGCGTGGTGGAGCATAAGCAGATCTGCCTGCTGCACAGGCCCTTGTTCTCCCTTGCTCCGAGGAACCCCGGATAAGAAATATGAATAAAAGAAGTGTTTCTCGGCAGACCACACACTTACGAAGAGGGGACGGAGATGTGTTGGGGCAGCTGTTTGCCAAATCCATATGTCTTTGATGATAGACTTTATAATCTAACGTCTGAGGGTGATTGCGTGAGTTATTGGTCAGACGGAAACAATGGGGTGAAAAACGCATGGGGCTTCTTTCATCAAAGCTGCTGCTTTTCAAAAAACAAAAACTGATTTAATTTGTTACAATTACGGATAAAGAGCCTGACTGAGTGTTTTCTCTCCCTCTTCATGAGTGATTCAGTCTCTGAATGGTTTATTTGTGAATGGTTGCCAGGAAAACATCTCTGTTGCTAGCGAAAGGGGAGGTAACCGGAAACAAAGCAGGCCTCGTCACATTTTCGGGTCCCGCTGGACTTTGTTGGAATTGTTTTGTGCTGACTGATGCCTGGGAAATCCGACATTTGTTTCTGACATGGCTGTTCACATTGATTGTTTTGAGTTTGTGGTCAGGCTTTAATGGAGACAGCGGTAGGTAAGCGTTTGAGGCAAAAGATTGTTGACTTGATGCGAAAGTCTCAATCTATGAGGACAAAACAAGGCGCCTGTGAAACTAGCGTCATTGAACTTTGAACTTCAGCTTTGGTGTTTGAGATGGTGCCTGGACATTTGAGTTTTTCGAGGGAACCCACCCGTCCAGTGGTTCGATGCAATCATTTTGACATGCGTCTCCTTTGTTGCAAACACAAGACATGCTGATAGAGACACAAGACACAAGCTGAGTGTTCTAAAGAACATTATGTTAACCAGCATAACTATTATATTATATCATATTATAATATATTATATCTACTTGTGTCTGCGTCTCTTCTAATAGTGAAGCTGTGAGTTTAATTACGGCACAAACACCAATATTACAACATTTTGTTGAGATGTATAATGTAGCTTTAATGATAATAGTAACGTTTTTATATATTTTTTTCAGTTAGTCAAAATAAATATTTTAAATTTATGAAATCAAAATACTTAAATGTAAAACAATTGATGACCTGTATTAGTCATAATAAAGTAATTTCTATTTCTGTATTTTATCAATTATCAATTGTATTATGTTCTATTAATTTCAGAGACTTTTTTAAAACTACCACTAATAAACAGTTATTATAAAAAAACTGAATAATAAAACAAACAATTTTTAGTAATTATTTGCTAGTTATGTGTAACATGAGAATATTTAAATTTAAAACACTCAGTGATTTGAATGAGTTATAATAGGCCTATACCATTCAATTATTTCATTAATAGAATGTAAAATTCAATTAATGGCATTATTTTATTTATTTTTGTATTTTGTGATTTTGGGGGAATGAGCGTGTAATAATGATAACATCATTAATGAAGCTATACACAAGAACCTCTTGTGTTTGCAAATAATGTGCATTTTTATGCCTCCTTCCTGTCCCTCCATCTATTTTATTACTTTGTAATCTCACACACAGATAGGAGCTTTGTGGCAGACGCCTTTTTTTTAAACCCTTTGGAACCAATTGCTGAAGAAGGGTTGTCTTGGGAAGGCCCCAGTGGAGAACGGTGGGGCTCATTAGTTCAATCCCCTTCGAGGGAGAATGCAAAGAAGGAGCCAGAGTAAGACATTTCTACGCTCTCTTTTTTTCTCAGGGTGTGCGCGCTGTTCTTTGCTCTTTCTCTTTCCCACATTTTTGCCTGCATCAGCAGCAGCTGAGGGGCCAAACCTCGGCCAAGCAGCTCCTCTCAAACTGCCCCACCGGTCTTAAGAGCAAAGCACTGTGGGGAGCTTAGACTGATCAACTCAAATCCAAGACCTATCATCCAGGCTTTAGGGAATTAGGAGCATTGGCTTTACTCTTCATGTACCATCCAGATATCAAAGGTTCTCCTTTATGAACAAGCAGCAAGTATGGACAACACTCACCAGGCAATCCAGTATATGTCTGTGCTGCTGGCACTCACAAAGTTTTTTTTGCAGCGATGCTATAGAAGATCCATTTTTGGTTCCCCAAAGAGCCTTTCTATGATCAGTATGACCATTTTTTTCTTTGCATTTTAAGAATCTATTAAAAATCTACTAAGAATCGTGTTCCACTATAAAGAACCTCATGCAATGAAAAGACTCCTTGAATGTTTGAGATTCTAGTGTTAGCACTAGTATTTTCACAATAGCTATGTTTCCATCCAAAGATTCAAATTGAACTTATTCACAAAACTGGAATAAAGCACCCTTTCCATCCACGAGTCAAAGAGAACAAAATCGTCACTTCCTGATAAACTGGCACTAAATATTACTAAGAAAAGTAGGAGAAGCCACTTGATATCATTTTCATAAATGATGAATTACTTGTGCCTCAGAGCGACTAGACGAAACACAATAAATATGGTCATTGCTTTCGGAGGTGGATGCCGGATGTTTGGGAACGCAGTCGTGTAAGACAACTGTACAGCAATACTTTTAAGACAGACTTTGCTCAGGTATTTCAGAATGACCAAAAACATTTCAGATACTGTGCAACAAGATCGGTCCACTGGTTAGTCAAGTTATCCCGTCCCCTTGTGCAAAGTCACATGACTTTTTTGATGCTCGTGGTGGAATTTATTTGGTAAATGTGTTTCCATCATAGTTAATGCACATTTTTCTTATCAGATAAAACGTTTATCCTGCTCAATTATGCACATATGTTCTTATGTGCATTTTTAGAATGTATGCGCATCTTGGCCTTTCCAATGTTTTGTATGTGTTATTCCAAAATGTGCATACAAATAGGTGGATGGAAACACAGCTGTGATGGCACTTTTGGTTCCCCAAAGAACCTTAAAATAAACCATTATTTTCTTAGTATAAAAAGGTTCTTCAGAACTCTATTAGGAATATTTTGTAGAATGAAAGGTTCCTTGGATGTTCAGTGTTCTTCATGGAACCATGGATGCTAATAAAAAATCTTTATTTTTGAAAGTGTATGGCAGGGGTTAACTCTAGCCCTGGAAGTCCGCTTCAGCTCCAACCCAAATCAAACACACCTAAACAAGCTCACCAGGGTCTTCAGGATTACTTGAAAGTTACAGGTGAGTTTGATCAAGGTCGCAGTTTGAGTATAGTTCTGTGTAAATGTATAGATAAAACGGACTGTAATTTCATAATTCATAATTCATAATTTGGCCATACTTGGTGCTTGTTTGGAAAGGAGAAACTTTTATATCTGGACAGTACACGAAGAGCAAAGCCAATGCTCCCAATTCCCTAAAGTCTGGAGGATCAAAACCATAGATGCCAATAAAAGAACATCTGTTGGGGAAATAGTCATGGTTAGCTGCATATCCATTATGAGAACCAAAAACGAGCTTGTAATTTTCCATTGCACAAAAAGTTTTTACAGTAGAAGAGGGTTCTTTAGATTATTACAATGTTCTTCAGATAGGGAAAGGTTATTTGGGGAACCAAAAATTATTCTTATATGTAATTACAACAAAAAAAACATTTTGGAACCAGGCCCTTGTTGCAAAAGCTCCCCATACCTCTCCAAAAGAGAACCTATGATATCTGGACGGTACATGGAAATGTACACTCAGAAATCGTAAACCTGAATGGTTGAAATCATATACGCCAATGAAAAAACAATGTTTTTAAGAGCAGGACTGGGGAAATAGTTGCCAGTTAGCTGCATATCCATTATGGAAACCAAAAAAGCGCTTGTAATTTGACCTTTCCCTTCAGTAAGTGGGCTAAAGCCCTTGTTTTGTTGGTAATAACGGGGTGGGAGCAGGGGGAGGTGGGTATAATGCAGGGAGGCAGGTCCCACTTAACCAGAATTTATCTTTTTGGCACTTAAAGGAGGGGTCTGGAGGTCTGTTATCTATGTGCTCCCCCCTGAATGAGTAAACATCTCATTTATTATTAACTCAGGTTTAAGGTAGCGCATTAATCCTGCCTGACAGTTTGCCTACTTGTTAAGGCGGTCCGGTTCCCTCCAACCGCAGCAGATGGGTTTCAGCTGTGCCTGCTGCAGGTTCAGAGGATGCAGATGATAAGGCCTGTAGGTGCAAAGCTGCACAGGTGAACAGAGTATTCCCTTGAGCTTGTGTCAACATTTTACTGATGGCAATAATCGATCCTTCCTTCTGAAAAAATAACTGTGGGCTTTTACAATCTGCAAATTGAAGGAAATCATAAATGGACTCTTTTTATTGTGCACGATAAGTCAGTGTTTCTTGTACTGCTTTTTTTAGCAACAGTGTTCTGCCATGGCAGAATACGTGATGTTTTGAATGGGAATGTGATTTTACTGTCTGAATGGAATGTGATGAGCTAAAGAGATTGTTTGCCTCCAAATAATGGCAAGCAAACATCTTTGTTGAGTTGTTCTCGCGAGCTGCGTGCGAAAACAATCATAAAGTGCAACCAATGTCTGATGCAGTATAGAAATAGCTCTTATGAGTTGTTGTAATGCATTTTCTTTTATTGATTTGTTCAAAAATTACTGTTACTGTTTAAAATCAGCTTGACAAAAAGAGACAGTCAGAATCAATATTTGGGAAGCAAAAATAGATTGTGTAGATATGATGCATTTTTACAAATATTCATTAATGAAGATAATAACAACAACAACAGTTTTTATTTGACTTATTTTTGTTGTTTTAAAAGAGGAAAAAGTAATTTGCTGAATAATTTTTTTGTGATGTTTAATAAAATTTGTACAATTGTATACAGTGTGTAAACTTTATGTATAAAGAGTATATATGAAGTATGCAGTGTGTAAACTTTATATATAAAGAGTATATATGACAAATTATTATCTATTAAACGTTAAGTAAGTTTGAAAATACTATTTTTGGCATCATTGCTTTGACAGCATAGTAAACCAATCAAATAACCTTCTATGTTTGAGATTCAGAAAGTTAAACATTAAACCTATTGCTGGCATATTCATAAATTTGCATAATAACCACAGGTAACCATACGAAGACTTATGGCAAAGTAAAATCGTTTACAAGAACGTACTCTCTTTACTTACAATTTTTTTAGTTTGCCTGTCTTATTGCCAGCTGCATGAATTTTGGCACTGGTGTGTATTTTTATTGGAATTTTACTATTTCACCCCCATTTACTTTAACACATCTAGTTTGCACTTGGTACAAAAAATAGTTCCTCTCAGGACCTTAAGGACAAAAATGTCCACATTGAAACAAATCAAAACCATTTAACTGTAAAATAGTGCAATTTTTGTTAATAGGCTTTCATTCTGTTGGCAAGGCTTTAAAATGTAATTTTTTACTATTTTTACCAGATGGTGCCATTTTATTCAGGTTTGGTCTATAAAGCAAATACTCCCATTAATCCTGTTTTCTGCTTCGTCAATTGGATAAACAATGCAGCTATAATTGTGTGGGTGTGTTGGTATGGATGTCAGAGTGTGGTTTGTTTGTGTGTCATATACAAAATGTGTGTGCGTGTGTGTGTATGTGTGTTCTTGTAATATTTGAGAGAGAAAAACTCTACTGCAAATCACAAATCCAACCACTGTGTGCACCAGCAGAGTTTTGCTGGCATCTAATGGGGAAAATCTGGTACTAAATTAAAGCTCATTTATTGAGATATCAACCTCAAATTTTGAACACAACTTGTTAGATTTATGGCTGTGAATTTCTAGCAGGTTTAGAGTTCAACATGTTTCATAAAATATATTTTGATATAAAATATTGTTCATAAATCATTTTCAGAAACATAAACCTCTCTATATATATTTATTTGTTCACTTTTTAAACTTTTTCATGGGTCTTCTTTAAAATGAGACCAAACTTAAGTCTGTGCTACCAAGCTTCAAATTTTTATGACAGTTTTTTTGACAGACATTTTTGTCCACTATGGACCTATGTGTAACTTTTTTAATGATGCATACATAAGCTATAATAAGTGAATATTATAGCTATTTTATTTAATTTGACAGTGAAGGCAACATTCATATCCTGTATCAGTCTGATTTCTCATGTAATTCTAATAGTGAAATTTACTAGCAATTTCTAAGTGAAACTTTTACTTTACTATTTTTTTCCAGTGTAGGCAACTTTCATATCTCGTATTAGTTTGTGTTCTCACACAATCAAATAATTTCAGTTCAACTCTCTATTTCATGTCCATTTATTTATCCCATTGTGTTTATTTTGCCATAATGACCAGCTCATGTTCTGGATATGAACTGCCGTACTGCACATTTGTTCATGATGAACGTAAGTGTTCTTTTAGGTCTTTGAGAAATGCTGAACTGGCCGCTGCACCTGCTCTTTGTCCTGTTCTCCATGCTCAGTGAAGTTCCTCAAATCATAACCACTCCTCGTTTTTATCTTTTCCCTTTCTTTGCACTGTAGGCTTTTTCCATACCTTTCTGTCTGACTCTCTTACTCTCTCTCTCATTCCCTGTTTATTACATAAGAGGTCCTGTTGAGCCAGCTGCTGGGAAGCCTGTCCTGACATGAACCACGCTGCTGAACTGACTCACCATGACGGAGAGAGAGAGAGAGCGACCTCAGTCTGTCTGGCTCTGCGCCTCTGGCCGGCATGTTTTCCTGTTCGTACACTTAGTTAACTCGTGCGCACATACTCGGTGTGTGTATGCGGTTACACTGGTATGTTTTAATGAGAATAAGATAAATTTGGCTCTATTGTTCTGGCTTTGTTCGCATATGCGCTGCATTTGTAACAATATTTTAGTCGCATATATCAATGTGTGTTTCAGACGATAAAAGACTCTTTTAAAGTACGTCTGGTGCTTTATATTTTTTGTGTATAAGAATGACCTTCTCATTCGGGGCAATTTGATTATGTACACTGCAAAGATAAACATTTCATGTTCTCAGCTCATTTAAATGTGTCACAATTGTAAAATTATTTACACAATATATATATTTTCTAATTGAGAATAAAACAAAACCATTTCAGTTTTTTTACTTCCTAATTTCATGTGTAATTCAAAATGTTACTTGACATTTAATTGTATTTTTTTTGTGAAAATTACTAGAGATTTCTGATAAAAATTGTAATTTTGAATGATTTGTGATTAGTCTTGATAGCATTTTCCTTTTGAAGTGTTTATGTAGTTATTGCTCTCTTGGAGTTACTCTATATTCCTATTCCTATTACTCTATATTCTTATTTTTTTTTACTTGTAAAGAAAATGTAACATTTTATTTAAAAAAGTAAATACAATATATAATATCTGTTGAATAAAATTGTCTTAATATATACAATACTTATATATATATACAAACGTACACGCACACACACACACACACACACACACATAGTGTAATTGTTTCACATATAAACATTTAAAAAATGTAAAAGTAATTTTAAAATAATAAGACATGTTTCTTGTGCAGCAAATCATCATATGATTTATTACAAAAGAAAACAGTTATATTAAATTGTAAAAATATTTCACAATATTTGTGTTTTTACTGTATTTATTAGCAAAAAATTAAAACATAGTATGGTTTCCAAACGTTTGACGAGTACACTAAATTTTTATTAAATAATTACATTTTACATTTAAACTTTTAAATATGAATATAAATAAGTGGTAAATTCAGTGAAAGCATTGTCAGGGCAAGTAAAAATCTACTTGTTGTTGAGCCTTGTGTGTTGCGTAATTTTCCAAACCACACTTTTAAAAGCTGTTGCCGTGAGCATCTTTTTGACTTTATAGGGCATGCATCTCGACTCGGTTTTCAACGTCTGTGTCATCGCTAGATTTCACAGTCAGCAGCTTTCAGGATTTATACGCAAAACAAACGCCAGACTGGTGGTGATTCGTCTGGTGGTGATTCGACTATGTTGTGACGATTCAAACATGCCCAGTGTGGTCTTTATACTTGTATATGACCAGGCTTCCAGGTTTCTGGCAGAAACTCTGAGAAATTGGGTCTGGAACGGCTCCAAACCCACATCCTGTGGACGATCGCTGGAGAGGCAAATGGCATAATAATTGCACACATGCTCGCTGTACGGCCCATCCGTTGCCATTCATTCAGATTTCCTCTTTGCTTACACTGCAGGTGGTCTCAGTTCAGGGTCTGCAGTGTTGCAGGCTTGTCGTCCTTGTGTCGTACTGTCGCTGTACTGGTAAACCAGGTTTCAAACATATGCTCAAATCCTGCATATGAATCTGCTTATAGTGCTACAGGTGGTCCATAATCATAAATGCACCCTCACACATAGTTTTGTTTTTATAAAACCAGTAGTGACTTTATGTATTATGACTGTGGCATTATTTTTCATAAGTATGATCTCACAGCTGAGACTGTTTCTTACAGATGTGACTTTATATCTTGCAATTGCTGCGGTTTCTTATAATTGGGACTTTTTAATGTCAAAATTGTTACTTTTGCACAGTGCAACTTCATATATTATTATTGGGACTTTATATCATACACTTGTACACTTTATATCACCCACTGCAACTTAGCCACAGTTGCAATTTGATCGTAATTGAGACTTTATCTCACAATTGCGACTATTTATCATAATTAGTACTTTATGTCTTGCAATTGCAGCTACTTATAAAATAGAAAAAAAGCTACTTTCTCACAATTGCAACTTCAAGGACTATAATAGGGATTTTATCTCACAATTCTGACTTTCTCCTAAATTAACAACTTTATTTCTCAGTTGTGATTTAGATAAAGTGTCTGACAAAGAATGTTTCACAATGGCGACCATTTCTCATAATTGGTAGTTTATATCTCGCAATTGAGATTAATTCTTAGAATAAAGGCTTAATATCTCACAGTTGTGACTTTTCTTATAAACGAGACTTTATATCATAGTCATAACTGGTACTTTATATCATGCGATTGCAGCTTCATTTTTTATAACTGTGACTTCAAACATTACAGTTGTGAGTATTAGTCACTGTACTCATAATTGGTACTTCATATCTCACAGTTGCAACTTTATGGATTATAGTAGACACTTTATATCTCACAAATGTACCAATTAATTTTTCATCATTGTGACTTAGTTGCAATTTTCTTTAGAATTGTGATTTTACCTGTGACCCACACTTGCAACAATTTCTTATAGCTGGTACTTTATATCTTGAAATTGCAACTATTTCTTCTAACTGGATCTGAATATCTCGCAAATTCAACTTATTCAAAATTACGACTTTATTTGCAACCATTTCTTATAGTTGGGGCTGTTTATCTCACAATTGCTACATTATTTCTTATAACTGTGACTTTATATTTGACAGTTGCAACTAGTAGTCACAGTACTCATATTGGTACTTAATATTGCAACTTTATTTCTTATAATTGTGACTTTATGCCTCACAATTGCGACTATTCCTGTGATACTCAGTGATTAAATCTCACAGTTGCAACGTTTTCTATTAATTTAAACTCTTTCTTTCTTTCTTTCTTTCTTTCTTTCTTTCTTTCTTTCTTTCTAACTGTGGATTGGAAACAGGCTTCAATACATTAACTATGTAGTTGTGCCATTTACCAATTGGAGAAAACAGTGCCATACTATCCAAACCATGACCTCTTGAATGTTAACAGCTTGAATGGTACATCTTTTCAGTTTGTTATCTGCGTGTCCACTTCAGTTGGCAGACCGATGCTTTTTTGTGTAATTAATTAAAAGAAACCCTTTGCAAAATAAATCAATCTTAAGGCGCACCCCTCTCATCGCATATTAACAGATTTCCTCACATCTTTACAGATTTTAGCAAACACCTTGATAATATATGAACCTAAATAAACCATTTTACCAAAGCACTCTCTCTCTCTTTCTTAGATAAACACTCATGTCACGGTTCATCTTTAACTGATTTATGTATATGTGACGGAGCGCCAGCTCATTTCCATCCATGTGACACACAGGGGTCCAATGCGCACTTGACTCTCGCTTTAATGCCATACATTCAGTCTGTTTGTCTTTCCTCCCCCTTTTTTCCCTGAGAGTGCCACAGAGATTGACTTTAATCTATAAGAGATACCACTCAATGGCATGTTATTATTCGGAATACGTGATGCTTTTTAAAGCCAGTAAATTCCATTAGGAGGCAGCAGGGTTGAAAAGGCAGCGCCGGGTCTTTAGCGCTGCCTCAAAGAGAGTTCGAGTGCACGCCACTAACGCATTGTAGCATATAAATCAGCAAGGGCCACTGGGAATCAAGTGTGAGTGTCTATCTCTCTCGCTCTAAAAGATGCAGGATAAAAGCCTCTCACTTTTGAAGGGTCTGTCCCTCTCCTTTGAGGAGAAACAGCAGTCCTCCAGTGACAGCGAGGGCCTACAGTACACTGTCAGAAGTCCATAAACGCTCTCCTGTTATTGCTTGTGCATTGTCGTCAATATAACACCGCCTGACAGAGAGATGCGCCAGAGAACACTTGCCTTACTAGTAACTGCAAACTGATGTGACTGAAGGGACTTTTTTGCACCTGTGATTCTCACAACACCCAGATCTCCAACGCTCACACATGATTATAGTTCTGTAGGAACTGTCCTTAATTGGATATTAAACCAAAAATATTTTTGGTAACATACCAACATTTTCAGAAAGTGTTTTTGGTTTATTATGAAATATCTAGTATGCATATATTTGTATGTTTATTTTTGGGTGGTAACATAGTATGGTATTTATGTGTATTTATATATGTAATTACCAGTGTTGTGCAAGTTACTTCCAAACTGTAATACATTATAGGTTACTTGTTACTGTTATTTAAAATAAATTAGTTACCTTACAATATTACCATCTCAGAATTGTAATGCATTACATTACTCCTGTATTACTTCTGAGTTACTTTCACCAAAATAACTACAGAAGAAGATCTTAACATTTTAAGATGACAAGAGCCCTGCACGGGCCTCAAATTTAGGCCCGGCCCGGCCTGGCCCGTGTCCGACAGCTTATCAGAATTACCGGCCCTAGCCCCCCCCTCTCCCAAAACGACTCATGTTTCAGCTATTAAAATAGTTCAGTTTTGTATGTAATGGCAAAGTGTTTATATTTCGTTTCTTTTTTCTTTTTTTGGGGGCTAATCATAGCTTATGTTTGATCAATTTAGCCTTCTCAAATTATCACGACTTGCCTAAAATTAAATCTATAGAAAGGCCTATACTAAAACAGTTCAAGCATATAACAATGTTTAAATGTTAAACCTGGATAAATGTGTGCTGCATCCATTAGTTTGTGTGGAGAGTGGAAGCTAAAGCGCAGGACATGTAGGCACCAGCACAATCAATCACAGCAACTTTTTTCAATGGAAACAACTTACGCCGTAATTTTTGCTCATAAAGGTAGGAGTAATACATCATTCGGAACTATAAAAGGGTTTACTTTTGAAAAATGAACCGAAAGACAGCGAATACATGCCTCACAGACATGATAAATATATCTTTAGAAAGCTTTAAATTAATAATTAATAAAATAAATAAAAACAAAAACACTTTAATATAATCATTATACGTGAAGATGCACTTCTCTCTAAAGGCTAATGAGGAGATGGCGAATCCTTACTATTTCCCCTGGACACATTCATGGTAATTACTTTTTGCTGGGGCTTTACGGCAAGCTTTATTGCATGTATTTGAACGCAAAACTCTTACGCTGTGCTGACGGCTCGCTGCTGCTGCGGGACACTAAACACTGTCGAGCCGCTCTTCACAGTCATGGCACGGTCTCGTGTTGTTTCCACCAGCGCCGCACATTTTTCATCAATTATTGATGCATTTCTAAAATATAAGATTATGGAGAAGCCTAAAACAGGCCAGAGGCCCGGCCCACGTATGAACTATGACGTGAATATTGGCCAGAAAGCCCAGCTCTAGGGATGTAAAAAAGTCAGAGCCCGACTTTAAATTCAATATTTAAAAAAATATTTTGGGCTAAAAGAGTGTTGTAACGCAAGTGTTACTGAACATGTACAGAGTAAAATATTACTGAAAATTGATTAGTAATGCCTTACACTACTGCGTAACAGCAAAAAGTAATCCGTTACTGTAGTGTATTACTTTTGTAACGCGTTACTCCCAACACTGGTATTGGCATATTAAACAACATTTTTTATTTGTAATTTGGGTATATATGTGTGTGTGTGTTACCAAAGTGTTTTGGTCTAATATGTAATTACTAACATCTATTTGAATCGAAGTATGTATTTTTGTAGCATAGTGTGATATATATATATATATATATATATATATATATATATATATATATATATATATATATATATATATATATATATATATATATATATATATATAAGTAATTACATGTTCAACTAAAACATTTTGGTCATTTTGGTATGTGTTACCAAACATAGTTTTGGTTTAATTTGTAATTAGGGAGAAGAGTCTTTTTAAAAGTATACACTGAGTTCTGGCATGAAACACTAGATGGCGCAATCCGATAGGTCTAACTCAATCTGACCTAACAACATCATTATCACATGGCACAGTTGATTGGTTCTCTCCTGTATTGTAGCCAATGAGCTCGCTTCTCAACATTCAAATAAATGACTAGTGCTCACTGTAGCAGTTTGCAGTGTGCTTCAGAAACCCTCCACCTTCCCCAGCTCCACCTGTATAGATCTGATACGAGGTGATTCATGTATGCTAAATGAGGGTTATTTCACGTATGTTATATGTGCAGCAGCAGTATTTATTACATGCTCACAGCAGCATGTGGATGTATTGGCAGTAGCAAGTCTCGGTACTTGCTCTACCGCAGCAGCACTGTAGCAGATCTATTCAGCCAAGAGTCCAAATACATTAACATTGTCATGTACATTACCAAGCCAATCCCTCCGAGAGTTGTCATGACAGAAATATATATATATTGGGGAGGTGCACAAACAAAACGTCATGCAGCATTTACCTCAGGCAAGTCGTCATTGTCTGCTGCACGTATTTGCTAGAGAATTTAAGTCTAGGGAAGAACATTTTGCAAAAGATTAGACTATCATTATGTTTAATTTAACTGTAAGTGACGTCTTAATTATTTAATTTATGTTTAAATAAATATTTTATGAAACAATTTATGACTCTGTAAATTATTATTTCAGCAATAAATAGCCTAGAAATTGTATAATGTAGAAGGTAATTTAAAAACAATTTACATGTTTGCATACAATTTCTTTTAAATGTAGTTTAAAATAAATAGTAATTGAATTCAAGCTTGGGCTCTGTTGTTAAATGTATTATTTTATTAATGTTTATATTTTATTTTAAAAAGAGCAATTTGTTCAGTAAACCATAAAATAAAAATGATGTTTACTTTTTTTTCCTCTTGCTGTACCGAAACATACCGAACCGTCATGTTTGTGTACTGTTGCACCCCTAATAAATACATATAATTTTGGTAGCTATATGGCTACTTTTTTTCAAATTAATGAATTATTTAATTTTCTGAACAAGAAATATGTATTTGCCTTAATGAATAAAAAATAAAAACATGCTTCTCTTAATGCAGATGCATTCAAGTGATTCATAAACTATTTTGGAATACATGTAAAGTATTTATGTATGTATAAATGTCATTGACACTACTGTAAATATCAAATCCGAGTGAGTCAGTAACTTCTCTAACTGATTCAAACTTGTGTTTGTGAGTATTTGTTTTACCAATACTAAGTTTTTCTCTCTCATCACATTAAATTCACACTACAATCTCCCAACTCGAGTGAAATTTAATTTCTTATAACTTGCAGTGTCGATAACCAAATAATCTGACAGCTAGCGCTGAGGGAAAGCTCATTTTAAAAGCCGCTCTCACATATCTTGGAGTCTTGTCAGGAATGTGTACAGGTGGAAAAGAAATTACATGACCAAATGAAACCATTAAAGACCTCGGCCACGTCACATAATTACGTCGGTGGAAATTCAAGCGGGTGCAAGGGAGATAAGAACAGGGACATGAGGGGCTCATATCTCTCTTATGAAACACTGCACGCATATTCATCTGGGCTTTCGCTCGGTACAGCAGAATGAACAAATTATACAAAGAGAATGTGGTTTAATTAGCCGAGTACCACAGAACCACGAGAAAAAAAAAACAGCTACAGAGCTTATGTTCAGCATTCATGACCTTACAAATGAGATACTGTTTTAAATAAACAATTTTATAACTTTAATTCTCATTGGATGATCATGAGCCCTGTTTGAAGCTATTGTACATTGCTAATAGCAATACTATTACTACTAATGATTATAATAAAAGCACCTCATAATAATAATTATTAATTTTTGCATGCAACTTCTTAACATTTGCTGTCTTATAGTTGTTGCTGCAGATTTATAAAAGCAATTTTGCAATGCAGTGATTTTTACCATGTGGAATTTTTAGGTTCTCAACTTCACATTAAGCCTTGTAGTAAAATCCATGAAATGCACAGCCTCTCGTGGCCCATTGCTTTATTTGGCACCTACAAAGTGTATCCCATCCGGAGGTTGAAGTTAGTCATACATACTTTTTTCACTAAGAAACTAATAGCCACTTAGAGGAATGGAAAAAGGCTGGTCGAAGGCAGACCAAACATTTTAATGAAATGTGAAAATTGAATATAGTGGTTTCCCTAATTTAGCCGTACAACAGACAGAGTCACTTAAGTGCGAAACATGCAAATGGGAGTTTGTCTGTGCTCAGAGGAACACTGAAATCACTGCACAGAATTTTAAAACTGCACTGGAAAGACAGGAAGAGAGAAACAGGGGTGTGATATCAGTGGCAAGGTCACATAGAAGGCATCAGTGAGCTTGCATTCAACTTTTGCTACCTATGTGTGTGTGTGTCTGTGTCTGTGTCTGTGTCTGTGTCTGTGTGTGTCTGTGTGTGTGTGTGTGTGTGTGTGTGTGTGTGTGTGTGTGTGTGTGTGTGTGTTTGAGGAAGTTGTGAGAGAAGAAGCCAGAAATGTATGTGTGTGTTTTAGGTATGAGGCAGACAAGAGATAGAAATTGACTGTTCAAAAACTTGATGTTGGTAGGGTTTCTGTAGTGTTTTTGACGGAAGTCTCTTATGCTCACCAAGGCTGAACTTATTTAATCAAATACATTCAAATCTATACTGTATTCTTGTGATGTCAAAGCATCATTACTCCGGTCTTCAGTGCCACATGATTTTTAAAGCATTTTTCTTAATGGTAAGTTAAAAAAGAAAAGCATTCCTTTGGAATATAATCTGTTGTAAGACAATGCATGTCTTTACTGTCACTTTTATTGAATTTTGTGCACCCTTGCTGAAATAAAGTGACATATATGGTTATAAATGTATACATTTGGATTACGTTTAATTTTTGTGACACCTAGCAACATTCCTGACACAACAGTTGTTCTAAAAGTTAAGCATTACCTTTCCCCGTCCTTTTTAGATGCCTCATTTGGCCTAATCTCAGGGCAGCATTGCTTGCAGAGAGGGCAATCCCAGAATGCATTGCAACACTAAAACAAACAAACAAACAAAAACATAAGACGTGTCAACTATATATATATGTTTTCATTCAAATCTGCTAATTTACCTAATATTTGTGTTGTATCATGTTGTTAGCTTAGCAAAATGCTAACACAAACTAAATGAAATCACTTTCAGTTCTTACACATACTTAATGTGAAAGTGTCAAGCTTCACACATTAAAGGCATTGTTCACCCAAAAATTGCAATTCTGTCACCATTTACTTTTTTACTTAATAGTTTTTTTAATTTACAATGAACCTCAATAGTCCACGAAAAAAATCCTGTCCATCGAAGCTAATATAACTGCTCAATAGTCTTGTCCATATGTTAATCATGCTCATCCTGTTCCCAGATTCAGTCTATTATTTAAAAATTGACAAGCATAACTATTTTTAACTTGACAACACCGCACAAAGAAGTGATGCTCATGACGCAAGATGCTGAAAAAACAACCAGAGATACACCATCTCGCACATAAGCAACAATTAATAATAAATAGCACAACTTGAAAACAAGAATGTCCTGTGTCAACCGTCCCCTCAAAAAAACGCTAACTATGTATTCAGTGGAAACAAGGCAGCTTGCTAGGTTTTTTTTTGAGCTTGTGTGTGCAATAGAGCAGGAAAGTAAAGGATAGATGGCTACCCCGGGAAAATGTGTTTGTTCAAAGAGTGAGATGTCACATAGACCGAGAAAAAGTGTGTGTGTGGATGAGAGAGAGACATTTACAGAGACAGAGCGATAAGAATGGGGAGTTTGAGGGAAAAAAAGTCTGTGTGAGAGAAACTGAGACAGTTGCACAGAGAGAATGATAAGGCTAGCGAGTTAAAGAGAGAGAGAGAGTGGGGGGAAAAGAGTGTGTGTGCAAAATAGAGAGAGAGAGGGAGGCTACACACAATTGTGTGTATGTGAGGAAGATAAGCAGGAATGATAGAGAGAAGGAGTAAAAGTGTGCTTGCATGTGCATGTGTGTGTGTGGGCCCCACTCTACACTGCGCTGGGGGCCAAAACACTAGAGATTGCTTTGATCTGGATTCTCAGTGTCTCGTCCAATCACAATCATGTCACCGCCTCCCCCACGGCAGCTCACTGTCTCATTCATAGTGCAGAGACGAGCCCCGGCATTCCATTATACACTATAGACAATTTATAACGGACCTGCACAGGAAGTTAATCCACACGTTTGTTTTAGGAGACACAGGGGTGTATGGACGTCCTGGAATGTGATACGAACACGTAAACCATGGTGTTCAGTACAGCTTCGCAAATTCATATGTATGACATTGAAGCAGTGATATTTTAGCATTATTTATACACTATTATAGTGTTTATTAATATTTCTAATGAAATTTTTGTATTTTCAGTTTTAATTTTAGTAATTTAAAGTGATTTTTATTTATTATTATTATATATATTTTATTTTAGTTTTAGCCATTTTAGTGCTTATATGAAAATTATATTTATTTCCTTCGTGAGTAACTAAAATAGGTTTTTCATTGATTATTTGCCTTTTATTTCAGTTGATTTCAGTTCATCTGTGTTTCAATTACCGAATAATTGTAATAATTTTAGTTTACATAAACTTTTTGATGAATTTCCATAGAAATATTTGGACTTTATGAATAAAATGACCCAAATCTGGATGGCGATTTGTAAAATTTCAAGTTGAGTTCCCAACCTTTGATGAAAATCTTTATATTCTTTAGTTTATGTATATGTATGTGTATTACTATTTACTTTTAATTTACTTATAGTAAATTTCACAAATAATTGCAAAGTAATAGCAAGTAAAACATTGAATGAAATGTGAATATTTGAAGTAGGAAGACAATTATATTTTGTAAAATCTTTGTTCTATTTTCAACTTTGAATTTTTTTTTTACAGTGTAGTTACAGTATAGTGTATTTATATTTTCTCTATATTCTATTTCACAAGATTCAGTTCTGATTCAATGCTGATTCCTTTGGCTAATTCAGTTATAATGTAAGTTTTCTTCCATATTAAATACATTTTTGGTTAGATAATGTTGTAAATTCTACAGGGAACCTTATAACTCGGGACATTACAAAAATTAGGGATGCTCCGATACCGATACTTTTGTTTTTGGTACTTGCCGATACCTAGAATTGATACCAGTATTTTCATTGTATTTGTAAAAAAATATATATATTTGGTACGGAAACCAAAATAATATGTATAATGTTAGTTGGTTAACTTATTTTATCAAATAGATATATCCTTCAGTTATTTTTCACACTTAATTATGCCCATTAAAATGTATTTTACAAGTTTTAGTGACTTTCACTGTTCATTTTTATCATCTTTAAAAGCATTAGAGCTGCTCTATTGCAGCGGCTCAGTACTGTAAGCGTTTGCTTATCATTTATCACATGCTGTGTGGTATCGACATTTGGTATCGGGGCATTAACGAGTACGAGTATAGGAGCTCAATATCGGGCCCGATACCGGTGCATCCCTAAGAACAATCCTGTAAAAAAAGGGAACTTCAAGAAACAATTCAAAAGAGTATTTTTTTCCATTTGATTTGTATTACAGTGATTGCGTAGTATGTTATTGCAAGTGTTATTTATAAAAAAAAAAATCTAATCAGAAGGCTTTTTAGCTTGTGTGTTGCCATGCAGGATATCAAAGTATCACTATTGGTTAAGAAGTATGTATTCTGACAACCTTCTCATTTGATATAGAGCTTACATACTTTATAAACATGTACATTCTGTCACAAGGAAAATATCTGTTTACTCTTCCACTTCCCCTGTAAACAAACAATTCTGTTTAGAATATCTTTCCAAGACGGTCTTAACAGTCTGCTACGAATTAGCCAAACCTCTCACCATCGTGTCTTTTTCTTTTGCAGAGATTTTCTCTCTGGTAAGTTACAGGAGTGGAAGTTTTTATGGCGCAGTAATAATAAGCATGCAGTTTGCAGAGACGCTAACTGAAGGTGAGACAGATTTGTTGATAAAGGACGCTGACAATGAGTGATGGGAGAGTAAATTGTCTATTCTCATTACCTTCTCAGATTGAAATATAGGTTGTGTCATATTCAGCGTAGCCACGGAAACCTGGCACCATACCAGCGCTGAGCTGATACACTGTGAAGGGCACATAGAAAAAAATTGTATTGTTTTGTCTTTGAACAAATTGCATCATATTTGAATGAGTTATTTGACTAGCAGAAGTGTCTATGCATGCAAATGAGTGACTCAGCAGTGATGTTATTCTGAAGGGCTGATTTTAATAGGTGTGTGGAAAAAAAGAAAGGATTTTGGATGTTGCTGATATTTAGCATTAGAGAAGGGGAAAGACATTATTATGATAGAAGGGGTAAATTATTTGGACAAAACAGATCAGATTTAAAACTGTATCTCCCTCATGATCACCACATCTAACATAACTTGTTCACAACTTAGTTTATACACTGTATAATTGCAACATATTTTTCAAAATTATATTAATTTTTATTTTGAACCAAATTAAATTGAGTGTGTTTCTTAGTTTATCTTGTTTCCTATCTTTTTTTCTTCCTTTGTGTGCTTTATTTGTTCTAGTTTTCCATGGACAACCATATTGCAAAAAAACTATTAAAAACTAACAAACAAACAAATTCCTTTTGGTTACAGGTAATTTATAGTAACCAATGTAAACACACTAATTAATCAAACTAATTGTTGTTGGCATTCTGAAATGTTCAAGATCAAGAACAACTGGGGCCAGATTGACAAAACATTTTGTGGTAAAAAAAGAAAATACAAAGTATTATACAAGTAGGTTTTATAAGAATAAAAAAGTTTGCATAAAGTTTGTAAAAATGTTCCCACGTGCACTTCTTAAAATCTACTGTAAGTTCACGACTTTTGCCTCAAACTCCTAATTTGCTGCTTATTAATATTTAGTAAGGCAGGTGTTACGTTTAGGTATTGGGTAGGATTAGGGATTTAGAATATGGTCATGCAGAAAATGTGCTTTATAAGTACTAATAAACAGCCAATATGTTAATAATAGCATGTGTTAATAAACAGTGATAATTGGTCCCTATGGTAAAGCCTTGCCGGGTAATAACTCGATATGCTTCCATTCTGTGAGGCACTGCAAACAGCCTGACTGGACTTCTTGGTCTGTCTGAAGTCATTTTATATGGGAACACCCTTGATATTATTGGAAATCCCTTTGTAGTTTATGATCTATTTATGGCGACAGCCAATCTGACCCAGGCCTGACCCGGAAGCACGTGGCAGTGGCGGCCCAGACACTTGTCACGGCATCAGCGCTGAAAGAATCCGGGACCCGGTTGGTGCTCTGCTGCCGAGGCTGTTTACTAAAGCTCGACTTCTTGCATTTAATCACAATGCCTATTCCCATATGTTTGCTAGTTACTCCTGCCTCCCCTCTGACTGCTACTGAAGCAGATCTACCTCGCTGCCAGGAGTCGCTGTATTTTTAGGTTGTTGTGAAGTTCCTTTGCCTGCATAGGCAATGAGATGCTCGCCTTTGGGGAGCGTCGGGTTTGAAGATGATGTCCTTTGGATTTGATTAATTCAGTATCACGGGAGAGCGAGCGAGAGAGCTGTCCCCGACTGAAAATAGAAGCCCTGTAAACGACTATATCGTTCATGTTTTCGCTCCCCTCCCCTCGCTTTTGTCTTGTTCCGGCTTATCTGTGAATTACGACAGGACGGGAATTAAATAAATAACGGACCGAGAGCAAACAGTGGCGTCTTGAGACACGTGCGCGCGTGTTTACACTCACGCCCGTTTGTTGTGCCTCTTTGTGTTTGTGTGCATATGAAAATGATACTCTCCCCTTAGATCAGGCCTGTCGACCTCCTTCTCAAGCGTTCTTCTCACATTTCTCACTCCCCCCGATGCTCTTCCTGCGCCACGTTTGTCGTGGGTACACCTCTCTGATGTCTTCCATCAGACATGATTAACATGATTCAGCTCTATTCGTGAGATCTCTCCGTCACCATTTTGCGCTTGATTTTTCACGTCATGTTGACGCTCTGGAAACATGGCAAGTGAAGTATACTTGAATACATTTTCGAGTTATATAGGCTTCTGAGATATTTGCTGTCATTGAGTCTTCTCTTGCTCTTGTTTATACAAGTCGATTTGTACCAATGACTTTTTTCTAAATTGTGAATTTAACCACATATATGCTAACAATGTATTTATTTATTTTTATAAATTATACTAGGTCAATGGGGCTAAAGTAAGTAATATTGTGATATTTTTCACAAATATTCTGTTATTTCTTCATATTTATGTAGTTTTTGGCTTAAAGGTGGCGCTTAAACTATTGTTTCAGCTAGACAGTCATTATTGCAAATGATGTTCACTAAATATACACGTTTTGTAATTTTTTAAATGTAATTTTAATTTCAAATCAGTTTGACAAAACATAGTAATATACAGCAAATGTCATCTACATATATAGGCTTAGCCAAATATTTTAATAAAAAATGCCTCATATATTAATTTGATTATTATGCAAACAAAGTTGAAATAGTCAAACATATTTATTTATTGCTATTTAAAATAGAAAAAAACACTTGTGTATGAACTTTCATGTTCTAAACTAGAAACTATATATATATATATATATATATATGTAATGCCTGATTTCAACATTAGTAGTAGATTTTAGTTGTAGATTAGTAGTAAATCCATAGAAGATTTTGATATTGTTATTTTTCTCAAATCATTGATTATTTACAACTTTAATTGATTTTTTTGCTTTGTAAAACTGTACAAAAAGATTGCATTTAAATATTACATTAAAGAAGTAATTATAACCACACTTTTGTGAAAACTTTCATGTTCAAAACTAAATATGTAATATAAATATAATGCCCATGAAGACATTGGTTTGTAGTGGATGTTACTTTTTTGTGCAAATCATTGTGATCATTTACATTGTTGATTGACTTTTGCTGTATATTAGTGCCAATTTAATTTGATAATTTTATATTCCATACAAAAATCATCATACATACTCTTGTAAACTTTTGTGCTATAAACTAAACAAATATATAAAATCGAATGTCTGAGGTCAACTTTAGTTAGTAAGGGTATTTTTTTCAGGTATATATATATATATATATATATATATATATATATATTATTCTATTTAAAAAGCCATCAGTAGTCTTCCACCTTTAAATGTAAACTTTCATGTTCTAAGTAAAATAAAAAAATATAAATGTCAGAGGTTAATGTATTTCACTTATTTAGTTTTTTTCCTTTCTTTTGTCGCCTTTTTTGCAGCTCCACATGCACAACTGAGCCATTAAATTGTATTTTTCTGAGCATTTTATCTGTTTTTGTTGAAAAACTGGCAGCGTTACTCAACGCTGAATGACAATGTCAGTGCAGCCCTTAAAATTCTGCTTCGTTAATGTCTTCGTCAAGGTTAATGACATGAACAATGCTTACAGAAAGCCCTCAGAAAGATGAAAGGAACATAAAACAAAAGCACATTTTTTGCAACTTTGATATGCGCCTTTGATACAATGCTAATGAGATCACATGCAGTGTCTTCTGCTAAAATCTATTCTCATCCGTTAATTATGCCGCACAGATATTCCGCAATAAGACACGCAAAATATTCCATGCACTCGGTGACGGGAACGATGGGCGCTTCTTAAATACTGACACTGGAATTGGGACGTTCACCTCGTTGATGGTGGCTAGCCGTCTGACAGTGATAGCCAATAGCTTTAGCCACAATAGCGGCGTTAGCGGTCTGAGGGGGCTAATTACATGACAGTAAGAGCAGTGTGCATTTCCTCAGATTACTAATGAAGAATTCTCAGCTTTTGAACACGCCACGCCATTCAACCTCCTTCAGCTCTTCAGCTCAATTAATGACTCATTGGAGAAAGGACTGCTGGAGCCTTTTCGCACCTATTATCCAGCACTTTAATGGCGCTGTCCTCTGCATACTGAGGAAGCGTTTAAACACACTGGATAATGTAAAGCCCTCTCTTTCTCCTGAAGATCTTCCCGCGACGTGTGTTTTTCTAATGAATTAAAGATGGCTTCCCTCCTCTCTTTCTCAGCTGGGGTAAACACCACAGCCGCATAATTTGCATGCAGATTTATACAAATGAGAGTCATGCTTAATGCAGACTTCAGATAATGGGCCAGAAAGTGAGAGACACTTAAAGCCAGAGGATCTGGATTTGTAGATAGAAGCCTGGAGTGGTAGTGTATCACAAACCACTTCTAACTCTTTTGAGCTTTATCTGTTGAATTGAAATCATTCGTTGTGTCCTTTTTGGAGATTATTATTTTTCACACTGCTAATATACCAGTGTTAAACCTAACTAAAATTGGAGATGTTGCTAATTTAACTACATTTTCAATATTGTGACCGTTTTATAATATTATTCTTCAACAAATATATATTTTTTTTATCTTATTTTCAGCAAGTAGTGGCATAATGTGCCAAATGTTGCATTGTTGCTCATGCAGCTTAACACCATCCTTGTTTTCAACTTGGTTTTATCCTTTTATTATGTAGTGTAAAACGGTTTAAAAACGGTAAAAAAGTTTTATTTTGGTCACTCTTCTTGATAATTTTATTTTATCTTATCTTTGCCATCATATATAACTTAACTTTCTAATAGTGGCTCATAGTGTAGCAATCCACTTTAGGGTACTTGAAATATAGTTAAAGGTGTCATATGATGTGATTTCTTGTTTTCCTTTTCTTTAGTGTGTTATGTAGCTGTTTGTGCATGTATGTGATCTGCAGAGTTACAAAGCTCAAAGTCTCCCACAAAATGATTTATTATATCTAAAAGAGAAGGCTGATTCAGACCGGGCTAAAATGTCTCATTCAAACACGCCCCCACATGTCTACGTCACGATGTGGACATATTTGCGTAATGCCGCCCAAATGTTCACGCAAAGAAAGAAGGCGTGGTTTCAGTAACCGCAGTAGTGTTGATGCAGCCATGTCAGGGAGATGCTGTGTGTTTCTATGCGAAAGCCAAATAACATTATTTGGCGTTCCGAAGTAGATACAATTAGGAATCATTGGTTAAGATTTGTTTACAACAGAACAACACATCCCAAATGTTCGAATTTGTGCAACGTGACAATTTTGGGAAACTAAAAGAGTACAAGGCTGGCTGTGCACAAGGGCTATTTTAAAAAAGGGTCGATTCCGACATTGCTATGACAATCTGGCGCTTTTGAATCAGCAATTGTAAGTATGTTTTGCTATTAGTTTAAGTTTTGCTATTGATCGTTCAAATGCGGAGTTTTGCGCAGTGTAGAGTAACGTGTTGTTTGTGTGTGTGTGTGAGAGAGAGACAGGGTCACATCACAGTGGAGTCAGCTGTCTTAACCGCGGCTTGTGTACTGCAAATACATACGAGCATCATCACTGTGTCTGTCATATGACTCTCTTCCCTTGAACTGATGGTAAAACTAACAACATTAGTGGATTTATACTTTCTTTGAAAGCTGAAGCTCGGGATTATGGTAAGGGGCATTTCCGACGTGCGCTTGTGGTGTTCGACCAATCACAATGCACCGTATCAGCTGGCCAATCAGATCAGACTGCACTTATCGGAAGGAGGGGCTTTGTAGAAAATGACACGTTTGAGAGAGGCGGGCATAGAGGACCTACAATAATGTACAATATTTGAAAAATAATGTGTTTTTTTGAACATTAAAGCATGTCAACCTGTTCTGTCACACCAAATGCACAAAATAATGATCTTTAAAATAGCATCATATGACCCACTTTAAAGTAGTTTGTAGCTTGGTTTCTAGTTACAGTTTTTAGTTATGATTTTTTAAGAAATTACTGCAGTGCACACTCTCTGCCATGAATCTTGCAGACTAGGCCCACATAACTGTGGTTTTCTGACCTGATGCAGACCTTTCGGATCGATAGTTGTGCTCTGACAATAGGAGAGGGAGTAAATCACATCCGAGAGCAAGAGAACAGCAGACCCTTCTGACAAAAAACACTGTTGATGCGAAAATGGCTCAATTAGAGGAGCCTTAAACTTGTTAGGGCCCACATTGGTCCCCCCCCGGTGCCCGTCGGTGATTCGGTCACAGCCACTACAGCCAATAGTGCTAGTGTGCATTAAAAACGAATGGCTGATGGGTACTCAGGAGTGATGTGGAAGAAACTGCTCTCCTGGTGGACGGTTAAACAAAGAATCAGAGACACAATTACCCATATTGTTTTCCTGGAGTGAGGAACAAAACCCAACATGGTCACCCTGCCTGTTTCTCCTGCAGGCTAATTACAGGGTTTAAGTCTTGCATTTGCAGTGTGAAACTGCGTCAGCATCAAAACATGCAGACTTGTACTCTGAGATCAAAGCGTCCACTCCTAAATCAGATGGTCGGACTTGACAGGTAGTAAAGATAAGGGTCATTCTAACTGCGTCAGAAAAAAAGAGCTAGAAAAACTACGCACGGATCTCACAGTAGGTATGAATGCACACGAACAGCAGGATCACAGTGGTAGTTTGGCAGCCGATACCTCAATGCTTTTACGTCTCTGGCAATTACAGTTCCCTCTGACAGAGTGCAGAGGTCTTGGTGTTAAGAGACTTTGTCAAATTTGCGGCCCGTCAAACACAAGGGCTGGACGGCTGCAGTCAGTCATCCCACATTAACACCGGGCCCTATTAGCTTTCCTGCATAGCTGCGAACCATATAAGTGGTGGAGATGCAGTGATTTATATAAACAGTGTCATGGTGCGACGGACACGTTCAGCCTTGGTCGCACCGTACTGTCTCAATATGCCTCATCAAGTCCTGTGATCAGCCGTAGATGCATAATACATCAGACAGGCCATGAACATTGGAAGAGACATTCATCAATGTCCACCTTTCAAATTAGATCTCCCAGACAAGGCAATCAGTCATAGGCATCAGTATTCAGAGCTGGGTGAAGCTTATACAGAGATGCGCTCAGCTGGACTCTGGCTCCCTAGGGTGCCTTCCAATCCCCAGGATGCTCCAACACGCTCCCCTAACAACTGTTTCTGGTGTTTAACCATACATACGACTGAATCCGCTCTCCCAGCAGAGGTCCAGCAGCAGACAACGTCCCTTATCCCGAGCGTTCCCCTGAAATAGTCTCGGGATTGTCTGTGCTGTCATTCTAACAACATGCAAGCATTTGGGATAGAGGTGGACGGATCCTTCTCCGTTCCACACCTCGCTGTTTTCCATTTCGTTTGTCGTTAGCACATAAAATGGAGTAATTCATGTCCATGTGAGCCTAAAGTACAAAACAAGGAATCATCTATTACAACTAAAAGCCCTGACAGAGAGAATCGTAGAGAGTCCATAAAGATAAAAGCCGCTTCGGTACCGAGGCCTTTTAGATGGTGGCATTTGAAGATTGAACTGGCTTTACTAGATTAGGCTGAAGTCTCCAGAAGGGCTTTTGTTTTCCCTCGACTAACGCCGCTTGTCATGCCAAACACACCGGCGGAGCTCTAACGGAGAGCTTGTGTTGACAAATTAATCATAGAGTTTACCAGAGAGAAGAGAATGTATTTGATGTGACAAGCTATGTTGTCTTATTTGTGGTGTTATTATTTTTAGTCTGACATGAGCACGGATGACCTAACATTTTATTTAGCTTGGTATCACTGTAATGTTTTGTACAGAAAACAAACCATGAGAAAGCTGATGTAAATCTTTATCTTTTTCTCTCTCTCTGTTTCTGCCCCTGTTTCTCCTGCTTCCACCGCTTGATCATCCGACTCAAGGTAAGGAAATTTATTTTTTAGTCCATACTATCTGCTAGCACATACCCTCATACACCATTTCAATATAAACAATACTCTTGGCACCAAAAAAAAATGTATATAAGCCTGAGTGAACCAAAGATGAACTCAAGCTTCATTCGTTGTGCATGTCTTTTTATAGACCTAATTGATTTTGACGTCTCTAAGCACCTGCAGTCTGATATATTCCGTTTAAAAAAACTTAATCTGTATGCTTCGTGTTGTCAAATGTTATGATTGATTCAAGGATATTGTCATCTTATCGAGTTTATTCGAGATATTGGTACTGACATATAACTGTTTCAAAAGTAGAATACCTAAAGGAAACTATTTTTTAGGCAGCATTTGGAACATTCTACATAGACAGGTTCTTCAAAGGCATAGTAAAGTTTTTTTTTGTTGGTCCCATGAATAACATTTAAAATCCATAGAAACCTTCCATTGTACAAAAGGTTCTTTATAGAGTAAAATGGTTCTTAAGCTTATAAAAATGTTATTCACACTTAAAAAAAAGTTATTTTAAGAACTGTTCACTGAAAAGTTATTTGAGGAACACAAAATGGTTATTCTATGTCTGTGGCATTGCTGTGAAAGCGCCCTTTGGGAAACTTTAGTGTAAATGGATATACATATTTTTTGGCCATCGATATTGACCCTTGAGTTTTTGTTTAATTTGCAATGCAGTATCAGATTGCCTTATATCGAAATAATGTGTGATGCTGCCTTAGCATTTAGATAAATAACAGTACTGTAGCATTATTTGCTAACATACCTTTTGGAGTAACCTTTGCCATCATAATTTGTCTTTGATACCTTAAAATGCTGCTTACGAACAGAACAATAGTGTTTAAATGTTTACATTTGAGCTTTGATCTAAAATCTTTATCTTATAGCCTCCATAAAAGAGAAGTCATTTTACAAAGACCAGCTCATATTGATGCTTTTGGATCTTTTCCAAATTTATTATGTCACAACAACACACACTTATATTTAACTCAGAGTTTGCTATAACTCAGTGTACTTATGCCGAGTTCACACAGCACAAAGTCGTCGGATCACTGTTGTTTTCACACTGCACAACTATCTGCACGACTATCAGGTAGCGATCAGTTGCTGCTGCTTTCACATTGCACGATGAATCGGCGACAGGAGGTTACACACTGAATGACTTTACAATAGGAAGAATCACCGAGACAACTCTGTCTGGTCCGCAAACTACGTTTCATATAATTCCTCCCCAATCTTCCCGCTTCCCTGTATCTTGCTCTGTCATTGGCTGTAGGTCATCGCCAATGTATTTTTCAGTCAGAACACATTTCATACAGGAATTCAACATTTTGAATTGCCGACAGCTCCAGATATTTAGTATGCGTCGGCGATTCTCTCACATCACGTCTTTGATAATTCACACTGCATGATTGTCAGTCGCGTGAACAAGTTCCGATTTGCCTCCGATTTCGGGCATTTGTCGGAGATTTTACAAAACCTGTCGCAGAGTGAAAATCGGGTTTAAAATCGTGCAGTGTAAACTTGGAATTCGGTATACAGTCTCTATTTTTTATTAATTAAATTATTACATAAAGAACATAAAATGGCAAAGTTTTCATTCCACGGAAATCTGAGACTAGACTCCTGAAAAATTATAGTCAAAATTATGTAAAAATAAAAATAAATCCAAGGCATTGAATATACCTAGAAGCTCAGTCCAGCAAAGTCAGTCATCGCTGGTGTGCTGGAACAACAGTGAATCTGTCCTAGAACTGGCCGTCCTCCAGAACTGTGTGTCTGGGAAAGAAAGGCCCACAGTAAGGCCAGAGAGAATCCTACAAGTAATTCTAAATTAATTATAGTCCTCTGTGGCCGAGATGGTAGAAACTGTCAATGAAGCAACATTCGCATACAAGGCAGATAGTATGGAAATGGTGCAAAAAAAGGTTGAAGTTTGCCAAACAGCATGTGAGAGTGTGAATCTGATATGTACACATTCTTAAAATGATTATATATGTAAACCGCAAGTCACAATATATTACACCAGAATAACATGAAGCATAGGGGTTACAACATCATACTTTGAGTATGTTTTTCTTCAAAAGGACTGGAAAAAAGAAGCAAATCATATTATGCTTAGAACACAGAGTTCTGAGGGGGGGGATTATGCTGCAGTAGACAAGCACAGGAACTTGGAATGTGCCAGCTTTCAAAGAATTGACCAAAAAGCACATGGCTAAAACCAGACAGGCTTTGAACCAAAAAAGTTAAAGTTCTTGAGTGGCTCAGTCAAAACACAAATCTCTGTCCAATCAAACATCTCTGGAATTACCTGAAATTGAAGTTCACAAACAGTCTCCATTCAATTTGATGTAGCTTGAGTGTTTTTTTTACGTACTCTGCGGACTGCTTGATGAAAACAAAGGGGACTGAATGCTTTTGTAGTTATTGCTCAGACTCTTCTTTTTGTTTCCAAAGATCTCCAGATTATTATAATGCAGGTGATGGTGGAAGGTAAAAGACAAGAACATCCCGAATGAAGAAATGAGGCAGTGTTTACAGGAACAGATGCTGAGAGGCAAGAAGAAGATGTATGCTTGCATCAGCCAAACACTTGCTTTTCTCTTAGAGCTGCAGTGTGTCACTGTCATGGTTTCCTTGAGGTTGCTAATTACCTCAGAGATGGAAACAATTTGCTTGGCTTTGAGAGGTATCTCGTTGTTGTTCTCTAAGTGCCATCAAAGTCCTTCGATCTAACGAGGGTTTAATGTGAGAGAAAGGTGGCAGAAATAGACTCTCTGACCAGTAATTACTTGCGTAAACCCTTGAGTTACATTAACAAAAAAACAAAGAATATGTTGAGTGCTCTTTAGCTATTATATAATGCCGAATAATACCCGAGGAGAAATCGAAACATAGGGTTCTTGAAAATGGCGTGTTTTACAAAACCCATTTTTCTCAAGCAGATGAATACCTTAAGGGGGGATATTTTGATGAAGAAAGGAAAGGGGAAACATTGCTTGAGCTGTTCAAACCCAGGACAGTTTCTGGTGCCACAAGTTTAGATGCAAAGGTCTTGGAGCCTGAGAACAAGTGGGCCAAGAGTTGCTCTGTCAAATGACTGACAAAGTATTTTTTTTTACACATCATTTAGATTTTTCTCATCATGCCTTAGGAAAGGTCATGACCCAGATGTTTTGCACCTTCCGGCCCAGAGACAAAAAATCAGAACACGAGAGAGGAAAAAAGCAGAATGACAAGTGAATACGTATTCAAGAGTGACACGTGCACTCTCAAAATTCCCACCTTGATGCTCGGCGAGTCTTTATGAGGTGCTAGCACATGCAAGAGTAGGTGAGAGACTCATTTGTACTTTCTGAAGACTAGAAAGGGAATGGAGAGAGGGCGATCAATAGCTGACAGGACATGCCTTCTTAACGTGACGGTAAGGTGGCTGAACAGGCCCCTCTGGGGCTACTACAACTCAAGGCTCCACACCGTCCCTGCTCTAACAGGAAGTGCACACGCGACACACTCGACACCTCGTGCTGTTCCATAGAGACACCAGACTATGAGGAAAGGGAGTCACAGGATAGGCCAGCACCTACACTCTATTAGAGAAGAAATGAGAGAATGAAAAACACATTCGCTTCATTTTTTCCACAAAGCACCTGACAGCTCCTTGGACTCGTCCCCAGATTGTCCTGGCCCCTAATATTTTAGGATCTCAGTGTCTGTGGAGCTGTTCCTGGTTATTTCTTGTTCTTTCTCACGGACAATAGCTTGCTCAACAAGTAATGATAAGATGGTATTCCCCAAACTGACTTTTTCCACCAGTAAAACAACAAACATTGCTCACACATGTAATACGGTCTTTATCACAATGATTTTGGTGAAGGAGGGGGGAACTTGATCGAAAATTTTGCAATCCATATTTGAACTCATATTTTCCAAATGAGCTTCATGGCTTAATGTGCACTAAGCCACAGCTCCGACATCACATTTTGAATTGTTCGTGGTAGTTTCTTAGATCTTCTCAACCATTTTTTTCAAGCAGATGAATATTTTGTTTAAAATGTTTAAACCCAAGATTCAAGTCTTGGAGCCTGAGAACAAGTGGGCCAGTTCTCCGTCAGATGACTAATGTAATTAATTTTTACAGCATAATTTAAATTTTTCTCATCATGCCTCAGGAAAGGTCACAGCCTAGATGTTCTTCACCTTCTGACCCGAGAGAAAATGTCAGAACAAGAGAGAGGAAATGACAAAAAAGCTGTTTTTACTATGCATGCTCTATAAAGTTTTGGAAAAAGGTGGAATTTGATAGAAAATGTTGCATATATTTTCCACATGAGCATCATGGCTCAATGTGCACTAAGCCACAGCTCCGACATTCACATTTATAATTGTTAGTAGTAGATTCTTTCTTAGATCTTCTTTATAATTTTTACCCATTGTTCTCAAGCTGATTAATATTTTAAGAGGGAATATTTTGCTGAAAAAAGAAAGGAAACATTGCTTGAGCTGTTTAAACCCAGGATGGTCTCTGATGCTGCAAGTTCATATGCAGAGGTCTTGAAGCCTGAGAACAAGTGGGCCAGTTCTCCATCAGATGATTAACAGAATTAATATTTACCTCATAATTGTAATTTTTCTCAATATGCCTCAGGAAAGGTCACGGCCTAGATGTTCTTCATCTTCTGACCCCGAGAGAAAAAGTCAGAACAAAAGAGAGGAAAAGACAAAAGCACAGTTTCTATATGTACAACAAATTTATTTTATTATTATTTTATGTTGGTGAAAAAGGGGGGAAACTAGATCACAAATGTTGCAAGCCAGATCTGAACACATATTTTCCACATGAGCATCATGGCTCAATATGCACTAAGCCACAGATCCGACATTCACATTTTGAATTGTTAGTGGTAGTTTCACAGATCTTCTTAACCATCTATGTCTGTCTTCACACTGCAAAGACAGCAGAAAAACTTGTAATATTTGTTCTGTTATTTGAACAGTAAATTGAAAAGTGACACATTGTGTGTTGCAATAGCGACAAAGTTTTAACGCATGGCAAAATTTCTGTGAAATTTCTGCAAAAAAGGTCAATTTCAAACCAAGAAACTTTTGTTGGTCAACGCAGTGAATTTGATTGACCAGCCTGAACATGAGGGACAATTTTCGCCATCATCCGAAACTCTCAATCATGCAGATTCCATTAAAATGAGTCAGTTTTACCAAGCAAAGGTAAATATGAATGTACCCTAAGGCAACTTTTAAATTTCACTGAACCTTTGCTTACCACTAGCTTTAATATGGTTCTTTTTCCTTACTTGCACACATTAGTATTGCCATCAGGAATTGCAAATCTAGTTTACACAAAATACATGCACATGCAGCTGGAATTGAAAACTCCAGAATATTGCTGCTTCATTACATTTCAGACCACGCTTTACAGCAAAAATGAGATCGCGCTCATGGCAAACAGATAATCAATGACGAGTGTAGGAAAACGATTTTAATGGTTTCTGACCTCAAAGCAATAATTGATTAAATTCGTTCTATTCAATCCATTTATTTGCAGCTGGGAGAGTCGACACCCACTTTTTTCCATTTTTGAAAATTCTCAGCTCTGGATCGCCGTAAGGAAACACAATTACTTACATGAAAGAGCCCAGCTTCCAAATGAGCTTTGCATTTAACTAGCAAAACAAGAAGGGGGGCAGGTGTAAATCACGTCAAGGTTTATACATTTTGCAGGAGCAGCCACTCAAATCAATAGCAATAATTTAATAAGAAAAATGGGTTTTGATTGAGAAAATGAATCGGTCCTCTCGAGTATCAAAGAATCCATTTAGAGTTGTGCCATTACCAGCTACTAGCGTTAATGAGTTGGAGGCTTGCTGTGTCTTGTGCAAACTGAAGGATGCTGAAGGCTGTGACCAATGTTTGTGTTTTGTTACACGCAATGGACCGTGTGTAATGTATCAGACAGCAAGCATTGAATATATCATGATTTTATGATATCTAAAAGCTGTTTATCTTTTCTTTTTTTTGAGGATGTAACTACATTGACTACTTTCACAGGATAACCTATTTTACGCAGGGATTTTATTTTTTTACCAATACAGTTTAGTTATGAGTGACTGTATTATATTGTATATAATATATATTATAATACTATAATGATTCTAATAAATCAATTAATCAATCAATTAACTTTTTTTGTCATTGTACATGGTACAACGAAATTCTGTCTTGTGAGTGCCTGTTACAAACTAAATAACAAACAACAGTTACAACAAAAATAAAGTGCAGATTATATCATTAACTTGAGGGTGTGAGTGCAAAGGGTGTAATAGAGGTCACAGTTCTTGGAAAGAAGCTGTTTCTCAGTCTGTTTGTGTGTGCTTTTATGGTCCTGTACCTCCGCCCTGAGGGCAAGGGGTCAAACAGTCCATGACCCAGGTGAGTGGGATCTGCAGCAATGCTCATGGCCTTATTCTGGTGGTGTATAAACCAAGTCCAGATCTGGAAGTGGATCCCGAACAATCCTCTGTGCAGTCTTAACCACCCGGGCCAAGTCCTTCCTGTCTTGTGCAGTGCAGCTGGCATACCACACAGTTACACAATAGCATAGGATGCTTTCTATGGCACTCCTATAGAAATGTATCAGCAGCCGAGAGGATAGTCCAGCCTACTTCAACTTCCTGAGGAAGAAAAGTCTTTGTTGAGCTTTCTTCACCATGAAGGAGGTGTTTAGGGCCCAAGTGATGACCGCTGAAATGTGGATACCCAGGAACTTGATGTTTTCCACACGCTCCACTTTTACACCCTGTATGAGCAGTGGTGCATGTGCTGTCCTTCCAGACCTCCTGAAGTCCACAATAACCTCTTTGGTCTTCTTGGTGTTTAAAACCAGATTGTTTGCTGAACACCACAGGTCCAGATGATGAATTTCCTCCCTGTAGAAAGTATCATCATTGTTCGATATGAGACTAGTTCTAATAACTAGTTCTATAATCTGTCTAGTTCTTAGTCTGTCTCGCATGTTAGAAAATATGCTTGTCAGTTCCCAAACACTGACCGTGTGCATGAAGCCCATGTTTGTTAGTAGATCTTAGGGGAATAAAAAGATAACCAAAAAGAAACATTAAATAAATGTGGCTACCGAGAGAAAGAGAAAGGCACTGCAGGCAGCGGCCATGAGAGATCAGAGGAAAGCAAGGCTTTGGCTGTGGTTGAAAAAGCGTCTGCTCTCCGTCTTATCCCTTCATTCTCTGCGGTCTAGCCGGGCTGCCAATGGCAGTACATGGATGTTAAAGCCCCCTCTTACCAAGGACAAATATTCCTGTAGAATATATTGAATCAAATGCACTCCATTATCACATCCAGGCTTGTAAGGTATACCCAGACCAATACTAAAGAGCTTAGACCGGATAAACAATCAGACTGGCGAGTAACAGCAAAGCCCCTGTTTGTCGTTAAAGCTGAGTGAGTGAAAATGATAGACGGCTCGGGAAAGGAAGAACAAATAAGCATCGCACAGAGACGGGGAGGTTTGATTTGATCTGCGATGTTGGATAATGACAGTTAGGACCAGGTATTGTGTGTGTATGTAGGGCTTTATCTACACAACGGCACATATACAGTGTGTGTCCACCAGATAACAGCCACAGCAGCAGACACACAGTGTTGCTAGAATTATGGGCTGAGTGGCTGATGAAAATGTCCTGAACCTGCATTGAGGAGCCTTGTGAAGGGTTTTTGAACCCCTCACACACACTTGCACCCTGTCCCAAGTTATTAAAGGGATATTGAGAGGTCGTCATCTTTACGTAACCACATCGACTCTTCTGTCAGGCTGTGAAAATCTCTTTCTGATAAGACAGCAGATGTTTTTTTGCAAATGGCTGTGAAATAATGCCTCCTTGCTTTAATATACTGCTTAGAAAACTGAAGTTGCCACACTGCAAATTCCTTTTTCTTTTAATCAGCATTGTTGTGCAAGTAAAAATATCCAAGCATACTTGAAACAAGATTTAGTTGGGTAAAAAGTAAAAAGATATTAGGCTTGTTTTCAGAGAACATGTCTAGAATTAAGGTTATTTTTAAACATATTGTCATTTTCGTTTCTACATTGGGGTGAGAAGTATCAGAGCTATTTAACATATTTATGCCAATCTTAACTTCCTAATTGTCAAACAGTAAACAATCTGTCTTTTATTTTGGCAGAAAACGTCATTTCAGTTTTATTTCAAATCCTCATGCAGCTCTAGTTTGTATTTTCCTTAGTCTGCGGAAATGTCAAGCAGTGTGCTATTTACGATGACAAATAGCGACATAGAGTTTTGTATCGTTACACTGCTACTTTTTGGAAAAGTAGCTTAAAGCTAAAGCATTAAATGACAAATGGGACATCTTATGGTTTTATGGACTTCACATATACTCTCAAGTGAGGACCCCAAGAACGCAAGTCATACATTCGCAATTTTAAAGCTATTTAACACATTTCACGTGTGAAAGTGACTAGCCAAACAGATTATAACGTTGAGATGTGTTTGAGATACATGTACGATAGAGAGCAGAGAATAAACTAGGTTTTTAAGAGCCCAACACAACATTCACATTTGCAGTTCTACCCTAATTGTTTGTTATTAATCAACTAGCATGTTAATTCATTCGTATTTTTGCAATTTCTTTTGCTATTTAAGTTTGCTAGAATAAGTGGCACTCAATCACTAGCAGGGCCGAATGCATCGGTGTTCATTACTTTGTCTGGCAGTGGCACAAACCGTATCCTCACCTGCAGGAAGCCTCTATGACTCTTCTATAGGCCTCCAGAGATTTCCTCAGAGGAAGTGTGTCCCTGGCAGCACACAGTGAAGCTGCAGCGAGGGAACTTCAGAGTCAAAATGCCAGACTGAGTGTTTGACTCCTTTCAGCCCCTCACAGACGTTTTTAATGGAGTGCACTCTCTACCCTTCACCCAGCCACAGCAGATGGAGTCGGCTGTTATCCTGCTCCTCTGTCTCGCCACCTCTCTGTTTCTCTTTTCTCCTTCCTTTTTTCCCTCTCGCTTGTTGTGCTTTATATCATGGCTTGTGCTGAGGAGAGACCATTATATCACATTAGTCCCTTCAAATGAGGTTTCATCTGAGAAATGGGCCTATATTATGAAAAACTGACTTTACTCTTTTGAAATAAAGGAGTTTGATATAGACAAATTGTAAGTTTCAGAACTCAGAACTTCAGAAAGTGTGAAATGCCCTTTTTTTAAATAATGCTTGCTCAGAGATTGTCATAATTGGGAGCTCATTGACATATGACTGCCCACATTTACATAAAACACCTGTTCAGTATTTAGCTTTTTGCACCCTATTGAACAACAATGTGAACTGTTACTAAACAGAGGTTAGTCAATAAAAAAGGCATGTTTTCTGCAAATCTTTTGGGCAAAGACAGCCACAATGTGATAGAGGGCAAAGTACAATAAAATAAAAATAAAAGCTGAATATTGTAAATCTGTTTTTATTTTGTATTACTCAACTGAAAAATGTAAAAAAATATAAATACTAGATGAAAAACTTAAACTTACTAGAAATGTTTCCTTGGCAACTAACTAAAATAAAGTAAGTTCAAGTACCGAAATTACTAAAACTAAAGCTGACATAAAATAAATTAAAGTTAAATAGAAATTCTGAATAAACTTATTGTAAAATTGAAAAACATAAAATGTAAAAATTAAAGCTCCTCCAAAATATAAATCAATACTTTAAATAGTATAACACACACACACACACACTCTTAAACTACTAGTATTTTGTGATCTATTTACTAAAATAAGTATTACTAAAATACATTTACATTACTAAAATAATGCTACAGCGGTGTCATTGTCATGTCAAACAACCATTTAGCACTCGGTATTATTTGTTGGTTGAAACTTGTTGCATTGACCTTAGTTAGGACACATATAAAGGCTAGAAAATTGGTGGAAAATAGTTATATGAAAGACAAAATATGACTTTCTAGTGCAATCAACCTTATGTGGATTTCAGAGGGCAAAATAGCATATTTTACACCTTTTTGGCCTTGTAAGTTAGTAGCTGGTCTAACAGGGCACAAAGTATTAGTAGTGTAAGAGTGTGTGTGTTTGTGTGTAAGAAAAGGGGGGCATAATGGTAAAAATAAGAACCCCGGCAGGAGCGGAGCGGCAAGGTCACCTCTGCTAAAGCCAGGCTGGGTCGGGCCGGGCAGATCGACGGCACGGAGAAGGGGCTGCCGTAATACAGGCCCAGTCTCTCAGGAATGCTTCAAGAGATTCTCCTGCCATACCTGAGGCGGCCGCTCATTTATCTGGAATGTGCTGCTCCGAACTGCTAACGACCAGCTCAAATTGGACTATTTTTTCCTATTTGTCAGGCAGCCAGCTGCACTGGCTCCAGCATGCATCTGTGCGGATGGAAAAGGCATAGGACAAAGAAAGTTTGCAGCTCATTTTTCTTGCCTCCTTTCCACTCTGCCTCTCTTTTTCTTTCAGAAGCCATCCATCTATCCGTCTGCCAGGTGTCGGTGTGTTCTTGTCATATATCAGTCTTGGGTGTTCGGCCCAGGTTTTGAGGTGACGAGGGTTTGCAGCGTTATTTACAGAGACAGTTTTGAGGTATTTATGGAGGTAGGGGCTTCTTACCAGGAGCTGTAATCTGGTTTGGGTTTGATTATATAAATCTCTGTGTGATTTGTTTCAGACTCGTTTGAAATGTGACTCTCAGAACGCTGATGCATCACAGAAGCGTAATTTTGCATTTGAACTTTCAGATACATATAAACATTATATCTAGATGTATCTATACCTGGATATACTTATATTTATTGTTGAAGTAAATTTTATTGATAATCAACTGCTTTTTGTATATTTAATATTAAATAAAATGGTATACTATTAATTGTCAAATATAAATTTATACTATTTATATTTTTTATGTATAATGTAAACTGTCATAGAAATATATATAATATAATTTATATTTATATAAAATTATATATAAAATGTATTCATTTGGGAAACAGATATTTGTGGCCTAATAAAAACTCGTTAAGTTAATGTCGGAGTCATTTGTTAATGAAATTCTAACTAAATGAATCGGTTATGCAAACGCACGTATTTCCATGTATCGGTTTTAATTTTATTTCCATAGTCTCAGCCATCTAACCACAGACAAACTCTGACCAACTCAAATATTTACCATTCTGTACTGTCTCAAGGAACACATAATTAATTTGAGCAGAGTGCGTTTTAACACTTAATTATTTCACTTTTCATGCCTTCGTCCTTCTGACCAGATGTGACCGTCTAGACCAGCCTTCGTTTTTTCGCCTTTCCTTTACCTGTGTTTAAAAAACTGCCTTTTATAGTTTTGTTTTTTATTTGTTTCGTCTTTTGTTTTATTGTTTTGTTTTTCTTTCTTTCTTTTTTATTTGTTTTATTGTGTGTTTCTTTTTGTTTTTGCATTTTTTTCCTTTGGCTTTTTTGTTTATTATTTTTTGCTTAGCTTTGTTGTCTTTTTATTTATTTATTTATTTGAACATATTATGTTTTGACCGTGTGATTAAAAGGCCAATAGCAGATAGTTTTTGTTTCATTGTTTTGTATCGTTTTACTTTGTTTTGCTTTGTTTAGGTTGGTTTGTGTGTGTGTGTGTGTGTGTGTGTGTGTGTGTGTGTGTGTGTGTGTGTGTGTGTTGTTTAGTTTTGAGAGCGTAATTACATAGCAATTAACCAATTCCTTTGCAGAAATGACTTTCCTTTCACTTTTCCAGGAACAAAACTAGGAACCAAAGTGACAAATGTTAGTTCACTGGCTTTTTTCCTTCTCGTGCTTATTCTTTTATTTTTCCCGAAACTTGTTGCAAGGACACCTAATTAGGCACCTGCAGCTGTGTTGTGTTCAGTCGGCATGTACCTGTTCGAGTGCCTTTGTCTCCGTGATGCCGCATACTAGTTTAAATTTCCTACTGCTTCATCTGTTGAAAACCACAGCATTTAAACTGTTCCCTTAACACAAGAGCAAAGCACAGTGTGCAAGACTGCTGAAACCAATGTTCGGCGGTGAAGACGGCCCATTGTCTTAACGTAATACTGATGCAGCAGCAAATTGTCTGCGTAGACTCGACTTGTCTTGGTTTGTTTGGATGATGTAACCTTTTTGCAATCAGGCCTTCGGCAGCTTTCTCCTCTTTCATGTGTCCTGTAATGCTGTACGTTTGAATTTCTTTGAAATCATCGCACAATCTGCATACTTAAAGTACTGTAACTTCAGGCTTGGTGAAGTTCATAATTGGCTGTATTATTTTGCATGATGTCTTGTCGGGACATTTCAGCTAATTAAAGGGAGGAACCTTATATTGCAGAGTCCATGACTGTTCCTAAACCTAGTGTGCTGCCTAAATAGACATCATTACTTAAGGCATCATATGTGCGGACCCTATAAAAAGACTTTCCGAATAGTAGAAAGAATAATTATGAAACCTTCTAAGGAACCTGGTGAAGTTTTACAGGCGTTCAATGTATTACACAATGGATTTAAATGGACAAGATAAATGTTCATTATAAATGAAATCCATTCAGTTGTAATAAATGTCTATAAATAATAGAAAAAAAATCGGTATATATAATTTTAAGGCTGTCAAAATATTATTAGAATAAGAATGTATTTTTGTAATTATTTTTAAAACATTTATTTTATAATTAGATTTTATAAAAAAAAATTGTAATAATGCTTTACTTTTTGTATGAATATTAATGGATATTCATTTATATCAGTTGAATGCTTAAAATAAAAAAAATATTGAAAATAATTTCACCACAATTTGTTTCTGCTTTCTATGGAAGTGCATTTCCGTCACTGAAAAGAAAAAATCTGTAATTTTCTTGCAATTGCACGTTTCTATCTTGAAATTCTGACTTTAATTCTTAGAATTCCATGTTTATATTTTGCAGTTCTGATTTTATAACACACAACTGTGACGTTACATCAATTCAATACATGCAATTCAGACTTTATGTCTCACAATTCTGATGCGAGATATAAACTTGTAATTGCAAAAAAAGGTCAGAATTGAGAGATAAATAGGCGTAATTGCCTTTTATGATGCCTTCTTTTTTACCCATTTTAAATGGGTCTTTAGTTTACACTTTATTTTGGTAGTCCTACTAGTCCACTTTAGACATTCTACTATAAGTAACTTTTTAACTACATGTCAACTACATGCCAACTGATTCTCATTAATTTTCAACTGCATGTCTACTAACTCTCAGAGTAGACTGTTAGGGTAGGTTTAGGGTGAGTAGAATAAGTTGACATATACTTGCAAAGTTTCTCATAGTCAGTATGTTGTATGTTGTGGACCCATCAAAATAAAGTGTTAGAAGTTATTAAGCAGACAGTCTACTAATACTCTAATGACTGCTAGTTGACATGTAGTTTCAAAGTTACTTACCGTTAGAATGTCTAAAGTGGACTATCAAAATAAAGTGTTACCGGTCTTTAATACAATATTGCTTATTTAGATTCAAAACATGCTAACTACTTAAATTACATCAATTATGCAGTCAGTTGAGCATATTATGTAGAGGCAAAATTTATATTTTGATGATATTATATAAAATTAATATAATTTTAATTATATAAGAATTAACACAATGTGTAATTGATAGCTACTCCCCATAATAAGTCACATTAAGTACACATAGTTAATTTATTATTACAGTTCTTTCATAAAGTTCCATCATTACTTGCAGAACGCTACTGCATAACGAAATATTACGCCGCCCTACCGAGCTTCCGTTACAAACGAACTGTTGGCTTAACTCCCATGAAACACCCACTTCACTTTTAACCAGCGTAAAGCATGAATTCCTATTGATTTAAGGTGACAGTTTTCTTAACAAGCGCACCGTCAGCCATCTCCATGTGCAAAGTGAGCAACCCGATCCCTCAGTGGGGGAAAAAAGAAAGATTTATCCTCTACTTTCTGATGTAGGGGCTAGTCGTACTGACAAGGTGTGAAAAGAGTCATGATCGTCTATTTTCTAGACTTCACATCGCGCTTTGATGGCCTGTCAGAGCTTTTAAAACGACTCTGAGAGAATTGCGACTACATTATAAAATGTATGAGGCACATGTCCTGAAAGACAGCGGCACTCACTGAAATATCGTCTATTTCTGCACCGTCCTGTCCGACTAAAAGATGATTTTATAAGATGTCTGAGGTGTGTCACTGTATTAGCACTTAATACAATTGAATCTCTTAAGTGACAGCGTTGTTGTTTATGCATGCGTGTCCCATCTCGTTCTGTCTCCATCTGTCTTCCCGCATCTCTTTGTGTCTCCTTCTGTCTCCCAGTGTCTTTTCTCGTCTTCTTTGTGTGTTTGCTGTTGCTTAGGTGAGGTGTGACAGGACGGCCTGCACTGCCTCTATCTCTCCCTGCACGGCATAACAGGAAGTGACATGTGGTGGGACGGTGTGACACACGGAAATCTAAGTTGATGGCTGATGACAGTATAGAGACACTCAACACACCTGTCCGTGTGTCAGTTAGGATATATTGATTGACAAACTGCTTATTGTGTATATTGGTTGCTTAGTTCACTATATGCTATTTATGTAATTCTTTTACTTTTCTAAGTAAGTGGACTAACAGTGTTTTTTATGATAAACGGGCAAAATAAATCCCATAGAAATGCATTTAAGGAGGGACCCGAGTGACCTTAGAGACTTGGAGGAGTTTGGGCCAGTTAGCAACCACACAGAATACCCTGTCAACCACATAGCAACATCCTAACAACCTCCCTGAATACTCCATCAACCACATAGCAACAACATAGAAAAAACCATAACACCCAAACAACCACATATCCTAGCAACCTTCCAATACACCTTAACAACCAAATGCCAACATCATAGCAAAAACCCAAAACACAACATCAACCACATAGCAACATCCTAGCAACCTCCCAGAAAACCCTATCAACCACATAACAAAATCTTATCAATCTCCCAGAACATCCTTACAACCACATAGCAACATCCTGGCAACCTCCAAGAAGACCCTAACACCCAAATAGTAATATCCTAACAACCTCCCAGAACACCCTAACAGCGATTATAGCAATATCCTGACAACCTCCCAGAACGCCCTAACAACCAAATAGCTGCATCCTTGCAACCCCCAGATCAACCACATGGTAACATGCCAACAACCACTCAGCACACCTTAGAAAATACATAGCAACATCTTAGCATCCACTTAGCAAACCCTATCAACCGAATAACTTGTTAACACCCAGTCAAGTGCACCTTTGCAACCAACATTCTATCAGCCACACAGCTGCAGACAACCACTCAGAACACCATAACAACCACAACATCTTAGTAACCACCTGAACACCTTAGCAACCGTGCAGCATCATTTTAATACACAGTCAGAATCTCTTAATAACCCCCTAGCAACCAGACAGAAGACTAACTGTACAACTGCTGACAACTATTCAGAACACCTTAACAACCCCATAGCATCTCCTGGCAACCACCCAGAAGACCCTAGCAACCACACTGCTAAGTGCTATTAGACAATCCAAATATTGTATCAACTGCATAACAGTTGTTAGCATCCACTGGAACACCCTAGAAACCACACATCAACATGTTAACAACCAATTGAATCACCTTAGCAACCCCATAGCAACCATACAGAACATTATATTAACTGCACAGCTGCTGACAACTATTCTGAACAATGTATCAACACCATAGCAACAACCACTCACAGAACCCAAGAAACAACACTACAACATGCTAACAACCATTCAGAATACCATAGCAATGGCCATAGTAGCATTTTGGCAACCACCTATTGTTTTGGTAAGCTCTATGCATTTTATTCCCCAAAATTAATATATTTATTTTTAAATATATGTATTATGCACACACAGTGGTGATAATTATAATTCACGTTTCATATCTTATTCACAGATATTATTATGATTATGTGGTCCATCCAAAGTGCAAAATTATCGTCTGCCTCTCCAAAAGTGCATTCAGTGTTTGTTGTTTTTTCTCTGTGAGAATACATTAATAGTTTGGGTGAAAAACGGGCAAGTTTTACATATTCTTTACGTGTTTACTGCACACTCCTGTACAACAAGTGAAGCAGAAATTTAATTGTAACTAATTAGCTCCCAAGAGGATTAATTGGATCCGCTGTCTTTATTCCCCAGTTTACCTGGGATATGCAAATGCCTCTAGTGTGAGAAAGAGAGAGAGAGAGAGAGAGAGTGGTAATGCAAGTTTCGATGAAGCGAAGTTGAAATTAGTTCGTAACAAGCTTAATTTCTGTCACATCACCCTGTGCACTCTCTCCCTCCTGTGCCTGCAGCACTGTGGAGCCTGTCTAATTGAAAGCACTGATATTGGTGTCATTCGACGTTACCCTGGTTCAAGAGCCAGGTCATGGCGAGCCTTTGTTCTTCCATGAGCCAGATCTGAGCAACAATATGCGTTAATGACAATGACACAGGCTTCTCTGAACCACACTGAATTTAAGTGTTCGGAACAGGAAGCCGCGTTCCTCTGAGAGAGGTTTTGGTTTATAAAAAGGACAGTTGTTTAGTTCGGATGATCTCACATGAGAGACGAAGAGACAAGAACAACACCGTCAGCTCAAACCCTACCACCATCTGTCCACCTTGACTTTGAGGCAAACTAACTTATCTGGGATAGGACCTTCTCTTGTCGACATTCCGGCTCAAGTTCAACCCTGTTTGTCCCGTATTAGGATTTGGCCGCTGGGATATTATTCATTCTCTCCTTGACAAATGGGCCATGTGGGGTGAAGGGTTAAAACAACTATTTTACAGCCAAAACGGGATATTGGGTCTCGCTGAGATAGTGCTAAGATACGCAAATAGAAAGGGTGGGGAGAGAGGGAGAAAGAGGATGTGGTGCTTTGCACAACTCTATTTCCTGTTTTGTTTCTATATGAACTAAGAGACTTAATCACGTTTACATTGACAGGTTAATATGGTTTTCACATATCTTTTAAGTGTTTAATTCTGTGCACACAGATTTGGTTGTTCTAAAACTGAATTCGCTTTAATTTAGTTTGTGATAGTGTGTACAGAACTAAATAAAACTAGTTGCAAACTATTGAACTGGTGTCTCTTTTAGACACTGTTCTAAAACCAAATTCACTTCCACTCAGGTTATGGCAGCATGTAAAGAACTAAATCAAACTAGTTGTGAAGTATTTAATAAGCATTTCATTTTGGACAGTTCTAAAACCGAATTCTCTTCCATTCGGTTTATGGCAGTGTGTACAGAACCAAATCAAACTACTTGCGAACTATTAAACTGGCGTCTCTTTTGGATACTGTTCTAAAACCATATTCACTTCCATTCAGGTTGTGCCAGTGTGTACAGAACAAAATAGAATTAGTTGTGAATTATTAAACTAGTATTTATTTTTAACACAGTTCTTAAACCAAATTAATTCCCGTTCACGTTGTACAGGCTGCATAGTTTGTAGAGAACCAAATCGGATTAGTTATGAACCATCAAACTAGCATCTCTTTTGGATACTGCTACATTGTCTGAAGTGCAAGTATGTACATTCAATCATAATATAGCACTTTTATTGACTGTAGTTTACTAAAAATTGCCAAATGTTTATGCAAGTCTTGTTGATTTTCTTTTAATCAAAAAATTATCAAATCAAATGATTGGCTAAATGATGACAGCAACATTTCTGATGTACAATTATGAGATGCAAAATATAATCAGATTACCTTTGTAGACAGACAGAACACAATTTGGGGATAGTCTCTCCTGTATTTAAATACATTTGTCACTTCTTACATATGGTTGTACTCCTTGAAAATATTGCAATATATGGCCATTAAAAAAACTGTCTTTGGGATGTTTTTGCACTTGAGAATATTCTGATGGAGCGCTTTACTGATATAAATGCATTAGATGTGTTTTAAAGAGTTTGGAGTTTGGAGTCAGAATGATGATTTGGGGGCTTTGCTCCTGTGATGGTTACTATATGACATTTCAGAGGTAAATAGTTTTGAAGCTTGGTGAGAGCTTTCATATGGAGAGTTTTACCGACAGGAATACGTAAAATGCGTTTCGAGAGTTTGGAAAGAGTCTCAACAATAACTTAGAGGATTCACTCCTGTTTTTAAATATGGCTGTAATTTAACAGTATTTTGCACTAGAAATACTTTACTCATAGGATTGTATAACATGCTTTGAGAGTGTGGAAAGAGTGATCGGTTTGAAATAAAATTGGAATACAGCAAATTTGTGGACCCACCAATGGCAATAGCAAACAGGGAGTGTTTGAAAATCCTCCTTAGAGTCAGTTCGGGTTAGTTCAGTTCTCAATTTTGTAGGCTTTACTCATTAGCTGGTTTAGTCTTCGTTGAGGGATATGACCTCATAACCATGAGCAGACACTGTACAGACGCTTTCGTCTTGGAAAGAGGTCTATTTTTGGCGACAGTTGAACAAAAGTCCTCCTCGACGCTCAGTGTTTGTAATCAGAGCACTGGAACGTAGAGCAGAAGAAATCGAGGGAAGGCTCAGCGGGGAAACTGTGAGCAAGGGAAACCGAGATCTGCCTGCATTTAGCAGCTGTTACATCACTGGACTTTTCCATTCTCCGCTCCACCGAAAGCTGGGATGCATTTCTTGTCCAGACCAGCACGCAGATAGAGCTTCTGCAACCTTTCCTACTTCCTTTCCCGTCTGAGGGCTGCGTTTGCTTAAATCCAGATAACTGGGAATTGTTTGTTGCGTCTCGTTCTTATTCCCGACATTTTATCACACAATTCTGACTTTTTTTCTTGCATTTGCAAGTAATAAACTTGCAATTGTGAGTTAACATCTCACAGTTTGGAGATCTAGAATATTAAAATCTCAAATAAAGAAATAAAATGTCAGATTTGGGAGAACCTCATATTTATATTTATATATTTATATGTCGCAATTCTAAGTTTATATCTCGCAATTCTGACTTTTGTGAGGGAAAAAATCACAATAGCGAGATATAAATTCGAAATCATGAGGAAACAAAGCAGAATTGTAAGATAAAAATGTGCAATTCCCTTTTTTATTTAATTTTTTTTATTCCATGGTGGAAACGGACTTCCATAATCCTTAGACATTACGACAGTAATGGCTCATTGAAACTATTTTAGGTGTTATGCTAGTCTCACATTTCCTCAGTCACAAAACTAGTCAAATTTTACATCATATTACAATTTGTAGACTTGTTACTCAATCCAAAATGAGCAGCAAAACGTTAAATCAAAGAGTTGTAAGTTGCAGAGATGGATTGTCAGTGATGGGATGTGTTGTTAGGTGTTTGGCAGCAGGAGGAGGGTTTGGAGCGAGATTAGTCTGTCCTGCTGGACGCTGATAAGACGCCCAGTGTCCATGCATATCATACTCACTGACTCACTTGCTGAATTTACACAGAGAGATAGATGAGTCTGTCGAGGGATATTGCTTAAAAAGCAGTGGGAAAATAAATTACATAAGTATAGAGCAAGATTTCCAAGTTAGCGCCTACTTTTATATCTACATTTAAAGATACTTTGCCCAATCCACCTTATTTTGCAACATGGAAGTGAGCTATTATCTGTGAATGTGTTAGACTTCCGATTCATTAACCGCTGTGCGTGAATAACTAGACGAACAACAAAATGCAGTAGATGGTAAAACAATTTACTCTACAAACCATGTGTTTAAGATTATGATAATAATTAAAAATAAGAATTTTACTGATGAAATAACTGGAAGTAAATGACACCAGAAACCTTGTACTTTCAAATAAAAAAACTTAAAATAAGTACTTTAAAAATAAGTGGTATATGTATGAAAACCCTAGTATTCTGAAATAAAAATAATTAAAAATTAAATTATAATTTCGTTAAGGTTTTAGAAATACATTTTTATGGGTAAAACATGAGTACTCATGCATTTATAAATTAAATTTAAACATTGAAATGTATCCATGAAGTATTTGCCACTAAAATAAACAGCATTTAGGCTTTTTCTCATTCTTATTTTTTGTGAAATGTAATAGATGATATATCACACTTATTATTAAGCTTAATAGGCATAATTGTTCTAGTTGTTAAATATTATTTAGTACAAAGCATTTTAAATGTTCGTAGTGTTTATTAATATTTATATATTCTTTCAGATTCAAAACTGCATTGCCTGCATGAGCACAAAGGCTTAGAGCTAACTTATACAGGCCATGACTCTGATTGTTCAAGTTTTACATTAAAACTTTTCAAAGTCATGTATGCTACTGTATACCAGTTCTCTCTGCTTGTGAAGCATGTGAGTGAGGCATGTTTTGCAGGGGTAGCCAGTGAGCTTCATGCATTATGTAGCACGGCCAGAGCCACGCTTCCAGTGGGGAAAGCACGTCATCTATGGATAACAGGGAAATCTAACCTGAATTTGACATTTCCTAATATACTACTCTAAAAGTTTTTTGTTTCAGGGAGATAGGGACAGTAATTGCTCCACCACAAGAAAGACCGGCAATCCTACTGGGTATTGTGGCTGACTATGGGGACGAGGAGAGATTGGAACGTGGTAATTGCGAAGACAAGGGGCCTGAGAATAAATGTCGAAAAAAATAGTTCCTCACTGTCAGCGCTGGGAAGGTCAAAAGTACAAGTGTGTGATACCCGCGCATGTTACAGCATATTATGCACAATGCACACATGGGATCTGAATCTTTTCTTAGATACCCAATGAGGCTGAGATGATACGCGTTGAGGTAACAAGACAGGAGCCGCTAGATGCATCATGTCAACAGCGTGAGGTTACGGTTAATATAGCAACGAGGTCCCAGCTCTCCAAAAATCACTATTCCATTATTTGATTAACGCGTCGCTGCTGTTGTCACAATACATACATTTCCCTCATAAGATGAAAGACAAACAGGCACAATTTATTTCTCCAGATTAAATATTGATCAGCGGTTCTATACCGAGCGTCAGGTGTCTGTCTGAAAAATGAATGCACAAGGGTTTATGGTAGAGATACAGTCTTTTGGCTGCGTTCACCTTACTGTCCTTTGACATGAGATGAATCGCTGCTAGGTAGGGGTGGGGGGTATGACCAATTTAATATCAGAGGAACTATATATACTGAAATAATAAAGTGTAGAAACAATTTTAACTCAGAAATTGTTTGGAAAATTCACAATTAATTACAGAGAATGTACAAGTAACACATTTGGGAAATTTTGTGGTTACAAATATGTGTTTACAGTGTATTCCATGATACTGTGTAATCCAGTAAATTTAAATTAAATTTGATTATTTTTTCTTTTTATTTACAGTAGAACTTGTTCTCTCACATTCTCACATTTTGTAATGTGCTGTAGAACACATGTTGCACGTAAAAGCTAAAAAAAACTGTAAAATTTACATTATGAATCTAGTTTCTGATTTAATTCTGATTTAAATGGTTTTTAAAATTGCCAGTAGTCTGTGACATTTGACATTATTGCATCAAGTTTACTTACAGGAGAACTTTGTTTATTGTAGAACTTGTTGGTCGCAAAGTAAAAGATGATTATTCATTACAAATAGAATAAATCTCATATTTTATAATCCAAACACTTTGTATGTTGCACATAAAAGACCAAAAACAGTACAATAAACATTATAAAGCTAATTTCTTACTTAATTCTGATTGGGATTCTGTTCGAAACCATTGTAAAATTGTAATTGCTTGAAACTGTTGTTTAAAAAAATCAAATAGTCTTTCAAATTCTATATCGTTGCATAAAGTTATAATTTTAAACATTACCTAATTTAACTATTTTATCAATCAGTCTTCCTCCTGTCTTAGATAGATTAACAAAAGACCTAAAACAGTAAAATTAACATAATCAATTTAATTCCAGACTTAATTCTGATTGGGATTCTGTTTGAAACTATTGTAAAAAACACACACAAAAAACAAGGCCAATATACTGTAAAATTCTACATTATTGTACCAATATACACATTTCAACCTTAATATTAGAACTCAAACCTAATTTAAGTAAAAAATCATTCAGTCTTCCTCCTGTCTTCGTTTAGATTTCAACAGTCAAAATCAGAGAGAAGACAGTCAACCAGAATGGAATCGCTGTGATGCATTGTTATTGTTACGATACATGAATCACAGTGCAATAAGTATTGCCTTTTTTGTACAACGCAAATACACCAAGTATTGCAGTACATCAATCTTTTATTATTTGACTTCTGTGAGATGTTCATATGACAATCCTTGCAAAATTATATGTCAGACTCGTTTTTCTAACAGTGTCAAAAAAGCCAGAAAAAAATGAAACGCGGCGTAAACAATCCCATGTCTTGTAAACTCTAAGAATGTGAATTAATCTATGTTTAATAAAAAAAATACATTCTTATATTTGTACAATTTTGTTTAACTAATTAACTGTTTTCTGATTAAATCAAAATTAATTGTTTTAGCTACTTTTTACCACCTTAAACAAACAGTTCAATAACAGAAATGAATGATAATTTCCTCAATCCTAACAATTTAAAACAAAATAAAAATAGACAAATTTAATATTTTGGTAACATTTTGGTAAGATTTTGGAATCATTTGAAGAAATTATTCAGTGGTTTCATATTTTTGCTAGGGACATGTTTTTTAGATTAATTTAAGGCAATTTTCAGTGTTTTCACAGGGATATACAAACAATTGCGTTGTGGTTATGTTGTCTTTTCACATCTGAACTACTGTTTTTAATGGTTTGGTAGCAAAGGAGAGCAACAGACCCACCGCAGAGAGCAAGAAAGGAAGGAAAATGAATGGAGTGAAAGAGAGGGAGCAAATTTGTAAGGAAAAGTGCCAAGAGCCGCAGTTACTGTCATAAAACAACAAGTTATCAAATCTAATTAAATCCACGAGGCTGGAGGGAACAGTGTCGCTTATTGTGGCGTATGTTACGCTAGTCACACAACACGGTGGAACATTAAAGAGCCGTCACATTGATAACTAGATGTCGGTACATTTCACTCTGGATGTCGAGACTGAGAAACAACTTTTATACCAGAGCATCACTTTCAATTATAATCGAACAGGCTTTATTTTTGAATATATATGGATGTATACCTGTGTGTGGGTGTGTTTCTATCCTAACTGTACTGGGGACAAAATTGTTGAAAAGTGTCTCAAGAAGTTAGCAAAATATGAAAATAGCTTCTTTAGGAGATGCCATTGAAAGGAAAATGCTTCATAAAGCATCTGAATGCAGTTATTTACTACTAAAAATAATTAAAAAGGGCTTAGTTTAAGTACATAGATTTGACTTTTTCTGATTTAAATATGGGTTGTGGTTTGTGTAAAAAGGGTGTTGCTTTGCCGTTTACAGTATAAGGCATTCTAAATCGTTTTTAATTGTGTTTCTATGCTGTAAGGGGTTTTCAGGGTGATTTCTATGGTGTTTCTAGGTGGGGTTTTAGGCTCCTAAAATATATGTATTTTAGCTCCCTAAATATACAATAGGATACTTGAGACATCGTAGGAAAGTGCTTAGAGATTTCTCTGATGTTTCCCCAAGTGTGGCAATCTGAGGCGCTAATATGATATTCTGTTCATTAGATATAATTCTAGTTCCTCCTTCATTGTAAAATTTCATTTTAATTGTATTTTTTCTATCAGTCCGTCAGTCAGTCCGTCAGTCAGTCAGTCAGTCCATCAGTCAGTCAGTCAGTCAGTCAGTCAGTCAGTCAGTCAGTCAGTCCATCAGTCCGTCCGTCAGTCAGTCAGTCCGTCAGTCAGTCAGTCAGTCCATCAGTCAGTCAGTCAGTCAGTCCATCAGTCAGTCAGTCAGTCAGTCAGTCAGTCCGTCAGTCAGTCAGTCAGTCCGTCAGTCAGTCCGTCAGTCCATCAGTCCGCCAGTCAGTCTGCCAGTCAGTCAGTCAGTCCGTCCGGTCAGTCAGTCAGTCCGCCGTCCGGTCAGTCAGTCAGTCCATCGGTCAGTCAGTCGGTCAGCCGTCAGTCAGTCAGTCAGTCCGTCAGTCCGTCCATCAGTCCGTCCGTCCGTCCGGTCCATCAGTCAGTCCATCAGTCCGTCCATCAGTCAGTCAGTCAGTCAGTCAGTCAGTCAGTCAGTCCGTCCATCCAATCATCATCTTGGTGAAAATCCAGTTTCATTGCTTAGTTTGAATAGTAGCACACTACTTCTGCCTTAATAAACATTGCTTATTTGAATCATTTAGAATGTTATTGCAACATTGATAACTTGTGTAGCTAGATAAACTTTGTTTTATTTGATTGAAAATAGACATATCTATTAGAGTTAGAGATGTCTATTTGGTGGTCACCAAAGCTGCATTGTTTTGATAAAAAAATACCTTAAAAACAGTAACATTGTAAAATACTATAACAATTGAAAATAAGTGTTTTCTATTTGTATATCTTTTAGAAATTGTATTTATTCCTGTGATGCAGAGCTGAATTATCAGCACCAGTACTCCAGTCTTCAGTGTCACATGATCCTTCATGATGTTGAAAAAGGTTGTGCTGCTTCATATTTTTCTGCAAACCGTGATACAGTATTTTTCACGATTATTTAAATGGATTGTTCAAAAGAGCAGCATTGATTTTAAACATTTTTAAACAAAGCCTTTAGTTTTGAGTTTAATGCTAAATAAAGGTATCGATTTCTTCTGACCCCAAAGTTTTAAACAAAAGTGTTCATCTTAATAGTGAAGTTTTATCTTTGGAAAAGCAAGTCTGAGACATTCCAACGTTGGACATTCTTGTCACGTCATGTGTTCTGAGGCACAGGAAGTTCACGAATATCATCTCTGGGAAGTTTGTGCCTCTCCAACTTGGCTCAGACATGTGCTGCGCTCCCATCTGCTCTTTTTTTCCCCACTTTCTCTCTCTTTCTGACATTTAAACAGATCTGCCTTCATTTGTAATAAAAAGCAACCTTTGCATTGGCCTGCGGTTGCCAAAGGAGACTTGTGATGATCTGAGTGTCATTTCATGTGTGACACAAAATTAATTTCCCAAACAAAAGGGGGAAAAAAGATTGATAGCTAATGGAAAAGAAAAACCCAGGAGTCGTTGTTTAGCTCCGGACCTCCCACTGACAATCTAGAAACCCTCAATCAATCATGAGTCATCAACGTACTGTTGCTACAATTAAATAAATACCTGCACCTTTAATTCAATTCTGATTTTTCTCGCCCCTAGAATAAAACATGCGTGAAGGCTAAGAAAACATCCACTGTTGTTTGTGCATGTGTTTTTTCGCTGGCGGTTGTCAGCAAAGTGGGAAGTATCGCTCTTATTCATCCAAACGGATGGAAAAGAAGAAGGGGAGGCATAAATTACTGTAGCTTCTGCTGGGGCGAAATAAAAAGCATGAGGAAATAATGGGTGTATTGAGTTGGGTGTATCACCCGCTGTTATATAATTTATATATTGTGTTAAGCCATCCATCAACACCTCCGAGAAACAAGTGTGCCCCACTCTGATACCAAAAACACACGAGGAATAAAAGGGACCTGAATACACTATCAGCTAATTACAGATAGCATTTTGTAGCCTTCTGAAGAACAAGTATATACTCCATAGTCAATTTAAAGGAATAGTTCATCCAATACTATCTTCATTTACTCTCCCTCGTGTCGTTTCAAACCTGTATGAGCTTCTTTCTCCTGCTGATAAAAAAAAGTTTTAGTTTCATAAAAGAAAGGAAGTCATGACAGAAAGAAAAGGAAGTGTCTTTAAGGAAGTAATTTTATTGTTTTTGATAATGTAATTCTACTGTAGGTGACAAGTCCTTGATAATTTATGAAAGATTATACTTGGAAACTGTCAAATTGTGTTGTTCTCAGAAAATGGCAGAAAATGCCAGTATCGAAGCAATACTGATACTGAATATCGGATCGGCATACCCCTAGTTTTAATAACTAGTTTTTAGGGAGATTTTTTTTTTCTTACATATTACCATTTTTCTTGCATTATTTATTTATTTATTTTAATTGAAATGTCAGCTACAGATGAGCCAATCATTATTTTCATGCTATGGCCAGTATTGCTGTAAAACTAAAAATAAAACAACAAAGCAAAACAATTCAAATGAATTCGCTAAAAATACTAAAATACAAAAAATGATTCACTACACTAAAAATAATTCATATTAAATGTGAGTTTAAGCATCACAACATTGTTATATTCTAAATTAATTTTTAATGTTAATTTATACTGCATTTATTATTATAATTTTTCAACATTTCATTTATAGCAAAGTTGAACATGCACAACGAAATATTGAGCACCAATCATAATCAATCAATAATTATTTTTTTTAATACATTTTGAAAACAAAGTAGCAAGAAAAACAAACTCAAAGTGCCAAAAAAAGTAAAAAAAAAAAAGTTGCACTTGCTGACAGTAGTAACAGCTATAAACATAAATGTTGCTGCAGTGTTTTCCAGAAGCTTTCTTATTCAAAATAAAGATGTTGTTAATCAAAGTTGGTTTGTGTCCGTCATCAAAGTCTAAATTTAATACACTTTGAGCAGAATCTGGCACCGTTGTGCAATAGGATATGATGATACCATCTGCCAACTGCTTGTCGATGACTCCTGGAATTCTAGATGCGTTGTTGATTTTGAACATGTGCACCCTAATGAGGGAAGACAGCCTCTTTTTGTTAGCATCTACGCTATGACTCACTAAGGATTAGAAAGGATTTGATGTTGTGACTCAAGCTTCAGGCTCAAATAAAAACCCACCCCCTCACATCCTCATCCAGCGACCGAACGCCGCCTCGCATCCACGTCCTCCCGGCGTTACCGAATACTCGTGGCGAATTTGCCTGATGGAACGTCTCAATACAGCCATTGGCGTGATGGGAAGTCATGCGTTGGTGGCAGCGAGGCTTATGGCTCACTTGAGTGATGGTCGTCTGGAAGAATTGTTTGAAGGACACTTGGTAATAATGGTAGAAGGGCCAACTGTTTAGTGGAAGAAAGAGAGCGAGCGGTGAATATGGATAGATGGATGAGCGCTTGGTAAAATTATTCAAGGTGAAGAAGCACCCAGTCGCCTACAGCTTGAAAAACAAGAGATGACAAAGTAGGACTGTGCGGCTCAGTGGTACAATATATATTGTGCAACAGTGTAAATGTGGGAACTAGGTTGGGTTTTTGATGTGTAGTGTACCGTGGTAGTGTGGAGCAAATAAACATATGTAGTAAATGCAATTATAGAATTATTTCCATGTTATGGTTGCTATTAAAATTCAGGATTACAGATGAAACATAAAAATACAACTCTTCTATGCAAAGGACTTATGTAAGAGCTGTATGTACAACATATGTTGTCACTGAGCCCATTATAATCTCATGCAGTCCTTGTTTCAGCCACATAATTAATGCTCCGAGTATTGTGGTTGTGCTTCTCGCACTATGACTGATGTCATTTCACAAGAGAGTCCTTGTGAAATCTGAATGTTGATGTTGAACCGCTTCTCAGTCTCACAAGCCGTTTAGATGTATATAAATCACCTTCTGCATTCACCAGGCGTATTTAATCATAAAACTCCCAAAGAAGTTTCTCTGAAATGCCGGAGAGTGTTTTGGTGCACTAGCTTTGGCAGCGCTTCAGCTCGTACCTTCCAGCGACACGAGCAGCAGTGTAGACAAGGTGCGGAGAAATGCTGAGACACCTGCTTGTTCTTGTCGCCATGTTTTGCATAATCTGAGCTGCTCGCTTTAACCGACATCTCCGAAATCAACTTCGTTTAATTTCGCTGGTTCTCCTACAAACTTTCCATTTTCCTTGACGGGAGATTAATGGTCATCTTTCCCAAAGCCTTTTTGAAATGTCTTTTATTATTTCCTTATTTATGCACATCACATTTCTATTTAAAATGTCATTTTAATGAACTCCGTCATTATGGCCTATGAATTTTTTATTTCCGTGTCAACTTCTGACGATTGCTGCTGGAGTGTCTTTCTAACCGCCTCACTGTCTCTTCACTCTTAAAAATAATCGATGGTTTCATGAAGAACATCCATGGAATCTTTCCATTTCACAAAAGGTTCTATAAACTGGAGGTTTCTTTAGTTGATTCAAATATTATTTACTCAAAAAAAGCAGTTCTTTGAGGAACCAAAAATGGTTCTTCAGTGTGAAATCATTCAAAACCTGGGATTTTTTTTGTGTTTTATTTTTACACACAACCAAAAAACCCTCCACAGACTTTGACCTTTCACTGTAGTCATAGACAGTCTTCATTGGAGCCAAGACCCCTCAAGTAGTCGCCAGGGTGAAGTTGGAGCGGCTATCAATCCAAGTGCCGCCCACACCCGCTTCTTTATCCTCAACATCCAATTCCACCTCTATCCAGACCCCAATCAGGTCCAGATTCTGTCCCTAAGCCCTGTTCTGTTCAGTCGACGAACTCTTCCTCGTGCGATAAGGTGAACGTCTTCCTCAGCCTGACAAACCTGCTCTTGCCGTGCCAGTGCCCTGTGCATGATAATTGAAAATGTCAGCATGATTTTAGAAAATGTCATTTATCTTGCTGATCTGATCTGTGCCTAATGCTGCCGCCCTTTAATGTTGGTCTGGGATCAGATTAGTTGTATCTGTGACAGTTGGGTTTGGATGGAGAAAACTGGCACCAGATCAGTATTTGAGCACTTGAGCAGCTTCCTGAATGGTTACAAATGTCAGTTTTCATTTTGAAAAAGTGTTCTTTTTCATGTTTAGACTTTTTGCTAATTTAACTGGTGAGGACAGAAAGAATAGACAAGAAATGAGGGGAGACGCCAAATGATGGATTTGGAAATGATGCAAAACGGATCTCAAGTCTGTGTCCCAGCATGTGGGCTAACAGCTAGGCTACACCCCCAGTGTACACCACAACAACCCCCTTTTTATTTTGAAGGTGGGAGGGGTTTGCAGATTGTATTATTAATGATTACTACTAAAAATAATTGAGTGCCAAATAAAGTTAACATTTGTTTATTTAGTCATCACAATACTCGCTCAGAATTTATTTCTATTTTATAAATTACAAAAAATACCAAGCAATGTCCAGGTCACATTTCACCCCCAAACCAAAATAAATCATTATTATTATTATTTGCATAATTTTTTTTTTAAATATATATATTTTATCTATCACAGTAATATCTCTTAATGTATTTTATTTTGTAATATATTTTTTATTATCTTTAATGAACTTTTTTAATTTACTCTTTATACACATTAATACATTCAGTCATTGTTTTATTATCATTTTGAAATGATGAAATTATAAAAAATAGCATTATTTGTAACAGTACTGTTACCGTTTACATCTATCTATCTATCTATCTATCTATCTATCTATCTATCTATCTATCTATCTATCTATCTATCTATCTATCTATCTATCTATCTATCCATCCACCTACCTACTCCTGGTTTTTGAGCTGAAATGACCTGGACATACATGGACCTACAGTGTTTTCATTTATTTTTTGATATAAAATGTGACACTATTGCATGAGATTCACTTATGCATTTAGTAGACACATTCATCAAAGCAACTTACAAAGCATTCAGCCCATATATTTGATCAAGGCATATTTTCCCTGAGAATCTAACCCTTGACCGTGATGCTGTTAACACAAAACACAATTTTTGTTGTTGTCACTTCTCAACAATTCAATAGTCACATTCTGCTCCCTTCATTTGCGTCCCGTCTAGCTGTCACAAATAAATGACCTCATAAGAAAAGCATCCGATTGGTATGCGGTGCACTCGACTGTAAACCAGCACAATTATACATAGTCTTTAGACAGACTAGTCGATTTTAAAATACGCCATGGTTTTTGTTTCACGTCAGAGCTGTTTTTAGACAGTCTGAATGTATTTTCTGTTCTGTACTATGCACTTGTTCCAGCTTGACAGTGGTTTTACGTACGGAGAAGGTGCGAGAAGATACGAAGGCTCGGTAGGTGCGAGACAAAAGCCCAGCATCAGAGGTGTTACGCAGGAACAGTGACGCTCATGAGGACGTCTGTAACGAGAAAGACTCTCTCATCCTGATGCCAATCTGGATTTTCTTTGTCAGTGGCTAGTGAGTGTGGGCCGCGCCACTTTTTTTCTTTCCGCCGGAGAAAGGGAGGTGTTGCTGTGTTATTGAGAAAGACAATCCTTCTCCAAAGATGAGTGGGTTAACAGGAACCATTAATTGGTTTAACAGGATTTCATAGGGACTCTAGTTCCGGCTTAGCTCGCAGGCGGAAAAATGGTTATATTCAGATGTATTCAGCTCCTACTTGTGTTTTTTCCCTCTTTTTTTTCTTTGCAAATGATCTCAGTGAGAGGAGAGGCTGTTTAACATTTGCTTTTAAGCCTGAGGTTTTGATTCTGGGATCTGAAGATTAAAATAAAGTGAAGTTTGTACACACGTCATCACTTTTAATGTTGAATTCAAAACCAGAGCTGTCATATATTATTCAATGAGTTTTCTTTTTTTCTTGCCGAGCGCTATATGCCGCTTTCACAAGACTTGCTGCTTTCAGCCGAGCTTAAAGAAACAATGCTCAACACAAGCAGGGTGCATTATAGGGGAGGATGGAGGGGTCTGAGCAACCAAAAATTACCATTTGAACCCCACTAAACGAGGGGTCTTGGATCTATCCATCGGTTGTTGATTGTATTTTGAAATGTAGGAGCTGCACTCAAAAATAAAATGGGCAGAGTTTAAAGTGGGTTAAACGATTGGAGAAATTCAGCGAACATCATCAGATAGAATGAGGTTTCACCAGAAGATAGATTATGACGTTTTCATTCAATATTACGAGATGCAAGAAATAAATACATACATTAATGTATAATACATACATAAAAACTCCAATTAACATGCATGTTAACTTATTGTACAAATAATTACTGCATAATAAATAATAATTTATTGCAAGTTTTTTTTACAATTTGTATCTTGACCGCCATATATTATATATTTTGTGATATATAAATAAAATAAAGAATAATTTGACTTTAAAGCTTTATTATTATTATTCGTAATAGTAGTAGTAGTCGCAGTAGTAGTATTTTTTATGATAGTGTCACAATAATATAATGTTATGTTTGCATATATAAGTTTGCAGAAGTCGCCAGAGGTAACCATAGCAAGCATAGGCTGCTCAAGCACATACTGGATTTACTTGTTAACAAATATATTTCAGAAATGCTTAAATTTTTTTTTTAAGATGGTTAGTTAACTGTGCTAGCAGCACCAAATAATGATTTGCATTACGTGAGACAAAATACCCAACTGCGCGTTTTGAAAATTACTGACAATTTTCTTCCAAAAAGTCACTCTTCTTAAGAATTTGCATTCTTAGCCCGCTTATCTAATATCCTTGAATATCTATGTCTAGTTTTTTGGGGTTCCGTCAAGAACCTGAAGCAGGCTCGGTGATCTATAACCCAGACGGCAAGAGGATGTGTTTTTAATGTGTTGCCCCCACGGGAGCCCGGCGAGTCTGTTGTCGCTCTCTCTTAACCAAATTTATTGCCACTCTATCTTTGATCCCTAACAAAGGCAGCCGGTCGGCTGCTCCCGGCTTATTTGTCAAATCGCTGCACCTGTGAGTTCCTGCGCAGGAGAAATTCGTGACTGGAGCGCTCGGGCAGGAATAAATCTTTTTCTTTCACTCCCGTTGTTTTTTGGGGGATGTTTCTCTGTTTGGTGCCAAAACAGTGAGACTATGAATGAGTGGTCTCTCTCGTGAAGTGTAGTGGTGAAAGCCGTGATAAATTGCGTTCGTTCTTGACATCTTCATTGGGTTATTTATGGTTCATTAATTGAACTGAAGAGGAGAGTTATTGGCACAGTGGGGGGTTTGGGGCCGTGCAAGACCCGGTTTCTAATGTCTTTGCCTGGTTAAGACCCTCAGGGCTGAGAGGAATGAGTGAGAACGTGAGCGCGCCTCTCTTTTCTTCAGGTCTTCTCCCTGTTTACTGAAGAACGACAGAACATTCATCAGAAGAGGAGAGAGAAATGGACAGTCGTACACTGTCTGCTCCAACCCATCTCATCCAAAATCCTGGTTTTGCCCTACCACATCAGACATAATTTAACATGGGTACATGTCCCAACCACATTTGCCATGGCAAATTTTGTCCTCACCAATAATAGAATAGCTTGCTGCATGTATTTATATTTTAGCACTTTGCATATTTTTTTTTTGTAGAAACATTTTGGGTGATATTTAGTGTTTTGGTTATAAAATATAAATAAAATGACATTCATATGTACTATAAAAATTGGATGGCTGCTCAGTTACAACTATTGGGACCAAATTTTGCAACCCAGACTCACTGGAAAATTATATTTCTCACGGACCTGCTGGTGTGCCCGGGCTGGCCACCAGATGTCTCTGTGTGTTGAGCACATGGCTTGTTGTTTGTTGTTGGTGCCATGTGCTCCCATGTCTATTGTCTGCCCCCTCCCTTCTTGTTAGTTAATCATTGTTTCAGTGGCTCCACCTGTGTCTCTCTCGTTACCCTCGTTTGTCTCCTTATTTAGCCTCCTGGTGTCTGCAGTCCTGGGCTGATCCGTTGTCTTTCATCACGTGTGTGTATATGTTAAATGTACACAGCTCTCTGCCTGTTTGCCTGTTTTTCCCCCTTCGGGGTGGTTATTGTTCATCTTTGTTTTTATTTTGTTATTAAAAACCCGATTAGCCTGCACTTGAGTCCTCGCCTCATCTCTCTCTGCACGCATCCTGACAGAACGGATCAGCCAAATGAGGACTCAGCAGAGGGGGCAACTGGCAACCATGGGTCCAGGGGGAAGCTTTTCAATGTCCGCCAGGGAGACCGGAACCTTGAGGTTTACGCCAGAGACTTTGTGGGAGTGGCTCGCCAGTCGGCTACGGAAGAGGCCTGCCTCATGTTTTTTTTTTTTGGGAGGCCTAGCCGAGCCCTTCAAGTCCCGGATGCCAAAGAGTCACTGGACGTAAAACTGGCTCTGCATCTAAGCGGCTCAGCGCTCACAGAGTCCGCCTCAGAGCCCGCTCCGCTTTCAGGGTGGAGTTAGCTCCAGAGCCCGCCTCCGTTCCGTGAGCTCACAGAGTCCGCTCAGAGCCCGCTCCGTTCCGTGAGTCCGCCCAGAGCCCGCCTGCCTGGGAGCCCACAGAGTCCGCCTCCAGAAACCGCCTGCTCCGGAGCCCACAGAGGCCGCCCAGAGCCCGCCTGCCTGTGAGCCCACAGAGTCCGTTCCAGAAACCGCCTGCCCGTGAGCCCACAGAGCCTCTCCCTTCCGTGAGCCCACAGAGTCCCCGCCAGAGCCTGCTCCGTTCCGTGAGCTCACAGAGTCCGCCCCAGAGCCCGCTCCGTTCCATTCCATGAGCCCACAGAGCCCGCTCCGTTCCGTGAGCCCACAGAGTCCCCCCCAGAGCCCGCTCCGTTCCGTGAGCCCACGCAGTCCGCTCAGTTCCGTGAGCCCACGCAGTCCGCTCCGGTCCTTGAGCCCACTCCGGTCTGGGAGCCCATAGAGCCCGCTTCAGAGCCCGCCCAATGGCCTCCTGCCCTGCCAGCCCCACCCTGGCACCCCTGTCTGCCTATTCCTCCAGGCCCTCTTCCACTATACGGGCCTGGCCCACCCCCCTCCTAGACATTTTTCTGTTTTAGTGTGTGTGGAGTATCTGGGATCCGCTCCTTAAAGGGGGTTATGTCACGGTCCTGCTGGTGTGCCCGGGCTGGCCACCAGATTTCTCTGTGTGTTGAGCACATGGTTTGTTGTTTGTTGTTGGTGCCATGTGCTCCCATGTCTATTGTCTGCCCCCTCCCTTCTTGTTAGTTAATCGTTGTTTCAGTGGTTCCACCTGTGTTTCCCTCGTTTGTCTCCCTATTTAGCCTCCTGGTGTCTGCAGTCCTGTGCTGATCCGTTGTCTTACGTCGTGTGTGTTTCATGTTTGCCTGTTCTCTAGTTTACTGCCCGCCTGCCTGTTTTTCCCCTTCGGGGTGGTTTTTGTTCTTCTTTGTTTTATTTTATTATTAAAAACCCAGATTTCCTGCATTTGAGTCCTCGCCCTCATCTCTCTCTTCACGCATCCTGACAATATTACCCATACACATATCATGACACCTTCAAAGTCAAATGTCCTGTAAGTGGTGCTAAAAGTGTGTTCAATTTGATCTGAAACAGATAAACATGAATCTGGCAAAGTTTTATTAAATTGGTTGATGTTTGTATCGTGATTTCATTCAAAAATGAAATGTCCGGTGAGTGAATGTGAATCTGGCAAAGTTTTATTACGCTGGTTGTTGTGCGAAGCGCAACTGTTTGGAAATTAAATGGCTGGTTAGCGAACGTGAATATGACAATGTTTTATTAGGCTGGTTGTTGTGCGAAGCGCAACTGTTTGGAAATAAAATGTCCAGTGAGTGAATGGGAATCTGGCAACTTTTTATTATGTTGGTTTTTGTGCGTATCGCGGCAGTTTGGAAATTAATTGTCCATTGAATAAATGTGAATCTGGCAACGTTTATTCACTTTTTTGTTGTATGTATCGTGACAGTTTGGAAATAAAATGTCCAGTGAGTGAATGTGAATCTGGCAATGATTTATGCCAGTGGTCGTTGTACATATCACAGTAAATTAGTAAATTAAATTTGGAAATTAAATATCCAGTGAGAGTCGCTAAAACGTTAATTCTCTATCGCGTTTGTTAAAATGACACCTCACGCAAACTTAACTCTACCCTAAATCCAACCGATAGTGTAAACAAGCAAAAGTGAGGTAAAAAACAAATTTCCTGAAACAATCATGGCATTTTTACAAGTTGAGAAGCTCTAATGACTAATGACTCATGAAATGCTGTAAGTGTGCTACAGAGCAAGTTTACTAAGTCAGAAAATCCATATGGACCTGGTTATGTGATTCAAATGTAAAAATGTATTGGTTGACAAATCATGCTTTATGGTAAAAAAATTTGAGGCCATAATTTACTTTAAAAGGAGTATTGTGCACGGAAGTGAGTGGAAATCAGTCTTTATTAACCGATAATCTGCCCCTGTAATCATAATTTGTGTGAAAAGTTATAAAAGTTGATGCAAGTCAACTAGTAGTCTTTATTTCAGCTGGAAAGTGAATTGCATGTATAGGTATATTATTATTATTAGTATTATTATTTAGATTTGCATGTAGCAAGAGGCATGTTTTTTCAAATTAGCCTGTGTTGAAATAAAAAAATATATGATTACATTTTTTTAAGTGATTATGTATATAAGTATGGATTAGACTAAAATATTTGTTTGTTTCCCAATTAATATTAATAAGCTCAGCTTTTGCCATTTTGTGGCAAACCTAACAACCTGCACATCTGTGAACTACTACTCATTTTTATCAAAGTGCTGCCCTCTGAAACCCCCCCAAAACCTCTTTTAAATCCCTTAATGTGTGTTCATTTGGTTCTAGGAAGGAAGTGCGTTAATCACATTGAGCCAGGAATTGCACTGTAGGCGCTGAGTTCCTCGCACAGCTCAGAGAATGAAACTCACTTCTCAAAGAAGCGAAAGAAGCTACTTGTTTTGACTTTCCTTCAGTGGAAGACTGGAAATCCTGCCACCGAGCAACAGCCCGGAGTATAAACACTTGAGTCTGGTGGTACGATCCGATGCACGAGTAGCGTATTAAAGCGCCTGCTTGTCAGCATATGGCTTCTCTCATTTTATCAGTGAAAAATCGAGTTGGTTCCCTTTGATATCAATCTCCTTTCAAGGCCCTTCAAGTCTTTCAAGGAGAAAGGGGCACTTCAGACATGAGCCTGCAAACACGCTCTTAATTAACAAGTGGATTAACGGTGCTCGTTTTCATGGAGTAGCTCAAAGCACTTCAAAGGGTGATTGGAATGCAGCTTGAGGTACAGTAATGAGGGACGGCTGAAGAACAGAGCAAACTATGGGACCTCTGTAGATTATTCTCTCACTCTCCCTGTCTTATTTGTGCTGTTTGCAAAGGCAGTCACTACTATTGCTCTCTCTTAGGGTTTAGGATTTGAACAAACCTTAAGAAATGATGTGTCTATTTTTTTATTTTATCATCACGAATGCACCTCAGATTGTACAACCTAGCAATTGCTGTAAAGTCTAAATGTGCAGCTGTGACCCAGTAGAGCTATTTATTTGACAACAGGTTCCATTAGTTAAATAATATTATTATATATTTTTTCACACATAAATTATTACATAAATGTTCTCTTCATAAAACTGTATTTCTGGGTTTATTAGCCAGATCTCTTGCAGCTTTGGGATTTTATGTTTCAGAACCAAGCTTGTAGTTTGGATGACATCAAACAGTGGCCGTGATCACAGTGGCTTTGTGCTTGATGTCTTCTGCCCCATGACTGACGCTTCAGTTCCTGTCTCATCTGTCATTCAACCCATGGGCCCAAGATGCAGGTTCACATTCGTCCTACCCAGACTTTAAAATGTGAATGTGCAGTTTTCTATGTGCCTTTTCTAGCTGATTCTCACTCAAAATAAAGTCAACATAAAATGAAGCTGCAAATTCTGTATATAATTATTTATTACACAATAATGTAAAGTTATTGTAAGAAAGCATATGTATAGATAATTCCTGAGTGAATCAGTGTTGACTGAAAAAAAATAGAATATTGAGAATAAAACATTTTCAAATGCAAGCAAGAATTTGTTTGGTCTTTCATATGCAGTTAATTGGTGCTGGATTTTTGACCAATAGAATTTCACTGTGGGCGAGGTTATGCAGCAGGTAAACATGTAGTAAATGCGATTTATCAGTTCCTTGTTCCCTCTGTTCTTCCATTGATGTGAGTCTGATGACAAATCCTCCCCCTCGTTTTTACAAGTACAAAGACCCGTTCCTCTTTGTAAATAGCTCACATTTTGCCGTACGTTTAGCTGCTGTAGCAGAAAGTCGAGCAAAGCTTGTGGCCGCACCACACGAGCGCTCTGTGTGTATTTTTAAAGGGGTTTTGATCTGGCGAACACATGGCTGATAGTAATCTACACTTCAATTACACTGCACAGTTCATCGGACGTTATCTGTCTCGCTGCCGCTGGAGGCCGAGGGCTTTGACACGGCCTCAGAGCCGATGTGATTCAGCTTTTCGACAGCTCTCACAGAGAGGCTACACCCACCTGTGTCGATAATGAGTGCGAGTGTGTGTTTCATGTTGGGCACTAACCTCTCCGTGTGCATGGAGGGGCTTTTATGCTGACGCTTTTAACTCACTCTGAGAATGTCACGTTGTTCTAAGCATTAATCACGTGTTTAAAATACTGTAATTATTTGTTTAGACAAATGTCAAAAATAAATAAGAAAATATTTTATTATGAAAGGAAATGTAATGCTATTACATTTTTGACATTTTATTTTAAGATATTTTTAAATGTTATTTGAATTGTATTACTACATTTCTCATTGCCATAATGCAATGTCCAAAAGTATTCATTTTATTTTTATAAAGTGTTATAAAGTGTTATATATATATAGCTAAACTTAATAATAATAATAATTAATTGTTTTAAATAATATAAATGGTCACTGAATCTTTGCCAAGGCAAAGACATTTCTCATTTTTATTTAGTTTGTCTAGATAAATTAAATTGCTAAAACTAAAACTAAATCAATAAAAACTGAAAATATAAAATATAAAATAAAAACTGATTTAAAATATTAATACAAATTATAATAGTGTCTAAACAATACTAAAATAACATTGGTGCTACTTTTATACAAGTCATTTTATATGTTTTAATGCAATACAATGTTATTTGAAATGCTAATGAAAATTTGATGGCAAATGTGATTAATTGTCGTGAAAGAAATAATATAAAATGCAAAAAAAATTAAAAATTGTATGATATTAAAAACAAGCTTGTTTTTTAATATAATTCTTTATTCATTTGTATAATTATTTTTTAATTTTTTGAAATATGAAGCAGAATGGTTTTATGAGACACCTGGTTCCTTTCCTACTCCACTAGGGGTCTCTTTCATAAACTCTGACATTGTAAGGCACATATGTAGTCTTGATAGGGCCCTTTGATGAAGTACCTTCATTTGTTCCATTAAGAATGTTTTTTGTTCCTCAGTAAGTGAACTCTCTCAAAGCAAAGCAGTGCAGAGTGTGTAGTGTGTAACAGAGTATCTCTACACAGACAAGAGACATTTTTATGAGTGTAGTCTAGAAATGCAGGCTGGGGTTATTTGTTTGATTTAGTGGAAACATGCCATAAATTCTGTAATATGTGCTGTTTATGGTACTGATTTGCCTCTCTCTCTTTTTTCTCTCTCCCTCTCTCTGAATGGTTGCTGTGTGTTCCTTCTCTTCCTTTTGAATTAGATCATAAAGGTAAGTGATTTTAATATAGAACATTGTCAAACTCTACACACAGTGGCCCTGAAATCTATCAAAGGAAGTCTGCAAACAAATAATCTTTTCTCTAAACAAAATTTAAATTTTCTATTTTTGCCATTGATTTTTGGTGAGATGTTTCTAAACGTCGTTTTGTGTTGTTTTTATTTGCTGGAGGTTAGTTTGTATTTATAACAATATTTTGTTTTATTAGCTTGTAGTTACACCAATGTTTTGTTTTCTGATGTTTTTATTTTGTTTGTTAGCTTGTTGTAGTTTTAACAGGGTTTTATTTTTCATTTGGACCCTTTGATGTTGGTTTTGTTTTGTTGAAGTTAGCTTGTGTTTATGACAAGGGCTCAGTTTTTTTGTGGAGGCTAGCTTGTGCTTGTAGTTTTGAAAAAAAAAGTTTAGTTTTCTGTTTGTTTTGCTGTTTTGTTGAAGTTAGCTTGTATTCATGCAAAGTGTTATATTTGTAAGGTTAGCTTGCATTTACATTTACAAGTTTATCTAAAATATTGTTCAGTTTTTTTGTGTGTGTGCAAAATGATTTGCTATATCAGATATGTAACAGTACAGTAGTATCATAGGAAATTGTTGGATAATTATACGACGCACTGTTTAAAATAAATAGCTAAATTATAAGGAATGATAAATTGTGTAGCTGCCAACAACCAAGACATTTTATTTATCTTGTATAAAGGCACAGTCTTAATGTGTCAATTACAAATCCTGTGACTTTTCCCATCAAAACATATGCACATCTGTTATATCTCAGCCTTTTCTGTCACTTCTTGGAAAAAAAGTGCAAGTTTGCATAAAACCGTGTTTTTATTTTCTGCACTTGGAGTTGAACCGCTCGAAAGGTTGTTAACTTGTCAGGACCGTTAGATCACACCTGTTAGTGACCTTTGGAACAGAGTAGTGTGGTTATGATGTGATGGTTACGATGGCAACTGCTCAGCCGGTCACGCGCTGCTGCTTCCAGTTCTTACACATGCACACACACACACATGCACGCACGCACACACACACACACACACACACACACACACACACACACACACACACGGATACAGTTCCAGGGTTCCTCCACTAAGTGGCAGGTACCCTGTGCTTATACATATGCCTGGTAAGCAAATCAAGATGGATTATGGACAACCAACTATTTATCAGGTTTCATATGTGGTGATATAGAGCGAGGACAGATGACATGTTTAGCTGAATGAACTGAAAAGTGCTCACACCTTCACATGGATTACCATTAAATAATTGTTTTCAGTTCATTTCAGTCTTTCGTGGCTATTTGAAAATTATTAGTATTAGTATTACCATTACTGTTATTTTTAATCTGTTTAATTTTGTATCTGTTTGTCAGTAGGATCCAAAAGTCTGAGACTACAATCAAAATCTAAAATTCAAAACACATTTAAAACTTGAAATAAATAATGTTGCATAAACACTACTACTACTAATAATAATAACAAATTCTTTTACAAAAAATAAATTCTAAGTCAGTAATCAAAAAAGTGTATTTGTGATATGTCTTTAATTCAAAACATGGACAGACCAAATACTTAAATCTTACTTAAATATAATGTATTTATTTACAGCTTTTTGCTTAGTGTTTTGCTCATAATATATGTAATGGATAGAAAAAAATATGTTGCATTAGAGTACTAAGTACTATAATTTCAGAATTTACTCAGATTTATTGATTTAATAATAATAATTATTGTTGTTGTTATTACATTTGTAGCTGGGGTTGCCTTATTTATTTATTTATATTTAAATAGAATAGTATTAACTTTTTCGCTCTCTGCATATACAGCACTGAATAACTCAATCTAAAACCAGATTCATTTTCAGTTGCCTTGCAGATAAAAAAAATCCTGATAGAAAAAGCCAGCTGCCTCTGTGAGTGACATATTTCCAAGCAGTCGGCACACATTGCGGGTCTCAGAAGAACATGGCTGTCACTGTGACAGTCTATTGACAGGTTCTTCAACTGCATGGGTGTCTGCCTCTCTTTGAATCATCACTGGTGCTCCAGCAAATGCAATCCCCTCTGATGGGCCCCTTTAAACTCGCCTGATGTCCCTGAGCAATAAGAGAAGTGACAGATAACAAATAAGCCCATAATTATCACATCGCAGGCCCTCGTCACGTACTGTATTTGTATAGCATTGGTGTTTTGAAAGCAAAGTGTATTAAACCTGCAGAAAACTTTTTTTTTTCTTCTGGAATTCACCAAAAAATGAAAGTAGTCCTCATGTTGTTTCAGATAAATATGACTTTCTTCTGTAAAACACACAAAGAGTTTTTAGGTAAATATTGTGGGGCCAGTCTTTTCAGTATAATGGTACCGAATAGGGTCTATATATATATATATATATATATATATAGTCAAATATTTTCAATGAATCAGATAAACAAGTTCACAAAACTGGACTTATATATATATATATATATGAACTATATTGTGAACTAGTTTATCTGATTCATTGAAAATATTTGACTCAAAGGAATGACTTGTTTGCATGAGATTTGAACACTGGATTAGTCAGGATTGTGTAGAAATGATTCAGTAAATGTTGTGATCCAGATTAACAAATTTGTTGAAAAGGTCAGACTTGAGGAGAAAAAACACGAACATAAACATACACACACTGATTGATATGGATATGACAAATAATTTGTGAGATACGACAACCCAATTGTTTTGTTTGTGTTCAATCAATTAGTCTGTTTATGTGAATCAGATTAACGGATTAATATTAATATAACCAAACCGAATCATTCCAATTCATGTACGAATCATTCAGTCTGTTCATGAATGAATGAATGAATGAATGATGCATGTTATATACAGTGCTCAGCGTAAATGAGTACACCCCCTTTGAAAAGTAAAATTTTAAACAATATCTCAATGAACACAAAAACCATTTCCAAAATGTTGACAAGACTAAGTTTAATATAACATCTGTTTAACTTATAACATGAAAGTAAGGTTAATAATATAACTTAGATTACACATTTTCAATTTTACTCAAATTAGGGTGATGCAAAATGAGTACACCCCACAACAAAACTACTAAATCTAGTACTTTGTATGGCCTCCATGATTTTAATGACAGCACCAAGTCTTCTAGGCATGGAATGAACAAGTTATTTTGCCAGATCTATCTTTTCCATTCTTCAAGAATGACCTCTTTTAGAGATTGGATGCTGGATGGAGAGTGATGCTCAACTTGTCTCTTCAGAATTCCTCATAGGTGTTCGATTGGGTTCAGATCAGGAGACATACTTGGCCACTGAATCACTTTCACCCTGTTCTTCTTCAGAAATCCAACAGTGGCCTTAGATGTGTGTTTAGGATCATTGTCATGTTGGAAAAGTGCACGACGACCAAGGGCACGGAGTGATGGTAGCATCTTCTTTCAGTATAGAGCAGTACATTTGTGAATTAATGATGCCATCAATGAAATGCAGCTCCCCGACACCAGCAGCACTCATGCAGCCCCACATAAGGACACTGCCACCACCATGTTTCACTGTAGGCACCATGCATTTTTCTTTGTATTCTCACCTTTATGACGCCATACAGTTTTGAAGCCATCAGTTCCAAAAACATTTATCTTGGTCTCATCACTCCAGAGTATAGAGTCCCAGTAGTCTTCATCTTTGTCAGCATGGGCTCTGGCAAACTCTAGGCAGGCTTTTTGTGCCTGGGCTTTAGGAGAGGCTTTCGTGGGCTGCACCCATGCATGCCATTCCTCTGCAGTCACGCACAGTTTGTGTCACGGGAAATAGTCACCCCAGTTTGGCTTTCTTTTTTACAGGGTTCTACGGTCATGAAAAACCTGGAAAAGTCATGGAATTTTAAAACCGCATTTTCCAGGCCTGGAAAAGTTTTGGAAAAATGAATAAACCCAGAAAGTTTTGGAAAAGTCATGGAAATCTATTTTACAAATCTTTGTATAATACAATTATGTTTACTGGGTCCTGAATTTGATGCGAGATTGCATGGGCTATATCGCATATTTCTACTCTTTCCCGCAGCTTTCGAATTTAAAATGATGGATATTCACACATTTATTCAATAGCCTATAGCTTGTAGGCTGAAGAGTAAATAGATCCACACAGAATATCAAATCGGTCATTTGAAAACGGATTCATCAGCTGTTCTCTCATTGACTTTCTCTTAAAACACGTAATCAGCGCATCTCGTCTGCACTAAAGAGCTGCACGGTGCGATACAAGTCTTTCTCTGGCATTTTGGTACAGTTGACAGAATTGTCACATGCCTAATCGGGTCATTGTTGCATTGTCACTAAAATGTAGCCTATTATTTGTTTGCACGTCTTTTTAAGCCGTTCTGTACTCGCGCGCTCCAGAGGCGGTTTCCACTGCGCTGCACTCAGTCATGTCCAAATGGCGTCCGTATAAAGCCGCCTTGCGAGGACCAAATTGACTTTGGTACCAAACAAGCTCAGTAGAATCCTGCACGGGCCTCAAACATACGCCCCAGTCCAATCCTTGTCCAGCAGATGATCAGAATTACCTTCTCGAGTCCGACTAGAGCCCATGTCTTTCTTTCTCTCTTCCCCATTACACAGCTGCTGTTCTAGCTATTAAAATAGTCCAGTTTCGTTTTTAATGGCAAAGCGTATTTCGTTTCTTTATTAAGTTAATTTAGAAATATGTTTGGAACATTTATTTGTTTATTAAATTCAAGTTTTTGTTTTTAAAGTATCTTTTGAGCAATCGGACAGCTGCAGACAGTGAGTTTGGCTATTATGTTTGATCAATTTAGCCTTCTTAAATCACCACTTGACTAAAATTAAATCTATATAAAATACTTAAAAAAGCATATCACAATGTTAGTTTAAACGTTTAACCTAGACAAATGTGTGCTATTAGACAGGTCGAGCTGCTCTTGTCAGTCGCGTATTGTTTCCTGCGGCTAATCCTTTTCATCACCATAATAATTGATGGATTTCTAAAATACAAAAATAAGGAGGAATCCTAAAACAAGCCCGATGCCCAGCCCGCGTCTGACGTGAAAATTGTCCCAAGCCATAAACTAAAAGTCCAGGCTGAAATATGGGGCTCTAAAAGTGCAGCTTGTTGCGTTTAAGCGGCAAAATTACACACAAAATGACGTTAAAATGGCCATCCTGGTGAGCAGGGTGCGAACTACGGGGAGCTAGGGGCTCCCTTAATACATGGGCTCCTGAAAACGTGATTTGTGGAAAGTAGGCAAATTTATTTTTGGGGTGGGTCTCAAAAATATTGACTGTTATTTTGACGGTGCAATTTCAGTTTTGTGTACTGTGATCATCGTGGATTATTATGTGTAAAATTGCAACAACAAAAATCATTAATTAATGCTTGATGATTGATTTAAACCTAACTCAGTTCAATAAAGATAATTATAGGCCTACATGAGCATCTGCTGTCCTCGATTACGCAGCGCTCTTGTTAGGATGACAAAAAGCTTTAAAGTCTGCTCTGCCTCGGCGGCAAACAGCCACAATGTCAAAGTTATTGAATTCAAATCAAATCAAAGTAGGCGGAGTTTAGCGTTCACAGATGCTGAGCGCGAGGTCAGATTAATAAAAGAGAGCGAGGTAAGATGTTTAGTCAACTGTTTTACGAAAGAAATGTTAAATGACCGACAATTCTATTTAGTGAAGCAAACTACTCGACTTGTTTCTCAAATATGCCCATTTTAAGAGTGACAGAGAAAGAGAAGAAATGTGCATGTTTTAATTATCTGCATCTGTTTGTCCCTACAAACAATGAAACTGTGAATTTAGTTCTACTTTAAAAACACGTCTACTACTACTGTTGAAAAATAATACAACTTTATTTTATTAAGACATAATCACAAAATATTTTATTTTTAATAGTAGGCTAAATCCCCTTTATTTTTCAACATGTAAATGTTTAATTTTCATTCATTAAAATATAAATTAAATCAATGTTTCATGCCTTAATCTGATAACCAGTCAAATTTAAATACACAACACAGAATTTCTGAGGAAAAATAACAATTCATAAGGCTACTGTAAGAGTAAAAAAAATTTTTGTATGCATTCAAATAATCAGATGAGCTAAAACAGAATTTGGCAACAATAAAACATAAGGTAAGAAAAAAATATAACATTTCACACGGCCATAAACATGTCATTTTTGTTACACTTTTAATAAATTAAATTGTATACGTTTCATGATTTTAATTAATTAGACATGCTTTTTGATAAATACAATTTAATTTGATCATTAAAAAGGAGTCTATAAAATGAAAACGGAAAAAAACGGAATCTAGAAAAATTGAAACGGAAAAAAATTTATTTAGAAAAAAATACAATGGAATTTGGGAAAAATTAAAACAGATTTCATAGGGCCCTATACATATATTGCAAAACGAAATTCTGGCCCTGCGTTTAACTGAGTTAAATAAATGATAATAGTGATATGTTCTCTGTGTGGAGTAAAGGTCCTTACACACCGAGTCAGAAATGTTTGTATGCGTTTTTGCATGTGAAATTTCGGACTGCAAGGACCTTCACATCTGGCGCAGTTTCAGCTTGTACTAAAACAAAAAAGCAAACAATAGTATTAATAGTCATTCATTTTAGTTAAAATGCTATGATAATTTGAACAGATTTTTATTCTTATTGTAAAATAATGTGAAATTAGGTCATGGAAATTGTCACAAAAGTCATGGAAAAGTCATGGAAAAGTCATGGAAATTTGTTGGTAAAAATGTGTACGAACCCTGTCTTTAGATAACTGCAGTGAACTTGCATGTCGATTTTCTTCAACCCTTCTCATCAGAAGACGCTCCTGACGAGGTGTTAACTTCCGTGGACGACCTGGACGTCTCTGTGAGATGGTTGCAGTTCCATCTTTTTTAAATGTTTGTACCACTTTTGCTACAGTATTCTGACTGATAAGTAAAGCTTTGCTGATCTTCTTGTAGCCTTCACCTTTCTTGTGTAAAGAAATTATTTTCTTTCTCAGGTCTTGTGACATTTCTCTTCCATGTGGTGCTATTGCTGACAGCATGAAATGGGAAGGGGTTTTCTTTAAGTAACACCCTTTTATAGTCAACTGTCACCTGTGTAATGAATAATTAGACTCACCTGTGGTTGAATTCTTGTTAAATTAGACATTTGTAGTCTAAAATTTAGCTTTGCTCGGAGACTTTCAGTGGGGTGTACTCATTTTTGCATCACCCTAATTTGAGTAAAACTGAAAATGTTGTCTAAGTTATATTATTAACCTTACTTTCATGTTATAAGTTAAACAGATGTTATATAAAACTTAGTCTTGTCAACATTTTGGAAAATGATTTTGTGTTCATTGAGATTTTGTTTAAAATGTTACTTTTCAAAGGGGGTGTACTCATTTACGCTGAGCACTGTATCACTTTAATGTGTGTTGTTGCACACCCAAAGCGCTTTACAATCATGTGTGTGTGTGTGTGTGTGGGGAGGTCTCTCCTCAACCACCACCAGTGTGCAGCATCCACTTGGATGAACCACACACCAGAGAGAGTCATAGAGCCAATCAAGTGGATGGGGATTGTTAGGAGGCCATGATTGACAAGGGCCAGTGGTGGGAATTTGGCCAGGACACCGGGGTTACACCCCTAATCTTTACGAGAAGTGCCATGGGATTATTATTGACCACAGGGACCTCGGTTTAACGTCTCATCCGAAGGACGAGTTCATGTGAACCAGATTAACTGATTTATATAAATATGAAAGATTATTTGCATGACATACAAAAATTTAAACAGAATATGATTTGTGTACAAATAATTTATTCCGTTTTTGGAATCAGGTTAACAGATTCATATGAATACGACAAAACAGAATCATTCTGATTTGTGTACAAATCATTCAGTCAGTTTATTTGAACCAGATTAACAAATTCATAAAAATATGACAAGACCAAACCATTCTGATTCATGTAGAGTCGTTCATTCTGTGCATGTGAACCGGATTAACCGATTGTTTGCATTAAATATGTGAATCAAAACCGAATATGATCCATGAACAAATAATTTAGTCCGTTTTTGTGAACCAGATTAACAGATTCATTGAAAATATTAGACTCAAAAGAACAAAAGATTTTACGTGAGATTTGAAAACCAGATCAGTCCAATTTGTGTATGAATCACTTAGTCTGTTTTTATGAACCAGATGAATCAGTTCTTTGTAAAGATACGACTCAAAAGAACAAATATTTTGCACAATATACAGAAACCATATCAGTTTGATTTGTGTATGAATCATTTAATCGAGTTTTGTGAAACAATTTATTGAAAAGATTAAACTCAAATTAACAATTTCTTGGAATTGGACATTGGGTCTTTAAAAGGCTTGAAATATAGTGAACAAGTTGTATAAACCCCTTTCAAGACTCTTCTATACTGCTTTTTTGTCATTGTGGAGCTTGACTACACCAATCCCCATTCACATTCATTATGTGGAAAAGCGTCACCTGGACGTTATATTTTAATAATTCACTATTTGGAAAGACATAATGGTGAGAAAATTATGACAGAACTTTAATTTCTAAGCAAACTATCCCATAAACTCATGGTCGTCTATGCTGTGAGTCTGTCCTCCTACTATAGCAACGTGAACAAACTGTGGATGTAAAGCTGAAGTGCAGTGAGACAATAAAAGCTGAGGTTTGAAAAAAGGGACTAAATGGCTCGACCAGACTGAGGTCCAGTGAAGTACAAAGCATGCTAAAGGACAAGATTGCTCCTATTGTGTTTCTTGGCTGTATTTCCCCACAGAGCAGCCTCTATCTTCCGAGACCCTGCGGGCTTCATATCAAACCTTCAAAAAAGAGGCATAAAAAGAACAAAAAGATAGACTGCGAGTGAAAAAGAAATAACTTTTCAGAGTACGCTGAAAATAGATCTGCAATGACTGGTTCGTAGAATTTCATCTTTATTCTACCTGGAACACAAAAGACTAATCATGGTCATCACAAAGGCCGTGTTCCCATCGCTCAGTGAGTTATAACTCAGGCTGAGCCGCCATAAAGGTGCAGCGGTTGTTCAGCCGCCGGATTAGATGAGAGGTGGCGCTGTCCTGTGGATCTCGCTAGAAATACTGAGAGATATTCAACAAGAAAATCGGACATTTGGCTTGTTTTGAGTGTGGCATGTCTTGTAAATGAAAACAAAACATTAATGAATGTTTGCCCATCGTGTTAAACTGATGTGTAACTCATCTCTGTTTGTGCTACAGCCCTTGATGATGCCTTATCACTCTTAAAAATTAATGTGCTTCACGATGCCATAGAAGAACCTTTTTGTCTAAATGGTTCCATAAAGAACCTTTAACATCTGAAGAACCTTTCTGTTTCACAAAAGCTTCTTTGTGGTGAAAGAAGGTTCTTCAAAGGAAGAACTTTAAAGAACCTTTGACTGATTGGGTCTTTGTGGAACCAAAAATGGTTCTTCTATAGCATTGCTTGAAGAACATTTTGAAGCACCTTTATTTTTAAGTGTGAAGTTGTGTGGTTCTGGTTCAGTATTTTAATTTGTAAAAAATGGCACAAAAGATTCTTAGATTTGCATTTGCAGAATGAGGTGAGGACGGCCTTTTTGATTTATTGCACGTACGAGCACCATTCACATTTCTTTAGAAGAAATGGCAGATGATCAAATTGGCACAAAATGTTCTATTTTGTTCTTTTAAAAAAATAATTACAAAATGTATTGATTTATGTATTTACTATTTAGTAATTTGTTTATTTTTATTAAAGTGTCTATTTATTTTGAATTACGTTTATTTTATGTTATTTTTAATTATTTATTATTTAGTTTTTATTATTTGTCATTTATATATTTGTTTTGGTTTTATTTATTTTACTTCATTTAAATATTGTAAATATTTATTTATTTTTAATAGTTTTTTATCATTATTTTTGTTTTATTATTTTACTTAATTTATGTTAAACAATCTTTTGTTTAAGTATATTATTTTACTATATTTTTCATTTTTGACTATTTTTATCGTATTTATTTTATTTTTTATTATATTAAACATTCTTTGTTTAACTATATCATTTTATAGATCTATTTGTAATTATATGTGTTATAATCAGTTAGATATATATATATATTATATTTATTTATTGTTATTTTTTTTATGTTAACTTAAAAATGACTGAGGAAAATAAGAATATTTTCTCTTATAGAGTTCAAGAAACTCTATAAGTGTGTATAAAGTATTTTTTTTATCTAGAAACAAAGATAAAAAATACTATACCTTTTTTGATACCATTTGATAGTTGAACCGTGTGCTGTTTAAGAGTGTGTCTTTGACAGACTTTTAGTTTTCCGATGGATCCCACTTTTGGAGGAATTTGAATTCCTTTTAGGGCCTTTCTCCGGTCCATCCCTCAAAAGGTACAGCTAATGCTCATCTAATTGGTGGTTCATCTTTAATTAGTTTGGCTCTTTTGCACGGCTGCCACCAGGAATTGAAAGCAGTGGAGTGATAGCTGACATAACCACCCCCTTCACTTCCTCATCCCTTCCAACCCCGTCTGATTCATTTCATCTTCATTTCCCTAGATCCTGTTTTTAAAGTTTTATTTAGGCTGTCATTTATTTAATAAGGGATTATTTATTTAGCGCATCAAATCATTCTGGAATGAATATTTATATATTTGTGGGGGCTTTAAATATTTACATGGTCCCCTCCACTTTCTCTGGTGCCAAGCCACAGTAATGAGTGTTGTTGTTGGATATGCAGCGGAATAACAAGACTGGTTTCAAAGTAAATAATCCTTTGCATAAATTTGAACGTAATTGCTTTGAATGTATTATGAGAGTTGATGCTCTGATCTAAGTGTAATTTGAAGTATAAAACGGATGGAGCGGGGTCAAGGTGGTGTTATTGCATGTTAATTATGTTAGTATGAATTTGAATGGTTTTGCGACTTAGCAACTAGCATTGCAACGTTCACTTTGTTCGTTTGTAAAACCCTGGTTTCCTTCTGACCACTTGACCTGATGTTGTCCTCGGCATGTTACAGTAATCCTGAAAGAGGCTTAGACACTAAAGCCCACTTTCATTTCTTACTGCTTGTTTTACATGTTTTTGCGTAACAGTCGACCTCACACACTTTCGTTTTGCTAGCATTAGTTACATCTTTCAGTGCGCCAAACGCTCATTATTGTTAAGATCTCTTACACCTGACAACCCAGCAGCAAAGCTACGTAACCAGCCACTGGCTCAAAACAACCATTGTTCCATTCAAAACCCATGTTTTCCAATGTTTCAGCAAAACTTTGCAGATAAACATTGTACATTGCCTTATACATTATCAATAGTGTAGCAATATATAAAAGTTCACAAATATATCACTTTCAAATCAAGCAGCTTTTTGTTGCTCAACTTGAATCCACATGTTCAACTTGAACATGTGCAACCAGTTGTGAAATTTGTGTTGGGAAATCTTTTGCTGTCACAAAATGTTTGATTGTGTGGATTAGGGCTGTCAAATGTTTTTAATTTCGAATATTCGTCAAATTTAAAATAAAAATCCACATTCGAATGCAAAACGCATTCAAATTGTAGGTGTCTGTCAGGCTGCCTTATCAGTGTCGCACGAGAGATACGATGAAGATGTAGGTAGGTGCCATTTGCCTGCCTAGTTGAACCAACTGGATACGTAGTTCATTCAAAATACTGCGGAAAAAGAGAACATCAATGCGGAGATTATGTTGTTTATGTCAAAACTAGAATGAAGCCGTTCACACAGAACGCATATTTTGCACATTTTCTTGAGGGGAATCTATCAGCGTTGCACTCGTTTCTTGCAAAAGAGAGTCAGATATTTAGAAAGCCATTTAAAATTATTGTAAGTTCAACTTTATAAAACATTATGGCGGGATGGGTCTCTCCCCATTCCACAGCATCTCATGTTTTTAAATGAAAAATGTAACGTTACTCTTTGTGATTGGTTTGAAGAACCGTGCATTAGTAATATTTTGCTCGGTGCACCCTCTTGTGGCCTCAGGAGAGAAGCCAAAAGCTTTTTTCCCTAACTGAAATGATGCCTTTTAAATTGGAATATAATTCAAATTTTGTTAATATTTAAGTACAAAATTCAAATTTAGTTTTTCAGACATCTTGACAGCCCTAGCGTGGATTCTTATTAAAATCACTGGATTTCGTCCACACGATTTGTCAACAATGGGTCACAGTCTACAGATAGGAAGACCATTCCAAAATATGTTATCTTAATGTGATTCTGCATGTATCCTTCATCAAGAATGCAATCCCCTGAATTCACTGCAGCGAGATAAGTGAGAAACTTATAAGTGAGCTCACTTTGGAACAGAGGCCTAGTGCGAACATTAGCACTTATTTCAGCCAAAATCAAATGTGGCATTGCCCATATTATTTGCTGAGAAAGCAATCCCAGAAATCTTTGCAGCAAAATAAGTGATAAAAATATGTAGGGAGGTGAGGGAATGTATCAAGATTAATTTACTCAATGTTTGTGTGTTGCGTCTTTTTATCTTTTTGAAGAGTATTTTACTGCTAGCTTAGCAACATGCTAATATCAAACTCTACTGAAAATGATTGTGAGTTAAGTCCCTTTTGCGAAGCTCACTTTGGAACAGAGGCCTAGCGTGAACATTAGCTGATGTAAGATGTGGCATTGCATGTATTATTTGCTGAAAAAGCAATCCCAGAATTCATTGCAGCAAAATAAGTGGGAAAAAAATGTTTGACAGGGAGTGCAATGTCGATTCATTCAGTGTGGATAAAAAAAATGGTTCAGTTTATTCAATGTTTATGCGAGTTGTGTTTTTTTTAGTATTATGTTGTTAGCTTAGCAACATGCTAACATCAAACTCTTTTGAAATCGATTGTGAGTTTACTCTCCTTTGCGAAGCTCATGTTGGAACAGAGGTCATTCCAGGCAAATGTTTATAGCCTATTGTAACGTATGGCCTAGTGTGAACATTAGCTGGAGCGTAGCGCTATCTAGCTAGACTGTTCAATCAAAGATTGTCTCCATACTTTTACCACAGCCCCTAATGAGCCGCTCCTAGCAGGTGCACGGGGCGAGTAGTACCCTGATTTGTTCTGCATGCTAAATATGGCTTGTAATCTTTATTCCTCTGAGTAGCTTATTAAAAGTGAAAGGAAGATGAAACCTTCGAGCATGCGGACCATTCCTTTTCTCCTACTGTTTATCAGCGGATCTTTTTCCTCCCTTAATATTGAGGTTATAGTAACCTTAGTGGGTGATAGATGTGGCATGTGACTTCAGGTAATAATAGCCATGATGAATCCCTACCTGAACCCAGGAGATGTAATCTTGCAGGATGCGAAAGATAAAGTGGCAGCCGGTGAAAGATACACACACGTAGCAGCGGCGCCCATCCAGCGACGCACTTTATCACAAGGCAGACAACACCAGGGTGTCCAAATTTATGACGTCTTGCTGTGTCTTTAATTCATCAATGGTTAACTCTACCCCAAGTGTATTCATCGGTATATGTTGGTTGGTGAATAATGTCTTATCTAGAGAGTAAATACTCATTTGCTTGTGTTTCTGTGGTTTAATTTGAATTATAATTATGTAGTTTCAGATTTCAGCTGCAGAGACATTCATGAAACGCAAGCAGACCAAATTTCTCATTAAATTTGTTAAACTATTCCTATGTAAAATGTTCGTTTTAACTGAATGCTAAATTTATGTATGAATGGCTTCTGAATGTATTTATCTCATTAATTGAGAGCTACATCTAATATTTGTATGTATGTATATATATATATATATATATATATAAATTCTCACACCTTAAGAATATTTAACATAAATTAGACAAAAAATAAAAAGGTCTGCACATTTCTATCTTAATGATAAAAAGCTTATGAATATAATTATAAAAAAATTATATATGCATATATATATATATATATAATATATATTGTGTTTGCAAGCTTAAATGTAGCATGGCTTTCAGTTTTGCAATATTATTACGATAGAGATTCGTTGCAGGCTGGACTCAAACCTGAATCACCTACATGACCATCACAGCTCAATATGTATAATAGAATATAGTAAAAGTATTCAGCCCACAAATCGTCATTCAAACATGCATTTTAACGTGGCCACAATGCTGTATTTGACCAATCAAATTCTAGGACCAAAACTATCCATTTAATGTGCACTATATTGACCCCAAATTGTCGTATTGATAGACAAGTGATATCTAAATGCAAAAAGCGCCATGCAACGAGGCTAATAACATTCACGCATATGTGTATAGCCTCCCGCTCCGATCTCCCAGCGCAACAACAGCGAGCGGTACAAGGTGGCACAGTCATTGCTCCATTAGCAGGTAATTAATGACGCTCATTTGTGTAACTGTTATTAAGCCCTTTGAAAGATTGTTTGTGTTCAGATGAAATAAAACGCATCCCAGAAGCCATCCATTGTGGCGGGCGAAGATTAAAAGAGCAGTAACGCTCTTTGAAAAATGTTATTTTATCGATGGCGATTTTTCACCATACCCTCTGGGCCGCGCTGACAGGCAAACGCTGTAGTCCTCCTTCATGTTGATGTCCTTTTTTAGTCTACAGTACCTGGGAGAACAGTAAGTGTGACTGATTCATTCCTTGACCAGTAAAAGGTGTCAGCCAGGTGAGAATAGATGTGGTGGGTATTGACAAGAAGAAATGCCTGCCCTGTTGTCCTGTTCAGTCAGCATGGATAAAGAGGCTGGTGTATGAGTGTGTTCTGAACAGATGCTACGGCGACTCTTTCCTGGTTTTGACCAAGGGCAGGGCCTCGCTGTTAGTGGTATTTTTGCCTCTGGTTTTAAAGCTAGTGAGCTGCCTAGCTAGGCAGTATTTTCAGGCTAAATATGATGGCCAGAAATGCTTTCATGGTAGGCAGCTCACACATTTTGTAGACACAGTTGTCGTTATCAGTTCAATCTTTCTTTGGGTAGTTTAGATGCTAGGTATTGTTTATTGTTGTAGTATGTGCAAATAGCAAGGTTTTTTGTTTGTTTGTTTTTGATTTTCTACACACATGAATTCATACCTCAAATCATTTATTCACCACAAAATACTTATTTTTTCAAATTTTTCATTTCAAATTTGCTCATCAGAGACCTCACACATAAATGTCTGTATTGTATATTGTGTGTCTGCCATTTTGTACATTGCCATTTGTATATTGTTCTTTTGTTGTCTGTGTCCTGTTGCTGTCAGTCTGTTGCACTGTGAAGCTTCTGTCACTATAACAAATTCCTCATATGTGTAAACATACCTGGCCAAAAAAGTGACATGTTAAAATGTTCTCACAGAACCTTAGCAAACATGTTCAAATATAGTCTGAAAACCTTAACATCTAGATAGCAACATGCTAAAACCACGTAAAAAGGTGGCTTGTGAGGTGGGAAAATAATGTCTAATTTCAGTCATGCCATTTTAAATGTGCAAAATACCATCACAGGGCAAAATATTATTTCATTTTAAGGACTCTTCGCTTCGGCATAAGGGTGCAGATGTGCAAGAACCATTAATATAACTGAATGAGAGGAAAATAATTCAGTTCCAGTGTTTTCACAAAACCGTAGTAGTTTTTGTGCTTCTGCAGTATTTTTAGGTTTTATTTCATGCCATTTACAGTGTCTCCATGCCTGGTATAATCCGCCTTTATTCCTCTCTATGTGATAGTATCATTTTCTCTCGCTGGTGTCCGTTGGCAGCTCTGTATCTGTATCCTGGAGTGAATGGCCCGGCTCTCTTACAGGGATCTGATTTCCCTCAAGAGAGGATCACGTTGGCTCCTTTTTTCTGCACTCCAGCGAGGGAGGAAATTTTGCTGGGCTTTTCTACTGATAGAGAGAGAGAGAGAAAGCCAGGAGGGATTGGGTGGGGAAATGAAAAGTAGTTTGTGAACAAACGTAGAGGCAGATCACTCAGTGACAACAGTACACAGCCAACACACACACTGGCACACTAACAAACAGGCACTGGGAAGAAACATCTCTTTGGGATTTATATTTAGCATCTGGTATGAAATATTGCATAAATTACGTGAATAAGTCACAGACACTGTCATAAGTCACTCCTTAAAATCTGCCATTACAACACAACAATATGCCATTATTTGATTAGAACTGACACTGTGGTCAAACAATTTAATATCAAAATAATCACAGACCAAACTATGTAAGAAAATAATACTATTTTAATATTCATAGGTATATGGTGTATATATATTTCTACTACTCTAAAATGTTGTTGTTGTTAGTATATTTTATATATTTAGCTTACAATATTTTACAATTGAAAAATAGTTTATTATTGTAATTGTTTTTAATAATAATAATAATTTTTTTTCTTTACAATTTAATACACATGCATTGTTGTTATTATTATTGCTAATAATTATATTTTTATTTTGAAGTTTGATAATAATCACTTATATTAATCAACTTATTACTGTTATTGTTGTATAAACAGGGATTTAATATATTTTGATTATCATATTTTACAATTTATTAATTGTTGTTTTACAACAACAAAAAACAACAACAACAATAATAATATAGTTGTTGCTGTTTTTATTATTAATAATAATAACAATAACAACAACAATGTGTTATTAAATTGTCGAATAAGATGATGATTATTATGTTTATAATTATTACTATTATTAAAATATTACTAAATGCTATTTTTATTTTATAATATGTATATTGTATTTTATAATAATGCTAAATAGTATATAAGATTCAATATAAAAACAAGACAAATTAATTGTATCATTTATATTAATTATATATTTTACTTGTATTAACATATTTACAGTTTATTTATGTATCTTGTAAAATGTAAATTATATGTTATTGCATGTAAAATAAGGTAGGATCTAATGCATATGTATGATATTATAAAAAGTAAATAGTGGTTGTCAGTGATCTGTGATACGATGACTTTATTAAACAGAGGGAAATGAAAGAGGAGAGTCTGGCAGGGCCAGCAGGCTTCTGGATGGCACAGACTCAGGGAGGAACGGGCTGGGCTCTTTGTCATCGCTGTTAGCATTAGCCAGAGATTTGCATACATTTCTGTGGGAAAGCATTAAAGGAACACAACAAAGAAAGGAAAAACTAATGCACTATTGAAAGTCTCCCTTTCAAGATTTAAAGAAGCTCCATTAGAAATGGATGACTGCTCATGTAGTTTTTATTACATTTTCTGTCAGTGCTCTCCGCTCCTCTTGTGGAAGTCTTTGATTATGGTCCAGGTTTGGAAGAGAATGAGAGGAGGAGGAGGTGGAGGAGGCGCGGAGGCTATTGTGTTTGTACCGTGCAGATGTTGCTTGCTGCCTTCAGCAGCGGTGTGTTTGTTATTTTATAAGTGCAGCTTTTAAATCTCAATAAAACCGTCTACAAAGTCCTTCGAAGTCAGGTTTAGCTGTGTGTGTGTGAGAGAGATTGTTTTTGTTTTGTAAAAAGCAGTCTCAGTTTTGCATGTAGGGATTTTATAAAATCACAATATTATTATTATTATTTTCTGAATCAATATTATTTTTTTTTTTTATTATTTCAATACATGAGTATATGTTGACCATGTATATATAGTTCTACTACTCCAAAATTAAGAAAACAATGTTAAGTAATAATAGTATATGTTAATTTTATGTTTTTATTCTAAATATATAATTGAATTATTTATTAAAATTTATATAATTTTTAGATATAAATGTATGGTATATATGGCTCTTGCAAAATTGTTATTATTATTATGTAAAATATATTTTTAAATATATAGTTTATTTTAATTTTAAATATAGAATTGTGTTATTAGAATTATAAGTTGTTATAATTTGTTATAATTTGTTATAATATTCTAAGAATTATAATATATTTTTATTTATATATATATTTGGTACATGGTTCTTAATAAAAAATGGTAAATGCTTACTATTTGCGTTTATCTACTGAAAGTTTTTGTTACTATTGAAAAGTGTTTTGTCAGCTAAAAACTGATTATTATTATTATTATTTATAGTTTTTTTTTGTGAGGTTTTTCATATTATTGATAAAGTCTGTTGAGAGGGCACAGGAAACCATGGATAAAAACTGGGACCTAACTCAAACCATATTTAAACCTATCTCTCTTGAGCCATGTGAACTAACTGCTAGGTCACATCTCCGACAGTTGACATTTTCAATAAACAAGCACAGAAGCAACTGGGCATCTAAACTTTTACTCTAGACTTTTGTGAAAGCATTATTTCATATGTGCCACTCTTCAGTGCAGCGGATGGTGGCACTTCTGCCACGCCGAGTGTGGCCCGACCACTCCTGCATCACGCTCTCCACACACACACACACACACACACACACACACACACACACACACACACACACACATGGAACGGAGCATGCGGAGAGACGCTCCTTCAGGACGATCCTCCAGGACCCTACCTGCCGACCACTCCTGAATCAGGCTCTCTACACACACGCACACGCACACACACACGGAACGGAGCATGCGGAGGGACGCTCCTCCAGGACCCTACCTGCCGACCACTCCTGAATCAGGCTCTCCGCACACACACACACACACAGAAACACACACACACACACACACACACACACGGAACGGAGCACGCGGAGGGACGCTCCTCCAGGACCTCCAGGATCCTACCTGCCAACCACTCCTGCATCACATTCTCCACACATACACACACACACAAACACACACACGCACACACACACACACACACGGAGCGGAGCATGCGGAGGGACGCTCCTCCAGGACCCTACCCACAACTCTTATCACGCTGACCTGAATACAGCGACGGTGGACAATTTCCCAAGCAGCTGGGGATCAATCAAAACCCACTTCAAATGTGCCCACATGCCACTTTTACATTAGGACACCATGCTGTTCAAAATAGGGTGTTTTTCACTTGTGTTTTTGATTACTGCACAGGTGGAGTTGTTCTCCTCATGGGGCCCTGGGAGCCAAATGAAACCTGCCCCCCTCGAGTGCTATCTCTTCTCCCCAGGATGGGCTAATCTGCATTGGGTAGGGGACTGTTAGTTTTGGGGGGTACAGGCTTGAACATGTGCCTCCACATCTGGCTTGCACTTCCAGGCTTTTGTGAATGGCGGGGCTGGGATTCTTTATGTGCGCCCAGTCAAGTCGGAATAGCGAAAAAGAGGTTAGCTCTGGCTCCTGGCAATATTTTCCATCATTTCTCCCACGCTGACTAATCGTATCAGTTTTACTGGTTGATCAGTTCGAAGTGTTTTATCTCTAAACCATGTCCATCCTGCCCAGAAGCAACTGCGTATCCTGCTCTTGTTCTTTTCCGTTAACTTTACAGGAATCTCCACTTTCCCAGCAGGTGTCAGTTTATTATAATCAGGACCTTATTTTCAGAGACTTCCATGCTTCCATGTAGAAAAGCTGAACATTTGAGGTAATTTGTGTATTATGGACCTGGAAGAGTCATTTAAATCAATTCAGTCTTTGTTGTTCTGGCCACATGCCGATAGTTATTTGCATATTATGGCATGATATTAAAACGTAGCTGCATATTTAAGCATATGCTGACACGCTTCAGTGAAATAGATTTAAAACAAAACAATACAAAGTAAAACTAGTGATTTTAAATGCTACATGTGAGTTTAGGAATTAAAACATTATAATGTATGAGATGAAAAATATACATTCATTTTATAGATTTGATACAAGATTTGATACAAATATTATTAAACTCTAAATGTTAACTATAACTAAGAGTTACTTGAAGGTAATTTAAATGTAGGGGGAAATGAGAATATACAATTAAATAACCAGTATTTTCTGATACTCATAAATAAAAAAAAAAAACTATCACTTGATAACCAATATACTGTAAAACTTATATGCATTGTACATTGTGCATTTTTTTCTAGTAAATATTTTTTTTGAAGTTACACTCTATTGTAATGGCTCTTAAATTAAGTACATAATCATAAAATACAATAATAAATAAATAAACCAATAAATAAATAGTATAATTTTATAATTTATTATATTTAACAATTGTATATTATTTATTTATATCAGGATAATTTTGTAGTATGCAAGAGCAATTTAAGAAAATAATCATTCATCAATCAATCTCTAATATGACTCGATAACCTATATATATATATATATATATATATATAATATGTATATATTTTTTTTTTTATAATAAAAAAATATATAAATATAGAAAAGCAAATTTGTGTAAATATTTTCAAAATATATACTGTATGTCCATGTATTTATGTAAGGGATAATCAACGGCTAGCCATGGTCATTTGCCAAGTAATAGACAAGTTAAAACTTGTCTTGCTCGTGAAGTGCAATATTTGACCGAATGGATAAAAATGACAGTTATTTTCGTCAGTTACGGCTGGTTTGCGCTAGCATTCTGCCCACTTCAAATCAGACACAGAGATGAAATAGTGCAGTAAGACCATATTTATTTGAATGAATTATTGCATGTATTTCAATTAACTATCGATCGAGAGAGAGAGAGAGAGAGAGAGAGAGAGAGAGAGATGACAGTTGTGTGTACCTGCTTGCTGCATCTGGGCGTCTCTCTCTACAAAAAATGTACTTTAAAAATGTGATTTTATCGCCTTGTTGCTGGGGAATATAATGTAGTGATCTAGTATCTATCTTTTTATTTTATTAATAAAAATCGCTGGGAAGTGTTGGAAGTTTATGTGTGTGTGCAGTACGGGTTGCACAGACTAATCGACTAGTCGACTTCAGTGCTCTGCCATGACGCTTTCAGCTTGATGTTGACTATTCGCAGGTCCTATAGAGGGCGCAACAGGATGAGAAATTGCGCTCCATTTCCAAACAAATTATTAATAAATGCATACTCTAAAAGCGCTCCACAAGACATGTGAAATTATTATTGGATGCTCGAAATTTAACGGCAGAGTGCACATCTTAAACAGCTTATTGTACAGGTAAGTTATTCGCCGTTCTAATCTAATGCGCTGCTGCACTGTAAAGCACACTAGACAGTAGCGTACTAGAGGTATTCACGGAGGACCCGAGACCTGAGAACCCGGGACCCGTACGGGTTCGAGTCTATATTTTAAAAGGCCAGCCGTGTCCGGCGGTGGGTCCCAATCTATTACTTCAGGTATTACTTCTTTACTTTTTGAGCAAGTGATGCGTGTTGGTTAGTGCGCATCAATTAAAGCAGCGCAGTAATATAGAACAGTGAATAAACTGACTATAGAAACTACCTGTGCATTAAACAGTTTTACTGCATATATGCCAGCCAATCAGAATCCAGTATTAAGACAGACCATGGAATAAATATACACAAAACACACACATATATTATGCAAGCAAAAACTTTATTTTGGATGTGATTAATTGCGATTAATCGTTTGACAGCACTAATATATATATATATATATATATGTATATATACACAAACTATTTAACCATGGAAATTATTTATTGGTTAAATCAAATGATTTTCAGGAATCCTTATTCGTTTTCCGCAGTAAACTGGAACTGGAACTTGGAAATTGACTGGTCTAAACATGTGGGAACTGTGATTCACTCTTATCTGAAACCCATGAGAATGAATATTAATACAGCCCTGTTGAACTCCTGCGTTTCTCCTCAGACAATCCCAGACATTATTTCCAGTCTTACTGTGAATGAGCTCCAGTGCGACAGTCAGAGAGGTCAAGACTCAACAGGTCCGTTGAGTGGGTGAAATCTGTTCCCGGACCAGGTGTGTCGAGCGCAGGCTGGGAGTGCACCTGCACGTTTGCCCGCTGTGGTCGAGCTTTAACAAAGACACAGATCCCAAATCACAACGCAAATGCAAAATAAAAACTGCTTCCTGCGTAAGTAGTTGAATTTCACTCCCCACTGGCTTTGCAAATTCTTTTTTCGAGGGAAGTTCGTTATTTTCTGAGCTCAGGATACCAGTCTTGTCCTTACCTAGATCTCAATTTATTATAATATTTATTATTAGTAGTAGTAGTAATATATTATTATTATTTATAATTAATTATTATAATTATTTGTTTATACATAAATGTCAAATATGCAAATGATATAATTATAATATAATGAATTATTATAATTAATTATTTATACTTTATATACTTATAATCAATCAGAATGTATTATCAATTAAAATATAAGTGATATTACTATTATCATTCAAAATAATGACATTAAAGATAATACATCATTTATTTTTGTGTTAAAAAAAAGTTTTGTATATGCATTATTTTTAGAATATAATACATGTCATCCATTATTAAATATATACAAATTTAATTTTGCAAAACATTTTTGAACAGACTTATTTTAAATGTTACATAAGCTTAACAACTGACAGTAAAGTAAAAATAGTACAACCAATTCTGGATTTTCATTAAGTATGGAAGAAATTGGCGACTAATGGACACCAAAACTTTTTTCTTAATTCTATTTAATATAATTTATAATCAGAAAATTCGAACTAAAATACATGTCTTTTTTTATCTCATCACATAATGTTTGTGGATGAGCAACAACTGGCCTCAGGCACTCATCAAACTGTTGCCGTTTTTGGTTTGCACACACAAATAATCCAGATTAGCTGGGATAATTATGTTGTCTGAAGTCATTAATTGTGGCAGGTAAGGGAAGGGATGGTTTGGAGAGGAAACCTCAGTGTTGTGTGACACTGGGCTTGTAAATCATGGGCATCCTTCCAAAGGCTCGTTTCAACTCTTTCTAATTGGCCTCATTGTAGATGAAAAATTAAATGGCCAGCGTGGCTATTAATGCTGACGGTTATGGATGGCGCGCTGTTGCACTTAATACGGCCGCTTGCTTGTCCCTTTTATTTCCACCACAGTGTCCTGTCCAGCCGTGATGTATGTGCTGGAGAGAGGAAACCGGAGACACACAATGGGGTTTCAGCCCACTGGCTGAGGGCCAGACTGGGAGGCCCGTCAGACCGCTAGAGTAATTGTCTGGATTGGTGGGAGTTGCTGTGTAGTTTTCACTTCAGACTGGTTTCGTGTCGAGTTTGTGGATCTCATTTATCGAGGGGAGAAATGGGATTGGGAATTATATATTTATATATATTTGCTCTGTGTATTAACTGCCGCTCCATCTGAAAACAGGTGATGGAGATTTACCGCCAATCACGGAACCGGCTTTACTGTCGAGATGTGCATGTTAATCGAATTCGATTAATTGCACAGCCTTAATATATAATGAAAATTAAGATTATATTATATATATTATACAAATTTACCAGAACCATTATCTGTGATAAAAGAGTAAAATAAAATTTACATTAGTCATTCCCAGCGATTAGTGTCCCAATTTAAAACAAAAATGTTTTTTTTTTCTTTATTCATTTTAGCGAACAGCAATTTTTTCAGCATTTATTAATATGAAACATTTTCTTTTTAAACGGCACAATAAAATGCCATGTCCTGCAGGTCCCAAAACCAACTGGGCTCTTCAGAATCAAGAGGTTGAATCAGAGGTTCTTGAAGCTCTCGAAAGACAACTAAAACACAGTACTGATCACTTGAATCCTAGTTTGACACCGGCGTTCTTTAACTTCTTATTTGTAAAGTCGAAAAAGAGAGAATCGCTGTTCCAAAGTTCTAGAGGGAATTCGATTTCAGTCGTTACTATGGGAACAGAAAGGATGAAGATGTATCTGTGTACGATAGTTGCCAAGCCCTGCTGACTTAGTGTATATTTGTGCGTGCGCATGCATGCATACTTTTTGTTATCCTGTGTTTTTCTGTCTGTTTGCATAGGCGATGGAGATTCATGATGTTAGTTTATGGATTTGCTTCTCAAAAATGTAAAAGCCTCTTGGCTGAAGGTCCACAATAACAAAAAAGCGCTGATCATTTAGCAGGAACACATTCAGAAGCAGTTCACCGGAGAAACGCCTCATTAAAGAAGGTCACTTCATCATTTGAGTTTGCCACAGACCTTATGTTAACCCTTTCTTTCTCTGTTTAAGTGGCTTAACTGTTGGTTATTTCACACCCTATTAGCCTGACTTTAGAAATAGTGTTAAGTCAGTCATGTGGTCACTGCAGGGGTGACAGTTTGGCAGAGGAAGAGTCGATGAATGTGACAATGATACGCCCGGTTCATCAGGAGTCGTTTAGCGAACGGTCTCCGTTGCTTATTCTGCGGAAGGACGGGAGGCTAATTGGATTGGGAAGGAGGCGTGTTATAGGGTCCTTGACATGAAAGCTTCTCTGCACAGCTGAGGCCGACGCGTCTGTGCCACAATCAAAACTGATAGCGCCACGACTCCTTTTCATTCTGCTCTCAGCATGCTATTCTAATTATTTGTCTCTTTCATTTCTTCCAGCAATTCCAATGACTTTTTTGCAGAGGAAAAATGTTTTTAATGTCTGTTCTGGAGTGCTGTTTGGTTTTGGATGATCTACATATTGAGCTATGATGCTCATGTGGGACACTTAGGTTCGATTCTGGCCTGTAATATCTCATAATCCTTTTTTTCTTTACTTTCAATCATTTCATGTACCTTCGGTTTTAATGCCTTTTTTTCTGGGGCACTACAGTGCTGCATAAAATTAATTTGGCTTTGGATGCTCCACACATTGAGCTGTGGTGCTCATTTGGGAAATGTTGGTTCGAATCTGGTCTGCAACGTCTCATAATCCTGTTTTTTCTTTATATTCTTTACTTTCAATCATTGCATGTACCTTCGGTTCTTAATGTCATTTTTTTCTGGAGAACTACAGTGCTGCATATAAGCTGTTTGGCTGTGGATGCTCCAAACATTGAGCTGTGGTTCTCATGTGGGAAATGTAGGTTCAAATCTGGTCTGCAACATCTCATGATCCTGTTTTTTTTCTTTATTAACTTTACTTTCAATAATTTCATGTACCTTTGGTTCTTATTTTTTTTTCTGGAGAACAGTGCTGCATAAATGCTGTGTGGTTTTGGATGCTCCACACATTGATCTGTGGTGCTCATGTGGGAAATTTAGGTTATAATCTGGCCTGCAACATCTCATAATCCAGTTTTTTTCTTTATTTTCAGTAATTTATTTTACTTTTAGTTCTATTTTTTATAAAATATTCGTGAGTGGGGCTAGGTTTCACTTTTTACATTTTTCCAATTTTGTTTGTTTATGTGTATTTGTCATTTGTATTAGTTTTGGGGGGTTTGTTTTATATTTCTTTTCAGCTGTATTTTCCTTTTTGTTTTAGTACAAAAAATATTTTATTTCAATATTTTGCCATATTTTTTTAAGTAGTTTTTTTTTCTTTTTCATCTAGTAATATTTTATTTAGTTTCTGCTTTATTTAAATTCATGAAAATAATTTTTAATTTTAATTAATAATAACAACATTGGAAAAACACATACTGTTAAATTTTGGCTACACAAAAACCTTTTTTGTTGCCACCGTTTTTGACCTTTTTTACCTATTTGCATCAGGTCATTGGCATGGGGCACACTGTCCAAAAAGAACATCCCATTAAACTGCCTGTAATTTTAATTTGCACAGTTAAAATCAAGTCCTAAACAGCAAAAGTAAAGCTACACATACACATACACACGCCTATGTCACCAGTCTGGTTTACAACTCCGACAAGCATCCAAACGTGCATGTTTTCCAAAGTGAACGCAATGCTCCTGAAGATGAACCCCCTTCCACCCACGCTGACGCACAGTCTGAGCGTGTTGGGGCATGCTAACTCAACACGACAGTATGCTCCATGTGTGCCGCAGCAGAAGAATGCAGTTATTAAGCGGAGCACCTGCAGGCAGAAGCACTCTCCCACCACTAACCAGAAGACAAAGTAGCCAGAAAAGCCCTGAGTGGGCCGAGCAGCGAGCTCTAATGTGCTGCTTTTATTCATCACGGTCCCGCGTCCACTGCTGCACCGCCACAAGGGACAGTGAACGATTCTGACTATTCAGCCTCATTACAGAGTCATATTAATATTTAACGGGCTGAAATTGAGAAATAACGAGGTAATTGATGACATCAGAAATGGAAGTGCTTGAACTCTATTGTATTATTTAAATATTTGTAATAGTGTTGCAATTACGGCCGAAAAAAATGCATCTAAAAATGCGATATGGTAAAATATTTAAGACCAATAAGTCAAAATAGAAAAGCAAGGTTACAGTGTTGCGACAGAGCTTTAAATCACATCCCTCTAAATTTAATTACAGATATAAAGAAAAAGATTCTGATTTGTTGGCCCTACTGTGGAAGATTTTCTCCCGCAGAGCATAAAGCTCTGACTCAGATGTGTGAAATATGAATTTGCATTGAGATTTCCTAACAGGCACACGTGAAGATTATGCGGAGGGCGCTTCGTGTTACGGCTCTTTCTTAAAAGCTCTGGGTTGAGGTTGCCTGTTTGTGCTGATCCAAGACCTGCCGCTGTTGCTTTACTCGTACCTTAGACATCATAAGAGAGATGATGAACGCAGATCTCCGAACAGCGTAAGCTGGAGTGGGGCTAATAAGGTAGTGTGAGAGAGAGAGAGAGAGAGAGAGAGAGAGAGAGAGAGAGAGAGAGACTGATGGTTAGTAAGTGTGTGACTCAGAGGGTGGTGAAAGTTCATGCATCTTCTATCTGTTCCTCCTCAATAGTTGAAGTGCCGTCCATATTACCAGCGCTGAGCTGTTCCCCGCTCCTCTTTTCATTGTTCTAGTTCACACATCTTTATGTGAGCATTTTATGGAAGAAAGATGTGAAATGGTCTTTTGTTTCCCCTTTTGTGAGGTCATAAGTTAAAGAAGTGAAAGCCTGTGTGTCTTTTTATGGTGCTATTAGCCAATCAGCTTTGTCAAAATAGCTCAAATTATTTCTGTTAAACTGACAGGTCAGTTCATTTTCTGTTGTGTTGTTGCTGAGTGCATGCAAAAAAAAAAAAATATGTATATATATATATATATATATATATATATATATATATATATTTAAATATGTAAATATTTGAATAAATATTATACAAATTGTACTTTATTTGATTAGTATTTTAGTTCAGTATATAATTTAGGCCATTTATTATGGGAAGGAAGGAAAGAAAGAAAGAAAGAAAGAAAGAAAGAAAGAAAGAAAGAAGACCACCTGTTCTCTCCTTTCAGTATGTTTGCTGGACTGAGACCCATTTGCCCCAACTTCTGTTTTGTTTCTTTGACTTTTTATTCTTCCTTTATTAGGCTACTCGGTGTTACCTTTGTTAAGTGACCTTGAGCTTGTGGAAAAGCACTATACAACCTCCTCTTCTTGTTCTTCTTCTTCCTCTTTTAAATTGTTTGTAGAAGAAATCGAGATTCTTTGAGGAAACCAGACCTTGGATGATGTATATCAGAAGGTGTTGTCGTTGTCGGTTGCCATAGTACCATGAATTAATTTAGCAGACAACAGTATTGAGCACCAAACTCTGGGTGCTATGCGTTTGCTCACAACACTTATCTCTGACACGAGATAAAACAACGCGAGACAGAAGAGCAGCATTAATAAGCAGTTCGTTAGTCATTGGAGACAGAATATGGAGAAACTGCCTTACAGGAGCATCCGTTTATTTACCGGATCATTACCTTGAGATTGATAATAACACAAAAAAAGATTTGACACAAACATACGGGCACGTGCATTAAGAAAAAAAAATTATAATGATTTTTTTTTTGAGGCACCATAAAAAGCCAGCACGCAGAAAAATTGCAAACAGCTGCCGGCACACCTGTAGCATTTCTCATTTTTCAGCACAGATTTGCTGGCTGGTTGACTTAGAGGGCATAATCGGATTCTGAAAGCAACACAAATAACGCTGAAATGAAGTCTTGTGGGCTGGAATCAGCCTTACAATAGCAGTCATGATACAAATGGTGAAATATGACCCTGCTGTTTCAATATAGGGGCATATATAGATATACTGAAAGTGAAATGTGAATACCGATCTGTAAATGACCGTAAAAAAAGACCAAAACATGAAATCTTGAGAATGCTTAACCATTTGATGCATATTCCCTATGTTTTGGCTGATCTTTAAAATTATTTTGTATTCTTGCATCAGTATTATTTTAGTATAATTGGGGAACTATCAAAGTTTTTGTTTATTTATATTCAAATTTCTTATCATTTTAGTTAGCTTTAGTAATTTAGTTTTATTTATTTATTATTTTATTTTTAGTTGTCAATATAACTTTTGCATTATACTCTCTGAAAAAAATGTTTCATATTTTAATTAAGTTAATGCTTATTTTATTTAAAGTAACAAAGATGTATGGTTTTAGTTTTAGTTAACTTTAATAACCCTGCCATGCATCCATTTTCCCCATTATTCTATAAACAACTCTCCGTTTTGTAATTTTTATTAAAATGTTAATATATTTGTATGTATTTGGATTATTTTAATTTTGGATTATTTTAACCTAATTATGCACCCTATTTGTATCAATACAAAATCTTATATTATCTTTTAAATACATTTGCTTAGAAAAACATTTGCCAATATTGATAGTTTGCTTATTTTATTATCATAGTTTGTAACTAGCTTTTGCTGATGCCTCATTTAAAACGAGATGATAATCGCAACAAAACTAAAAAAATCATTTTAAAAAGTAAATCATTTTCTACATTTACCTTGTTTTTTTCTATTAAAAATCAGTTATAATAGGAACATTTACAAGATTGTGAGGCTAATAATAATAATAATAATTTATGATTCTTGTCTTGTTGTTTTTTTGTTATTGTTTTTATTTTTTAGTATTCATTTGTTTTTTTCTTAGTTTGAAGGCCCCCCAATTTGATTCAATAATTTATGCATCAAAGAGTTAAGTAACAAGTGTACAGAGGAGTTCTGTGTAATAAAAAAAGGATTTCAGATCATTTTTAGATGAGATTGCAAGGAATCCATCCTAAACCAGCACACGGTGCCTGACTCTGTTGATCTGTGCTGGTGAAATGACACCGAAGAGTCAAACCACTATGAGCGAGAGAGAGACAGAGAGAAACACTAATGGACTGAATCCAGCCTGTGAATTTGCCAGTCCCCAGTCTAAATAGATGGCCAATTTGTAAAATCGTCCGCCTGAACATAAGCATCTTGGGCCACTTTAATTGGTCAATTTCCCGCTTGTATTGAGTGCCCGGATTGATTTATTGCCTTTTTTAAGAGGCCGTAGGGACCCGGTGAGAACAGCTGTGCCAGACGGCAGACGCAGTTGCAGCGTTGTTGGGAAAACAAGGAGGCGAGCGCTGAACATCCAGCAGCAGCAGACGGAGAGGAGCAGATTTTTGAGGAGGGGGTGAATTGTGAAATAATAGCCTGCTACATACCAAATACACCGAATTCTGTAGTAGTAATTGACATTTTAACAGTGTAATGAATTCCTGTTTGCTGTTGCTGTTGTTATTATTAGTGTCTAGGGAAGTAGGAAGTAAACACAAAAAATTAAATTAATAAAAAAATATTCTTAAAGATGTTTTTGAACCAGGGAGGTTGTCTCTTACTAAAGAAATGAGATCTGTGGAGTAAATGAATCAAACAGAAAACAAAAATGCGTATCAGAAAATCTTTAGTGATGAATTATGTCCACCGAAAGAAACACCTAATTGCTCCTAATATGTACAATAACGATAAAAGCTTCAAAGCATAAAGAAGACGATATTTAAAAAACATATACAAACCCTGAAAACTCAACAGTGTGAGACGCAAACAGAGCTGAAATTAATAAAACAAAACACATACTAACTTCAACCAATCCAACGCTAATCTAAACAAAGTTCTTCGGCGTAAACGCCAACTAACTACGCTCACTAACAGAACATACATACAAATACTGACTCCTGCTCCTACCCTAGTGTTTTTATACAAGCTTTATTCTGCCTGTTGCTTTGTGTAGGTCATATGACATACTAACCTTGTCCACACACTCCACAGAGTCAAAAGATCAAATGCTACGCTAAAAACCTGCTATTTGGTAAACGCTTAGTTCCCTTTTAGTTAACCCTATTTAGTTATTTAGCTATTTAGTTAACCCTTTGTTTGCTTTATTTTAGTGTTGTGTGTTACCATGATGTTTTTTTTGTATTTGTGTGTATGACACCGTGCACCTTCTATACAGTAAATTGGTATTTATCTCAGCTTATGGAAAAGCTAGTTGTTAACATTAGATTCATCAAGTGTTTTTAAAGCTGCAGTCCGTAAGTTTAGCCTATTTTCTGCCATCTCTGTTTGAAAATCTGGAATTGCAGCTTTTTGCGGAATTATCTTCCATGCGTGGGGTTGTGAGTCGGCACGGCTCTAGCGCAGATCAATCTAATGTTTTGAGGAGTATGTGTCAGTCAGTCAGTCACCGCACCGGTGTGGATATTTACTGTACTTCACAATCACAGATTCTAGTTTATGTCTTGGAATATATGACACAAATAAGACTTTTCAGCGTATATTGTCATCTGAACAAGTAAGTAACAAGTCTGCCACATTTGTTCTGACCAACTGAGGAAAAAAGCATTACCATAATAAATCGTGCTACCAAAGGTGATTTAATCTAACGATCGATTAGCTCTTATCACATCAAACCGTGCAAATTATTATTATTGTTATACTTTATTCTCAAATTATTAATTTATACAACATCAGCATTGCGTGACTATGAGTATAGTGTGTATTAGCATGTAGATTTAAATTTATTTACAGTTTAATATCTAATTTTCATGCCATTCAAATTTCATATTAATAAATTATTTTAACCCAAAAAGCAAATTATGCTCCCTTCGAAATGGTTTTCTTTCAAATTCAAATCTTGTGTAATCCCAGGCTATCTGTAATCAGAAGCATATTTAAAACTGGAATATAATATAATTTCATTCACATGTGTTTCATAAACACATAATCCTTTCTGGATCATAACCCGCCATCAAAATTATACATTGAATTATTCTAGCTGCTGTAAGAAAAGACTATAAACTATCCGTCACCTGCAGGATCCTCAAATGCTAAAGCCTACTAGCCGGGACAACTTCTTTATGTTTACAGACGTGACGTAATGCTGCAGTGCCATGCTAGAAAACTCCCGAAAACCTACCCGTACCTCTCAGATTAGAAAACATTATTATAAGCTAAACGTTGTGAATCGGGCTTTAGTAAGGCGATAATTTTGAACACTGGCTGGTTATGTACTTGAAGTGGGACAATCACATAGACTCCATTGTGAAAAAGGCCCAGCAGAGGAAGTTCAACCTGCCACAGGAGCTGCTGATACAGTTCTACTCAGCCATCATTGAATCCGTCCTCTGCACGTCAATAACTGTCTGGTTCAGCTCAGTTACCAAATCTGACCTCAGAAGACTACGGAGGGTAGTCCGGACTGCAGAGCAAATCATTGGCACAACCCTCCCCACTCTCCAAGAACTGTACTTATCCAGATTGAGCAAAAGAGCTGTCAAAATCCCCCTGGACCCTTCACATCCCTCTTTGAACTGTTACCGTCCGGTCGACGCTACAGAGCTCAGCTATTTTATTATCTCTGTTTTTTGTTCTGTCGCTGTCACGCTATTGCACTGCGGTAGCTTCTGTCACGAAAACAAATTTGTTGCATGTGTAAACATACCTGGCAATAAAGCTCATTCTGATTCTGATTACGCTATGCTGTATTGTCACATAACCTTATTAAGTATGTTTTTTTTCTATTCACTGAGTAGTGTCCACTTATCCGTGGTTTGACTGTTGCAACACTTTTATTTAATTTTGTGTAAAACATCTTAACTTTTAGGAGTTCAGTCAAGTAAAAGTAATATTGTACTTACCTTATTGTCATTCCAAACCTATATGACCTTTCCAGAAGACCTGTTAAATAATGTAGTCATAAAAATTATACCTGTTAATACCTTTCAGATTTTTTTATGACCTTGGAACAACATTAGGGTGTGTAAATGCTGACAAAGTTTTCATTTTTGGGTGAACTATCCCTTTAAAGTTCATGTGTATGTATAGTGTATGTGTGTGTATACTGCAGAAATAGCAAGAGTAGCATGATCAGAACATAGTCAAATAGAAATAAGTAATGAGGAGGGAGTTAAAGGCGGAAAAGAGGAGTAAAGGGAAAAAAGACCAGGAGAGCCAATGAAAACAACAATAGGCAAGATGAGAGGAGGTCGAGACAGTTGGCAGGAGTAATGTCTGCTGTCTGGCAGAGGGAAAGAAGGGATGTATTTCAGCAAACAGACCTCTGCAAGCGTGAACCCAGCCTTGAAGAGCCAAACGGAGAGAGACAGACCTTGATTAGTATATTGTGATGATCGTACAAGTCTGTTGCTGATTGCGAAGGGAATTCTGCAAAGAAGCATTTTGCAGTGTGTTTGTGAAGTGGGAAGTTGGAGGTTATGGAGTGGCACGTCTGTCAGACTCTGATGGGTCTCCATCAAATCTGATATGATCTCCTCTCAAAAGCCCTCATGAATAATCAGAGAACATAGTGGAGAAGTGTAAAGCATTATTGTGATTTCTGATCACCGTGGTCGTTTCATTTGTGGCACCCGTTACATAAGATCACCTCAGGAACATTCTTGATGAAAACAGTCTCGGAATGGAGTAAATATATATAAAAAATTCAAGTTGTAAATCTAAAAAAAAAGTATACATTTTGAAATATGTGTGCTACTCATTTACTCTTTTTCTCCATTGCTTTAACATACTAAGGTAGCATTTTAAGGCATTGTAGATACACTTAAGGTTATTCCAAAATGTAGTTATCTTAATTATGCTGCATCTTAAGGTGTTCACAGATGTGTTTTTACATAGTTTAACTTGAATGTAAATTGACTAATAAATTGCCTAATTCTAAGGCAGCATCACATGTATTCTTAATTTCTTATCATTTAATTTTTAGCTGCACAGCATTGTGTAGTTTTGCATTTTTAGGCTTATTAGAGTGTCATGCTTTAAGCTTAGTGACATGCTAACCTCAAACTCTTTTGTAGTCAATTAGGAGTCAAGTCTCATGTGTAGGGGACAATTACTTTGGTGCATGAAATCATTCAGTTCCATCGCAGTTAAGGAAGCAGTGTTAAAAAGTGTTGCAGCTCACTAGATTTTTGAACAGAGCTTTTATTATATTTTCCCACAGCTTTGGCTAATAATGAGATATTTAGCATTTTTTTAAACAGTGGTTTAGTGAACATAGCCATGATGGGTTAATGGACTGCACCTTAAGCACATTCACAGAATAGCTCTGTGAACACATGCCTTTACTTCCTGGCATGCTTAACATTACTTTTTCCCTTTTCCGTTGCTATAATGTGGTTTACATTTCATTAGATGTTACATCTCTCAAAAAATGGTTTTCCTGACTTTTTTTGGCAATGGAAGGCCATGTAAATTTATGCGGCTCTTCCACGATTATTCATGCAGAAAGTGTAGTGGGGTGTAGCTCACAGACATTGCAGGAATACTTCGGATTATCCATCGCATGCAGCAGCAGCCATGCCCTGGCCACCGCGTTAACGCATTTCGGTGGAGACGCCTCCCAGGGAGAAGAGATAGCTGAGCGCATCCTGTCTGAAGTGAAATTCTTGGAAAACTCCTGCATTTTACGGTGCAGATTATGAGGTACTAAATTACTGCAGGCGTTTCAATGCAGTTCTCATGAGTTCCTGGCTCTACTCTCCAAGCAGAGCTGATGTGTTTCTGCTGAATAAGTGAGTGAGGAATTTTTGCACATTTTTGGGCCACTCCAGGAGCCTTCTTTAAGATGAAAGGGACTTGAAGATCCCTCTCTTGTAGCACTCTCTCTGGGCTACTCGTGTAAAGTAAAAGCAACTGTGTTATGTAATGCCCAATAAATCTCCACACCCTACCGTAAGACTTTAATTAAAGGGTTAGGGTTAAGGACACAAACATCATGTGGTTCACTCCTCAAAGATTTGCAGGCCTTCCCGCTCTCAAGCCCCTGCCTCGGATAAATGTTTGCAGACATCTTGGAATTTATATCCTCCAAGTTGCTAACAGAGCAAATTTGCTTGCTGCAGGGCATTGCACACCCTTCCCGTTCCTCCACTCCTGCAGTGGAAACAGACATGGCCAGTAGGAAGAGGGTTAACATAGTTATGACGTAACATTTTCTTTTATCCAACTGAACGAAGGCCAACCGTTCTGAAAGTGCCTAGTGTTCTCTCTCTAGTCTTTTCTGGGAATAACAAAAAGCCCACATTGTCCCACACAGTTTAAACTTTGTTCCACTGGATTAACAAGATTATAGGGTTGTTAAACTCTTCTTTTTTGTACCTTGAATTTTAATGTATGCATTTTTGTGTGCTCCTGATCCCGCTGATATATCTTCTCGCTGCTGGATAACAAACTATTGCGACCTACTTCAAAGATCAGGCCGGGGGCCCCGGGCAAACATATGGTGCCTATTCGAGGCACTCGAATCCATCATGCTCCGATGAATCAAAACAATCAGAAACTAGTTTTCATGCACTTTTCATGTATATACAAATGTGAACCTCTTGTGTACTTGCAGAGGAAGTGATTTGTTTTCAGTGCTTAGCTTATCATCTACCGAGAAGGGGCCAGCTTAGCCGTGGACTGAAATCTGTCCTTTTCAGAGAGTCTTGCTGTCACAGTTGACCTTTGCCCCCCAACCAACACCCAATCATCCTTCAGTTCAAGCGCTCTACCTCTTCTCTTTTCAGTTCCTCCAGAATTCTGACCTCTAAGAAATTAAACAAAAATGTGGTTAATTACTGCATCATGAGTCAGAAAGGAATAAATGAGGTGCATAAGTGAAGCTATTAAAAAGCAAAAGTCATTAAGCTGTGGAACTGTTTGATTTCTGAAGCACCTCGTGTGAGCTGGCGGCTAATCCAGAGACTATGGCGCAAAAGAAGTGAAACCCAAGTTTTCAGCGAAGCATGTAATGTCCTTCTCTTTTGCTTGCTCAGATTTGGATTTGGCCTGCCGAAGAGAAAGAAAGAGTGAACAAAGGAATGAACGAACAAATAAAAAAATGTCAGAGTACTCCTACAGAGCCAGACTTTAAACGCTAGCTTGACGTCTGGTCCACATTGCAGCTTACTGTAGCCAATAACTGCTTGCTTACATAGGAAGAGACTGACAACAAAACTAGTCTGATGCTACACTACATGATTTTGAAGTCATTGGATCACTGTTACTTTCACACTACATGGCGGTTTAGGGTATCATGAAGTTGCTGTTTGGACATTACACAACAGATTGAGGCCTGGGGGTCATATATTACACAATATTTCACTTGTAAAAATCTCTTACAACTGTTTTGTTTACAAAACACATGCACGAGAAGTGATACAGGGATTGACGTAAGACCACAACTCCTCCGATTGAATTTTCCCTTGGCCTGTATCATGCTCTCTCATTGGTTGCAGGTCATTGCCGATGTCATTTCCAGTCAAAACACATTTTACACTGTGAGTCTAAGAGTCGTATACAGATCTACTTACACTGCAAAATTAATCTCGGGTATCGGTGATGCATTGGTGCTTTTCTCAGGTCGCATTTGCGCTTTGATAGTTCACACTATGAACAAGCACTGACTTGCCTCAGATTTTAGCCATCTGTTTGCAATCTCCAGAAAACTGTTGCACAGTGAAAATCGTTTAATGTATACCGAGTATAACCTAGTAAACCTGTTCCTCAGAAGCGTTCATTCTGCTAACCTAGTGCAGTAGTTTGTACAAGTTCGTACTGCGCTGATGCTTTCACGGAGATATAAGTTTGAGTTTAGATTGTGTCATTTCCCGATCCCATTCCCCTCTCTCTATACATTCATTACTTTATGCCTAAAATAAAGCATGCTGTGTATTATGCAGCAACAGTAAGTACATACTTGGGCACATATGGTCTGCACTTGATGCCCATGTGGACACAGGCAGACGTTTGTCCCTCTCTCATAGGCTGGCGTTTCACTGTTCCACAGGTGCAGTTTAAATGATACATTGTCTTGTAACCTTGCCCATCTCTCACAATCTGCTAGCATTGTCCCAGTGGTGTACGCTGACCCTGCCTGCCCCGGCCGCCTCTGCTCATGTTCTGCTGATAGATCATCGCTTTCCCTTCTCTCTCAACACTTCTGTTTGCTTTTCAAATGGCCAATCAATGAACACTTACTTCATCTCATTGACCTCTGGATAATTATAGCCGTCTCCACAGTCCTGCTTGGGGAAAACCGTCCTCTCTCTCTCTCTCTCTCTCTCTCTCTCTCTCTCTCTCTCTCTCTCTCTCTCTCTCTCTCTCTCTCTCTCTCTCTCTCTCTCTCTCTCTCTCTCTCTCTCTCTCTCTCTCTCTCTCTCTTTCTTTTTCATTCCGCTTCTCTCTCTCTCGATCACCCCTCCTTTTACGCCAGACAGCAGGGTTGCGGCTTTGTGTTGCTTATTGTTCAGCCTGAAGGAATTAATGTGCTGCGAAATTAGCATTTTATCGGGCTGCAGATACAGTAAAGCAGGTAATTAGAGATGGGGTGCGGGAAGCAGCTCAGGGAGCTGTAGAGGATTCCTGTAAAGGAACAGAGAGGTAAGGGACAAATAGAGTTGCGGATATCTAAAATAAGCACTGCACTGACACTATAGATCACTATAGTTTTTGTCATTATGAGTGAGTGATGTTTTTATTAGGTTAATGGGATCATTGTTTTTTTTTTCTATTGTGGTTTGTTTGAAAAACTCATGGGCCCAAAACAGACACCTGAGGGACACCAAAGACATACAGCTTCAATTAATAACATTTCTCTGTATAATTGAGTAGCACATCACACTTATATTTAGATACTGTGGTATACGTTTTTATTTTTTTTGCTGAAGTCTTAACCGTATATACCACAATATGGATATATTTGTAGGCAATTACATGTCTAAATATATAGTAAATAGCTATATATTTAATTCATTTGTTTGTAAAAAATATATATATATATTGTACATTAAGTCTAGAATTATAATAATTTATTTTGATTTACATTTAAAGCTGCTGCAAAATAAATATTTTACATTTTAACTTTGGACTGTACTAGTCAGGGTTTTAGAACAGGCTTATTTTAGTAACAGGGTAACTAGTAACCAAAATGAACAGAATATACAAAGGCTCTTATAACATTTATTTTGACCTTTTGAAATTAATGATCAGAATATATAGAATATCTATCTTCTGAAGGTCTGGATATTTTCTTTTTAACAAACTGAAAAAAAAGATATTTTATTTTTAAGGTTTATGTTTTTTTAAAGAATTCCAGGGCCTTAATACTTATTTGTATTTTATTTTTATACTTAGTTTTTATAGTTTTTGTTGTACGGTTTATATAAATCAACCTCGCAACCATCTTATCTGGTTATCTCCCATATGAAGTACTGTAGATAATATAGCACACAATGTATAATACAATATTCAGTGTAATAATACATATATATTTTGTGTTATATGCATATTTAATATAGTGGGGGATTATCTGCTGTGGGTTGTAATAGGCCATCATTGGCTGTTCTCTAGTGCCAGTTCACCCTTGTGTTCTAGGCATAGAGGGATAAGGCTTTCGTCTAATGGCTCATAGCACTTTTTCTGACTTTTAGACACAGATCTCCCTGCTTATCTCTCTTTCACATTGGAACACTGATCTCCAGATTAGGTGCCAAAAACATAGATACCATCAGATTCCTAGAAGCATATATGATGGGTTGTTTCCCCAAGCTTTCATTTGCCGAAGTCCAACTTCGCTCCCTAAGAAATTGTGATCTCCGATAAGGATTTGTGGGTGTGGGGAGTGGCTTAATTTACTTAGGATTTTACATGCAGTTCCAGAGTGAAGAGCATGAGCGCTCCCACATTAGTTACTGCTGGTAGTTTTCTAATAAACTTCCATGGTTCTCGTTCGCCTTCACTGTATGAGGTTAAGATCACAGGCAGGAAGTCCACAGATAATGACTCTCCATATTAGGGCTCTGAGAGTTGAGTCTGCTCCCAGCAGCAGGGGCTGATGTGTCCAGAAGTGCCCCTGGACCTTGGACAGACCTGGCACTTGCTGACTAGCCTCTGTCCAGTCCTCTCACGTCCCAGAGGAGGCAGAGGGAGTGTGAGGGCTGTTCGCTGTCTGTTAAGGGCACTGTGTGTCTCACATAGACAGATGGGCATCTCTTTCCCCTGCTCTCAGTGCAGTATACTGTAGGTCAGAAGCCACGTTCTTAAACCAAGTAGATGTTCAGGGAAGATCCTGGATCACTCTTATTACCCATTGTTGAAGGTTCCAGATGAGGACCGGCAAGGTCATTGTATGCCTATTGAGAAAGCACATGTGTATCAGCCAGATGTCTGCAAAAGAATGTATCATATGGGAAGTATTGTGTTCTATTTCAAACATATATTTTGTGAGAAAACCTCTGATAAACATCGTAAATATAGTGAAAACTGCTACAATTGTTGCAACATTCAACTGGCAGCATTTTAGTAAATTATTGCCAATGAGCAAATACTACAAATATTATATCAAATAGATAAACATGGTACAGTGTCTCATTAATTTCAGTTTATTTAAATTTTGTAATAAGTGGGACAAATGTAACCTTTTTTAATTATTAACTATGTTAGGCAAACTCTAGCATAAAAATAAGCTAGCTGTATACAAATGAGATGTCTGTTTTCGTCATTCATGCAAGTCCTACCTGTAATTTTAAGAAACAATAATCAACAATAATATTTTTTTTTAATGTTTAATACATTGTGGGAGAAATTGTGGGATGTCTAATTACAGTTTTAAATCCTGATTGATTCTATATTATTCTATTGATTCTGTTACCATTCAGAAAAAAAGATAAAAATTAACATTAAATAGGCACAAAATAAAATGAGTAACAGGGTTGAACATTTTGCCTAAATTCATCTGTTACTCAGTAGGGGCTTGCAAAATGAAAATGAAAAACATTCATAAGTTTTTCATAACTAAACCCAATATTCGGTACCTAACTTGCAAGCCCCTATTGAGTAACAGATGAATTTAGGCAAAATGTTCAACCCTGTTACTCATTTTATTTTGTGCCTATTTAATGTAAATTTTTATCCTTTTTTTCTGAATGGTAATAGAATAATATAGAATCAATCAGGATTTAAAACTGTATTTAGACATCCCACAATTTTCTAACAGGGTAGCTAGTAGCCAAAATGAATAGAAAATAAAACGGCTCATATAACATTCATTTGAACCTTTTGAGATAAGTAATCAATATTTTCTTAAGGTTAAGCAATTTATTTTAACAGACCATTAGACTGAAACATTTGTTTTAAGCATGTTTTGTACCATGTTTGTGAAAAGTAGTAGTGTGTAGATTTTACATCCACTTTGCACTTGGACCTGCAACATAATCTCCACATTTTCCTTTTAGTAGTTGTTGTTCGGCGGTTAATCACATGGCACAGTTCTCTTTGTAAATTAACCAGAATACATTTATCACATGCAGCTTCGTAATTGAGCACATTTGTATGTGCTTGGCCTAGTGCTTCATGGTCCACAGGTAACAGGAAATAACAGTGTTGCTGACTCCTCAGTCCCGTTCGGGGCCTACAGGAGCGTTTGATAGTTGGCGCTGGGAGGTCGGAGGCTCTAATCCCCCAGTTCTCTCTCCCTCTGCTTTTCTGAGTAAAGACAGCATGACTTCCACGACCCAGAGGATTGCATACAATAAGAACATTATCCCCGAAAGAGAACTGAGGTGACACTTACGGATAGATAGATGGATGATACCTCTGCTTATTAAAATTGTATCTCATGCAAGGAGGTGGGGGGTCACATGCAGGCATAAATGATTAGGTTCTATAAAGTGAAAGTTATGTAAATATATAAAATATGTATACATAAAAAATTGGTGCTAGTAAGATGTTTTTTTTATTAAATACAAAATACAGTAAAAGTAGTAATATTCTGAAATATTATTACATTTTAAAATGTCTGTTTTCTATTTTAATATAATTTAAAATGTCATGTATTCCTGTTTTGGCAAAGCTGAATTTTCAGCATCATTACTCCAGACTTCAGTCACATCATCCTTCAGAAATCATTCTAATATGCTGATTTGCTGCTCAAGAAACATTTATTCTTATTATAAATGTCTTTACTGCAATCTTACTGACCCCAAAATTATTTTACCCCCTTTGCCTGCCTATCAAAGTCAGACTGTAAAGTGTTTCACATTCAATTTCATGTAGCCCAGCCTGAGTTTCCATATTACAATCTTTAATGTGCTTGTAATATTTTGTGATAACAAAAGAGTGCATTTTACGCTGAAGACAGAAAAAAAAAGTTCCCAATTTAAGCTAGTTAATAGTTTTGAAGCAAGCCAGAGGCAGTCGATTAAAATCATTAATTCAGTCATGTTAAAGGTTGTTTTTTTAACCATACAGTGCTTTGTATAGGTTGCAAATCAGCAGACCTTATTTGTAAAAGCTGTCTTTCGCTTATGGGTGAATTATAGAGTTTGTTTTGAAAGGGAGGGATGGGCAGCGGTAACAGCATGTTATTCATTTTAATGGAGGTGTTGCGAGTAGAAGCCGGTGTGCAGATTACAGGGGAGCTGGTTTGGCTTTGATGCCTGTCACCATCTGGATGTTCATGTTTATAAATGATGCTATTGTCATGGATGCCGGCCAAAAGAATCAATGGAATACGCACCCACCTTGAAGGTCTAAAATTAGCAATTATTTGAGGTTAATCAAGGACCCGCTTCAATGTGGAGGTGGCGTACGCCTTGTGCAGATGAACTTGGAGTTAGAAAAAGTGCTTTTTCTTTTGTCTCACAATGATGTTTGATAAAAAAGAACTTTCAAATTGATCTGCGATCACTCGTCTGGCTCGTTTAAGGGCAGAAAAAAGCCGTCCCTGCTGGCAGGCAGTGATGTTTGGAGCTTCAAAACGTCCCTTTGCTAGTTTGAAGAAAATCTTGTTCTTGTCAATGTTATTCAACGCCTCGGTCGCGTTTATTTTGTGGAATCTGCAGGCAAACCCCTTGCGCTCAACACTTCCAAGTTGAACCGAGGCCTTGTTTGCTTTGTGCTAGTCTCGAGCTCTGTTTGAAGACCAGGCATTGGGGGTTTGGAGGACATGCACTGGGAGAATAGTCTAAGGGCAGTGCAGTCAAATGGTTGCAGGTATGAGAGTAAACACTGCCCGGGGCTGCACTTATTGCTTTAGTTAACAACAAGCCAGCAAAATGTTATATTTACCTTTGACTCTGCAGGGAGAATCGAGTCTTTAGACAATCCGGCAAGATGTGAGGCAGATGTGCATAGATTAAGGAAACTGTGCTTCCATTCTGATCTTAAGAGCAGTTTATGGACAGTGGTGGAAAATGCAAATGCAGGGAGATCTGAACAGTCATATTTGCTGTGTTCAAAGTACTAATGAAATAGAGTTAAGGCATTTAGGAAATAACCTGAAGGGTTTCACCTCAGTGAACCCTTCACTTTGGTCGAATCATTCGAGGCATTCTGATTTGGTACAACATTATACAATATTCTGTGATATTTAAAATATTTCTGACACATTTTGAACTCTACAGCACACACTCTTCAATTCTTTGAGTCTGAGAAGAAAAAATGGTCGCATTACACTCAAATATAGTAGGCAAATATAGTAGACCCCAAGTGCATTTTTTAACAACTGTGAAGATCCTAAACAAAAACATGAACTATTGAACTATGAGCTTGAGTTGTCAAAAAAAATATGGAAGAACAAACTTGACTTTTTTCAATACTTGACAAGGAAAAACATCAGGGTTTAAAGACTTTGTAATCACATGATGTTAAACAGCAAAACAATTAAACAAATTAACTAATAAGAGAACAGAACTAATAACTATATTCTGTAATGAGACAGTGAACCAATGAAAACTTGAGAAATAAGTGGGAAAATTAGGTCATGTGACATGAAACAGGAAGCACATGGCTGAAATCATTTTTTTATTTGACTTTTTTAGTAATTTAGTTATTTTCTTATATATTTTTATTAGTTTGTCTTTATAATATTTATTTTTAACTGTAATTTATTTTAGTTTTAGTAATTTGGTTCTTATTTTACTTAATTATTTTAGTTATTTCAACGTATTATTATTATTATCATTATTATTTAGTTGCCAAGGCACCATTTCTGATTGTCAAGATTATTTATTTATTTATTTTATTTTATTTTTTAAGTTTTCCATCTAATATTTGTTATTTTATTTCAGCTTGGTTTCAATTAACAAATAATATTTTTTATTAATTACAGTTTCAGTTGACAATAACTACACTGGCCTGTGGCATCAAAAAGTTTGAAAACCTCTGGCCTAACATATGTCTGGGGCCTTAGACACTATATGCTGACGAGAATGGGTTTAGTTTTGTGCAGATATTCATTCTGCGCCGTGGGACTTGACAGCAGTAGTGAGAGACGAAGACAGGTAGATGGTTAGGAGTAGCTGAGGGTGGGCAGCCGAGTGACTCGGCACTGGATGCTGACAGGTGAGCTTGTTCCCACTGGTGGGCCGAAGCGGTGGCACACCGATGGATTTCACACCTGTCCTTCACTTCAGACACCGTGCTGAGCTTATTTCTCTCTTGCTGACTGTTTATATTAGGAATCCTTCCTCTGCTGTCTCGCTATCACACATACATTATCAGTACGCAGATTACTTTAGTTATCATCAGCACAAGTTATTGCAAATCTAAACCTGTTTCTTTAGTTCAGAGGTTTAAGTGTTGCATTTTATATTATGACTGCGTTTAAGTGTATGCTTTTATCAAATGTGGCATGCTTTGGATAAAACTAAAGGAATAGTAGGCCTTTCTTAATGGAGCACATCTTTGGTTTTTGTCTCAAGTGCCTCTTAACACCTTGGCTAGTAGTAAGTGCCTTCAACCTTAACACTGAAGTGATTATTTTCTGTGTTACCGAGCGGACATGCATAAGATAAATTGCTGTTAAACACTCATCTGTGATTAGTTAAAAAAGTGATAGCCACGCCCCAAACTCACTTCATTGGTTTAACCAGTTGTTACTATGTCAGGCTGGTCGGATTATTCAAAAAAGCAGAGCAATGTTTTGAAAACACAGAGGCAGTGTTTATACTTATCCAGAGTGTCAACTCTGTATTACTTCTCTGTATGTTAGTCTTCAATCATTATATAATGCACACTTAAGCTTTAAATGTACAGCGATTCATAATTATTCATTCACTTTATTGTGTGTCTTCCTTTTTTGTCAAAACAGTAATATGTTAAAAATGTTATTACACTTAAAAATAACTATTTTATATTTTAATATGTAGTTTATTCCTTGATGCAAAGTTGAATTTTCAGCAACCATTATTCCATTGCTCCAGTCACATGATAGTTCGGAAATCGTTCAAAAATACTGATTTGCTGCTTGAGAAAAAAAAAAAATATTATCATCATCAATATTGAAAAAAGTTTTGCTGCTTAATATTTTTGTGGAAACTGTGATTTTATTTTTTTCTGGATTATTCAATGAATAGAAAGTTCAAAAGAACAGCATTTTGAGTGACACCTGTCTTCGGCCAAAATGTCATAGTTTATTATTGTATTATTATTAATCTTCTAAATAAACAAATGGTTAATAATAAAAAAAAGAAGCTTAATAGTTTTGTGGAAACTGTGATACATTTATTTAGGATTCTTCAGTGAATACAAAGTTAAATAACGGCATTCATTTGAAATATAAATATTCAAGTACGTTATATAATCACTTTTGATGAGTTTAATGTATCCTTGCTGAATAAAACTATTAATTTATTTCACAAACTTACTAAAAAAGAAAAAATACTTACTAAACAAATCTTTACTAACCCCACACTTTTGAATAGTACTGGATGTACAGTATATATATACATTTTCTGTCAGAGAAGCTGCCAGTCTATTTTGAGTGATACCTACCTTCAAACAATGTATCATAATCTAATTCCTTCTTTTAGATTTTTTTTAAATCTCTTGTCTTATTAATCTTTAAAAAAAAGAAAAGAAGGGTATTTTTGCCCTGGAGCGGTAGAAGTAGAATTTGTATTTAGAGGATTCTGGCTCCCTAATGACTTGAGTTAAATGAGCTCAGAGTCTGGCTGAATGCTCTATAATTGTGATGAGTCTTTTTACCTCGGAACAATTAAAGATGCACACGTTCTGTGGAGACCGCTGTCGGACAGGGAGAGCTGAACATGTGCAGGGACATCCATGCAAACACCCAATAGCTTTACCCACTGTCCCTTGTTCCTGTCAACACAGGTATCCACCATCATAATTGATTTATTACAGCTTCCTAAAGATACAATTTTGTCTTAGAGGATTAGTTCACCCAAAAATGAAAAATTCTGTCATCATTTACTCACCCTCTTGTCATTACAACCTGAATGCTTTTCTTTCTTCTGTGTAACACAGATATTTGATCCAGACAATGTTGTTTGGACCCCATTGAGATTCATTGTATGGACACAACAAGACATTTTTCAAAGCATCTTATTTTGTGTAGAAAGGACGAAAAAAGTAATTTACAATTTAAAAAATTAGGGTTTCAAAAAGTAGTTTTCGATGCAGTGCCATAGAAGAACCATTTGAGGATCAGTTCTTAAAATAACCCCTTTTCTAGAACATTTTGATCATCTAAAGAACCTTTTTTCACCAAAAAGGACCTTCAGTCCAATGGGACGATTTCATGAATGTTAAGGGTTCTTCGTGGAACCATTGATTCCAAAAAAATAACCTTTATTTTTAAATGCCTTACATCAAATCTCATTCTAAAATTCAGACCACATTTGCTGGTCTAAGATCAGATGCTAGCTGGTCTAATATCAGATACATCCTACATGTCCAGAGGGCAGATCTGATCTGGAAGCTGCACTTCTACTTCTAAGATGCCTCATGAATACAGACTCAGATCAAAGCTGGCCTGCGCTGTGGAGGAATCGTACGAATGGAGAGAACGAGGGATGCTTAATGGATGAGTGGCAGAGGTAAAGAAGCGTGTCTTACTCTGAGCCCAGACCAGAGGCGAAAAGAAAGAGAGGGAGATGGAGTAATAGGTCGTTCAGGGGGTCAGGCCATGCGAATGCAAATATTTATACAAACGATTAAAACACCCTCTCGGATACAGCCCACTCTTTTCAAATAAAGAGCCCCGTCTCCAAACGCTTCATATCCTGAAGGCAAGGCTGATGGAGGGAACAGGAAGGGAAATTTGTGCGGGAAGAAAAAGCCCAAACAAATGGTGACGTAAATGTGAGTCACTCGTCTTTTTTTGCCGTTACAATACAGAGATTAGAGCAGTGGGCTCTTTTTTGGGATGCGGATCTCATCTGATTTCTTTTCATAGACTTTCATCCCCTCAGCCAACAAGCCCAAGAAATTTCACACTGTCACAGCCATTTGCTGAGAGGGTCAGATTTGTTAATCTCACCAGTGATGATCTGAATCGTGATGCACCATTCTGCAATCTTTAACTTTAGATGAAATAAATATAAATAATAATACAATGTTTCACTGTTTTTCTATGTAAACATCGTCTAGATCAGGGGTGGGAAATTAATTTTCCCAAGAATCTTGGGTGGTTGCAGAGGGCCGTGGGGCATGTCTATGGGGGAGGGGGCGGAGTCTTTTTGACAGGAATATATAGTTTTCCCGGAAACCGCAGTAAACAAAGCAGTGCAGTACCTGACTATGAAACTTTCAGCACTCAAATTTCATTAATTAAACCATAGCCTTGTAAGCTATATCTCAATTTACATGTATAGGTTTATTTTATAAATTAGTTTTCTTCTTCCTCGAAGCATACTTGAAAATAAAAGCAGTGCAGTTGTATTGCGTACACCTAATTACACATATTTGCGTTTGACTTTTAATTCACCAATTACTTCATGTGGACCGGTCAAGGACAGCCAGAGGGCCTGATGTGGCCCGGGGGCCGTACAATGCCAGGTCTGGTCTAGATGGACACATTTGACCATTGTGCTTTAATTTGGTGTTGCGCATGACACAGGGTTCTAAAAATGTGGCAATTAAGTAAAAATAATTGATAAAAAAATGCATCTCAAGACCTTGCATTTTTTTAATTTATTTTTTTTACTGCCATGCATTTCATGTTTTAAATGCAAAAGCATTTTCTGCGTTTTAAACACATTTTAAGTGTATTTAATTTGATATAGTTCATTTTGAAAGCAAATAAACATTATATAAAAGCGAATGTATTATATTTGTTGAACAATCAGTGAAAATGCTTTGAATTACATTGTACTTTTTATACATAGAATACATTTTGATTTTTTTTTTCAAATGACACCCATTGAAGAAAAAAAGGCCCACTGGCCTTCCTTGAAGGAAATGTTTATTTTTATTTTGTATGTACGTTTAAACAGTCTGTTATTCATTGTGAAAGTAGCACAGTTGATTTAGAACAAACCCTTTGGTTGTTTATCCTCCATTAATGACATTTTGCGTAGACTGATGATCTTTCGGCATGTACAGTAAATTCACTGGAAGACCGATCTTCCTTGTAGCTCTTGGATTTTTAGATTCCTCTACACGAAAACTACATTGTAACCACAGTAATCTTGTAATGAATTGACTAACCACGCTCAATCTCCTCAGTTTCGGCAATTATGCACCAATTTCTAGAATCAAAGACAGGCTTTTCTGAGAAGACGCTCCGTTTTGACAGATTCTAAGAATGGTTAAATCAGATGAAGGATGTTACTTGCATGAGGGGTGTTATGGTGAGATGCAAGACTGTCCTGTTCAAAAGCTAATTGTGATTATAATATTTGAGTTGAACCATTATGGTGCAGCCCTTCTTCCTCTTTTATTGAATGTCGTAATCTGGATAAATTTACTTTTGCAAAGACTCTTATATCACTCCTGCCATACAGGGTACAGATATCAGACTCTGGTTATGAATGACAAAATAACCTTATGTAATTCATACACTACAAGGATGAGTACATAGTGCATAGTGTGTAAGTGTATAGTGTGTCATTTGGGATACAGCTGTGGACTAGGATCTAACCACCTAACAACCAACAAAATTACTGTAGCAACACATAAAAACTGGATACACTTTGGCAACCATCAACAACTACTAGGTTTGGATGTTGACAATGTTAGCGCTGTCTCAGACTGAAGACAAATCAGGCTAGTGTTTCAGTGCAAAGTGACTGAGAGTGTCGTGTGTTTATTACCATTTTAGACATTATCAAATGTAATTTTAATCACGCCCTGAAAGCCAATGATTGAGGGTATGACTCCTATGCCTCTTTTTGCTTTGTGTCTTGCTCTAAAGGGTGGCTGGCAAACGGCTGCCAGATGATGATATAATGAACGTGAAATGAGAGGGAGACAGAGAGCGAGATAATGTTTGCTTTTATTTATTTGATAACCCATGTACACAATTTGCTTTGAAAGATGTTCAACAATTACATAAACTGTAGCTGATTAGTTAAATGGCTGTCATTTCATAGACTGAGCATCTGGTCCCCTCTCTCTCTCTCTCTCTCTCTCTCTCTCTCTCGCACATGTGTTTGTGTGCGGAGCGTTGCTTTGCAACCATCCATCTGCAAATTATAGCATTCATCTCTTACTGAAGCACAGATAGCTTCGATGGGCTTGTGAAATCTCTCTTTTTGCCTGATGGCACTGTGCCTCGGCCTTTTCTTTCCAGACAAGATTACATCCTCAATAAAAATGGCTTTCTTGGAGTGTTTATTGATCAGAGGCTCTCCACTTGAGAATCAGAGGCTAGTAAAATTCATGGGAGAGTGCACAAGACATGGTTATCACTGTTTGAATGCATACTGTATATTACTGTATACACAGTACTGTAAAAATTAACAGTAATTTTTATTAAATGAGTGCTTGCAATAACAAGGATGCATATACAATTAATCAACAGTTTGAACTTTATATTCATTGTAGAATTCTGCAAAAATATAAATATTTCCACAAAAAATATAAATATTATTAATATGTAATATTAATGATTTTTGTATATCTTATATATGCACTGTGTATTATATTGTGTGTGTGTGAGTGAGTGTGATTTATGGATGGATGGATGGATGGATGGATGGATTACTGTTTTTACTGTATTTTTTTATCAGATACATGCAGCCATGGAGAGCATAAAATACTACACATATGTAATATTTCTGTAATATATATGCATATATATATTACATATGTAAAAAAGAACAAGAAGTGGGAATTAAACTAGGAGGAGGAAAGGAAGATTAAACGAGTATAAAGAAGAGTCGGCCCTTATCAGCGGAGCTTCAGACTCTGTAACATTAATACGCAATAATTAAGAGTGCTGGAACAGTTGTAGTAGATTTCGATTGGGAAGAGGGGAAGGATCTGGCAGGATATGAGTGCTGAAAGGGAAGTTTTTCTTCAGGAAGTGTTTGGAATATCTGATGTCAGAGAATGTTAGATCTTCTCCTGCTCGCAGGCTCATGCGGTCACGGGGGAGAATCAGACCAAATAGAGCTAAGCTTTCAGAAAAAGCCGGAGTCACAGCCTGCGTAACCTGGAGGATATGAGGAAAAATAACCGTTTGTGCTGCGTTGTAGTCTGGAAAACCAGTTCAGGTGCGGTAAAATGCGACGTATATGCATATAGGGATTTTCACCCAGTTCATAGTGCAGTGTGATCTGCTTCTACTCAATGAAGCTGTTATAGAAATCAATTGATAATGCACACTGATTGGTAGGTTGAATTAATAACTGATCTCCATACAGTAGTGTGCACATACTGTACATACACACACACACACACACACTGCCCTCATCACACCCAATCACAACAGCCAGATCCCCCTCAGCTCATTTCAAGCTGTGCTTTGGGAGTATTGCTGGATAATGACCATCTCCGTATCATTCCATGAATCTTATTTATTGAGCATAAAGTGCTGTTTCAGAGTGCAGTTTATGGTCTCCATTTAGATCTCATATATTTTTATGTGTAGCTGGCACCGAGATATTCCCTCTGGTGTCATTTAAAAAGCACTTTAGGACAGTGTAGCCAAGTCAATATGAACAAATCTCATGATTTAGAGCTTCTGAAGGGAACTCATTTCAAACGGATGGTATGCGTCTGTGCTGGGCCTCAGGTGCTGGCGGACTTTATTCTAATATAGACCTCTGTGCCGGTTTGACTTTTTTTTTGGGGGAAGAGTTGGTTGTGTTGACATCAGCAGTGTTGTTTCCACAGGAGATGATGGGAACTTTGATAAAGAGGGCCACTAAATATTCAGGATAAGCTTCTCCATAAAATGCTGTCTACTTCAAACAGCTGTTGAGATGTAATCATTTAAATGGTGGCTGTCATAACTTGCTTTTGAGAAAATGGACTCTTGAGATTTAGAGAAAACATTTTAGGATATTTATTCAAATATTATAATTAATGCATCAAAGGTTTGAGTAAAATATAATGAATATATAATATTGTGAATATATTGAATAATAGAATTAGCAAAAGGCTCTTCCTAAGTTCTGTTTTCAAGCAAACTAATGAGCAATGAGCTTTTAATGACTTTCCTGAGGTAAATGTAGGCCCTACCGTCAGTTGAACAGTGGAATAATCAGTTCATGATCGCTTCGTGCTGCCATATGAACTGAGGCGGTTATGAATGATGAACATTGAATGACTTTCCTGAGGTAAATGTACCATCAGTTGTTCGCAAGCTGTTTATTGAGGTTTCTTGGCGGTTGAAACATTGATTGAGTAATACATTTTTGTAAGTTGTATCTCTTAGCATACCTTCTTTTGTTTCTTCATGTTTCGTGAAGAGACACAGATCAACAATTGGTTGTTTGCTGTCTTTTGAACTGAGGCGGCTTCGAAAGATGAACATTTGGATAGTTTTTTTGAGGTAAATGTACCATCCGTTGTTCACAAGCTGTTTTACTGACGTATCCCCATGGTTGAAATATTGATTGCACATTTAGCCCACTCAAAGGGACAATACATTTCAGTAAGTTGTATTTTTCTTTTTGGGTGAACTAACCCTTTAAGTTTTATTCACATCACTTTAGAAAGTATAGATCGATCTTGGGATTTAAGAACATTAAAAATAATTTTTACCTATATTATTTTTCTATATATAATAATGTCATTGATGACTGTAAAAAAAAAAAAAAGCTTGTTTTTGTAGTAATTAATAAATAAACAAACAAATAAATACATAATTCATCAAAATGACCATTTAAAAGATTCTTCTTCGCCGTTGTTGTTGTTGTTTTTTATATATAAAATTAACATAATTTGAAAGCTAAAAACGAAGATTTTTGACTGAAATAGATTTATTTGAACATTTATATATAGCACCAAAATAATATCAAAAATTATTTTTGTTTATTTTTGTAATAAAATCAACAGAATTGTAAAGCTTTTTTTGTCTAAAATAAAAAAGAGGTCCAAATTCAAACAATACAGTATGTGTCCACAAACAAACAGTATGTGTTCATGACATTCGCACATGTCTCCCCTCCGGAGCTACACCATAGCATTCAGTGCTTTTCATCATGAAGAGCCAGTCTTTGCCTCTTGGAGAGTAAACCATGTGCCTGGTTTGACATCCTGCGGCCCAGCCTGCAGGCCCCTCGTGAGATGCGGCCAGATCTTCCACACCCCTCCACCATCTACGCCTGCAAGAATGCACCTTCTCCCCAGCCAGACACAATCCCCAGGCCTATGAGTCCCCAACTGCTACGGCCCCCAACCCCCCTGCGTTATAAGGTTGGCGATGATGTTTGGCCACGGTTTGTTTGCTTTGCTTTTTTTTGCCAAGCACTGCTCCACTGACCCAGTTTGTCTTAATCCCCTTGATGTGACTTTAATGGACTACAGGGGCGGAGTACATGGGGGGGGGGAGCTTCAGACAGGAAATGTTGTGCACGTGAAGCAGCAGAGCAGCGGGAAGTGAATTCGGGGAGAGTGATCTCCTCCTGCCGCCATGTTGCGGGCAGTAAATTAATTTGATGCTGTTATGTAACCGTAATCATCATCCTCTATAATCACATCAGCAGCTTTGTATAGGCACCCAAAATAGATGGACAGGAGTGGACATAGAACAAGAGTGAAGCGAAAGCACAGACTTGAATATCACACAAAATACTCATAGCAGAAACAATTATTTTATGAGTATTTATGAATGGGTTTTCATATTTAGTGTTTGTCACCATCTAAAACCATCTTGTCATTCCAAACTTGTACTGAAGAGAGAGCTCACCTAAAAATGTAATTCTGTATTTGTTTATTGACTCTTATGTTGTACTTAAAGGAATAGTTCACCCAAAAATGTCACATGGACTATTTTAACGATGTCCTTACTACATTTCTGGGCCTTGAACGTGTCAGTTGTTTGCTCTCTATGGAATGTCAGAAAGCTCTCGAGTCAAAAATATCTTAGTTTGTGTTCCCAAGATGAGCAAAGGTCTTATGGGTTTGGTACGACATGAGGGGGAGTAATTAATGACATATTTTGTTTTTGGGGGGGTGAACTATCAACTTAGTTAACCCTCTAAGCGCCAAAGTCGCAAAATTGCGACAAGACATCATAATTAATTAAATAGGCTGTAGTTTCTTATATGGTGTAATATCGCATTTGTATTCCCTTCCACTAGATGGCAGACATGTGGTACTTTGATTCTAGACCAAAATTACGTCATGTTCCTATTCAAAGTGTTCGAGGAAATAGCAGAGCAAGTGAGCGATCGTGTCATTGATGCGGAAGCAGTTTAGTTCATAGCGTGTGAGTAAATTGTGAGGTTTGTGAGCGAAAATCGCCAAATGACTAATAAAAAGTTGTACTGTGAGGATGTGTTGCGAATCTTATTAGCCGATTCTGACTCTGAAGGGGAATATTTGACTTTTGGAAATGATGATCGGCCGTCTAATGATCGCGCTTCTCCCGGTACATCTATGCTGCGCAATGGTGCCGCCGGGCATGGCAAGAGTGTCCACAAAGCACAAACAATTGATAATTTCGGCCATTTGCCCAACAGTGTCCATAGGAGAGGCTCTGTGTTGCTGATGATCGCCCCAGATTGCGTCTTTTTTTCTGATCGTGCGCGCTCAAAGGGCCACCGGCAGAGAGTACAGGTGCAGTCAGTGTTGGGTAACGTTAGGTCTGTGCGCTGTGCCATGCAATGAGAGGTACCATACTCTCAAGAACTATAAACTGTTACCTAAATACCTGATTGGGCAAATAGCTGGTCAACTGATCAAAAAATAGGTACATGTATTTTACTATGGCACAGTAATATAGTAATAATTTACTACTTTCTCCTGTTTTACTGTTATTTCCTCTTTTCCTGATAATTTGTAATGAGGATAAAAAGACTAATAAGATAAAGAGATAGATAAAGATAGATAAAAACATGCTAATACGTTCAAACAACCATTCAATATCTATTATTTCCTGAATATTACTGATGAACTGATAAAAAGTAGGCTACTGTTCACATGTATTTTACTATGGCACAGTAATGTAGTAATAATTTTGTACTTTCTCCTGTTTTATTGTTGGTTTCCTCTTTTCTGATCATTTGTAATGAGGATAAAAAGATAATAAATAAGAAAAAACCATGCAAATAAGTTCAAACATCAATTCAATATCTACTATTTCCTAAATATTATGAAATTAAAGAGGTCCGCCCCCTGATGACGTCATAATATGCAAATTAGATGAGTATATTTATATAATATAAATATAAACTTTTAAACCCACATAAACTTTTGGTCATGCCCAACATTTTTTTAATTTACACTAGATCTCGATCTTAAAACCCTTTCAAGCCACAAGCTTTTGAAATCTTGATGTCAAAATCCAACATTTTTCAAAAAACCTGGCGCCTAAAGGGTTAAAGGGGTCATCAAATGCACTTTTACAAGTTGTCACATCACCACAGCACCTTGGTGAGTGAAATTCTTACGAGCGTGCTCCAGACAGTGCAAAAAAAAAAAAAAAAATTTACATATGGACAGTACATATTTACAGACTGTACAGCAGACAATGTGCAAAATACACATACATATACTCAGTACACATAGTGTACTAAAAAGACATACTTCGTTACCAATGCACCAATACACATTATACACCGTATTTACACATCTGCATTATGTACACATCTATACATACATAGTAATATGTGAAGGTGTAACAGATTATAATTTACAGTAGATTGGTTGTGCAACAGATAGTTGTGCAAAGGTGCAACAGATTATACATATGCAATGTCGTGGGTGTGCTTTTATGGTGTCCAGTGATAGCAGATGTGTTAGTGCAGTGTGTGCGTGTAGTCCAGTTGAACTGTGTTAAAGTGCAGTGCATGGCATGTTGTGTGAGTGGGAGTGTGTTGTAGGGTGGGTCATTTCTGACTGTTCATTAGCCTGATAGCCTGGGGAAAAAGCTGTCCCTCATCAGATGCGACATGCACTTTTACAAGTTGTTTGAACATAAATGTGTGTTGGCAGTGTGTGTGCACAACCACCCTATAATGCTAAAAATCCACCCAGTGGCTTTCTTTTAATCTACTCAAATCTTACCCCTTTCTCAAATCAAACCATTCTCAGCTTCTTGTCTGTGTGACATCACACGGACGAAGACGGCTCCCACGAAAGTTTTTTTGGAGTAAAGTTTACTGTCTCTCAGAGAGGGGCTCGGAAGAGAGGGGCGGGGTGGGGCAAACAGAGCTCATTTGCATTTAAAGCAGAATGCAACAATATGGCTTGCTCTGAAAAGAGCTGTTTTTGACAGGGTAAAAAGGGTATTGTTTTACACTTTCACTGAGAAATTTTAACCAAAGTACGTTATAGACTTTTCATTATTAACCATATCAACTTGGGCATCCGATGACCCCTTTAACTTTCTTCTGCAAAAGCAGGCTTTCATTTTTAACATAGCAGATTGTCCTTGTGCTGTTGTTCAATGAAAAGTGAAAGTGATGTGACATGTGGCCAAGTGTGGTGACCCATACTCAGAATTAGTATTTACCCATCCAAAGTGCACACACACACACACACAGCAATGGCAGCTCCAGGATTTTTTTGTTGGGGGTGCTAAGGGTGTGCTTAACAGTTCAGAGGGGGTGCTAAAAAACGAATTCAATTGAGAGAAACTAATGAATGCCTAAACTATAACTATCCGTTTTTTTATATACAGCAGCTTCGAAAAAGGCATATTTAACTTTTTTCCTGTGGTATTAAACTTCTCATATGTCACTGTTATTAATATAACTTCTAATGCCAACTGCCAAATATGACACTTACAAAGTAATATAATTTATTAATTAATATAGAAAAGAGAATTGTGATTTTTTTTTTTTTTTTCATTGTTTTATTTTATTTATTCAAGTTATTTTTATTTTTGTACACATATCTCAAGTGTCAGTCACTCTCAATGCCAACTGTTAGGTAAACATGGTAAATTCTAACCATTTACAATAGATAGTGCCGACAATTCATAAAACTATTTCCTCCCTTCCTAACCTCTCCGGTGCTGATTTGCATCATGTCATGTGTAGATGATAGCCAGAGATATTGTCAAAAGCATCAAAAATTGGCAATATTAAGAGGGTTTAGCATTTCCAATTAATGTAGGCCAGTTACACTTCTTATTATTAGGCCTCAGGGCCGCTGCTGGCTAAATGGGTGCCATAAGCAGGATTGTATTGTTGTACCCCCTCCCTCAAATATTATGGAAGTTAAAAACAAAAAAAACGACTTCCCATGAAGAACATGAACTAATGAGAATAACCATATTCAAGCTCCAAAAGCAGCATAAAACTGGTAAGACCAAAAAGTAAGATTTTAGTTGCTTAAAATCATAACTATCAAATCTGTATTTGTGTATATTTAGTTATTTTGGTTTATTTTATTTAGCTCTAAAATCCAATCTGTATTTTAGATTATTTTATTTGACTTAGCTCTCAAATCTAATCAGTATTATCTGTATTATAAATATGTACATGTATATATTTTTTGATTAGTTTTAACTTTTTTATTGTTTTCCTTAATTTGATAAAATATTGGATATTTGATCAAACAACTAAACAAAAATTATACTTAAAAAAAAAAAAATCTTAATTTTATTTAAATGTAACACTTATAATTGGTCCCCAATGGAAAATAAGAAAAATAAAAAATGTATGATATGACTGCTTTTGAGTCCCAAAATGTTTAGAGGAGAGGTGTTAAACAGTACACAGTACAGCACACAACTTTATCCCTGTTCCTTTCATCCTTCATCCCTCCTTCAGGGCCAGACAGTTAGTGCGTTTTCTCTCAGAATCCTGGCAAGACTCTGGGGCTCACTGTGAACACTTCGGCACTACATTAAACAGCTGCAAAACTGACCTCAGATCAGTCTGATGCAATGTTTCTCTGATACGTTTAGGTTTGAATTACCTTATCAGGCTCTCATCTCTCAGTGATGCACATCTGCTTGGCTTTAAACTCTTACCTCATAGCAGTGGATTGAAACTAATATTGTATGAATAATCTTAATGTACTATTCAGAGCTGCTTGACTTGAAGGAGCTGAAAAAATCTTTCCCTGACTGCTTTTGCAAATCATCTTTACTCTTCGTATTCAGCCAGAGCTGAAGCTCAGCCAGTTGGGTTGTCATGAGAGAGAAGCTCGACTCAGAGCTTTCATCCTCTCGCTAGACGACAGCAAGTATTAAAAAAAAAAAAAATCCCTCACAATAAACCGTCTTCTATTCACTTATTGCGCTCAGGATGGAGCTCTGTGGACCACAAAGCTTTAACAGCAAGGTAACAACTTATAACCTAGCATTCATGCATCCATTGTTTGACCTCCTGGTGGCTTACTACCCAGTGAACCAAAGCATCATTTACATTTTTATCTTATTTATTAATTAATAATAATAATAAAAAACATTAATCCAATTGACAGAAAAAAATGTAATTCTCTTCTTTGGGCATGTTCATAATTTATGTTGTTTTATTAACTTTGAAAGACGATTCTCCTTTAAAAAGACAACTTAAAATCGTTTTGCTGTTACAATGAAATAACAGGACCATCAAAAGTAAAAACAAAATAGAGCAATATGTAAAAAAAACGAACTAATTACTAACCTAGAATCTAGCATCTCAAATTACAAGGCTAAATTCTAAAATTCACAATCATTAGTTAATATGTAGTATTCACAGTAATCAGTAACATGATTATTTAATTGTTTTAATATAAAGGTAAAAAATGTCAGGGTGGTGCAACTTTTATGAGAATATAATGAATAAAAATGTATATTATATTTTACAATGTAAAATATTATTTACATTGTAGTTTACCATAGTGTTTTATTATTATTTAATTATTGGAAAATGTATAAATAATTTTAACACAATTTCATAGCTTATATTTGAACACCTTATTCTGCCAAATCAAAGTAATGTGGACTGACTAGCTAAATGAATTTGGTGCAGACAACATGACAAAAAAAAGAACAGCAATTGTTATGGTATGCAACTCACCAAAAACTAATGATTTTTATGAATTAATAGTTCATAACATTTTTAAATCATTTAGAAGTATATATTTAAAGAACGTTTTTTAAATAATGATCAAGATGTATACGCTAACATATATTCAAGCTGTAAGGATTTTATTTTATTTTTTTGGTTACACCACATTACATTTTTAAAGTCATTAAATATTCAATTTTCATGAAAAGGTGCCCCCAAATATATAGAAACAATATACCACTTAGTTATATGATTATACAGTTATATGATTGCTATAATGTTGACTATAAGGGCTCAGGGTGCCTCTAGAAGAAGCACTTGAATGTGTATAACTTTAATTGCAAAGCAAAAATGCAAAATAAAATAATCATCCCACCCGTCATGTTCATCTGTGAAAGTGCTCCTTGAACGATAATCAAATTCAGCATGTAAGAACAAGCGCACCTCACAACGCGAGGCATTACATCCCTCATTAGCCGCTGTTTGAAACAAGTTAGTCGGCCGTGGATGCCTGGCATTGGCTCCGGCTGCTGTAGTATAGAAACGACAACGCCAAAGACTCTGATGTATTGAGTTGAGGAGGAAGGTAGTGGAGTGTGAAGCTGCATTATCAAATACAGATTTCCTGGCGAGCTCCTGAGAATCACTCTCCTGCCGACGAGCGCCAACTGGCAGCTTCCCCCGCCTGGTGACACTGGCAACCCTGATGATGATGGGCTGTCAGCTCCCTTTAATCCGGGAGGGGAGCGGGAAAAGTCATCCCAGATGTTGCCAACTCTGACCCTCCCTGATGTTCTCGGGATGTTCTGCAGTCCCGTGTCGAAATGCAATGTTTGTGTCTTCCGCCAAGTTTCACGAAATCGCTAACTGTCTCCAAAGAAGGTACACAATAACTGAGGTGCAGAAAGCCAGACACAACAAACAGGAAAGAAGGCTAAACGTGTGTGTTTCTTGTCATCTGTGGCTCCAGGTGAGTTCGGTTCCAAGGTGTCTACGGTTTCTACCTTAAAACAAGTGGAAGTTTGACAGGTATTACCCAAGCTTGGGGACACCGCTTCATTTGTAATTCATACAGCCGAACAGCAGTCTGACAAACTTACAAAGCCCAAAAGCTCAGTCTGGCTTCTCATTCCACTTTTTTTTTGTGTTTATTGTTTGTGATGGGCAGGGGTTCGCTAAGTCCCATCTTCCCCTCGGGCGGAAAACTGTCATATTCCTCCTGGGATTCAGGTCTGAGTTAGACGGGACCGATGAGTGGGGCCTGACAAGCCCGGCTCATCAGATTAAGACTAGCGTGTGCCGGTTGACCGAACAGGGTTTGTTCCCTACCTGCCATTTTATATCCTCAACCTCAACGTGTAATTAGAATCACTTGTCATGTCTGGTATATCACCTGGGCCCGACTGTGTCAGCTGTCAGCGAAGGAAATGTGATACTTATTCATTGACTGTGTAGGCGTTCCACAGCAAGGTCGCTGGACGGACTGCTCATTGAGCTAACTGATGGAGAAGTGTGGCCAAGTAGGAGTGTGTTTAACGTCTGTGGAAGAAAAAGAGTGAAAGTGTGAGGGCGAGCGAGATGCTCGTGTCAAACCGCAGTTTTGCACTTTGTAAGCAGAGGTAATGTTACTTCCTGTGTTTAATACAAATAGCAACACTGTGACAGTCCACAGGAGTACTCCAGGAAGCGCAGAATTACTCGAGCATGAGGCAGTACTTCTCATCTGAACAGGTTGAAGATGTAGAGACTTTTTGAATTTGAGTTGCACTGACCATAGCAATCTTGCATAATAAAAGTTGTTTTCTTTTTGGTCATTATTAGCCATTAATTGAACAATTTCTTACACCGTGAATACATGTGTGAGCATACATTTTTTCTTTTAAATCCATACATTTCAGTGAATGATGTTTGTTGCATTATTTACATCCTGAACTAACCTCGCTTCATCATAAAAAAGCCTAGTTTTCCAATATTCATGAATATGAATATTCATGTTTTTTTATTGTTTTGTTTTTTTATTGCTTATTTCAATAGGTTGGACCATATGAATTGTGTGAAATAAATAAATAATAGCTTTGGTAAATTGATTTTTTTCTTTCCAAGAAATAAAAGTTAATATCTCTAAATTTCACATTTGTAATATTTTTTTTTTATGTCATTATGATATCAGGACAACATATAAAAATAAAAAACAAACCAAAAACATGCTGAGATTAAAAAATGTTTTATTGCAGATGAGGTGTATTCAAGTCATTGTAATATTGTAGTTGTTGTTTTTTGTTTTGTGTTTTATTTTGTTTATTTTTTTCTGTTTGTTTTTGTTGTTTTGTTTTGTTTTTTGCATGTTTCTGCATAGTAGTCTGAACCATATGTCCTTAATTTAGCAGAAAAAGTGCATATTAAGAAACAATTAAATACATTTTCTAAGACATAATAATACAAACATAAGTGTTGTATTTCAGATTTATTGTTTTCAGATTTCTTATTTTTAATTAAGCTTTTTATCTCCATCATATCAGGACAGCTGTATTACCCTCACATTTTTGATGAAAAATAAAATTAAAATGCTGAAATAAAAAAATATTATGAGGTGTATTGAGGTTTATTCAAGTCGTATGAATTTTTATTTTTTATGAATTATTAGAAAATATATAGTTTGGGCTGAATAAGACTAACTGAACAATGCAAACATAGCATTGCAGGCTAGAGAGAATCGAGTTTTGCACTTGTTGACTCATTCGCACAGTAGTTGAAGACATCCCACATCTCTCTGTTCTTGAAAGGAGTCGGTTGCCTGTGTGTGTTTCCTGTTTGCTGCATGTCACGTTTCCTGTTCTGGTTGACATGCAACGCTCCGCCAACACAGCATACACAAGATCCGTTGACCTATGGCCTGTTCTCTCACCTCTGCATGCACATTTAGCCTTTTACCTGAAAACAAGACCGTCTAGATGAGCACTCGCTCATGTATCCATTGTCTGCTTGCTCCCATGATCACGCAGTGTTGTTTTGTTATTATTCTTTTCTCTCGCTTGGATGTCTCTGATTCAGCCCGACAGTTATATAACCTTTCCTGTCCCTTCTGACATCCCAAGCAGCCATATTTCTATGAGTAAACACACTCATCTTCCTCTCCCTCTATCATGGATTGATTCTGGTCTGTGTCCCCCAACTTTCCCTCCCTTCTCCCCTTCACCGAGTCGCGTCTCCCCGCGGCCACTTTCTGCATATTAGCACCCGAGGCCACACTGAGAAGGCAGATACGCATTGGCTGCCACGGCCGGTGAAAAACGAGCTTTCGAGAGGCAATAAATTGCATCCAATTTAGAGATGAAGGCAGAAATAAATTTCTCTTTTCCAAAGACTGAGAAAAGGAGAAGAGGAGGAAGGCTGGAAGAAAGCCTCCAGATAATTTGGTCACATTTTTTTTTTCGTGCAGTATTCTTTTGGAAATGTATTTTCTATGTTATGTGTTTTTTTATTTATTTGGAATTCATGAAATAATCATGCTCACATGTTTGAGATTGCTTTTCTGTGTTTTCATCGGTTCTGAGATTAATCGCTTTTGTCTCGGATGACATTTTTGCATCTCAACTCAAATGCGTTTTGAGTCAGCGGCAGCGTTTGGAGAAAATTAATTAATCAGACCTGATTTGGCATACACACCATTTCTTTCCTTGCTTTTTTCACCTCCTCTCCGTCTTCTCTTCTTCCTTTTTCCTGTTCCTGTTGTTTTTTCCTGTTCACTTCATTCCAGTATCCCAATTAAACTGTCCAAAAAATCGAAATCTTTCCAATCAATGAGCTTTTGGAAAAATGTGGGAATCCTTTCCCTAAAATAGAAATAGACAAGATCAATATTTGTTCATTTTCTGCTCAACTTGTATTGAAATACATTGTTTTTGCTTTCATTACCATATCTGTATTACCTCACCAGCCAAACAACGTTTATCTTACCGTTTACCTTCTATTACCAAGTATAGCCCCCTTATCAAAGATCCCCTCCACCCTTTTGTCTCCAGAATTAGCCGAGTGATGGAATTATTCTCAAGTCCAATAAAATTCATCTGGGAAATAAGATATTATTATAAGCAGTCCAATATTAATTCTTATGGGAAGGATGTGATGTTATATGAACATTCAATTATACGAGCTAATTTACGACATTAATAACTAGATTAAAAACACACCCACCCCAGATAAGCCGCTCACTGAGCCAGCTGTTTATCACAGACTGTTCAGATCTGCCTCTGCTGGGTTTACCTTTGTTAGCGTAGTTGCTAATATGCTGTTTTATCAAAGCAGTGTCGTTATAAGAAAATAGTAATGTCCACTTTAGTTTAAGTAGAGTATATAATGATGGACAAATGGAGTTTAACAGATCTTACGACACTGTTTTCAACTAAAAATGGAAAACTTTTTCTGTTTTGGTCGTTCGTTTACACAACAACCGCGATTTGGACCTTTTGAAAATGGATTTTAATGATCAAGTACAAAGTTACATCATCATAAACCACAACATTTCATTTAATTCACAGCCTTTTGCTGTCCAGAGCGAAGGAATTGCACAGCCCTTGAAACTTAGCCTTAGATGCTTGAATAATCAAAGCTGATTGGATGTGAGCTCACTAACTCCACCCCAGACAATTTGACTCCACCCCTTTCCACCACTTCATGCTGTTCAAAATATGGAAATGGATAAAGTGGCGCTAACAGATAAATCAATGCCGTGTTTTCATTACCGTAGCTAAAACTGAAAACTTTTAATGCATTTTTGCCGCTCATTTAAACAAAAGCTGTGTTTTGTGCGCCTGAAAACACCAACTTTTGAAAAAGGGTTTCAAAATGCAAGTTTTTGTAGTTTATTTGTGCAAATTTGTAAAAACGGCGACATCATGCATTATGTTTATGTGCTCAGGTGCATAGAGTTTCTTTACAAAGTGACATCGACATCTACTGGCCTGGCATCCATAACGCATAATTGTTAGTTGTTTTAGTGGATTTCCTGTGAATGGGGATCGTTTTGACAACATCTGGACGCAAAACTTTTCAAAAACGCAAAGGGAAAACTTTTTCATTTTACTATATTGCCGTGTAAATGTACCCTGAGCTTTTGTTTTTATAAACACATTTATAACAAATCGATGTTTCATAAACCCCCAGTGGTTTATGAGGGAACTGCAGGAGGTTCGAGAGTTGCTGAAAAACGAATAGAAATCATAAAAACATAAACATTTAAATGCATATTTTTAAAATGAAAACAATCTATATATATATATATATATATATATATATACACATATATACACATATATATATATATATATATATATATATTTAAAATAAAGTACAACATTTTACTTGTTTTCCTGCATGTCATGTGACCGTTAACTGACAGTATAGAACTGTGAATGTGGATGTGTTGTTAAAGTATTGTAATATTAACGCAATCTCAGTGGGTACTTCAAGACATTTTTTAGCTTTTCATAAATTATGGAAGCGACTAGAGCGGCGCTGACAGAGCAAACTGAGATGCTTTCGCCTTAGCATAGTTCTCAAGTGAGCCTCCCTTTCCATAACAATGCATTTTTAACAGGGTCTCTACAACATATCTGGCTAGACATGGAAAGCGCATGCATGCATACATGCATCGTTGCAGTTTATGCTCAGTTCACGGTCGTGTGCTTGCATGTGGTGCTATGGTAATGCTAGCACCTGACAGCTGTGTCTTACCTCAGGTGATGCTTATGGAGAGACTGTATCATCTTTTCTCGTGGTCTTTTTATAGATTTGAATTAAAGACCTTTAAAGGCCATTTAATGTGTTAAGCACCCTGCAACCGTAGGTATCATTTTCCAACCAGCTCAAAGATGTTTTTGCTGCGTTTGTTTGTTTTATTTGTGCTTTTTTTCTCTTTTGCGGGCAGGAAATACACATGGGGCACTAATTTTAGCTCCCCAAAAAGAACATGCACAACCACCACCAGCCTACAGTGAACCACATGTGCATTTGCAACTCATCCTACAAGCATCAATCACAAACAAATGTGTTAGCCACAGCCTTCTGTCACTTTGGCCTTTTCTTGTAAAGAAGTGCTTTGAAGATGTTCCACTTTTTATAACTATCTATCCTATCCCTTCATGATGCTTGATAGTCACATGTTTTTTAAGGCGGCCTTTGAGACTTTTATTACAGAGGATTGTTGTAGGATTTCTACATGCAATAAAGTTTAAGATTTTGCAGTCAGTACGTTTTACTTTCTTTCTTTCTATAGTACTTTTATTCAGCAAGGATGCATTCAATTAAAAATAAATCAAATTTACACAGTTACAAAAAAAACTGAAAAAGTCTGTGCTTTTTAACACTCTATTCATTAAAAAATCATTTTCAAGAGTAAATAAGAAGTGTTTCTTTAGCAGCAAATCAGTATATTAGAATGATTTCTGAAGGATCATGTGACACTGAAGACCAGAGCAATGATGCTGAAAATTCAGCTTTGCATAACAGCAATAAATTACATTTTAAAAATATATTACAATAATAAAAAATGTTATTTTAAATTGCAATAGTATTTCTTTTGAAATTATTATTATTATTATTATTTAAAATCTTTCTGACCCCAAAGTTTTAACCGGTTTTGTATGTGTTGAGAACTGTTTTAGATTTGTAGAGGGGGGTGCTACATTGCTTAATGCTCTGTAAAAATTGAAAATATATATATATATATATATATAACCATGAATACATATACAAGTTTTATTAATTTCTATCTCTCATCTTGATGCCATTTTTAGTTCTTCTAACCAACCATGAGCACATGATTGTGGGATATTCCTGTGATGTCTTCCTGCCTGCCTGTATTACAATTTTCCGCGTAGTATTTTTCAGCTTTACAGTCAGGATACAGTGGCAAGCAACTACTGGCAAAACAGAGGGTGTGCAATCAGAACAGGTAGCAAGCCATACTCGAACCAACATTTCACATGAGAGCAGCACAGCTACACATCCTACATTTTTTATATACTGCTTTTAATAATAGTGTGTATATTCAGACACAGGGAGTATATTATCATCCCAACCTTATCTTCTTTTACATAGCCATCATTTCTGTCAGCCGTTTGTTTGGACGCCACTTTAGAGCTCTGTTATAAGACAAACTCCTTTTCCTTCTCTCTAGTACTTTACTGTGGACCGCCACAGCGTTAGTGTTGCTTTGGCTGAAGGGAAATCGATGTAGTCTCTTCACGGCACACTGATTTTGTCTGGCTCCTGAGAAATAATTAAAGAGTCCCTACACCACTCAGCCAATGTGATGATGACTAGCGCTCTTACATAAATCGATAGCTGCGTTTTTCTTTTACTATTATTAATTTATTTGTTTTGCCTTCTCGCAGTAACACACGCAATCTCCTCCAGCAGTTGTGGGTCAGTGTGTCACTGTGCCATGTCAGCGATGTTGATACATTTTGACAGGCTTTCCCCTAAAAAAGAAGAAAAACACCCTCCTCCCCCCAGCTCATACAGTGGAGTGGGAGATACCATGTCAGAAACGGAGGGGGAGACGCCACACCATTCCTCCTTCATTACGTCACATGAGCAGGAAGCTGGAAGGCTGGAACGGAGGTGACCTTTCTGGCTGAGTTTTTGCACTGAGGCGATTTTTGTATGTTTGTTTTGTTTTCTCCCAATGTCAGGTTTTAAAACAAATGTATCTGTACCATTAGGACAAGCGGTGTCTGTGAACACTTAAGTATTACATTGAAGTATCATGTAATATAGAAACCAGTGGCGTTTCCTACTTGAAAACCCTGATTATTTGAGCCAAATAAATACTGCTATGAATTGTAGTAGTATTTGTAGTAATAATAGTAATTAAAATAATAATAATAATTGTTAATATTTGACAATCTATTACTAATTAATAGACTTTTAGTAACTTGTAATTCAACAATTATATTTTCAGAAAGAGAGGAGGTGTGGACTGTGATGTGCTTAAGGCTTTTGGCAGCCATTAAGTAAAGTCTAGCAAGGTTAGGAAGCATCAAATCAATGTATTGTGATGTGAATTGACTGCTGACTTTAATCAGCAGCCTTGAGAGTGCTTTAGCATTGAACACAGTGAGTGGGTTATGCAAATATATGGGTGGGTGGGGGAGGGGGGTGTACAGAGACCGAGAATCAGATGCTAGTGTCTGCTAATAGTCATTACTAGCTTCCAGTTTATACACAGAGTGTGCCAAAATTACGTAGAATTATAAAATAAAACAAAATGAAATGAAATACAATGACAGACAATAAAAAGAAAATGAATTAATACATAAATAAAAATAGGTAAGAAGAATAAAATAATAATACAATTAAAAAGATCAGTGTATAAATCTTATTTTATTACATTTTAAAATAATGTAAAATACGTTAAAAATATTAATTAATTTAAAAAATCAAAGCATTATAAACACTATAACCATGTATTTTAGATCCTTCACTGCATACAAATCCATTTAGTTGAATGGTATTCAAAAAATAAATGAAAAATGTAATAAGTATAGTAAAAGACAAATATTATAAACACATTTATTTAAAGTGAAACTGAAACTACCTGCGTGTGGAAATGTACCACACACAATAAACAACAGACGGTTTAGTAGTAACTCACATTGCTTCCAAATACATTTTAGCTGGGCTGTAGTTGAACTATATGAAATAACAAAGATATTTTGGTGAATGTGTCCATTTGAGCATCCATGGTGCAGTGTGGTAGTTGTACCCCGGTCCCTGTCCCGAGGGGGCCACACAGCCTCCGCTTCTCTCTCTTTCCCTCCAGAGACAGCATTCTTATGCAGTCACATCCATGACAGCTGTTGTTTTTAAAGGACTTTCTTCCTTTTTGTATTTTGTAGTCATTAATGAGGTGTACAGTGTACCAATACAAACCAATACCAAACAATATGAACATGATCTTATACAGTAAGATAACATTATATCATAATTTTTACTCACCTTCATGTAGTTTCAAACATGTAAGTTTATCTTCATTGTGTAAAACACAAAATTGCATTATATGGAAAAGAGCAGCATGAGCATTTTACTAAATATCTCTTTTGCATTTTACGAAAAAAAGTAAAATGGTTTAGGGGTTTAATAAATGATGTTGAGTAATAAGGACCAAATGTATCATTTGTAGGTGATCTATCCCTTTAAACTTGAACCCTAAATCCTTGTTGCCAGTTTATGGAGAAAAGGACCATGGGACAACCCAAAAGGTAGCAGCGCTGCTAGGTGCGTTTCTAACAAGATGACTGTTCAAAGGCTTTTTTGTGCTCTGGAGAACATGAAAGACGTGTTTAAAAATTTAAAAGCCCGATCTGTTCCAGTGCTATGGAGCGGCAGAGGGAAGCAGATTTTCACATCGTCGTAATTCCCCAGTCGCTTGCTTTGTAAATTAATTAAGATGTTTATGACAGCTGCTTGCACCTAATGGAATGCTTATAGACTTTTGTCATTAATAATTACTGGACTGCAAGGCTTCCTCCTTTATGTGATGCGGGGGATGTATGGACTCTTCTATGGCTACTGTATGTCCTGCGGTTAACCTCTTGTTTTGTTGGAAGTTGGGGGGTCACTACACACTTGAGAGATTTGTGTTGAATTCCTGATAATCACATTTTTTATGCATTTTATACGTACATATAACTGTAATTGGCAGTGTAGAATCTAAAGACACCTGTAAACACCTCTTTTAGCACTAGAACAAAAACATTTAAAAAATGTTAACTGCGAAAAATCTTTTTCAATCCAGTATTTTAGTCTTGTCCAGTAAATATCAAAACGTACTTTCAAAAAAGATACATTTACACAAGAAAAATGTAAGATTATTTCACGTCCAACAACAATATAATACAATTTATGCCAACAAAATAAAATACAAATACTTTTTTAATTTGTCATCTTGCTGTTATTGTACAAAAATGTACATTTCAGTCTCTGTCTTTCAGTGAATTGTAGCACAGTTCTGCAATGCATATTTCCTGTTCAAGGTACTAATATGATACATACCTGCTCAGCTACGAACAGACAACCAGAAAAAGTTGACACCAGCTGAGAAAACCACATTGGGGAGCTAAAGTACTTGATAAAAAATTTGGGCGCCACTGTGCTGTGGAAAGGGAAACTAGATTAGCCATATTGTGTTTGTTGGGAGCTCTGTGCCACACAAAAACACTGTTTTGTCCAGTTCAGTCTTGCATAACACATACTGTAGTTATGAATTTGTTTAATGTTCTTGTAATTACTTATTTGACTTGATTTGAATCTGAACATGAATTCTATATTTAATTTTATTTTTGTGGCATTTGATTTGTCTGTTAGCTTTAAATTCATCGATATTTGTGTTTGGTAATTTTAGATAGCATTTAGATAGCATGGTAGCATTTTAGAATAACTGCATTACAGTTCATTCAATTAGACAGTGTCATCTACTTTTGAAAGAGTAGAGTGTGCTTTCTAAACTATAGTACAACGCTTCTGGCTAGCACTGAAGCACATCTGATGCAACCTCAATTATGGAGTGCTAATGTTCATGTTATCATGTTTGCAAGCCAATCCTTTCCAAGGGAATGTGCCATTGCAGAACTGTCCGGACCTACAGTTGCCACAAAGTGGTAACTTGGCATGAAACTACCAAGTATCTGTTAGCACTGCCAAACTTTTGTCAGTAAACAAGTGCCTCTTTCTGTTAGCATACACAGTTAGCTTTGTATCAGTTAAATGCGTAAGCTTTTTGTTATTGTTTATTGAAAGAAAATGTGAGTGAATTTTGAGTCACTGCCTAAATACTAGTCATATAACTAGTTTTGCAGTGATGCCAAGACTTATTTCCTGCAGTGGAAATGGAGTTGTCTTCTCATCAAAAAAGAAAGCAATATCTATACAGGCATTGCTTTCAAACAGAAAGCCCCAGAGGCTTGTGTTACTTCAGAGTCAATGGAACAAATTAATAAATAAATGGCCCAATTTAACTGATTATGAGACTTGTTATATTTTAGTGCCCTTGTGTTTCCTCAACCTCATTGTTCTCTCAGGGGAGCAGGAGGTCGGTATGTATGTTCATAGTTGGTAATGTAGTTCCTGAACATGTATAGATTCCTGTATATTAGAAAATATATATCCTAAGCTATATAGAATGATTTCTGAGTGATCATGCGACACTGAAGACTAGAGTTCTGGCACTTAGATAACTACATAATGCACTTGTTTTATGTGGAAACATTTGAGCTATGTGGTTTTTAAAAGTACATTTATATTTTTTAGGAATTTCTAAATGTTATGTTATTGTTTACAAGTAGGTTTTTATCTTAAAATAGGGATAGTTAATTTAAAAATGAAAATTCTGTCATTAATTACTCACCCTCATTTCGTCCCAAACCCGTAAGACCTTCATTCATCTTCGGAACACAAATACAAATATATTCATGATGAAATCCTGGAGCTTTCTGATCCTGCCTAGACAGCAATGCAACTACCAATTTCAAGGCCCAAAAAGGTAGCAAGGACATCGTTAAAATAGTCCATGTGACATCAGTGGTTCAACCATAATGTTATGAAGCCACAATAATACTTTTTGTGTGCAAAGAAAACAAAAATAAAGACTTCATTTAACAATTTCTTCTTTGGTGTCAGTCGACGCATTCATAAGAGTACCACAATGCATGTGTGTGGTGCTGCTGATGCAGGAGCCAGCGTTCTAACATAGAACCCATAATTTGTGTTCGGAAGACGAACGAAGGTGTTACGGGTTTGGAATGACATGCAGGTGAGAAATTAATGATATAATTTTCATTTTTGGGTGAACTATTCCTTTAATTAATATTCAGTAAAAAAACTGCACGTCCACGCACCTGCCTGTTTTCTCCACCACTTTTTAAAACACAACCTAGCTATCACAAACTACACTGTAGCATTGACAAATTTTTAGCAAGGAGATAAAAGTTTGTTTTGGTCATTGGCTGTCCAACTCATTGGCCCCACATTACATATGTCCAAATAAGTGCAGTATATTGAAAAATTAAGCTTGAACCCCGTTGGCTGGAAAGTGACTCTGATCGACTCGCTTCTGTAACAAGAGCCCCTTTGATCTTCACAGCACACTGGGAAGAGTGCTGGCCGAGCTCTCAGGTTTTAATTATGAAAAACATGAAAGATAGATGCGAAACTAAGTGCCAGGCACGACCGCGTACAGTAGCCGAAAGAGAGAATTCCTCCTGCAAACATCTTGAGAGATCTTTTGATATTTCCTCCCCTCTGCTGGACCAGAGGATATGCAGTAATTCTGTGACATTAATTAGAGGATTGACAGACATGTAATTCAGCTAATAGGGAGCTTTATTACCTGAGAGGTTTGCTGAGGCAATTAGCTTTATTGGGCGGTGCAGGATATGGACCATGCAGACTCTCTGGTCTTCCTCTCTGTTTAACCATTACAGTTTCCTCAATTCAATGAGCTGAGAACAGCATGCTGTACAGGCCGATGTCCCTGCGGATAGTGGGGAGTGTGTTTCCTAAGCAACTTTATTCAAACACACCTACGCCAGACTAGACGTAGTGTCCGACTGGGATTATAAAGGATGTTTAATTAATCTGCACTCAAGCTGCTATCTTAAAAGTCTATCTGCGTCACCATTGGAAAGGTGTCTGAGAGTGATGGGGGGAGGGAGAAGAAAAACATTCAAGTGAAATGCTCAGGGAGGGTGAGCGTGGTAGATGCGGCCTTTAGATGTTGTCGGGTTTGGAAAGTACGACGACCCACACTCCTCAAGACGACGTAAGCTTCCTCAGAGTTCACACACTCAGTGGCTGGTGAGATGAAAGAGATTATATGCAAGTGCTTCAGTTGCAATCCACACTGCCACGTTCAGAAGTTGATACATCTGCTGTGCTTTTTTGCTTTTTGCACTGACATTTTGAGATGAATCAACACACACACAGACCCGGGAAATTCTGGGATGGAATTTCTCGTCATGTTCGCTATGAGTCATAAAGTCCAGGCTTTGCAGATGTCTCGAGCACCAATTGCTTCTTAGCCAGTCTGTGGATGCAATTGAAGATCATGTGACATCTTGTTGTGGTTTCTCTGCAAGAAAAATGCATGATTATCAAGATGATTCATTAGTGGTGTTTGCAAAGTCAAACATTGTTATTACTACTTCTCATACTTAACAGTAAATACTCAAATGTGGTGCATTACTCTTATTACTCTTATGAACGATAACTCAAATTATGAGGCTTTTTGACGAGAAGTGTTCCATTTACTTTACAAATAGATACAAAAATAGACTTTCATTGAAGAAGGGACCTGAGCAATACCAGAATATCACTAGCTGTGTTTCCATTACGCTTTAAATTGCGCAAACTGAAATGTGCCTAATGAAAACATGTACATTTGTCAAAGACTCCCATGTATCGCAAAAAACAAAATTATGCTCACATGAGGTGGTTTTTCAGGCAGTTCGAAAAAAGACGGCAAAACTGCAGTGAAAACTTTTTTTATTTTTACAGGTCACCTGGCGTATGTAGAAGTCATATGATCAATCTTGAACTACTGTATAACCACCAAGAAAAACTTAATACATGGCTGCCTTTCAAGTATAAGGGGTTTTCCATGCCATTAATGCTCGGAGAACTGCACACAACTGCAGAGCGTTATGGCTGTGCCATGGCCACCAGAACTGATTGCAGCCGCTCTAGTCAATGCTTTGTGTTTATACCAGCCATTTCAGAAGCTTCCCTGAAGCGGCTCTCGTTACTGCTTCTCCTGCTATTAAAAATAATGGCTAGCGGTGGCTGAGATATACGTAAACCTACCAACATCGGTGTCCATGACTTATCGTGAGAGGAAAAAAATACATTATAGTTGCATAACATCAGTTAATGGAAACCACCCATAAAGTAACCTCGACGTGTAACATTTTCTTAGTAACCTCCCAAAACACTTTAGCAGCCACTTAGTGAACTTCATTGAATCAGTGAATTTTGCATAAACAAGCTAAGTTTTTTTTTCCAGAAAATGTATACTGATATTTTCTTAGGAGAATTTGCATATTTTATAAAAAAAGAGAAGACTAGCTTTGTTCCAACTGTATGACAAAAGTTGCATCTTGAACGCTCAGCCTCCCATACGGTGAGCTATGTCTAAATATAGCTCTTGACTGCAAGATATGTTCAATATATTTATGGTGTTTTGTTAAATTAGCTTTATAGAGTGGCAAGGACTGTGAAGCTGGTTAGAAAGACTCAAATTCCTTAGCTGAACCACAGACCACAACACTGATTTTCTCACATGCATACACACTGAAAGATTACTACTTCTCTCATGTCCGCAATTGGTTAATGTAGCCACAATACCTTTCCAAAGGAGACGACTTTGGTTTGCTAAATAAATAGATAAATTTAATTATTTTGTAGCTCCCTGTCCTGGCCTTCACTCAAAAGCAAATTTAGCTTCTCTCCGTAAAGTAAACATATCTGATCGCTATGCAAGCGCTACATGGAATGTAATTCTTAGCCTGGGAAATATTAGTGAAGGAAAAATATCCAAACATGTTAGTGTAGACTCATCATAATTTGTTTTTATGAACATGTCGAAACCAACGGCTTTAGTTGGACGTTCAGTGTCGCCGAAGGTCAGTCAAGTATTTTACAGGGTGGTCTTGTTGAATGCTGGGAGCTGTATTTATAATGGAGGTTCAGATTTCATGGGGAGCTCAGCTGGGGATCACAAAAGGATTACTAAGGAATGGGAATGCTGAAGTGTGGGAGAGGATGGGACCCTCTCGACCCCTCTTGAGTCATATCTGCTAGCTGAACATCTGAAGGAACTTCATCTATTCATGCAGAAAGGGTGAGGATTGACAGATTATAGAAGTATTTGCTATATCAGATATGACTCCCAATTTAACCTGTTCATACAACAGCTACAAATAGCTCAAGTCAGTCCCTTTTAACATAGCTGTTGTACTATTACAGAAGTTTGAAAAGTTGGCTGTGAGTCCTAAAAATGTGAGGTAGTCAGTTTGGTTATGGAATACAGATGTCACTCTGGATTATAACTGACTGTATGTGAACAGTAGCCATGCAGAGATGACCGAAGGGACCTTGTCTGCAATGGAGTGTAGCTTTAGTGGACCACAAGCTAGTGTAGAGTCAGCATTCAGAGGAATAACTAAGCATCATCCACATTTCCTTCCGATCAGCTGGTTACTGTATTCTCACGTGTGCTCCGCTAACGACTCCTGTGCCTGGGCCCGTAATGGTTCTGAGGGACCGATTTGGCATAATCATCGTTTGTTTAAGCACTCGGCTGAATGAGCTTCTGTTGTGCTGCATCTTAGCAATAACAATGGCGCTTATCGTCCGGACTCCCTGCGGTACAATTAAAATTCTGTCGGAGTGTCCAATCTGCTTGCCAGCCATGCCTGCTGTTCATGTACCCTTCCTGGGCCTATGTCAATCCCCTTTGCTGCTATTTATTATTCACAAGCTACCAGACGATTTTAGGGACTCCTGGGATTCAGAAAGCAGGAGGATGTTGCAACGTTCTTGATGTCCAGCTTCATGAATCTTAAACTGACTCTCTGGAAGTCTGTGACCTGTAGATCAATGGTTCTAGTAGTGACAGGTCTGATCTGATCAGAAGAGCAAGGAAAAACATTGCTGTGAACCACCGATTCCTTCCAGAAATGTTCCTCTACTTGTTTAATGGGGTTTTGTTTTTTTACATGACTTGTCTCCACAACAAACTTCTGCTAGGTTTCTCATCATGTTCTCCTTTTCAACGTGACACTACGACAATGTAATTTCTACGTCCTCTAAAACTAATTTGGATGTAAATCTGCTATTTGTGGAGATGTCAGATGGCGAATTGTTCAGTGGGAACCTGTGGAGCCAGCCACGGTGGCTTGATTTTAGTTAAAACCAATTAGAAATGACCAGAAATAACAGCGCCTGGAGAAGAAGTCATTTTTCTCTTGAACCTCCCTGGAGAACGCAAGGCCTCTCTACGGAGTTCCTTAAGTGTTTTAGAATATTAGGAGGAGAGATGATGAAAATCGTCAAGCTTTTTTAATCATTGCATTTTGCATTTGAAAGTTTATGAAGTATAATAAGGCTAAGTGTGTCAGTGCAAAACGGGTAAGAGAATGTCGGAATGACTTTGACGGAACAAAACTTGGATGACATCTGTCCTCTGTTCTGATTAAATAACTCCACTTATAATTTGCAAGGTGATATGTCATTTAAAAATGCACACTATGTGTACATGAAGCATATCACAATATGCTAGATTTGTATTGATTCTATTTCTTGCAGAATTATTATTGGTTTTCATAATATGAAATATGGGTGGAGATGAGATTAGTGTTGTTTTTTATAGACCAGTTGGTTATTCAAAGATCTTCAATTTCTAATTAATGTTAACCTCAGGGACAGATACAAGATAAAATTATAATAGCAAAACAAATAGCTAATCTCAATATATTAACTATTTGATTATCTAAGAAAGGTAAGGCTTTCTATAGAGTGCATGAATGTTTAGACAGGACTTTACTGTACTTTTAGCTAGGCAGGAGAAATGTTCATAAGCATGTGTAATATGCTTAAGAATGTGCACTGCGTGTTATTTTCTGACCAGCTGCAAAACCAAAAATGTTTTCTATAATTTATATGACAGGAGGAATGATTCATACAAGGATATTGTCGGAGGAAGGACGGGCAAAATATTGTCTCTTAATGATGCTGTACCTTAAACAGAAGTGGATGGAAATCTGTGCAAATGTTTGTGGTTGACACAACTTCCTTGTAACATTTATCCACGCTAAGACTAGTTTCTCTTGACTTGATAGACACTGTTCCATCCAGAATCCATATTTGTAACCAGCAAAACTGTGGGGCTGTTTATCAGTTTTATAGAATTTACCATTCTTTGCTAAATAGTATGCCCAAGTCAGAGTTATCCAAACATATTCCTGGAGGGCCACTGTTCTGCAGAGCTTAGCTCCAACCCTAATTAAACACACCTGAACCAGCTAATCAAGGTCTTTATACCCACTGAAAACTTACAGGCAAGTTAGAGCTGTTTGGAGCGAAACTGTGCAGGACGTTGGACCTCCAGGAGCATGATTGGACACCTCTGGCCTAAGTAGATTGTGGAAACCATTAGCACCAATAGTCTCTACAATCTACTTATGCTTATGATGCTTTTGGGAAATGTAGCTATCTTCAATAGGTGGAGTTTGTGGCCTGTTGGTTAGCACATGAACTCTGACATCTTGACCAGTTATAGAGGTCCGATTGTAATGTAATTTTTATTGTCTTAAGATACCGGTGGCAGGGCACCTACATCAGGCATATTTCTATTTCTGGGGATGGCTAAAACATGGGGGCGGTGTCTTTTCCCACTGTCTTGTCTGTGAATGCACAGGCAACAAACAGCAACAACAAATGGCCTACGCTTCGATTTTATTGCTGAATTATATTGAGTCCAAGACTTTCATATCATGCAATGGATTCTAAAAATGGAAGGTTTCTTAAAAAATAAAAAATACATTGAGTCCTGAAACATTTTGCTTATTTGTATGATGCCTACCTAACACCAGGGGGCCATTCTTCCAATAAATCACAATTGCGTTGGGGTCCACCAACCCTCAAGCAAGCCACCCATCTCCATCTTTGTCATTATCCCCCACTCAGCTGTTGCTTTCCAGAGGTGTCTATACCAGCCTTGTCCTTGTATGGCTGAGAGAGCCACTGTCCTGCCCCCTCGCCGGTCTCCGTAGACTGAACAGTGAATGAGGATAAGTGTGAAGCAGCAGTCAATGAATCAAGCGGTCTGACCGGGAGCAGCCGGGGGGAAGAGAGAACGTTGAGCGGGCCCCCCCACGGGACTGGCCTCGCGTTAGGAACTTCCTCGCCTGTGTGTTTCTGCCACAGGTTAAATGGATTGTTCCCATTAGCTCGGTGAGGGGACAGCTCCATTACGTGAAGGAGACTCTAACTTTGAATGTCACGGAGTGCCAAATCCCAGCGCAGCGCGTCAAGCACCCTGCCGGAGAGGCCTCGCTGACAATAACCATCCATGATAATAATTTTCTGTCAGGCGCTAAGGAAGCTGATATTATGATGCACAGCCTGCTCGACAGACAGAGGCAGGGCACTCTTCAGTGCCACTGGTTGGATGGTGATAGAACCTTATTGCTCACACATCTAGGGCCCAAAAATTGAATTTGGACCCTGCGCACATCGTTTGTATTCTGATATGAAACCAGTTTCACTATATTTCTTATCATTTTAGATAGGGAATAAAGACCCTGCCTGGTTATGCAGGTCTGAGACCTGTTTTGTTATTTCTTAAACATGAGCGTGACACTGTTTCACCAGGAGAAGCTGAACCCAGATCAGCATGACTCTGTCACCGGGTATTTCCCCATCTGTTATACAGACGGCTTTACCTGGCAGGAATGCGGGCGACTCAGCCCTCTGTGGCAGATGTGCTAAAGGTTAACTTCAAACAGTCATCAGCGTGCTCGGCATATGGAATCTACAAGAGGAAGAAAGCAATGAATGATGGCTGTGGACATGCTTAGACTATTTTCCTGGAAATACCCAGCACACTCTTATTGGCACTGTTTTTCTGTGACAGTTTTTTTGAATGGTAAACTATTATGATTGTGAAATAGTAAAACAATTATTTTGGGTGTATGCACCCAAAATAATGTCTAGATTATATCAGTTTTGTATGACTCACCTGTAGACATCCGGAAAGATGACCTTTAGCTTGGCTGATGCAAAAAGCAGAAATTATCATGAGAAAGTATTTAGCCTTGAGTTGACTTTCATGTCCACAAATGATAACAAGCATATTTTTATGCCAGAGCCAATGTAACATCTAAAAGCATTGTGTTTTGTGCATGTATTCTGAGGATGGTACAATTTGACTTGGCAAATCTATCTATCTATCTATCTATCTATCTATCTATCTATCTATCTATCTATCTATCTATCTATCTATCTATCTATCTATCTATCTATCTATCTATCTTATTATTATCTGTCTGTCTGTCTGTCTGTCAATCAGTCAATCAATCAATCCATCAATTCATCTGTCTTGCTGTCTTTATCTAAATCTAAATGAACAAAGGAACCGTTTCCTTACTGTCCTCTAGTAGTGTGAGCAGTTGCTGAATTTCACAGCACTTTGTAACCACAATCGTGATATTGTCCTTTGAAGAAGGCCCGACAAGCTTTTTCCATCTATCAAGGATGGATTCACCTCCAAACTGACCCATCACCCCATCTTCCAGTGGAGTAGACATAACCTGGCAGGCTTCACTGGTGTCAGGGCCTAGACCCAGACCCCCTCCAGCTCCAAACTCTGTTCATCCATTGGTTCCCTGGCCCCTTCCCCATGCAACCTCCAATCAGAGCCCTCCCAATGACACCTAGAGGAGGAAGTGGGCTCTCTCCCCACCCCTCCCCTCTCTCTCTTAGCAACAGGCCATTTTTCTGACCGAGTCTAGCGTCCTCATTTTGACAGTAATGATTTCCGAGCAAGTACATTTTTTTGTGTTAAGATTGGTTTTCATATCTGTAAGTGACATTGACAGAATGGCTGATGTGGTTTGGGAAGGATCAGAGACAGATAGCTGATAGTGCAACAGAATAAGGATGTGGATCGCATGGGGAGAGAGAGGGAGGACAGAGCAAGGATGAGTGATAGTGACAAAAGTTGGATCAAAGACTGATGGCGTCTTCACAGTCTTCTCAGCCGAGTTCATGAGGTATCTGATAACCGCAAAGCACAACCTGTTCTGTTTCATGCTAGATGTGTGACTGGTCATTTTCCACATGGTGATATAAGATATGCTGTTTTCCAGAGTGGTTGATGTGGTTACCCCTCAGGTATGCCTAAGCCAGCACGTTCACAGAGCTACATCTGAAAGCCTTGACATCACCTAGGCTGACTATTTGTTTTTAAGGAGTTAAATGGTTATTTAGACTTTGCTGTAGGCTACTGTTGTAGGTAATGCAGGTGTTCTGATATATCCCAAACCTTTAAGACATCCTCTCTTCAGTTGAGTATAAAATGAAGATATTTTGGAAAAGTGTTGCTTTTGGGATATACCGAGACGTTCTTCATTTTACAGGAAATACAGAGTCTAGTATTAGCCATTTTAACCCTATAATCAACTAATGAAACCTGTCTTCCACTCTTAAAAGATGGAATGTTATGAATTATCTCTAAACTAAACCAAAATACATATTTTCCTGCTGTGAATAAACAGGCCACTAGATCATGGCAGATATAGATGACTCCTCGCTTTTCTAGCCAGACTTTTAACCATGACAGTTACTGGATTTCTAAAAATCGAGGGCTCACCAAGAAAAAAACTGTCCCAAATCACATGGGTTGGATAAATGGCTTATTCCCTTGGACCCACCATGTTATAATTTCACACAGTTAGACCAGAAATGCTCCCTTAAAGGGATAGTTCACTCAAAAATACTGTCAAAATTTACTCAGCCTCATGTTGTTCCAAATCTGTGTTACTTTCCTCAGTGGAACACGAAATAAAATTTTGAATAAGTACTAATTGTTATTTTCCCTTCAGTGTCGAAGAACATGAGGATGAGTAAACGATGAGAGAAGTTTCAATTTTGTGTTTTTCTTTTTTTTATTATTATTTGCGTTACACTGCCTCCTAGAATGAGACCTTTGTGTTTAGCCCATTGTCACTTTTAGCCACAGATTGACGTCATATTTAGGTAATTGCCATTTCCCCCGATGCTGAGTGCATTGTGATTTGATTGCAGGTGTAAGTTACAAGAGGATTATTGCTTTTTTTTTGTGTAATGCTGTTGTTGGACATTGTGCTCCCAGCAATGGCATTGTTGATCTGTGAAGCTTGACCGGAGTGCCTCAGGTTTCGCTACTGGGCCATTTTTGTGTTTTTAGCTGCTGTGTCCTCAGGTGTGTCTGTGTGTACGTGTGCCTGCTCATTTGCTTTACCGTCTTTGACTTGTATTCCCCCTTCCCTCGAAAAAACATCTGAAGCATCGTTATCGCCGGCCAGACCTCTTTTTATTTTCTGTGGAATTACTGAATCATGTCAGCTCGACGTCCCTTGAGTTTCAAATGCAAGCTGTAGAAAAATTAGCCATTGCTTCCGCATGACAAGTGGGATCTATTAGTCTGCTCTGGCCCATAGAGCATGAGCACGCTCAGTCCACATGGGACCCTCTGTTTCAGTAACGCACACACAAACATACGCACATCCATCCGTGCCTCTGTGGCATTAGTCATGCTTTATAAGGTCAGACATAAAGATGCACCCGATGCTTCTGGGCTATACTAACAGACATGAACATATTCACATATCTGTTTAGCATTCTGTATGTGATTTCCTGTTAATTTCCATTGCGTGGAGGTCAACTGTGACAGCAAGGCAATTGCCTGGTCCATGTGACAGCAACATACTGACCTGCCTGACCTTGCTTAGGCACAGCCTGTGGCAGTGCTAGGAAGCATTAACACAGTCAAAGCTAGCTTTTGGCTTTTAGTCAATGTCACGGCTTACAGCATCTCCATTCCAATATGCTGTCAGATTTGTTGTATTTTACATCACTTTCAGCTGTACACAACTGTAGTTTTACATATTATTTATTTTAAATAATGGGACAAATGTATTTAATATGTTTTACTATCTCTTTTTCTTTCAGGCATTTCAGTAACAAAGAAGACACACACTTGTAAGTATTTTCTTTTAATTGTTCATTCTAATTAAATTATTTTGATATGAAGTATCATTTTAATATTAATGATGATTTTCATTTTATTAATACATTTATTGCATTTTAAGACAATTTCACACACACACACACACACACACACACACACACACACACATGTTGGTTTTTATGGTTTACGGGGACTTTCCATAGGCGTAATGGTTTTTATACTGTACAAACTGTATGTGCTATTGCCCTACACCTACCCTACACCTAAACTTAGCCCTCACAGGAGACGGTGCATTTCTATTTTCCCTCAAAAAAACTTACTCTGTATAATTTATAAGCATTTTGAATTATGGGGACACTGAAAATGTCCTCATAAATCACCTTCTCCTTGTAATACCTATGTCATACCCATGTCATTATACAAATTTGTGTCCTCATAAACCACATAAACATGCACACACACACACATATATATGTGTGTGTGTTTGTGCATTATATATATATATATATATATATATATATATATATGAAACCTGAAAAAATTGTCAAATTATGTCTTGAAAAGTGCTGGTCTGCTATTGTTCATTTAATAAATCTGAATTCTTCATAGGGGTCAGCATGTTTTTTTTTTTTTTTAAAGAAGGTGCTATATCTACTTTGCCTGCTCTTTGAAAACAAGGCTGCAGTTTGTGCGTGACCTTCCTGTGTGAGGTTAAAGACGTTCCTTTTGATAAGTCTCTAAGAGATAGGTATCAGCTCTGGAGGGAAGACTGTAGAATCTCTTACAGGTTGCATACGTGACCTTTCAAGACTGTGCATCCTACAGATTAAGTATATCAGTGATTTGATTTTGGTGAGGTTGCAGATCAATTCAATTTCACACTTGAGCTTCTAAAGAGATTTTTAAAGCTGTCTTTTTGAATACATCTTGTTCAGTGCTACTTTAAATTATGATAGCTTGTAGCTTGACTAGTTCTGAAGTAGTTCAGTTAAGCTAACAATATGTAATTTTGTCATGCTAATGTCTAACCACTACATGTTCAACAATTGTAGCTTGTTGTTAGAAAAGCTACTCTATTTTGAGCTGCATCTATGCAGTAGAGCTGTTAGTGTCTTTAGCATTGCTAGCTATTTAGCATCAGCCAGTTCTTGAGAGGCTGTATTTGTTTTGCATTCTCATCAGCTATAAATATAGCTAATGAAAGATCATCTTGTCATTTTATTTGAAAATACTTCCATCCTTTCATCCGTCTACATTCACTTGACTTGTTGAAAGGCTTTAGAAATACCCGGTTGTAGCTGTCTTCTCAGTTCAACCAGCGTAAAGGTGGATCAGTGGTCTTTTATCCTTTTCTTCCAGGGCCCTACTGCTATCTTAATTACGGCGCTGATCACTTCGCCTTAACAGAAGGAAGTGAAATCAAAGAACGTTTCAAGTGAGAAGGTTCAAAGCCACGTACCGGACTTCACTATTTAATCTCAGTGAAAGAAATGCTAATGACGCATGTCAGAGAAAGCGAGAGAGGCTGTTGGAGAGAAAGAATAAGAGAATGAAGTGTGAAGACGACATGCTAGGGCTGGTGGCAAAGGGCGCTGTTTGACAGAGAAATGGTTCAAAAGATACATAATGGGCAGAGAAAGGGCCTTGCTAGTTAAGAAATAAATTAGCATTTTTATTGCTTGTAATGTGCTAATGAATTGGCTGTATTTTAAGTAATGAAATCAAAGTTACTTTACTTGAATGAGTAGTAAGGAACCACCCAGCATACCCTAGAAACCACCTAGCATTGCTCTAGCATTGGAACATGCTAGCTAAATTAGCCCATTTTTGTTTGTAATCGCAACCTCTCATTTAATTTCCTGTTGCTTTTGGAAATGTTCCACATTAGAGAAATAAAATGTTCATGTTGACTCGAATGAAGGGATCAGCTGAGATTGGATGGATGTACAGTGTGTTGGGTGGGGGGTTGTGCAAATGTGCGTTTTACAATCGACTAGGCCGCATGGGCATTTCTAATGCATTCATGGAAGCAACTGAACTGGAACATGCTCATACATATGCTCATGCAAACACACACACACACACACACACACACACACAGGCTATAAACCCCAAACATTATATTTAAACATATTTCCCTCAATCCGGGGTTGCCAGGTCTATGAAACAAAGACAGCCCAATCACCAATCAGAAATGGCCAATAAACTGGCCCAGAATCAAATCTGAAAATATGCATTTTTACAAATACAAATAATCTTGAATTTTTAGAGTCTTTTTTGTGTATTTCCTTTGATTTGGAGGATTAAGACTGGAATGCGCTAAACAATTTGTGTCCAGATTTTTGCCTCAGTTTGCAGTGTAGAAGAGTCATTGCTAGTTGCCAAATATCAAAGCCAGTCTGCAGATTTTGGGTTGAAAGATTTCACAGAAAATTGTTTGTACTCAGACTAGCTTCAGACTATGATTCCATCCAGTCAGAGGATATCAGGAATGTTTGATATTTTGAGCTGATTTATAACACATTGAAATGACTTGAACGTCTGGTAGTGTGTGATCCTTAGTCGATTAGTATACAATGTCCAGTTTTTATCTATAATCAATTACAATTCGGCAAGTGTATGATGTTTAGGTTTTATAATCTGTTCAGATTTTGTATTTTGTGTGGTGTATTCCAGCCTTTATTTTGTAATGTAAGCAATGGCATTATGATTATTTGTCCATATTAACAACTGGCCTGGCTCATATTGTGTGTATTTTGAATTTTTTCAAAAATTTGTATCCAATTTTTTTTTTTTTTGTCAGCATTAAACTCCCCATTAATCTCCCCAAGATGCATTTTCTAAGTCTTTTTATTATTTGTGTTATTTTATATATTTATGTGGTTATTTTATTTCTCTTTTTTTCTCCCAATTTCTTTCTCTTTCTTTCTTTTTCTTTCTTTCTTTCTTTCTTTCTTTCTTTCTTTCTTTCTTTCTTTCTTTCTTTCTTTCTTTCTTTCATCCCAATGTATTGGTTAGTTACTCCGTTATCTTACTTCTCCACTAAATTCAGTGTTGACCTGACTGATTTCAGTTAAGAATTATTATTACCTGTTTTGACTTGGTAGGTCAAAAACTCAAACAAGAAAAGCAGAAGTAGCCAAATTCCTGCAGATTTGGCAACCCATTCCTACTCCAACAATCTTAACCATACACACTCGTCGCAAACTCTCACCTACCCACACACACATCACACAGACTCATCAGCCTCATCTCTCCACTCTTGCCTGAATGATCAAAACCGTGGAAGCGGCCCACCGGTCCCCTCATCAATATAAATTACAGGGCAGCTGTTGGCTAGCAGGCACTTTCCCGCTCCCTCTCGGCCTACCCTGGCTGCACGTTCAGCCCTTAATAAGGCTGAGTACTTTCTGGAAGAGAACAGATACTTCAGTTCTCCTCTTTACGACCCACCGCCATCTTTCTGATCAACTCAACATCATATGGAAGTGCCACAGACATGAGACCAATGTAGGAATGAACATTTAACGTCAGAAACGAACATTTAGGTTGATTTCACTTCAGACAAGCCTATAGAACAAGTGGTAGTGGCAGACCAATGTGTTGTATATTTATTTATTTATTTACTTTTAAAGAGCAGGTTAATTGGTGGCCAATATATTGCACAAATATAATAATACAACTTAAAGTGACAGTTCACTCAAAAATGAAAATTCTGTCATCATTTACTCAGCTTCTACTTGTTCCAAACCTGTATGATATTCTTTATTCTGTTGAACACAAAATAATATATTTTGAAGAATGTTGGTAACCAAACTGTTGACAGTAGCCATTGATTTCCATAATATGAAGAAAAAAAACACTAGTTTGAAAGTCAATGGCTAGTAGTGTCACCTATTTGGTTACCAACATTCTTCAAAATCAGATTTTCCATGTTTGGGTGAACTATCCATTTAGAGGAATGAGTTGATTTTTATTTTATATTTTTTTTCACAATTTTGCTTAAATTCTAAATCTTTCAAAACTACAAATATTGAAAACATATTTTCATTTTTATTTTTTTATTTTTAATTAAGCTTTGTGAAAAAAATCAACATTTATACTTTTTTTTTTTTACTTTTGTCAAAGCTGTGCCAATCATAATGCATAGAAAGTTATGCTCTTAAACCAGAATAAACTGCAGATTAAGTAAAAAAATAATAATTAAATTGTCTTTTTTTTATCAGACTATCTTTTATCTGGCATTTGTAAGGTTAGAACAGATGCTCTCAAGTCATTTGAGAATGTGGCATAAACATTGACTGTGAAACTCTCCCCACAGGCTCTGTTTTACAGCTCAGTCTCATGTATGGTTTTGCTTTACGTTTGAACTTGACTGTTTTATGGCCGGCCTTTTTATATAGTGCTACTGCAAGGCCATGTGGTTCATTCTGCCAACAGACTATTTTCCTTAGATAAACAGTGCTGTTTAATAGCTCTTTGAGAGGAAAAACACAACACTGGACAGGAATTAAGTACTTGGATGTCTCCCGTTAAGAACAGGGTGTTCTAAGGAATTTAAATAAATGACAGAAATAAAATATTGCCCTACCCTTACCAAAAAGTAGTATACTTCAAGTTTATTTTATTAAGTATACTTACGTAAAGTTCAAGTATATTTTTAAGTATACTTTATGTAGTAAGTATACAAATATTAGTGTTCTGGTAGTATACTCATAAGTGTACTTTTTCAATAATCGTTGGGAATAAATTGGCCCACATTCTAGTATATAAAATATACTTTTAAGTATACTTTAAGTATAACAGTAGTAAACTTTGAGTACACAACTAGCTTACATCAAAGTTTTTAGCTTGTACTGCAACTATACTAAACGTGAACGTATAGGAATACTGATAGTTTACCAATTCAATGCTTGTAGTAGCATTTTTAGTACACTTTGAAGTATAGTCTCAGTAAACTACTAGTTTAGAAGTTTTATACTGCAAGTATACTCGTAAGTTTTCTTTAAGTGAACTTTACATCATACTTTAAGTATACTATTTCCTGTCCCTATTTAGGTATTCATTTGTATATTTTGTTATTTGAATATCTGAACATAAAAAACATAAAAAGAAAGAGCAGGGTATCTTACACAGTAACGTTACACAGTTTTGATGCTGTTTTATGTCTGATGATCGTGCTAGATGACACGTGGAAGCATGTTGTTTTGGATTCTTCACTGAAATTTTTTAAAGAAGATGTGTTCTAGCGCGCCCTACCATATAACAATGAAAACACGGATTCTAGGAGCACAAGTATATCACAAATATATTTAGACTTTTTCGAAGTATAAGTCAAGTATACTTAAATGTCATTTTAAGTATATTTCTGAGAAGAACATAAAGCCCATTTCTGAGAAGTATATAAAAAGTCGACTAAAAGTATACTTTCCTATTTTTAGTTTAAAAGAAGTAAACTAATAGCACACTTGAATAAACTTCTTTTTCGTAAGGGTATACAAGGTCCATAGGACTTTTTAGTACAAAAGTACTTTTTTAAGGAAAGTTATTTTGTTCAAGCTTGTCAGACTGGAAAGTACTGAACTTGATTCAAGTATCAGTGGTGTTTTCTTGTGCAAAACTTGTTTAAATGTGACAAATGTGGTTTTCGCATGTTACTATGCGGGTGTTTATGGGAGATTTTAGGGCGTAAGTAAAAGGTTTATGAGATTATGGTCCTTTCAATGTCAATCTACAGTAATAGGTCACCTCCCCTCAACAAACCACAAAATTTGAAGTGTGATTCATGTCTATAGCAGCGGTACTATTAAACGTCTGGAAACTGTTACCTGCCTCTGACCTGCCACCGCTAATTATTCCCACACCCATATAATTATGTCTAAGTTGAATTAAAATCACTGGTAGTGTGTGACTTTGTTCTGAATTCAAACTACAATAGAGTCTAGTCTCTGCTCTAGTGAGATGAGTTGGTGTTGTTGTAACCTGTCTAGGAGGCCAACATGTTGATAAGATTCACTAGATGATTACAGGCAGTAGACTAGGCTTGTAATCCTTTATTTGTGTATGTATGTTTGCAACTTTGCATCTACATATATGTCTGTGTGTCTCCTAGCTCTCATATCACAATGCCGATCCTTGGCCAGAGAAAGCGTCTGTCTCGCCAAGTCGCTGCACCTCAAAAGAAAAAAATAAAAGGCAGATGAGCAGAGTGATTAGTGCTGTGAATTTTTTTTAAATACATGTAGTGCTAATTTAATCTCTGATAGCAGTTAAGTACTGTTAAACAACATTTTTAATTGCAAAAACAATGACTGATTTTAAACAGGTTTCCACATCACTGTCTACATTGGTTGAACAAACAAATAGCCTGCCCTAAACTCACGCCATTGGCTGAGATGATGTTGCTATGCTGAGCTGGTCAGGATATTCACACAAACAGAGCAAAGTTTTGAAAACACCACAGAGACGCTTTGCATCCGAAATAGTGTAATGAGTATGTACTAAATTTAAATTTTAACCTACTTAGCGACTGTAAAAAAAGTAAGTTCTATATAGTATGAATATTGGTAACATGAATGAAATCGGAATGTACTACATATGGCATGTTATTTTCACATGACCTACCAGTAGGGGTGTGCGATATATATCGTCTGCGATAATATCGTAATTGTTGTTTTAGCAATGTGCAATTTGACATTATCGAGTATTTTGCAAAAATCAATCAAAACATCCCTAAATTACAGAGTGCACGCATTCATTACATGAAAGTTTCGACAAGAGCATGTGCGCATTTAGAGTGTTCTTTCAATGCATGATTCAGTCTAATAAAATGCATTAAGAATGATCACAAAATTCAAGATATGGGGGCAGAAAATTTGTATATACTGTATATCCTTTCATTTCGTTAAAATTACAAAGAGGACTGTTTTTTGTTCAAATATAAGAATGATTGTAAAGTTGATTTTATACAACAGTTCAATAAACAATAAGTTAATATTAAGAGATGCACACCTTTAGGAAAAAATGGCTTTAGGTGAAATTGTCCATAAAAGGTAAAAATCTATTTAAACTTATATGAAAATAGAAATTTCTATAACTGATGTGAACTGACCACACAGAATATGAAGAATATCAAAAACTGCAGCTGTCCACGGTAGTCAGATATCAGCAAAATAACACACTCTGCTAAATATTGTCTAATTATAATTATTGAAAAAATTCCCCAAAATATTGAGATATCTTTATTTTTTTCAATACCACACACCCCTACCTACCAGTGTTAGTTGCGTTGCTCAGTCCCTCCAGGATTTTGCGATTCTGCGATCGCTGAATATATCGCAAATTCAAGTAAACTCAATTTTAGCAAGAGCTTGCAAATTTTCACATTGCAACAAATTTTCCGCCGATTTTGGGCTTAGACGCGTCATCGCAACTTGCATTAAGTCAAAGAAAGATTGTTTCTCAGTATCAAAAATGGAATGAACAGCCGTGCCTTCTCATCATGACCAATTTACTAGAGCTACATTGGACAAACGAACCGAAAGCGGAACGAATCTGCGCTACTCGTTTGGGCTACACGGCGCAGACCTTTTATTTGCTCGGGCCAGAGTCGCGGGCTGCTCTCGATCACGCGACACCATTATACACAGTGCTCGCTGGGAGATACAGTGAAGAAAGTAGTCGAATTCGCCACAGAATCAGTAACATCTCAGTGAAATCCTGTTAGAAGCATTCAAATTTGGCGCAGAATTCTGTTAAAGCTACGGAGATCAGAACAAACACCACTGATGCGGAAACCAGGAAAAACATTGTTCAATAAACACAAATCTCCACATTCACAATGGATTTAATATAACTACAGGAAAAACTTGTGGCAGAAAGGGTCTTAATGTTTTCGAGTGTTTTTAAATGCTTCACACAACTTTTCACAGCACTTCAAAGCTTTAAGTATGAGCCTACCTAATTTGAAAGTCATTCTTAATGTGATGACATTATTTGTTCATCCTTCATAGGTTGCCTCCATTTATAAAACCTAAAAGTTTCATAATGAAGGAAAGCAAACACTTATTTAAAAATAAAAAGGACATTAAATTACCACTATATGGCTGCAGAGACTTATAGGCGTATTAGCCATTTCTACTCTACGTCTCAGAAGCAGTTTTACATGCATTCTAATAAATATCTATTTGACATCTGACAGGAAACGTCTTAGAGATGTATTGCAGATGAGCAAACACCCTAAAAAATAAGTCTTGCATATGTAAATGCAGACATCAAATATACATCTCCGAGATGTACATGTGCGCTTAGGTTGAGTGCTTTACTGTCAGGTGCTGGTTCTGTAGAACTTTACATTTACATTTAGCAGACACTTGTATCCAAAGCGACTTACTGTGCATTCAGGTTATACATTTATTTTTTGTCAGTACATGTGTTCCCTGGGAATTGAACCCACAACCTTTGCGCTGCTAACGCAATGCTCTAACCACTGAGCCACAGGAACAACATGGCACTGAACTTAATGGCACTGGTGTCCTCAAATGTTAGTCTGGAGCCCTATGATGATTCTCGAAGTCAGAAAAGTTATAACAATGTTAGAAGAATGTTGTCCTTGGTATATTTTCAGAAGTTGTACAGGCAAAGGGGCGGAATGGGGCTAAAAAGTGGCCCTGGACTTTCTGGCACAAAGCAGCCCACCACACCCGGTCCGTAACACACCATACCATAAACTCACCAGCTAACATCTAACACAATTCAGAAATAAAAATGCTATCTTTTTTATTATTATTATTAATTATTATCATTAACAACAATTAATGACTGGCACTTTTTTAACATTATAATTAGTCTTTTCTAGTTTATATGACAATAGTAAATAATTTAGAATAATTTTTACACATCTATTTTTTAGAGGGACAGTTTAATATCACTAATGTTAAATATAATATCAGTCCACAATTCTCTGCTTAAAATACTTGGAATGTAGTGCAGAATATGGACTGTTTTTTTATGGTGCCTTTCTATTGGTCCTTTAGAAATCATTCTAATATGCTGATTTTCTGCTCATGAAACATTTATATTACATTATTATCAATGTTGCAAACAGTTGTGCTGCTTCATATTTGTTATGGAAAATCATTTTTTTATTGTGTCAACATTTATTGTCAATTATATTTCTTAATAAAAAAGGAAGTTGAGTCCATAATTATAAATGTTATAAACCATAATTTGCTACCTTAACTATTGCTAGTTGGAGGCAAGTAGCATCGGGTTGGGAGATTCCAGAGGACATTTGATTGGACGAAAAATTGGACACACCCCAAAGTGCAAGATGAGTCATCACTGTATTTTTTATACATTTAATGAGAGGAGAAAGACTAGTTTTTAAATAAATGTGTATATGTGATAAAGTTCAAATATTAGGAGTATATTAGCATATAGACACATGGACTCAAAGCCACACAACTTTGTAGAACTGATGGGATCTTCAAAATCAGATTGTTTTGTGCAAATTTTCCAGCAAATACCAAATAATAAACATGCAATCTGCTTGCATGCACATGGAAATCTGCCTAGATTTATGTGATATTCCAAAGTTGTCAGAAGCTCCGGGTATGAAGAGCAGAAGATAAATGGGTTCGGTATTACGCCGTGGTTTGTTATTCTATCGAGAATTATTCTCTCCTAACACATTGTTCTGCCATGATGCTGTTAGTCATGGATGACAGGTATTGAGCAAATTAAGTATTTGCTTGTTTTGGGAAGCACAGGGAGAGCGACAGCTGTAGCGGAGTGTTAACATAGCCCATCTTGAGTCCTGTGCAGGTTAGTCGTGACCGGGGGACACAGAGACATTGATCAAATGAAAGAAAGAGAGAGAGAAACTGGAGGAAAGGCAGAGAAAAGGAAAGAAAGCGATGGAAAGACATTGATTGAAATGGAGTCTGGAAAAACGAGGGAGAATAGGAGTGAGAGAGCCGTAGAGAAGGCTTATCTGTCTCAATGGCGAGGACAGAATGTGTCAGTGTTTATTGAGAAGCATGGCCTCACCCTTGCCAGTTCATTTGTTTACCGCCCCGTCCGGCGCTAAGAGAGTCACAAAGAGGCAGCCATGCTAATCTTAATCAAACGATTAAGACATTAGGGCGACCTTGCTGAAATATTAATGAAAAATATCCTTTTTGAAGGAGAAAAGTCACTCATTTAGTAGAATGACCATACAGTAACAATGTGAAAGATGCCGAAGAGCTATAAACAAGCCCTGCTTGATCAGGAAAGTCGACTAACAGTGGCACACGCACTGAAAACCACAATAAACAGCACCCATTCATATGATTAATCAAACATGGATTTCACAACTCCCTTGTGTTCGATGTTTTATGGCATTTCATGAATCGTTATTTATAAGTTGTCATTGTAGCAAGGTCATTTGCTGGAACTTGGATGAGAGCCGTCTATGGATAATCTAACACTGTAGGGATTTATTAAACATAATCATGCTGTACACAGCCAATAATGCGTCCCAGCAGTGGTCTGACATATTTCTGTTGCACAACTAAAACGTAAATGAGAGTTGCATGGTGCAGTCTATTTGTTGAAATATATTTAATCATTTTGTCTTGATTTGGCACACATAGGGCTTGCGTACAACATCTCAGAGGAGACATTTATATGATGATTTCGTCAACACTGGTTTTGTGCACCAGATGAAGGGTTGGAACGTATTGAAAGGATTTAAGAGTGACACAAGATCGAAAAGCAACAAGTCACAAAGGAGTGACCTTCAGCGTCTTGTTTTGTGAAGACTGACATATGGAAGAGTTTGGTTATATGTCGTCCATCAAGAGAAGTGATGGTCACAGCATGCTACGTGTATTTTTTTATCACGCCAGTTGGCTAAATGCTTGGTAAATGAAGTGAACACAAGCTTGTCAGAAGAGACTGTTTTGAATGGACGGAGCATCCCAGGAGCGAGCTTTCCGACGAAGCGATTTCGCTCTCAGCATGCCTCAGAAACATTAAGTTTTTCCATCCTCAAACAACACGAGACACTCAGCAGAAAAAGGCAGCACATTCAAATTGACACTCTCCAATTTTAACAATAGATTATGTTTTATCTTTTTTCCATTTGTTTGTGTCATGGAAAGAATATTTTCTTTTTGGACACTTTGCTTTAATCCATAATAGGCTGCCATTTTTTTTATCAGAAATAGGTCAGTATATTCACAACAGAGAAGGATGGGCAGCTTCAGTAAAAAGGAAATCAATAGAGACATCTATTTGTCGTAAACCAGGACAGCATGATTTTTATCCCTTTCTTCTCTCTCCCTCGATACTTTTTCTTCTATCCACACAAAATGACAGGTATTCATTTTTCAGCGAAGGCATTACGGTCGGCCATTTTGCCGTAGTTGAATGTGTTTTTTGCATAAATTGTATAAATTGAAGCAAGGCTATTTTTTTGCTCTTCCATCACCTTCTTTGGCTGAAGGTGTCTGAATGGGAGAGGTTTGGCATGACGGTTGCTTTTGTGTCCTTTTTGACAAGGATGGGGTCTGGCGTGGAGTTGTTACAGTAGGGGTTACTCAGGGCTGGGTACTGTGCCCCCTTCAGTTTCTTTGTAGTCACTTAATCTGTCTCTTCCCCTCTCTGGTGGACATGCTTTGTGCTGTCCTCAGCTTCGTCAGCTCTTCTCCAGCTGTGCTGTACCTTTGTGTGTCCCTCTGAATCTGAAAGACCTTGTTGTGAAGAGATGTCAGCCTAGAAAAATAACGGCGAGTGACATGCGTCACGCACACAAAGCCTGTTTACTGTTGTGGATTGTATACAGAGCTCCATCTGCTAAGGTGGATTACAACTTTGCAGATCGCCACAAGTGACAGTGGACAGGCACGTGCCTATTTGGGCACTTGGCGGTGCCATAGTGCTCCTGCCTAGTCATTCGATGAAGTGGTATGGCCTTGTACGAGCTAAAGCGGGTTATCCGTCACTCCCCACTTTCTCCATGTCTCATCACTTTTCTGTCTCATGCAGCCGTCCAGTGGCCGACAAGTGCAGCATGTCATTTGATTCATGGGCCAGGACAGAAATGGAGGTCATCTGGCTCCGGCAGATATGAACACCACTGATGGAGGCTGACTGCTGATGTTTAAGATGGTGCTGATGAAATGTCCTTGCGCCATCATTAGCTTCCTCGATGGACTGGTGCATGCAAGCAGATGCGTTCACGCACACATACACTGATAACACACACCTTTAGTCTCGCGCAGCCAGAGCTTTGACTAAATGGCACAAGGCCTGTCCCTGTTTTCTTTTCTTTTTTCATCATCTTCTTCTCAATTTTAATTTTGCTTTACATCACATAAACAAATAGCATTTAAAATACACTAGAAAACAGTTATTTTAAATTATAATAATATTCCACAATTTTGCTGTTTTTACTGTATTTTTAATCAAATGAGTGCAGCATTGGTGAGCTTAAAAGGTCTCTTTGAAACCAGTCAAATATCTTACTGACCCCAAACATATACATAATCTGAGCCGAGTTGCTACAAATATAAGGAACTTATGCTGAACTGTCAGCCTCCACCTTAAGAATTATGCCTCTTCACAAACCATCTTTATTATGTGAGTTACAATGGCAATAACTGCAGAAGTGCAGAGACAATTATGCACTCTGGAATAATGAGAACTATAATTATTATGTAAAACTTCTGTTTCTAAATTATTCAGCTGCAATTTTGTTGAATAAACCATGCAAAAGACTGGGATTTTCTAAGAGATCAGTCTTTCTTATTAGAAATACTTTAGAAACCATTGAAAAACCACTTCATAGCCGCAGAAGAACAGACTGCAGATGCTTTATCTGAGCGAATAGAGCTGTGTGTCTTTTGGTCCTCTTGAAAGTTGTATTAAAGAGATAGCTCACCCAAAAATTAAAACAGCCCTTACACAAAACTATCATATGGCTTTAGAAGGCTTGAAATGTGCTATATGTGACATAGAGCTCTTTTTAGATACTTTTATGATACTTTTACATCCTTTCTGGGGCTTGAAAGATCCAGTTCTCATTCTTTGTAATTGCATGGAAAGAAGCAACCTGCACATTGTTCAATCTGTGTTCCATAGAAAAAAAGACTGTCATAGTTTGAAGTTCAAAGTTTGGAATGACACGAAGGTGAGTAAATGATGACATACTTTTCATTTTGGGTTTTGAGCATGAGAAAAAATGGCCACACATCTTACTTTTTTTCTTTTTCAGGTCCTCCCTCTCTCTTTTCCTCCTCTACCTGTACCATACCTCTCTCAGTCTTTTAATGTATCAGCGGTTGTCAGTGCGGCTCCGCCTGCACACTTAGCACCTTGCCGGCTTTGTATCCATTCTGATTAAGTGGCAGACTCCTTAATGATGTGGTGAACTCGCTCCAAAGATCAACTTCATTTTTCACCACGGTCATTAAAGAACTCGCTTCTTTAATTTCTACTTGCATAATTCAAATCGGTCGCACCCTGCCATATACACTACGGGCAAACACAGTAAAAGCGTACAAATCTTGAACATAAAACTCAAAGCATAGATCTTGTAAATGAATAGTAATTATTGATTTGAAGGTATGTTATCATATTCATATAATTTCTCTCTTTTTTTAAATATGTATGTTTTTCTTTCTTCCGGATAACACAAAACAAGTTTAGCAAGTTGTACTTAGAGATCTTTTCTATTAAATGCAGGTGAATGGGGACAGATGCTGTTGAGCTCAAAAACTTCATACTAAAACACCATACAAGTATTCTACTAATCTCACAAACTATATTCTACGTCTTCTGAAACCATATAGCAGTTTTAAGTAATTATTATTTAAGAAATTGTTGTCTGAACAGCCACGTCCAACATAGCTTTACAATCTTATTTGCCTCAGACAGATCTACATGCTTTAAAATACTTGTATTCTGGTCTTTTTCTCACACAAAACTATTCAGACCTGGAATAAAGCACCTTTCATGTCATTTTTGGAGCTTGACAGCATCCATACCATTCACTGTCACTGTATGGAAAAGAGCAGCCAGGATGTTCTACTAAATATCTCCTTTTGTGTTTCACAGAAAAAGTAAAATGACATGAATGTTTCATTTTTGGGTGAATAGTGCCTTTAATATTACATTCCTTAGCCTCACAGATTACAAATAGCTCAAGGGGAATTTTAAGTTAGATTGATTTGAAGAAAGAAGCACTCATCTCATCGTGTGTTGCATTAAGAAGCTGTCGTAAGAGACAGAGATTACGCTCCTCTAGGAGTTGTGTTCTTGAGACAAATGTACATTTACCCAATAATGTACTGGATTACTGAATCAAGGTCGACGCACAGAAACTTTATCCCTTAATCCCATGTTTTGGTTTCAAACAGCATTTGTCGTCCAAACTGAAAATAAAACGACAAATCCTGAAAACAGGAAGAGACATAAGAAGTGGTCTTAAGGTTGGGGGATTTTTTTGTATGCCCTCAGTGAGGTTATTGCTTTGTTTGCTGATTATAGGAGATCTGTTTGTTGTTTTCCTGTTTGTTTTTTGTTGTTATTCTCTCCCAAAATGTTCTAACTTGATTTTCCTGCCCCAGCAAGCTCACATTCATCTGCCTCCACTTTTAAGTGCAACACCCACATCTCAAAATCTATTCAACAATCGATGGATAGAACCAAGTCCCTGCCCTAAATTTTTTCTGTTTCGATAATCTGTCGCTAATTCTGTGTCACTCCGTACCCCCGATGCCCCTAGGGCGACTCTGTCTGAATGGGCCTTAGCGAACTTAAAGGTGCCATGAAAGACTAAAAGTGGGGCATGCATGAGGCCTTGCCGTGACCTACCTTGTTCAAAGGTTCTGGGGGAAGAGAGCTGTGACAGGCCTACTCCTCGCTGGAGAACATTACTAATGTGTGAGGGTGCAGGACGAGCCAGGCCCGTGATAAATAGCTTGCAAACACCCCTGGCATACTCATAAGTCAACAGTAAAAGAGAAAAGCCGAAAGCCCTTTGACCAGGAGCTCAAAAACGGAAGAGAAGAAAGAAAAAGACTTGTTTTGGGCCTACCGAAAGGGCCAGATTCAAGGAGTATCGTAGCCTCAAGAACTCCCTCAATCTTGAGGATAAAGCCTCTCTTGCCGCTATGGTATAATGGTGTTTTAGTTGGAGGGAAAGTTGCAGGACAATGCAAATCCTAATAAATGAGTTGAAAATGTGCTCAGAGAGGCGGAGGGTCTCTGCGGTCTGCTGCTGTGTGGTAGAGTGACGCACCTCTGACTTTAAAACTAACGAGAAGAGTCAGTGCATGGCACAGTTGTGGTTGAAAGCCATTTTGACCTTATAACTTGGAAAGTACTTTCATGCACCAGAGAACAGGTAGCAGCAGCAACAACAAGTACATGCAAAAGTTTTTGTTTTTCTCTTAAGTGTTCTACATTTATGTATAATAGACTCGCCTTCTATCTTATGCAATATTAAGATTAAGTAATTTTAGGTAATGATTTACTCATTCTTTTTCTGGTTTTGTCAGTTTTCCCTGTCTGTTGAGCTGCTCTTTTCTTACATAACTATATACAGAATTTAAGTCTCCTCTCTTCTTTCAGAGTTATTTTTCAGAGTTTTATTTTCCCTTTATCTACAACATATTTGTATAATATGAAGGTTTATTTTTCAGTCACTTTTTTGCTCATTCTTTTTTCAGAATGTTTTTCTTTTCTTTTTATATTAGATAGTTTCCCTTTTTGCACTACTCGTATTACTTGCTTTCTCATTTCTTTTTTTCAAATCTATTTTTTTCTCTTTTGTCTTTATGTACAGCCTATCTTGTGTTACTCTTTTTATTTTTCATATTGCATCTTAAGTAAACTTTTCATTTACACACACCTGTATTGTAGAGTTGTTTATGTGTATAGCAGCCTGGGTTACCACACTTTTATTAATTTATTTTTATTTTATTTTATTATTTTATTATTTTGCTGTATTTTACTTAAAAATATTGAAATGCTTCTCTCAGTCAGTTTGTTTATTTAGTTAGTTAGTTAGTTAGTAAGTGTGTGAGACATTTAGTACAGCTGGCACTTTCTTGTGTCTTCTTTTTTCCACACGGCATCTTAGTTAAATATCTTCTTTACTTAACCCTTTTTATTTTATTTTATTGTTTATTATGTTTATGTTCAACTTTTTTTTTTTTTTTTTACTTTGGTTTACATTTATCATGGTCACTTAGGTAAACTTTTGATTTGTTTATTTGCAATACATTTTTTCCCTTTTACTCCTTTGTAATGTACAGCTGCCAATTCCTCGCATTATTTTTATATTTCTCACAAAAACGTTTCTTTGTTCATCCTTTTTTCAGTATTTTTAAATATACATGTCTTTATCTTCTGTTTATTTTTCTCTCAATCCCAAGTAAACTTCACCTATCCCTTCTTCCAGATTTGATGTAATTGATGTAATTGTTTGGCATTGAGGATGTGTAGACTGTAGTGTGTGTTGGGGGAGGACGTTGCGTGTTGCTTTGACACAGGGTAATACATCACACGCTCCAGGGGGTCTCCCCGGTATGCTCCTCAATAATGAAGTTCATTCGTTAACTTCCCCCTCAAAGGCCACGCTCCCCCGCTGCCCTTTTCAGCAGGCAGCGGCACTCGTACAGCAGTCAGCGGAACGCAAAGAAAAACATAATCATGCTTTTTGCCCGCGACAGTCGCCGCGACCACCGACGCTCCACATGAAGGATAAGAAGGGCCATTACCTATCCCTCATGCCTAGTTATGACCATAATTATCACACCCAAAATCCACTGCCCTACTTCCTGTAGAGACGCTGGCGAGGTTCCCTCCCAATCACCTCCACTTCCTTTTTGCAGGGAGAGAGAGTTTCATGCGGGGAGGAAGAAAGAGATCATTAGGATGCTGAATGTCTACCAGACCCCGGTACATGGTGCTACGTCCCCTCCTCCTCCTCTTCTTCTTCGTCTCCTCCTCTCAAACTCTCTTTCCAAAGTCTTGGATGAGATCTTCTCATATTTTTTTTAAGACAGAAGGACTCGTTTTTTATTCTCCTTCCTTAAGCTCTAAGGCGATACACATTTACTGTAGTGAAGCACAAATCTCCAGTTGGTTATATCTATCGGTTGATACGATCGCAAATAGGAACCCACACCTGAGGCACTTCTCATTTTTGAAGTATTTTCACCTTGGTCCTCTGAGTTTTTTTTTTTTCTTGCTATTAGCGTTTCTTAGCTCACCTTGACAGCCTCTCACAAATTAATCTCATAAACATATTTATTTGTCTGTCTCTTTCAGTCACGCCGGCAACACGAGAAAATGCCCAAAGACAAAGAAATTGGTTTGACATCTCTGCTCTATTAAAACTAACCGAGCAGCGACAACATCGACGGCAACAGCAAGCAAACAGCCGCTTGGGGCCATCTGATGTTTTCAATTAGACTGAGCACAAGGGGAGTTTAATGCTTATCAAATTGTTTACTGCCAAATGTCTCCATGTTATTAATACCTGCAAGGGTTCAAATTTAATTTGAAGTAAACACGCTCAGTGTAGAGGAGGATTGGAGATTTGTTTGAGTAACATGTCAAACAGAGCTTTCTGTCTCTGGTCTCCGCGCTTTGTTCTTGGCAAGTCTGTTTGTATTTTCTCTAGACGTTTCGTCTGGTGACTTGGCTCGTTTTATTTTGTTGATTATTAATCTTTGCTTACAGCACAATTACATTTTGATGATTTTGTAAATGTTTTTTGGGAAAATAAATGTTTCTTAGTTGGAAAACCCATAGTATGCTACGGAGTTTGAACAGAGGCCTACAGTTGTTTTAAATAGAAATATTACAAACTGTGAACATTCCAGTAGGCTATCAAGTGGGTTTTTGGCAATATTTTATTTTAAGCCGTCTCCCCAAAGTGGTATCCAAAATGTGAGATGAACCAATCTCATTGGCCCATTTTTCAGTAATTGCTTCCAAAACTGAGGCTGAGTCATTCTTTGGAGCATAGTGTCATTATACCGCACACTAACGAAGAAAGCCATTTTTGGGTTTTGTTCGGTGCTAGTGGGAGCACTTTGTCTGGATCTTGACGAGGGGATTCATTTCGGTCGTATAACCCTCTTTCTTCGTCTTCTGTGAGACTCAAACGCGACATTGTGAAATTTGGAGTCCCGCAGAGTCCTTAAAAGAAAGTGGTCTTTAGAAATCGAACACTTCCTGTTGGTGGCTAGCTGATGATTTGAGAACCATTTGTGGTGGTTAAGCGTGATCAAACATCTCAATTAGATATCCCCACCCTAATTTTCGGTATTATTAAATCAGTGCTAAAAATGATCTTGAAAAACATGATAATTCTCTGAATCCTGTTTGAACTCCTTCTGTAACGTCTCCCTCTCTTTCAAAGAAAAGAAGCCCAATAGTCTTGTCTATTTATCCTGGAAATAGATATTCCCCTTGTTGTCGGAGTGATTTATTGAAGTCCTCTTCTCAGATGGAAGCCACAGGAAATTGCCTGGAATGGCTCTAAATTGGTTTATGATTGTTTTATACGGGCTCGTGCGCTTACGGTTTGATATTGTGTCCCCGCACTCTTTGTCGTATGTATTAAACTGATCCATATTGAGGTTGTTGGTGTGTATTTAGGGGGACTTGTTAATTCAGTGATGGTCTGAACTGGCTGCCATGTCACTTTCGGCATTACTGTGAGAAAGGGGCATTTTTGTGATATATCTGTTGTTACTCTCGTCAGGGTGGTCTGTAACAGAAGCTCTTGGCTCAATCCAGACAAAGCAGTAGCTTTGGCCTCTATCTGGTGATCATGTTGTTGGATGTATGCAGTTGATAGACTGATATTAGTTCCTTCCTGTGAATCTCTTCTCGCATATGTGGCATCTGCCTCAGTGAGACCATCATCCTCTTCACTTTACCTCTTGAGTAATTCAATAAACCTTGAATAAAAGAGTAGGTGACTAGAGTGCACAGACTCCTGTCATTATATGTAAGGATGTGCTTTTTTGGTGTTGAGAAACATAATAGCCTATTTAATAAGTTATAGCTGCTTGTGACAATATTGCAGTATAGGCTAGTCAGGCTGCAGTAAAACAAGCAGGATGACTTGAAACTTGATGCATTTGTTACACATCGTTTAGTAAGTTTGAAGTCATATCTAGATTTTTTTCTCAGCATGTTTAGCAGAAGTGTTTTACAGTGGATTAATTGAGGCTTCAATGAGAGTGTTTTAGATGAGTTACTGTTAGCATGCTAATTTTAGCATGCTAAACCCCTCCAACCTAAGAAATTGAGTCCCTAAATTCCTACTTTTTATTGATTTATTAATTGACAAAACACATTAATCAACATTTCTGTAAATGTGCCAGTGTTAATCAGCTGGCTTATTTTTAACTGCATTCCTTTTAAAGCACCATTGCTATATCTGTCATAATATCCTTTTTTCTCACAAATTTACCACTTTAATTTGAACTTGGAAAAGTGTAATATAATTGGTTTATTGTTATTTTGCCCTGCCCATGTGGTATTGGTAATCTTCAAAATCTCTTTAAGGCAAGTCAATTTTTATAATTTTTTTTGGCGCCGGCCATCTTGTTATGCCTGCAGACTATCCGAATCCTTTAAGTAAAGGTACTTGAATTGAGAAATAATACAATCTCCAAAACTGTAAATCCAGATTAAGTTCCAATTACATGCATATCAAATCAGGAATCACATTTGACAACAACGATATCTAAAAATGTGCCCCTTACATTTTTATAGGGCAAACCATACAAAAATGGCGTTGGCATTGTTAACGCAATGCTTTACTGTTGTACAGGAAAGTTGTAGAATTTGATTTAATGGAATGATTTCTCCCATTTATTAAATATATGAGTAGTCAGTCTGTTCCAGTTCTAATGCCTCTTTTGCATGAGAAGAAAAGTACTATCAGAAGTAGCTACATTTCGAAAGATTCTAAAAACCAACTTTTTTATTTTTAATAATGTACTGATGAATCATTCACACTTAAACGGGTCGATTTATTTTGTCTGCAATTACATTCTATGTGTTCCAATAAAGCAAACTCCTTACTGCCATGGAGCTGTGGTTTCGGTGTTGAGGAGAGGCAGGAGTTAAAGAGGATAGAGGATCAGCTGCTGTTCTGCCCGTGCGTGGGATGCTACTGACAGACTGCTAATGAGCCCATTATCGGCTGCAGTCCTCCGCCTGGCTCCTCGGGGGCACCAGTGGATGCTCTGTCCCCTCTCAATTGAATTCCATCCCACAGGGGTTGTTTACAATAAATACATTTGCTTGAATTAATCAGGAGGTTGAGAGCCAGACACTTGACTAGGGCTGCCGTTTTTACAGGGAAACGAGATTGACAGAGACCACCTTTAGCCCTCGCTGGGCCGCGGTAGGGATACACCCACGCCTGGCCAATATTTGATATAATAAGTTGGTTAGAAGATCGTCTTGTTGGGTTAAGGTTCTTTACTGATGTTTTATGAAGAACCAGATTAGATTGTAGCTATGCTTGAGGCAAAGATGGCACATGAAATGTGGTGTAAACAAAGGTTGTACACTTTCCTGAGCTTATTCGCCTTGTTTTATGTTTCATGTGATTTACAAAAATAAGATGTTGCTGGGTCAACATCTTTTGTTGTTCTTAGACAACATCAACCAATTTTTGGTTGGTTTCAAGGGGGTGAACGTGTTTTCACCTGGTAGAACATGGTCCTTGATCAACATCAAGAATATTCCAGTCCGATTTGAGGGAAACGTGAGCAGTTAATGTCAAGATTAGATTAAAACCATGGGGTTTCTACACCACTCTTAGCCACTTATCACTTCTCTTTGATTGTGTTGGTCAGTTATGAGAAGGGTTAAGTGTAGGGGTAGGTATAAGTGTGGGACTTTGTTTTTAGATAGAATGTTGTTCCAAGATCAACAAAATATGTTGATCCAGGAGCATGTCTTTGCAAAATCAAGGTGACCAGTTGTAGGGTTAAATTCTTTGGTCAACATGATTTTGCCAAGTAGAACGTATTCTGGATCCATGGCTTTTGTTGGTCCTGGAACAACGTTCCTCTCCAAAGTTCCTAATACCAAATCCAAACCATAAATCTGAAGGAAACTGCTGATTTAGAAGAACAATCTTTAAGCCTCTGACCCCTAACCTTAACCTTATCCCTAAAATATGTTCGGTTGATTGGAAGGTTGCAATAAGGATGCTAATCCAGGAACATGTCCTACTTGATGATTCACGGTCACTGGGTTGGGTTATTGCTTTGATTGAACAAAGCAATTCAATCAATTCATTGTCTGAAAATAGGCAATGTCTTCTGAGACTACCATCAAATTCCACAGGCCTTGGTTCTGAGTTTGGGAAAGCCTGGTTTGAAATTAGAGGAAATGCATTCCATGGCATGGAGCGGAGAAGACTAGGCCTGTCTGGTGGCAGCTGTTGTCATTAACACCACTTAATTCCTCTGTTGATTGTTGCAGTTCTTCACAGTTTGATTTTTGACACCTCGGAGATGCCGACATCCCCAATGACTGGTTAGGGACACACTAAGAAATTACGGCGTGCAATTTGACATGCCTCGCTGGTCTAAATACATAGTGTTTTGTAGAGACCAATGCCTTTGTATATCACTGATACTCATCGGCCTTATAATGAGTGGCGTAGTGGTTATATCATGCGGTAATGTATATGCAAAGTTGAGAAGTTCATTGTCAGAGCTAGAGTTACCCATGGCTGCAAACATTTCACACACACGACAAGACAAATGTTCTACTATCCCTTTCATCAGCAACTCTCAAAGCCACAGACATACTTTTTCCACCATTACTGATAACTCGTTTGTAGTCTAATCTGGGGTTATCGCACTGAGATCTAAAGGTTTAGGAAGACGAAAACTTGCTGTTAGTTTTTGCATGCAAGTGCACATGTAGCCTTTTTTCCACTCCACGTACACACGTGCGCGCCTGAACTGCACTGCCCAGAGGCTACAGCATGCTGTTCTGAAAGCCTTTCTCTCAGCAGTCTGCTCTAACCACAGCACTGTTGTATCTCGACAGAGCAAAGCAGTTTAACCTTACCACAAGCTGCAGTTGGACTGACTCACCAAAGAGCACGAGCACCACGCAGACAAAAACACAGTAGCCTAATAGAGGCAAAACAGCCCACCGTACTAATGCTAACAGCACAGCATGACACTAGCTAAACTACCTCCATGGCAGCTAATGCAACTTTCGACATGGCTAATTTTCAGCTATGATACACCTCATTTGATAATCATGGAGGGGAAATTATATTTTGCTTATTAAGCGGAGACCGTTGACGGATTAGTGTTGACATAACATGAGTTAATTTATTTTCGCTGCCTCTAATGCATCACACAAGAGGTCGTGATCAGACGGTAATTTCAGAGATTTATGGCATCAGGTGCGGAGTGTGTATTTGCATTTTTTTTTTATTCAGGGGATTCACAGCACAGTTATTCCTGCTCATTTAGTGTTAAATTAGCATAGCAACCACAGCCATTCAGGTAAACAGTGATTTTACCTTTAGCCTACCACACACACAATCATATTTATAACTCTAAATTAAAATAAATATACTGTTAACCTTGCAGTAGTTTCTATTAAAATACAACTGTTACTGTACAGCTTATAACAAAGCTTAGGGTACAGCAACAGCAAAGTCCTAATAAATGAATAAGGGAACTCCAAATTGCAAATCTTTTTTTGTTTAGTTTTGTTTTGTTTTGCATTGTGTTGCGATGCATTGTGTTATTGTGTGCTATGTTTTCTTGTGTTGTGTTGTGTTTTATTATTTATTTATTTATTTTTATAATGTAGGGTTTAACATCAAGTTATTTCTTTTAGATTTAGGTTTTTAGTAAAAACGATGGTTACTTTTGCAAATGGCAAGAGCCTTAATGTTTGCCTTCAAAACCACCTCTGGCTCTGCACCCCTTTACCTAAATTCAGTACTTCAGACCTATGTGCCCTCTAGAAGCTTGCGTTCTGCAAATGAACGTTCGCATTATTGTGCCATCCCAAAGAGGCACAAAATAAATCACTTTCACAGACCTTTTCATTAACTGTTCCCATCTGGTGGAAGGAATGACCTGCCCAACTCAATCCGAGCAGCTGAATCCTTACCCATCTTCAAGAAACGGCTAAAAACACATCTCTTCCATCTTTATTTGACCCTCTAACTCTCTATTCTAATTATATTGTATCTATCTGTCTTAAAAAAACACACACACACTTGACCCTCTATCAATTGTATATGTATTTATTGAAAAACTTACACTAGCTTTCTTTTGTTCTATTATATCTACTTTTTTCTTTAAAAAAAAAAATGCTATTTTTTTCTATTCTATCAACTTGTTTAAAAAACACATTGCTACATGTACTGCGTATATATGTATATATATATATATATATATATATATATATATATAGGAAGTGAAAGGGTGTATGTTTTGATGAATTGTTCAGAAATACTTTTATTAAAGGGCTTGAATATTGCTATTTTTAAATATTAATTGGGAAATTGAAAACATGATTTTTCACTTTATTATATAAAATATTAACTTAATTTGTATAAAGGGAATTAATATATTACTGTTTTGCAAAGTAAAAGTATCAGTTTGTGTCTGATTAATTTATTAACTGCTTACGTGTGTGATAATTTAATTAGAATGGCATAGGGAATAAAACCTTATTCTTATATAATATATATATATTTATTAGATTGTTCAATAAAATGATTTTTATTAGAGGTCATGCTTCAGATGCTTCAGTAATATTTCTCTATCTCTCTTTTAATGCACTGATGTATTGCTATCTGAGATTCACGTTAGTCCAGGGTGGAGATGAGAAGAGCAGGGGCTTATTTGAGGCTCAAAATGGAGCTGGGTTTGGTTTGTGGCCGGAGCCAGCTCTCTCTAAGACCAGAATCATGAGCAGCCAGCTGCTAAGAAGCCTGAGCAGATTAAGAGAGAGAGAGAGAGAGAGCTCACGAGAGGGTGGGGGTCTCCGACGGGGCGATGGAGAGAGAAAATGAAAAGGATGGTGAGATAGTGAAACTCATCAGACAGTCACTGTGTGGTGGGAGGATCAGTATGAGTCCCTCTCTCTCCTGCTATCTTCTGGAGCTCAGCTGCCAGGGCAGCCCATGTGAGCACCTCTCTCAGCAGGCATGACACCGAGCAGCGAGCGAGGAAAAGATGAAACCAGCCTCCTGGAGGGAGGTCAGAGAAACAGCCAGTAACACGCTCTCGCTTGCTCTCTCTCTCCGAAAACATCTGGAGTTGCTTGCAGCCTCATCTGCCCGTCTAATATTAGCACACAGGAAGAGAGAGACTGCCGTCACAGTGCCAAGACAAAAGAAAATCATGATGCTTTTTTTAATTCTCGCCTTTTTATGCCCCTACTGTTCCGTTCAACAGCTTTATTGGCATGATAAAATACACACTAGAGATGATAGGGCGTTTGTCTGGGGGGGAAATGTCCCGGGACCTATAGATAGATAGAAGTAGTAAAATATTGAATTATATATATTAAATTATTTAAAAATGTATAATTATTTAATAATGATCTATCGAAATGTATGTGTGTGTAAATAATGAACATTAATTAACAAACTGCACAAAGCTGTTAGACAGTTTGTTAAAATATTAATAAAATATTCAACTTTGAAATGACAAAGAGGTCCTAGGTTTTCCGTGGCATGTCTCTGTAATTTAGCACTTTTAAAACATTTAATAATGACACTATAATAAATGGTAGCATTTTATAATATTTATAATAAAGTATATCCCACCAAAAATGATCTCAGTCGCTGTGCTCAGTGCTTAAAAATTGTTTGGTATTGTGTTTCTGATTTGTTTCTGTAATAATAATATAATTATATATATAATAATTATATATATGTATATATATATATATATATATATATAAAATGTAAAACACATATTTGTCCTTTTTTATATATGTCCTTACTTTTTTGTGTCCCACTAACCATTCTCTCAGTCGTTTTACCATCATGACTGCAAACTGAAAAAAAAAACTTGTTTGTTGTTGTGCTACTGTTATGACTTTCTCTTGTTTACGATAAAGCACAAGATACACTGACAGCCGCCCCGTACCCCCCTCACCCATCCCATCAGTCCCGGTCACAGCCACTGCAGTCTGTAGAAAAAGACCCAACACCCTTTTTTCCCTCCTTCCCCTTTCATTGGCCACCTCCTCTGCCAATCACAACCCAGGGGCGGGCCCAGGAGTGAGGGAGTGCTGATGTCAGAGTCACATGGATTCTGGTGTGGTCATGCGAGAGCTGCTGAGCGGCAGAGCAATGCTGGCCAGCTGCTGCTGAAACAGCAGTGGACTGCTTGAGCTAGCACTCGCGATACCGCTTGCCTATGGACCGCCGAGCTTAATGATGTATTTTGTGATTTCAGCTATGAAAGGTAAGAAGAGAAAAGCATGCTGGGGTTTTATCTGTCCTTTTTGTAAACTTCCTTTTTTTTGCGAGCGTGTCTAGCTGCAAAAGGCTTTATTCATAGGCAGCCAACTCTCTGAAAGAGCGAGAGAGACAGAGAGAGCGAGATAGAGCGAGTGAGTCAGAGAAATTAAGTTGTGACATTGTTTTACATTTCAGTTTTCAAGGAAATTAAATTAAGTTAATATGAATGAGAAAGTTCTGTTGCTGAAGCAGCTGAATGTCAAAAAAAGAAGAGGCTGTTAGTATGCTGATGTCTGATTTCTTCTGTTCCTGAGATGCATTAGAAAATAAATGATTTTTAATTCAACATAATACTTTTATTCTTATTATATGCGCTCAAAGTTTCAGTTTTAAGTCAAGAACTGGTGGTCTCACCGCCCCAAGTCAGAAACCAAGATTTTTTTTTGTGATGTCTAAGGGAAAAGGTCGAGGAGAGTTTGAGTCAGGATGCAGGACGTGTCGTTTGGGTTGACGTCGGTATGTTTCGTGTTCCACTGACCTATTTTTTTGGGGCCGTGGACAACCAGGGTGAGCGCCACTCCACTATACTGGTGTTGATCCTGCCTCCGTAATCCTGTTCGCCGGTCCCAACCGCCCCACTCCCTCCCCACCATAACACACACACACACACACACACACACTCATCTGCTGCCTCTAGACTGGATAACCTGCATTCTCACATTCATTCTCTTTTTTACACTTAAAAATACATGCACGCTGATCCATTAGTGCTCCATGCATCCATGCCACCACACACACCCCCTCTGCTTCACACACACACACACACACACATACGCACACACAGCTGTCATTCTGTATTAGGCGAGAGGTGTTAAGAGTGGAAAAAGCGATGGATGTTGGTGTTGAGCTGCGGTAACACCACTCTTCTCCTTTGCACACTCTCCGTGAATCTCCCACTGAAAGCTTTTCGACAGTTCACCTCCACTGCATTCGCAGTTATTGCATTACCACAACACTGCCTCGTGATTGTGGTATCTGTGTGTTGGAGCTCAGTTAAATAGCAAGTATTGATGAGATTTTATGCAGCATCAAAATGCATTGCTAAGCCATATTTATGCATCTATTGCGTAATAAAATATTTATGATAATTTTCCAACTTGATTTTGTAAGGACGTCCATTGAAGTTTATATTTTGTGAACCTTTTTTTCCTTGTTCAGATCTTTGTGTGTTTGGATTGCTCATACCTTCACAGGCATCTGAATGTGAAAGCGTTGTTGTCTGATTGCTCGTGTGGGTTTAGTATTTTGCATGCATGCAGCCGTTAGTGTGTGTTTGTGGGTATGATTGTGTGTGTGTGTGTGTGTGTGTGTGTGTGTGTGTTGTGGAGCTGGAGCAGGTGTATGCGATACCCTCTGACCCCGTGTCTCATGTGTGGGTTGTTCTGAAGAGGCTTACAAACTGAAAATAGAGCTCTTGGAGACAGGAGGAATCCATAATCGTAGAACCAAAATACATCTACAGGGTGTCTAACTCTTTAATAAAATATTGTCTAATGTTTTAGAGAGGTTGCTACTGTTTGCATGGACTCAGTTGCAACATTTTGATATAATTGTGTATTATTAGATGTTTTCTATTGAAAACAACTTGTATTTGTGTCTAATTAAATTTTTAACTGTTTAATAAAAGATTTCCTGTTGTGTTAGAGAGGTTGATACTATTTGCAGTGACTCCATTATAATATTTTAATAGGATATTGTTATTAGATGTTTTCTATTGAAAACAACTTGTATTTTTATATCATTCCAATGTTAAAATGATTTAATAAATGATTTTGTAATCTTTTAGAGAGGTTGATTCTTTTTGCAGTTTGACTCAGTTAACATTTTTTTGGTAGAATTGCTATTCAGAGTTTTCTGTTGGAAACAACTTGTATTTTTATGTAATAAATTTTTTGTAAACATTGCCAAAACTTAAAAATCATTAATAGACACTCATTTATTTTATTTTATTAAAAGTCTTCATAAAGTCTGATTTCAGTCCAGCATCTTTATCAGACCAGTCGACTGATTGCGACACTGATTTCGCTGTGAAACCACATTTCATTCACGTCTGGCAATTACTAAGTGTTTGCTTTGTAAGTCATTTGACAGGCATGTCGTTACAGACGCTAACGCCTCCTTGTTCGGTAATATGATACGGTTACCTGTCTTTTTTCTGATCGTACCCCTCATCCCTCCTTTTTCTTTCCTCTTTTCCAGCCTCCTTGCCTCTCAAGTACGTAATTACCTGTAATGGAAACATCCCTCTCATTACCCTATGCAAATGAGCTAGCCTGCTCCACACAATTAAGATGAAAACTCCAAGTATTAATTACATAATTAAAGAAAGTTGTTTGATGTGCCAGAGACAGAAAAAAACAGGCCTGTTTCATCTGTGTGGTAATTAACCCTTTAATAAGCTATAAAGTATGTTGGAAAAGAGCTGTTTGAAACCTTCTCACATTGATTTGCGCATGTTCTGAAAAGTACCAGACTAGAATGAATATAAACGCACGTAGACGTTACAAACAAAGTTAAAGCAAATAACATTTGCATGCAAATGAACGTTAGTGGTTTGCCCTTTCTCTCTCCTTAGTCACTAGGCTAGTAGAGCGTTCTTGACTAGTGTGATTCTCTGGGCACTTCAGTAACACAGCAGAGGTTAACAAGATTGGCTGTAATCCAGTTAGCCACAAAAGGACAGAAAGAGGGCAGGCAAAATCAGATTAAGGTGAAGTAAAGATGTAGCCCACTAGCTAGGGTTAAAAATATAGAGCAAGATTACTGGCCAGCAAGGAGTGTTAAGTGGATTATTTCTGCAGCTATGGAATGGGTAAGGAGTCACTTTTATGGATATTTAGGTGCTACTTGGTATAGTGTTATTGTTTTTGCATTACATATTAAGCATTTGGCAGTTTCAAAACTTCAAAATGTAGAAACCTACATTTGAAAAATAATTGAATGTTGTGTTAAAATAAACAATAGTTGTTATCTTTTCTATAGGTGTTATGCTGTCGTCTTACAAACATACAAACATTTTACTATGTTGTAAGTTTCAAAAGTTTAAAATGTAAAAACCCACATTTGAAAAAAATTTAATAAATGTAATCATGCTGCTGATTTAAAATCACAATAAAATAATAAATATATATATATATATATATATGTTATTCAGAATGCTCTTTTATGTCTAACTGGTTGGTAGTTTGAATAAGTTTAAAAATAAACCAGAATTTGTTCTAAATTAATATATATAAAAAACTTTGAATGATACTCTTACATTGTTATATTCTGAAAAATGTAAGCAATTAAAAATGTTGCATTCTCATGGTAGCCACAGGGGGCGCTATTGCATCATTTCTCTTCTTGTTTGGTCACGTTCTTGCAGGTTATTGTTTCATGGCATGGTATCTATCGCCACCATAAATAATGAAAATGAGAAGCATTTTCACAGTTGCATAATTTTGTAGAGTATGTTTTGTGGAAATTTTGCACAGCGAGGTTAGTTTTGTTTTGTGTGTCATTGCAGTGTAAAGAATGCTGTGTAATTGACTTTAATCTACTCCAGTCTAGACCTGCCAAAAGACATGACTGGATCAAACCAAGGAATCAATCCTGGTGTGTGGAAGTGGGTTTTGGATTGATAAGAGCATATACACAAGCACAAACACGCACACAGTCTGTCATAATTTCTTCTTGGAGGTTGAGTGACCATATTCCACCACAACTTGTGAAAGAAACAGAGTGCCACATTTCCACAGGTTATTACAGTGTATGGCATGTGTGTGAGAGAGAGAGAGAGAAAGAGAGAGAGAGAGAGAAAGAGAGAGAGAGACTGTCTCAGACTGTGTGTCAGAACTGTGAAATGCATTACCTGCCAGCTTGGGCACGGTGACTGCTTAATGAGATATTGACTGGCCATTGAGAGCATAGATTTTTGATTCAGCTCCAGTGGTGTGTGTGTGAGAAAAAAACAAGCATCCAGACGGTCTGAAGATGGTGAGAGAGAGAAAGTGGAGAGGATGAATGAGTGAAATCGAGACAGAAAATCGAGAGAGAGAGAAAGAAGAGAGAGTTTCTCTGACGAATTGTATGTGTGTGAGAAAAAAACAAGCATCCAGACGGTCTGAAGATGGTGAGAGAGAGAAAGTGGAGAGGATGAATGAGTGAAATCGAGACAGAAAATTGAGAGAGAGAGAAAGAAGAGAGTTTCTCTGACGAATTGTATGTGTGTGAGAAAAAAACAATCATCCAGACAGTCTGAAGATGGTGAGAGAGAGAAAGTGGAGAGGATGAATGAGTGAAATCGAGACAGAAAATTGAGAGAGAGAGAAAAAAGATAGAGTTTTGACGAATTGTAGTCTGGCACTTCTCCTGGTTACCCATGCCATGCACGGACACACCCATCCTCACGCAACATCTGAGCCCTGGCACCTTGGACAGTTTGCCATGAGTCCCATGTGCCAGTCTCGACTCACCCTCTTGGCAGGCAAGACAATCTCCACTCCAAAGAAAAAAGATCCTTGTTACATCAGATGCTTCTGTCTCCGCTCAATCAAACCTGCGCTAATTTTATCCCCTTAGACTGTAAGTCAACATGAAAAAAATATCGACCCTATTTACTTTCTTAATGCATGTTATTATGGCTGATTCATCATAGAAAAAAATATTTCTAAATCATCTTCAAAATGTTACTTTCTCCTTATTTGAAACAACTTTTTCATTTCAGCTGACGTCATCAAGGCCACTTAAAAGAACATCCCAAGTTTAGTGCAAGTTCAGCTCACTCAGCAGCATTTGTGTTACTAGAAATTATTTTAACACATCTGTTGTTTTCATCCCTCAAAAAAAAAGGTTTAATAAAGATTAGCGAGCTATTTTTCACACTGTAAACATGTTACCATGAATATTCTTTGTTTTGTGTATATTTAATATTTGTGACCCTGGACCACAAAACCAGTCCTAAGTAGCATTAGGTATATTTGTAGCCAACGATACATTATATGGGACAAAATTATAGATTTTTCTTTTATGCAAAAAATCTTTAGGATATTAATTAAAGATCATGTTCCATGAAGATATTATTTTGTAAATGTCCTACCGTAAATATATCAAAAATTAATTTGATTAGTACTATGCATGGCTAAGAACTTAATTTGGACTACTTTAAAGGCTTTTTATTGTCTAAAAAACCTTTATTGTCCTATAGCAAACACTGACCTTTATGACTGATCTTTATGTATTGGCTCCATTCTCTTCCATAGTAAGTGGCTCACTGTAAACCAGATTTTGTGGGTAGAATTGAAAATACATTTTTGTGGTATTCACAATTATGCAACAAGTTCTGTTTATTTAGCCCAACCTATCATGAACCCAATTTTAATTTTACCCAGAGTAAGTTTCAAGTAGCAGGTACTAGTAATCCAATCAATTCCTGACAGATAAATCAAGTCCCATCCTTTATTTTTGTCTTGCTCACTCAGAAATGTCATAAGTAATTGGGTTGCAAATGTTGTTTCATGTTGACTGAACACTTGAAGCTAGAAGGTCTACTGATTATTGAACCATTTTCTGTAGATTTTGTGAGGCATCCGGCATTGTTTTTTATGTTCGAGAGATTTGACTGTTCAGAGGGATAGTCGTCTCATGCCTTTGGAGTAATTTCCTACATTGACTCCACGTTAAGAGCACAGTCGTAAGGAATCCTTTGATGTCTCAGGCTGCCAGAATGTATTTCAGGCCTGTCAGAATTCTCTTTCTCACAGTGCTTCACTGATAACACATTCACCAAATGTCCAGCTGCACCTACAAACACACCGACAGTGCTTGCATGAAGCACACTCACACACAAATGCTCTGTGCTCTCAAACACAGAGTAGGGTGAAAGGTGATTATTCTCACACTCAAATGCAGTTGGAAAAAGAAGAGTAAGAGATTGGTTTAATTTAAAGACAAAGAGAATAAGGAAGTGGATAGACAGAATGCACAAAAACAAGAGTAGGTTTCCCAGATAAACAGAGGTGGAAGGTTGTACACATTGCCTCATTTGTCTTCAAAGAGTCCCTGGGAGCAGAGTAGTCCCGGTCCAACAGGTCAGAGTTTACTGAAGCTTCTGAGATCCAGATCAGGATTTTACTCCAAGCCAAGGTAAGTTGGGTGTATCTTGGGTATAACCTATTATCCAAGCGGATGCAGATACATGCAGCTGTATTAGCGCTGGATATTTTTTTGTCTGTGTATGCTAGTCCCTGTCATGTACTCCAGGTGCAGGTGCCGATGAGATTATTGTGTGAGACCGCTTTGCTCTTTACTCTCATTCACACGGGCTGAATGCGGCAAACCACAGCAGTGATTGAAGGTGCTCCTTGTCGCACCGGGCTTTTCTTGCACAACTTTAATTCCAAGCACGTTGATTTGCCCCTTTAGGTTTTGTTTTTTTTGCGGGGGGTGTCTTTTTCTCCTTATCTTTTTTGCCCCTCCTTCCTCCTTTTGAACACTCCTCTGAGAGCCGTCCACTAACCTTTTGAAGTTGCATCAAAGAGGAAATGGGGGAAAGCATTATCGATTTTGCGTTTTGTCAGACTCAAATATAAAAGAATGGAGATGCGGGCAACAGAAACTTGGGATCGGGGTCTGGACTGCTTTCCCCGTTCTTTGGCCCTAAACGGGAGAGCAAGAAACCCCGGGTTCTGACTACGCAACCCTGCCTCCTGAAGCTCCCAGGAGCCCTACTCCTCAAACCTGTGCTTTTGTGCTATTAATCCCTGGTTAAATAAAATCCTTTTAGACAGACAAACCTGCTCTTTCTACCCTGAAGATGTCAGATCTTTTATCCCAACTCCATTGGACTGGTATCATCTTTCTTGTGAGCTCACAGACTCGACCGGCTTTCTCCGAGAAGAGTCGGAAAGGGTTGCAGAGGGTTTGCTGGTAATCAAATCTTCGCTGCAGGCATGCATGAAGGAGTGTAGTTGTTTGTGTTTGAAGAGAGTGAGCGATTGAGAGAAAGAGGGTGACCCAGGGGAGGTAGATGAGATCTGATTGTCTCTCTTTCTCCTCACTCTGCGGTGACCCTGCTGTGACATAAGCAGAGACCTCTGGGGCTTGTTTTAAGTCATTCCTAACCCACAGAGCCTGATCCAGGAGCGGGTTTGTCTCAATTTTGTTATTGTTGCTCCGAGTGTAACGATTTGAGCCTTTGCTGCCGATCTCATATCAGGAATCTGCTGAGCAGACTTGGAATAATATTTCAACTCTATGTGCGAGACTCTTAAGTGTTTTGTATTGTCGTTATTTTATACAGTGTGTCAATGGTCATTATTCTGCAGGTTTTACACTCAGCTTAGACAAGAAGGATCCTCAGAGGTATCAGAGAGATAATGCAGTTCTATTCTTAGAGCTTTTTCTATTTTCTTTCACATTACAATGACGATCTAAAACGTTTAAAGTGTGAGTATCTTTTATGTGCACATCAAGCGGTCTTCCAATACTTGAGGACATAAATGTAAGATTTGGATTTCAGGTATCAGTCAGGTAACATGAAACGTACAAAAAAAGGAATGACATATCAAAAAAGAGGCCTCACTTTTGGTTCACAGCGAGGAGCAGGGTGCTACGGAGTGTATACTTGAGAGGCCAGGGAGTTCATCCTCGCTTCTTTACCATGGAGATCAGCTTTAATGTTCTCAAGAATGGCAGGAGAGAGAGAGAGTAGCAAAATGTGGGAGTATCCTTCTGAATTTTTATGAGATTAGGGAAAAAGACTGAAAGAGAGAGGGGGAGAAAGAGCGGGAGGAAGGCAGAACAATAGAAGCAGCTTCAAGTGGGAGGCTTGATTGCGAAAAGGGAGATGAGCAACATTGAGTTGATTTAGAGGGGTTCCTGCCGGGGCCATCGAAGGTCCCGCTGTTTCATTCTTACCCAGTATGTTCCTCCTGATCAAACACCTGTACTCATATGAAAACAATTGAAATAAAACTGGCACTCCAGAGGCCTCTAAGTGACAGTGTGACATATGCAGAATACGAAAGTACTTTTTTGCATATTTTTTTGGGAAGTAAATTGGCGAGGTACTACTTAATGATGCATTCACACTGAAAGCGATTTGTATAGACAAGGTGACCAGACCTTGTTCATGATACATAGGGAGTTGACATGACAGTTGCAGTTAATACTTATACAGGAATACGAAGGCCTATTGGCATCCAGAGACTTGCCGCTTAACTGCTGTCTGTGTGAACCTGGTACAGCTTTCATATAGAAACACGACTTCAGTTATATCACAAGAAACGTTGGCATGTCGTCTTCTAAAAGTCTGCACGCAGTCCAAGCGTGAAATTGTGTCTCAAGGTTACTTTGATTAGGCCTGCTGTGTTGTAAACAAACCACATGGCATGAATGTAATTCTTCTCAACAACAAAGCCAACCATTCTCAGCCCCACCGACCTCTGAAATGTGTTATATATGCACATATATTTATTAGAAATTAAGTCATGCCTCTGTTTTAATGATGAAGATGAAAGGATTTTCTCCATTATTTAAAGCATATAATAAAATCATCAGAGCTTTCCTGACATTCTTGAAATGTTTTGAAAAACACGGAATGTTTTTGATAGAAACTCAAGCAAATGGAATTATTAGCATGTCCTCAACCAAACTTGTAACTCATTCCTTTAAAATAATGTATCACAACAAAATCAATTAGAAGCAATAGCTTTGCTAGTCAGAACAGAGCACTGACATTTGAGATGACAGGAATTGTTTGCCCGTTAGAGTCCCGTGGGGTGATGGTAGGGGTTTCTGTTTGCTCTGTAGCAATGCATGGGTGTACCGCAGTAGGGAAGAGGGACTGTGGAGAGGCCCTTGACCTGCGCCAGAGTGAAACCCAGAGCCCCTACCGTTTAAACAGACAGTCTGATTACTGATTAGGAGCTCATTCCCTGTTGTGCGGAGCAGTTTGCATGTCAGCAACCATTCTTCCCAACACTGCACTGATTAAGAATGAGTTGCCAAAGATGATGAAGCCTGAACCGACTGTCGCTGTCTCTTTTGTTTTCTCACTGTTTGCTCCATTATTTTTGCTCTCTTAAAGAAACAGTTTAACCACAGTTTAAAGTTATGTTATCACTTCAGTTTTTTTTGTCTCTTTCTTTTTGTGTATTATAGCATATTATAATATGATATAATACAATAATAGTTTATTTTTAACATTTACTGTCCCTTTTTATATATTTCCCTCTCTCAGAGATTACATTGAGTGCTTTGTGTTCACCCAGTCCGCTCTGGAGAGCCAGTAGTGTTTTGTTGTTGTTTTGAAGGCTTTTTTTCTCCTCTCTTACCCCATCTCTCTTCTTTTGTTGTTCCCCTGGGCTCCTTGTTTCTGGATGAGAGCTCTCCCTCTGCTGAGCACAGGTTCTTGTCTCTTCTTCCTCTCTCTCTGCCTCCTTTTTTCTTTCTTTTCCTCTGTCTGGAAGTGCGCTGTGAAGCTGTCCATCCCGAACAAGAGCCGCATCAGCACAGAGGCAGTTAGCTCAGAGTCAACATTTCTGTCTGTCTTATTGGCCCAAGCAAAAGAAAAACTGTAACATCCTAATACACACCAAAAAATGTGTTTAGACAATAAGGAATAACATTTTAGTAAGTACAGTGACAGATTGTGTACCTTTTTTTCTGAGAGTGTGTTTTTGCTTTAAGGACCCTCAGTTGAAAGTCCTGCCTACTTGTGGAACTTGTTGAAAACAAGGTTAGAATCTGATTTTCTGTCACATACACCAAAACAAGAATCACCCTAAACATCTTTCTCATCCTCCTTTCCATTTCCTGTTGAATAGATCACAACCACCACCTTTATTTCCATGCAGTGACTGGTCATTACACAGCAGCAGTCATCTGCACTCCTTACTCTGTTCTGTTTTCGTAAGTAGTTTCGAGAGACTGGAACAGCGATGATAGCGGCATTAATTCGTCTCATATGTCGACTGAAGGACACAACACGCTCGTCCACAGAGAGCCTTCTGAATCACTATCACAGCCTCTCAGACCAGCACTTGTCTTAAGAGTGTCACTCTATGAATACCATCACTCTGTTACCAGTTACACAATGTGGGCGGCTGTGAATTATGGTGTCTTGTCTTAGCAAAGAGTGAAATCTCTTTCCAGACAGAGACTGACTGCATTATGTAGGCTTTTAAAAAATATGGCTCACGCTTTGACTACATTATATTTAATTTCAATCAGGGCTTGAATTTTGGTGCAGGTATTGTGCATAATTTTACTCATTCCTGCAGATTCCATGCTTATATTTGGCAATAATTTCAGCTCGGGACAGTTGGTGCAATTTATCATTTGCATGTGTTTTAAAGTCTTGCCAATTTAAATATTCAAACAGCTTGTCAGTACTGAATTGAGTTCTCTTTTTTTAGCAGTTTATTACCATCTTGGTGAGTATTAACAAACACAGTTAGTTATATCTTAAGTGAATGTAAACTGTAGAGAAAAAAAATGCATGGGTTTCAGTATATTGGATCCATGCATTAGGTCTTAAAGTGACAGCAGCCTTATATCCTTTCTTTTAATCCTTTAATCAAACAACAAAATAAAAACAAGCTTTTTACAAAATAACTGAATAATTATAAGGATTTGCCAGTATTTAGACTATCCAGAGTTTTTATTCACCATTTATTTCATTTGTATATTTATTCTATTGTATTTATTTGTGCTAATGCACATTTCTAAATTTGTTTTTATTTTATTACAGACTGTTTACTTAACTGAACAATTAAATTTAATTGAGAGTTTGAAATCAAGCTTCCTTTTGTTTCTTGTGTCCCAACTCCCCCTCAAATAAAAAAATCCCCATGTTTTGCTTTGCCTAAAAGACAATAAAAGTGGCGCAGTTTGTCCTAATCTCCCCTGTATTGCAGCAAAAAAAGTCCCTAAAGAGCTGTAATCTTGATTTTGCACATTAAAAAAAGTTATGAAATGTTTAAACAGATAGACCGCTGCGAGGATGAGAGACTAAACATGCCCTTACGTGAGACTGTGCAACCACACAGACAGCAGAGGCACGACGAGATTTGTTGCGAGATGCGTGAGAGATGTTGTGAGGAAGATGTTGCTTGCTGCTTTTGTGTAGGTGGTTGCTGGTATGTGGTTTGTGTGTGTTTCTGTATGGAGACCACAGAGAAAGACAGAAAAGGTTGAGAAATTAAACATTTGTGCACTGCGTACGTGTGTGTGAGTGGGTTTGTTTGCCTGATCTCATCTCAACAGCAGGTTTTGTGCTTTTAACAGTTTACGTTTGACAAGTAAAAGGCAAAAGGAAACAGACACCAAAATTTGCATACGCACAAATGTCTTTGTTATAAAACACATTTTCTCCCAGCGCCTGGCGTCTAAACCGGTATTAACGCATGTGAGAGGAAAACAGGAGCTCATTGAATCTCATTACAGTGATGTGTTACAAACATCCCAGAGATTAAACCAGATCAGCGGTTGAGCGTCCTTAACATCAGCTGCTCTTTGCCGCTACGATCGAATCTCATGGCTAGTCTAACGCGAGACTCCAGCTAGCTTTGATTACGAGCTGAAATTGTAAACAAAGCTGTTGATGAGAGGAGTGTGAAAATGCGCTGGGAGACGTTAGCACAATAATCGGCGCCTGGCCCGGTCGAGGAGTCTCGTTTTTTGATCTTTGACATATCTCGTAGGCATTGATTAGACCGAGCCTTTGATCTGTTGTGGGATACGTTGTTGCTTGGTTTAGAGGTTTAGGGAGTTTCATAATTTATACAAAAGGGATTTGTGTGTGTGTGTGTGTGTGTTTTTGTTTTCGCTCTTTCCCAAGCTTGAGCAACCTTAAGTAAACAGTGCGTGCTATTGTGTTCGTTTACGGAGCGCCTCTCATTAGCGATCCCTGCGGTAATTATCAGGCTGATAGTGAAAATATTCTCTTCCTTATATTCTCTCATACTCAGTCAGACTGCGAGCCGGCACTGCAATATTGATCAATTCTAGCTGAAATCAATCGAGTCCTGCACATCTTCTAAATCTAAAGACAGAGGGACTGTGTAAGAGTGGTGAATTCTTAAAAACTTCTTGGGACAGTTTTATCCTCCGTTTTTTTTTAAAGCGCGGAATATAAAAATATCATCACGGTGTCCTTGAAAGGCAGGTTAACCGTGGAACTCACACAGTGAAGCCAATGAAGCACAGTTCTGCTGTGGGCCGCAGGGTAGGACTCCAAATCGGCCTGAATATTTAGCTGAAACAGCTAGTGGGTAAAAAATACAGTTTACCACACCGCACAAAGAAAATGATGACTAAAACTTTGTAATATTAGATGGATGGTATATGATATATATATATGTGTGTGTGTGTGTGTGTGTATATGTACTCTTTTAAATACAGTATATATACAGAACTCTATGGTTCTCTAATTTCTGGAAAATACATTAGTCTGATGAGACACAACAAACTGTTGCATGTACAGCTTTGGGTTTGCATCAGGTTTGGATTTGTAATAATTCATGAAAATTACATCACTATATATAAAAATTACATATATATTTATTATATTATAATTTGAATTTATATTTATAGAAAAATCCTTTATTGGTATTTTATTTTAATCAGTTGAGTCACAAGGTCTCAATTGTGAGCCAGATTTAGGCTTCATTTTATATTCTGTACAGAACTCTAAAGGTTTTTTCTCAATACTGGTCTTGAAGTAACAAAGCACTCCGCATTTTGGATTTAATAAACCTTGTTTATTTATTAAGCTCATTAGTGGAGACGACAAGACCTAAAATGAGGAGAACAGTGAGAACAACCCTATTTCTGGGCATTATTGATTCAATGTTTATTTATGCAATGATTATTTAAATTAAAACAGTTACTTGGTCTCATTAAGTTCAAAGGATTTATATTTTAGATCTGCACAGACTGTTGATATATTTGGGACTGCTGGTATTCAATTACATATGACTGGTTGCTTTTAATAGTGTTTCATATTTTCCAGTCAGATAATATGACTGGTACAGTATGTTTGTAAAACAGCCTCATTGATTTTTGATATCATAACAGCACAACCACCAAACAAATACATTGAGTAAATCATGCAAAGATATGAGGGGTTTACTTTTCAATCTATCAAAGAAAAGGTAAAAAGATTAATTTCAGCTCAAAGCTCCCATTATGCAGGAAACAAATTGAGATTTATGGAATTAGTGCATATGCGGCATGAATCGAGATCTATTTTTGGTGCACAGAGCATTGCTGTGTAAAATGATTGGTTGCGGGAAGGTTCCCAGAGTGTTGGCGGAGCAGCCAGTGAGTCTTTCAGATGGGATTAGTTGTAGAATAGTGGCATTGATTGCTCACCATGTTTCCACCCGGTGCCTGGTGTTTGTTGTCTATATACAGTTCGGATGTGCCCTCGCTCTTATGGTGGGTGACTCGCTCCGCTCAAGGTCGTTTGGGATGGTAGCGCTCCATTAATAACGCCTGTGAATCTACCGCATCTGTCTCCACCCCCATCTGGCACAGCCCTGCCAACTGCAACCACTTCCGTTCCTCCCAGAGGATGGCATGAAGCGAACCCACATTAGTGGAGAATTCGTAAAGCAGGTCGTGAAGGAATGTCTTCCATTTGCTCTTTCACAGCTTCAGAAGATCCAATTCTCTCACGTTTGAAAGACAGGTGTAAATGAGCAACCCCGTATATACGTGAGTGTACGTTGTCTACATCCCAACATGCTGCAGTTGTCTACCAGATTATCTGAGTGCAGTGAGGACGTGAGCATTGGACCTAGTGGGTAATTCCCTGTTTGCTGCACAGCCCAGCAGCTCTACTACAGGGATGCAATTATCACAGTCCCAGACACTTTCTGCAACCACATGACATGGTGCTACTAGAGGAACCATCAAAGCCTGATTTTAAATGATGCATTTAATTATGTAAAATGGGAATTTGCATGTGTGTAGAGTGTTGGAGAGCTTGTGTGTGCATTTGTACCTGTGTTTGTTAGCTTGTTGAGGGATAAGGTGAAATGATCATAGCTGTGTGTGGTATCCAGTGCACAGCAGGCTAGCAAACAGACACGTTTGTGTATGTGTATGTGTGTTCATGCAGCGATGGTGACAGGAAAGAGAGCGATGCAAACTCTCCAAACAACAGATCTGTACAGCTCTGCCTCTAATAGCAGTATAAACCCACAAGTCATGCATTTTACACTGTCTCTTTCTCTGTCAGAAATTGTACAATTTAACACTTAAATCAAACCTGAGAGTTGCAGTGTTCAAAGGCATACCTGATTACTTTAGCTACTTCAGTTTACATTACACTCAATGCTAACCTCTACACAGTTATTTAATCTGTAATTGATCCGCATTGGAATTGACATTTCGGCTTACAAAGCCAACTGACTCAGACTACAGATAGGCAAGGTTTCTGCTTAGCTTCCACACCACACACATTCTCAGATTAACACGATAAAGAGGGCCCTGACTGGACAGGTGCTTGGGGTCCAGAGGTGGAAGGTTATCGTGCAAATCAGAATCCTGTTACCCTTCATTTCACCCACCGACCAGGACGAACAGAATTAAGAATTTCAATGCCAGTACGTGGCTGCCCTAGCTAGGAAAAGTGTGTGAATCCAAATAGCATGGTTACATTTTCATAATAATTGCAGAGAGCTGCACAAACTCAGCACTTGCTTTCGATTTGCCTACACTGGAGGGCCACGGAAAGGGAAAGGGAGATGATGCAGACCTTACAATGGGTTTAAACAAGCCAAGCCAGCAAGAAGATTTTATATGACAGGTCCAAAGCAGGTGGTAATGAAATTCACTGACCCCACATGACGATTTGCACTACAAGGATCCACAACCATGAATTAATCTTTAACAGGGACTGTCTGTACAGAATGGCGCTACATTAAACCATGTTGTTACAGTCGGTAGGTGTAGAATCAGATTTAATTCAGGTTCAAATCTCAGTTCTAGTCCAGCAAAAGTTAACCTGCCTAATGCCGATACTGAAAACACTTTTGATCCTAGAGGAGGTTCAGGAGAAAGAGATCTTAAACCGCAAGGCAAGGATTCCTTTCAGTAACCCACACTGGCTGCTGCCTCAGGCTCTGCTCTCTATTGGGGCCTGTGTGTGTGTGATGGCTTGGTTTGGACAGGTCCTGCTGAGAGAGAAAGGGATGGGGCAGCAGAGAGCTCCAATGTTAGCACACAGTACGCTGGATAGAGCATTATGTAATCATGCCTTATCAAGACCCACCGCCTGCATGGGCAGAAACACACAGGACTCTCTCTCTAGCTCTATCTTCCTCTTTTTCTCACAGACACACACACACACACACACACAGATACACACTCACCTCCCACTGCCTACCGAGAGAACGCAAGCCTTCATTAGCTGGGCTAAATATCGCTGCTTTCTGCAATCTCCATCATTTTTGGCCTTTGGGCACTAGGATAATTACCTGCTCTCATTTCCCCTCCCTCTGGCCAATGGGGAAGAGTCCTACGTTGCATTAGTTTGCATTAAATATTTATCGGCATACTGCACATTTTCCCATCCCGTCAGCCGCCTCGCAGCCTTAACGGACAGCTGCCTTGCCTTGATGTTTTCAGCCCAAATTGAACCACCTTTATCCAGCTGTCACCAAGAACGGGTGAATAGGGGATTCTCTGTTTTTGGAGGGAAGAGTTGGCGGGAATTCTCGGGAACAATGTACAGAACGTTAATGTGTGGGAGTGATAGCAGATAGAAAAAGCGTCATTCCTCTCAGGCCTGGCTGGCATGCTGTCCTTTGTTTGTTTAACTGTGTCTGCATGCAGTGCATGCCAGTATGGGAACACACTTGAAAAATACATTATAATGATAACCATTAGTGATCACCAATGGCAGATTGTAATAGCCAGCCAGCTGCTGATAGTGGAAGCTAAAAGTCCAGCTGTGCGGTGAAGGAAAATGCAGATATTTTTTAAAGCGGATAAGCAGATCCCATCAGAGGGGTGAGATTCAAATTTCAGCAAACTCAATATCTTGCTGAATATCTTGTTTGTTCGTTTTAGTACTAACTAAACACAACTCAACTATCTCATCAGAGTTTTGGTTGTCCTTGAAAATCACAGCCAGGAACACTCTGGTCACATCTAAATGGTTAACCATGTCACCAGATTCAAATTAGCTTCAACCAAGAATAAAGGTAGGGCACTGCAGGACAGGTAAGGAATGTGTAAGTGTGTAAAGTGGACTGCCAGGACTAGTTGAGTGAGTACACTTGGTCTGCACCCATACCATTATATTACTCTTTCAGAAAAGCTATTGGATTGAAAGAAACAAGCCCCCTTCATAACACTACTTTAAAAAAGTAAGCCTTAGTATCTTTATGGGACTTGTTTACAGCCAGAAGAGGATTCACTTCAGTGGCCTTCTTTAATTAGAACAGAAATGACTGGTTGGTTGATCAGAGGCGTCAGTTTAAGTCGGGATTTGAAGACTATGTCTCTGAGCCCCATCAGTGTCTCTTGTAGCAGATCCATGGGGAAGATAGACAATGATGGAAGCACCTTTAATACAGGATGAAACCAAGTGCCCTTGATGGACCATCCTCTGATTTCAGGGTTTAAAGACAGGGATTTCACATAACTGAAGTCTGTCAGGGGAATGATGGTGAACAAAAGTCTTAGTTTCTTTTTTGAGAGACACCTAGCATCAAGAGCACAAAAAGGGAGTCTTCAAAGATTGAATCACAAACTTTTTTTTTCATCCGTCTCCAGTGTCATATGTACTATGTAAAGTTCATGCCCCCGTTAGTGTCTCACTGTCTCACGGTTGGTGCACTTTTTATAAATCCATTAGCTAGGCCTTTATTCTTTGTGTTGTGTCTTGTTTGTACAATATGAAATAGCACATCTGTCTATATACCTGTCTATATGTCTAATCATTTCTCAATTGGACACTACTCTTAGTAGTAAATTCATTTTAGGAATTTAAAAGGCATTCTGAATTAATTTCCCAATAAGACATGACCTTGCTAATGCAAGTTAACCCAGAATTCCATGTGAGCATTGAGAGTAGATTTTATTTATTATGGAAATAACAAACAGAAGATTGTCTTTACAATATTCATCATATTTTGACATTTTCACAATGCCAGGGTGTATATGTCGCTTACAGGAATTAAACTATCTATAAGCTTTCCATCTAGTCAACGTCATAATGCAAGAAATCTCATCCAGGTAATTAACCAGGTATATGTGTTGTCCATTGTCTTGAACTTTACAAAGGTGTGACCAACTTTCCCATATCCTTCTAACAAGCCGATATTGCTGTTTATTAAAATAATTCACTTTCCGCCCTTTATTCGGCTTTCATTACACTAGCACGCCTCAAATTGAAAATAAAATGTATAGATAAATGCTTTCACTGCGCTGACAAATTATACAGCTGTAGCTCAAAGAGACACGTTGTTTATTTTGGGAACCTAAGAAACAAAAGAAGAAGAGGCTCTGAGAATGTTGATTAATAAGATGAATAACCGCTACAGCAGCGCTCAGAAATGAAAATGATTGGCTCTTCAAATACCCTTCCTCATTATTGTAATTATAGGTGCTATATTACGCCTCGGATTAAGTATTCATTACAGATTAAGGAGCGGATTTGAGCTTGTTGTAGAATGCACACTTCTTTGTTTTGACAACATACTTGAAAAGGCTGAACCTCAGCCAAGACGCACGGGAGAAAAAACTTTTTCAATCTCTCAAGCGGGTGACTGTGTTTTCAGAGGGTGGCTTGTAATCTATCCCTGGCTCTTTCCTTCTCATACCCAAACCCAACTTGGTTCTTTTTATCTTTCGCTTAACACCCCCACACAAATGCACAGCCACACATGTGGACGCATAAATACAGACGCACACCTACACATGTACATAAACGTATAAAATGATGCCTAGCCATCCTTACATTATTTCATCTCTCTCTCTCTCTCCTTTGCTGTACTCTACCTCAGTGAATCCCACACTGACGAGGCGTAGAGTCTGTCATGGAGACAGCATAAGCCTTTCATATGCATAGTAGAGATAAGAGGAAGCCATTTTTATCAACTCCTCTCTCTCTCTCCCCCAATCTTTACAAGAAAGTGTCTCCAAATCCCTGGTCCTGGTTAATGACATGGCCCTGGTTGTGCCAAAATGAGCACACTTTTGTTTTTTTCCCGCTTTAGCCTGACAATTACGCCAATTATAGACAGGCTGCGCTGTTGACAAACACGCCGGGAGAATAGCAACAGGAGGAGTCCCCCGCTACAGCCCTCTCTGTAAGTTAACTAGCGTGGAGCATCGTCGCAAAGGCTCATTCTGCAAAAACTCCCAAAGCAATACATGATCATCTACAACATAAGTTGCCAGTTATTTTTTCCTGCAAACAAGCCGAATGCAATTTGTGTGCTGGGGTTGTGAAGGAGAAAGCAATGTATTCTGTGTAGTAGGCCGAGAGTTGCATTCTGGAAAGTGTAGGGCCAAACAGTGCATGTGCAATGTTGTGAGGAACTAAGTCCATACTAAAGGTCCATTCCTCATATTTCTTTAAAAGCAACATTAGCCTGAAGCAGGGGGGGGTTATGAATGAAACGCATTTGTCCGTGTTTCACTCCGTCTCGAATCACACTCGCCGAAAGCACTCGAGAAACAGTGTCTCTTAAGCGGCTCGCTATGCTTTCAACGGTTTTTTTTGTCTCGAGCAAGAGAATTTACGACATTCTGTGTATAGGGAGGATCGGCTCTGCTAATACTATTTGACAACATATGCTCGTTATAATCATGTTACAGAGTTTAAAAACGTCCTTTTTACATAAAACTTCATGCAAAGGAATATCTATTTTCTTATTGGGTAGCTCTTCTTAAAAACAAATTAGCTATTTGTGATTTCCATATTGACAAACTGAGCAAAGCGGCAGATTTGAAGTCAATAAAATGTTCCAGCACTCTGGAAAATGTGAACTTTTCCTTGGTGAAGGAAATAATACGTTTTCCTTGGTGTACTTTCAGGAATTGTCATCTGATTTCGATTAGTGGCACTGAAATAAAGACGTGTAATCAAGAACATGTCCTTTTGCATATTCCACCGTCGTGAGGTCATGCCATCTGTACCACGACATGATGTCATGTTGTTACACACTGCTGCTTTTTTGACTTTGTATGGGTTCAGGAATAGGGGAAGATGGGGTTAGAACATGAAATAATCCTGTTATTTGCCATTGTGATTTGGGTTTCCTATTTCTGGGGTAAATAGTATTGCTAAAAATTGTCTAGTTTAAATCACAACCTAAAATAGCCATTATAGAGACTTTCACTAGAACTTGTAAGCAGTTAACTAGAATAAGCTGAGGCCAAACCTGAATTACCTGAGCTCTGGAGTCAGGTCAGCACCCGAGCAGGACACTTGACTTCATTTACCTGTACGCCTGGTTTAGATTTAATCCCAGTCACGGTATTTCAAGACGCTTAGCTTCTTTCTACAAATTTCCTTTGTCTCTCTTCCAGTTGCTACTGTTTTTCTCACGTATGTTTTTTCTCTATCTTTATCCGTGTCTTATACACAATATTCTGTTCTGTCGATGTGATTTTTGAGTGCTAAAAGTGGGCAGGAGAAGTTCTGGAGTCAGCATTAGCAATAGCTTCCCCATTGTAGATGTTCAAAGATCTTCTTTCTTTTCACCCACAAATATATATTTTTTTCATATGTTTCTGATAGGAGCTGAAAATAAAGCAATATTTGATATAGACCTCTTCCATGAGACTGATATTAGCAAGGGTTTCGTGTCAGTAAACAGTTCACTGGAGCTGAGACAGATATGTTTTTCAATGCTAGTAAGCATTAGCGACTTTTCTATTAGATTGTCTTCTTATTTGACATGTTTACATTGTGTTTTTGCTTTTTTTGTGCTTAGTGCTAGTTTGTTTAAAGCCAGCTGGTGTGTCATGCTGTTGACCATCTAAACTTGGTTCATGTGACCTATCATTATTATGGTGAACATATTTGATCAAGGTAGTGGTTAAGTTAGTTAAGAACTCTGGTGGAGAGACTACGCTACTGTCTTCTGAATGTGGTTAATATTAGCTTCACCAGTGACGGTCACATTTTGTCGAACCCTCCTCAGTGCTGAGGTCGCATAGCCGGCATGATTTACACTGCTATCAAGTTAAGTGAGGATGCCACAGGATCCATTATTGGAGCTCTCATTACAGCAAGCATTCAGATTCATCTTCATCACCAGTGCTCAAGAATACCAGCCAGTCCATTTGCCCGAGCTGTTATGTAAGACTGTGCATGCGTGTGTATGTTTTTGTTTAGGTGAGAAAGACCAAGTAAGAGACTCTATATTTGGGAATCCTAACCTCTTTCAGGCCCCCAGAGGTGAAGGAAAAGTGCACTGTGGCCAGTGTTTTTGTTTTAGTTATAGTTTTGGACTTGACAAAAATGCTTTTTATATTTAGTCAGTATTCTGTCATGTTATGTTGATTAGTCTGTTTTTGTCATGTTATATTGATTAGTCAGTTTTACTCTGACAGAAATGATTGAGTGTATGATTGTAATGACTTGTGAATTTCAGATTCGCTTCTATTGCAGAAATCTTGAGTTGTGTTTAGTGCCATTTCTGTTGCAGTCCATTATGTGATACCCAGGCCTAATAATTTTTGATAAGATACAGAATTAAAAAAATTTGTTAAACTAACATATTTTAACCAAATAATTAAAACAATAAATATGTAACTGATTAAACTAAAATATAATACGATTTTTTTAGTAAATGACCCACTTAACCAAATTAACCAATTAATAAAAATTGGTTAACTTTTACAATGTTCAATCAAATCGCCAATATACAATACTATGACCGAATTGTCTTAAATATTTCTACATTTTCCTTCTAAAAAACATTGTTAGGGCATTAATAACTTGTGGAATTCGTTTTTCTCATATTTTTTTGTCAGAACTGTTTTCATTTCATCTTTGACAATCAAAAAACCATTCATCAACTAACTTTTTTAGTCAGAGGAAGCGAGAATAACATCGTGTTTCCAAGACTTTTGTAATGTTGCATGCATTACGTTAAAACATCATGAGACAGATTTTCAGACAATGAATGTGAAGCTTTCATGGCTTATTTAGAAAGTTAGCGATTCAACCCAGTTCAGAATAGACATAGTTCTATCTAATTAATAAGCACGAGAGAAACCAACGCTTTCAAGTGATTTCAGAAGAAGCTTTTTTCAGGCAAATTCACAGCATTGTAATTATCGGGGAGGGAATGTCAAAACAGTTCAGATAGCTGTTGGAAATAGATGCTTTTCCAACCCCAGTCAACTGTCTCCCCTTTCTCATTCCCTTCCCTCTCTCTTTTTTTCTCTTTTTTAACATCTGCCTTTGGTTTTGATAAGGAAAAAAGGCATGTCAATCATCCCCACTAATGGAATGTGGATTTTCTAATTCACTCAAACAGAACGGTAAATTGAAAAAGAGTGCAACCTTTTTAACACACACACTGGCGCTGACAGTCAAGCTCCATTATCTGACAGCTGGAGAAGTTAAAAATAACCAGGCTCGCAGCAAATTAGACGTATCATTTGGCTTCTAAACGGAGAGATGAATGTATGTGTGAATGTGCTTGCCATACCGTGACATGAGGCCAATACATCAACCTCCTGTTTGTCTGTCTCTTTCATAAACTCCGACTGGAATAAACAGACAATGCAATTTGTTACAGCGCGAGGATATTTTCTCAGTCTCCACCGAGTTCACCAAACGATCTGCGGCGCATTCCACCCCCGACGATCCATCCGCGCGTGCGGCCATTAATCATCGCTTGGGTACGTGCAAGGTTATTGCTATCGCTCAAAGCCATGTTCAGAGTTTTTCAAATGTTATATTTCTATCGAACAATAAATCTGACATGTGCGGCGAGGACTCGAGAAGATACGCTCGCCCTTGCTGTAATCTCGCTATGAAGACATAGGCCTGACAGGGCTATGAATCTCTATTGGTGCTGTCACAGATAGCGATTTTCCATGACATTGAATCGCAGCCGTACCTGACTAGCACTAGCGAGTATTTGGTTACTAGCACAGTAATTTAAGTCTGCGTGAGGCGTCTCTTTTTTTCAGTTTGGTAGGGAAGGAGATTGTACCCTCAGAGTCTTGTTTCTTTCAGAGTATTTGTTTACCCTAAATACCCCACACCGTCATTGTTTATTTAACTCCGGCTAATCATCAGCCCCCCGAAAACATGGTGTCCCCCCGGACCTTGTATTAGGTTTTAAGTAATTGTATGTTTCTTTAACGCACTGGGAATGTAAAACCGCAGCTGGACAATGAAGCAACATAGCATGTTAAACCTAGCAGTGCAGTATTATTGCTCAAAACAAACTCCCTAAATCAAATTATTAACACTTTTCTGTTTGTTGTGGCATTGTTGAGGAGACTGGACTAACAATTTTCACCTGGCGGGCAATAAAACAGCTGAAAAAATCTCAGAGAATTTTGATGGCGAGTAAGCGGACAAGCACCGCTCACATTTCCTTCACAAAAAAACTAAAATTGTGTCAGATCATCAAGTTCCCCAGAGATTCACACATGACTTGTTGGTTAGACCATAGTCGTGGGTGGGTTTGAGAAAGTGTTCAGAAAATCTTGTCAGCTCATATTCAGGGAATGTGTTAAACGTGGTTGTGTGTGATGGTGAGATCGACTGTATGCCCATACTCTGTGTCACAGTGTGTGTTTCCTGCATATGTTATTTCCTAATTGCAGCCAATTAATGTGATTCATAATGCAAATTTGTTTGTAACAATTTCACATGTATTACTTAGAAAATGTCTTATAATTGTTTCTTTATTTTTTGTAATTTTAAATATATTTCATGTAATTGTGACCTTTTTTGTAACTGTCATAATTACAACTATATCTCATAATTTGACTTAATATCTCATAATTACGACATTCTCACATGACTCATAATTGTGAGTATTTTGTCACTTCAATTGTGTGTTTTCAATTTGGTCATTTTTATTTTGATATCTCATAGTTGTGATTTTCTCACAATGCAATGTTGTTTATTGTAATTATGAGTATGTCTCGCGATGTAACTTTTTTTCACAACTGCAACTTAAAATCTCACAATTGAGACTTTTTTTTAACAGTTGCAACTTAAATTTCATAAATGCAAACACCTTACTAACTTTCTCATAATTACAGCTGTTTTGTAAAGACACATTTATAAATAGTAATTGTGATTCTGTATTGCAAATCCCTGTACATATTTTAAAGTAATTGCAACAATATGACTGCTATGTATCTTAGAATTGTGATTCAGTTCTCACAACTATTTCTTGTAAATATGGCTTTCTCATAGTTGCACATTAACAATCACAACTATTTCACATTGTGACTCAAACCGTTTCTTATATTTTTTGTCATTTCAACTTTTTATCTCATAATTATGACTATTTCTTGCAATTGCAATAAATGCACTATTGTGACTAACAATTGTGACTTTATAACCAATAAATGTGAAGTTATCTTCACATAGTTATGTGAAGTTATATAATTCCAACTATATCATAATGTGATCTTATTTTAAACCTTTCAAAATAAGGCCTACCGGTTTTATTTTTTTACTCTGAGACTGAAACTAGCTTACATTCATTACACATTGAGTTCTCCTCAAACCTTGACAGTAATGAGGCTCCAATTGCCGGAACTCTCTCAACATCAAGAGCCCATTATCAAAGGTGCTGGACAAGCTGTGACATTAGACGCCCTGGCCAGAGAACATTGATTGTTTAATTAACTTTCAATTAATGGCGGAGAGAAAGGATGGCAGAGAGCAGAGCACATTTGATTTCACCCCCTTTAGCGATCAGCATGCTCCTGTATGTTAAGCCACCAAAGAAATCTAATCTACAATGTGAATAATAAAAAAAGACGGGAAAGCTCATCTCTTGGCACGGCATTAGAGTTTTTGGGATGCAGTGTTAACTCTATATTTGGATTACACTGGAGTGGATTAGGAAGTCTTTACTGCAAACCCACGGGATTCTGGCTGAAAGGGGAAATTGAAGAAGTGCTGTTTGTATCCGCGCTATACAAATAATTGCGAGTTCTCAAATTTCGAGGACCTGGCTATATAGAAATGTGAGCTTTGATGTACAAATCCACAATTCAGCCGGGATTAGAAGCTCCAAAGGTTATAAGTTACTAATTACTGGAAACGGGTTCTACATATCTAACGAGCACAAGGAGACATTGGTAATAAATTTGAGACTTTGTGAAGCTAATGATCACATTGAATTTCAGAACTGCGGCCCATGTAGAAACATTTGCGGTTGGACACATGCTGCATTCATTATCATTACAGAGATTCCGCAATAATAATTTAAAGTACAAATGTATAAAGGAATGTGTGAGGTACATGATACAAAGCATACTTGCTAATTGGTACTGTTCCAATGGCCCTTGCTCTTTTTTCTGTATTATTAAATTCAAATAATTCCTTTCTTCCCCCATTTTTCCCAATAACGAAGATAAATTATGAAGAAAATGGCAAACACGCAGCACGAATATGACAATAGTGTCTGATTAATGTGCAGTTTTGATCTTATTATGTGTAGGCGACTGCCTTGAGTTTCTCATTGGCTCCCTTTGCTCTTCCAGCCAAGCTGTGGCCAATCACGCGTTCTCCAAATTAAACATGTCCGCATCCAGGAGGATGGTTGCAATGCCCCAGGACACGGCGTTTCATCTCTTAATGAATGTGCCTGGAGGGGTCCCGCCTGGAGGATTCCCTCAGAGGGGGCCCATGTCACCCCTCATTAGCCTGGGTGGGGGCTGCGTTCTGTATTCATTCTGAAGAACAGCCCTTGGAGCAGAGAAAAGGATGTCCCTCCGATTTCTCCCGCTTGAGCTGATCTATCTGGTAGAGTCTTTCCATAATGGTTTGATTTAAATTTATGGTGATGATTTTATCCTGTATATCAATCCTGCTCCTGGAGAGCCAGTGTCCTGTTAAGTTTAGCTTCGAACAGTTCCAACACACTCGTCTAGAAGTTATTAGTAATTCTTGATTAGCAGGTTCAGATGTGTTTAATTAGGGTTGGAGCTAAATTCTGCAGGACAGTAGCTATGTTTCCATCACCTTGTTTTAATGCACAAGTATCGCATCAGAAATGTGTAATGGAAATGCCAAATTTAGAAACCAGTCCCTTAATTCACCAAAACGTTTTTTTTACACTCACTTGAGTTGGTTTTTGAAAAAGGGTTAATGCGAATAATGGAAGGTGGAAATTAACTTGGCAAACAAATTTGTCCATGCGCAAAAAAAAAGTCATGTGACTTTGCGCTATGATATGGCAAAACCTGACTAACCAGCGTCTCATTCCACAGCATCTGAAATGTTATGGTCATTATGATATGCGCGAGCAAAGTCTGCCGTCAAAGTATTTCTGTATTATTGCCTCCCAGAATTGTTATACGACCTTGTTCCCCAACCGCATTCATTGTGTTTCGTCTGCTCACTCTGAGACACAAGTCATTTATTAAATATGAAAATTATTATATTCAGTGGCTCTTTGTGATATTTAGTGGCAGTTTATCAGGAATAGGGATGGGCATTTTCCAAAAATGTTGCATTCGAATATTCGGGCTCATAAAAAACAAATATTAGAATATTTGTTTATTTAAATTAGGTTTAATGAGAAAGAAGTTATTTTTAATTACCAAGTTTTTGACACGATTTCTAAACAAGCTTATTATTAGCCATTACTCAACAATGTTCTACAACAACATTACGTTATATCGCAAGGCTTTATTTTGGTTGAAAACATGTGTAAACAAAAAAAAATATAATACTTTATTTATAATAATAATATAATAATATTTTAATCAGAAGTAATTGCATTTTGTCAGATCATTTAGTAAGATAATGTAGATCAAAGTAAATCCAAACTTCGCGAGGTAGATGATGACGTTCTGTGATCAAATACTATCAACTTGTTAACACACTCCACAGCGCCACCCATTGCATTTAGTTATAACTGCGTAGGATTTATCATGGATTCCCTGCATTTACGGCCAGCAAATTAACACATAGTAAAATTCGAATAGTGATTTTATTGCTCGAATAATAATTACAGACTGAATGTTCGACTATTCGTGCACACCCCTAATCAGGAAGTGATGATTTTATCCTCTTTGACTTGTCGGATGGAAACAGTGCTATTCGCAAATGTTTTATGCAACATTCTAATTTTGCACACAAGTTAAATTCACAACTTTAGATGGAAACTCAGCTGGTGGCTCTCCGGGAACAGGTTTGGATGCCCCTGTTGTACATTTGAGTGGTGTTTACTGAGTTGATCCTAAATGCCTCAACGTCAAGCATCCCATATACTCGAATGACTCTCTTTCCTAAGTATTAATAAGGCCTAGTGAAGGAAAACCCAAGAAGGCTTCCAGGTCTTTGGGATTTACAGCAAATCAGCTGACTCTAATAGCCTTTTTCCTCATTGCTGAATGTGGCTCTGTGGTTCAGTATAATTCTACAGGATCTGTGATGTATTTATGCAATCATTAATCTGGCTGTGTCTTTTCACTGGCTGGGATTAGAGTTCCCTCCATTGGGCGCCAGGTAGGTTCACATAGAGGTAGAATACAGTAATTTAAACACAATGTTTAGTGCTACAGAATGCATTTTATATGGCTGTGTAATGCAGAATGGAACCAGGCCAGGGCTGTGAAAACACAAGATTTGCGCGCTGTAAGACGTCTTTGAACTCTGTCTGACAGCAGAGAGTGTGAGGCCACATTTCACACTGTAGGATCAAGCAATGTCTGTCTGCTCAGGTCGTAAGTGCTGTGTGTTCATGACTGTGTAAAACACATCAGGGATCAACAATAAGAATATGTAAGCATTTCGGAGTTGACAGAAATGTCACATGCCCATTGGACCAGATTTATCATTTTATTAACTATTTGATAACCATACACAACAGTTTTCTGTGCCTCTGGCTAAAATAGACAATATTTTATTGCAACTTAGCATCCATTGGGAAGCTTTAATTATATGTTATTATGAGAATTGCATAAAAAACAATTTTATTGGATTATATATAGTAGGGTGCTCCAATTGATCAGTTACCGATCACTATCGGCCATAATCGCTTGGGATGTTTGATCGGTGGTCTCTTAAAAAGGCCGATCTCAAAAAAAACATCTCAAGCTGATGACGCGCCTGCCGTGAGAGGATTGACAGGACATGCAGCGGCACCGTCTGACTCTGTCCGGTGCTGGTGAAATAATTATAATCTTGTTCAATTCATATTTCTTCATTAAATAACTTATAATGTAATTTGAAACGTTTCTGTGAGACTTAATCTCACAAACAGCATGAGTGAATCACCACTCGCTCTCTCTCTCTCTCTTTCTCTCAAAATGTACAAATGGCTTCAAATAACCACACATTACGTCTGTCTATATGCGAGCTGTACGCTGCACAGTTGACACAAAAATAATCACTTGCACAATCGAGGCAGTGTCGTATCATCACTAAAGTTTATAATTTAAATTTCTTTGTAATTCTTGCCAGTGTTTAAACCATTCAGCGCTCGCGCGCTCTCCTGTAGACTGTGCGCTCATACACACTCGAAACGCACACATAATGCCAGGTTCACACACACACACGTCACGCATACACACACACACACACACCGTTTGCATTGCGTATGCGGTCAGCGGTGCGATTTTTTCCACGCTCATGTTAACGGATCAGTGCGTTCATACTGCACACAGTTGCATACTGCATACGGTCTACTGAGTGCTAAAAGATCTGTCAGAGCAACCAAAGATTTTTTTGTATTTAGCAATACTGATATTTTTTAACAATCCTTTTTCTTTTGGATTTGTTTATTTTCAAAGCCTTCTACATAATATGGGTAGTATTTGCCTCTTAAATCTAAAGGCAAATATTTATGTTAATAGGCAAATGTATTAAACAAGTTGCAATGAGATGCACATATACAGTACCTCAGCTTACGATTCTCAAACATGGTGAGGATCATCAAATTTTAAATCAGTAAAAATATGAACTTTTATCCACATGAGCTAAATGACACTGACAACGGCAGCATACATTAAGCCAGTAAAGTTTAAAAAAAATATATAACATTTTAAAAATAAATAACATAAAATGTTTTCAAGATGCTGCTGGGAACTTGTGCTATATTGTTCAATGTAACATTGTTTGTTCAGACAATTTAATTTGAAAAGTTGAAGAACATTTGGATATGTTGTGAACAAATACTTGAGTATCTAATACTTGAATAAGTAAGGTAAACAAAACAACTTTTGCTAGCGACATGTTTAGAGTATTTTTGTTCAGGTCACACAAAAAATTTAAACTGACTTCTACTGAAAAATCTTTGTTCAGGCTACTTATTTTTATTTTTTACATTGGTTAGTAGTACTTTTGGAATGTTGGATTTTTTTCCAGCGCAGTCAGTGCTTCTGCACCGCTTGCGTACCGCATGGACTGCATACACACTGCAAACGGAGTATGTGTGTGAACCTGGTGTGAAAGGCCCATCTCACATACAGCTCATGAAATCAGGCTTGTGCTGTGTGTAAGCTTTTGTGCAACAATTGCACGATTGTCAAAATAAAATGCAGTGCATGATCAAACATTTAGGTGAGATAAATATATATATATATTTGAAATTGTCTTAAAAAGCCCTCCTCCACTCTTCAAATTAAAAATCCTCTCTTACAAGAGTTACCTAAGTTCAAAAATTCATAAAAACATTCATTCAGGCTCTGAATAAATGCCTACAAATCTTGATTGGATCATCACAGTAAATAATTCTACATGATAAAAAGAAGGCTTTAAAAAGGCCGGTAGCGGTGATCGGATCGGCAGATATTACTTTCTGTGAAAGAATTCTGTAATTCTGATCGGAGCTCCCTTAATATATAGGTATGATAAATATATACAAATACTATTTAAAGTGTGGTTTTGTTTTCTACAAATAAATCTTAAAATATATATTTTACAGAATTTTTACAATAATATTGTAGACATATATGTGATCATACTTAAATGATCTGAGATGACCGAACACCTGAGAAGAGACGATGCTAACCCCTCGGATGACCTCAGAGGAAGCCAACCATCAGCGATTATACTGAATTAACCAAATTTAGCCTTAAGTTAATTATATTGAGTTTCTACAATAAAAATCTATTTTAGAAACGTAATTTCCTGTGAAGTTGCATCGTAAAAAGCACTATACAAATAATCTTGAATTTAATTGAATATATGCATATATATATATATATTACAATATTAGTGTATACATATATCTCTTGTATACAAATTTATAAAAAAATAAATATATTTATTTTATTTAATTTTTCTTTTTGAGGTCTGTTAAAATGTTGGCAGAAAATAATAACTTCTTACTGTGGTATCATATGTTCATATGTTTTTACATCAGTTGTCTGTTTACGTGACAAATCCGAGAGTGAATTATCCAAGCGTTTTGTGCCAGTAAATGTATAGTTTGCTGGGCTGTTTATGTTTTAAGAGATAAATATTGACATTGCTAATCTGAATCGGATCGGTGTGCATTAGCTGTGATTGTTTGTACAAGCGAGCAGTAAATGCATCAGTAGCTTTTCATCTTGAAGAACGGCACCACTTGAACATACCTATATATAATACACAAAGATGTTGTACTGCCTCAGAAACAAAGATCAATCTCTATCCTTTTCCCAGCTGCCCTCTCTCTCTCTATCTCTCTCCCTCTCTCTCTCCATCAGGGCTATAGCAACCATTATAACTGATGGACAGAAAAGTAGCAAAGACGTTTCATCTCCTAAGTTTTTTCGGTGAATAAGTTAAATATTATTTATAAATATATTATTATTAAATATAATATTTTATATTGTAAATTCTAATATCCTAAATATAGTCCTATTTATTTATTTATATTTTTATTTATTAAATTTTTCTTTATTTATTTTTGGATGCTAGAAGCACAAAAATTATCCTCCCCTATCCTCTTACTTTTTAAGGCATTACAGAATAACATCTGTTTTTTTTTCCATTATCATTTTATAAATTGTATATTTTTTTTTTTTACATTTCCAGTTATTCGTGTTAGTGGAAATTATCTTCACACAATATAAATAATAATTATATTTATTTTTTCATCATCAATACTATGATTCACACTCTCATTATTATTATTATTATTATTATAACATATTTTGCATTATATAATTTATAAAAAAAAAAATAATAATCTTAGCATATATATATTTGTATGAACTGGTGGGGAAGCAATCTTAATAGTCGTGAAAATTATGTCATGTCAAGAAATATGTCCTAAAACTTCTTTAACCTATTTTAAGGACAGGAAGCTATTGGTCTGTGGATCTGTAAGCAAATAGGTAATTTGGAGCCTGCGTTGAACGACTGAGAATAATAAGGAAGCAGAAAGAGAGAGAGACAGAGATAGCAGGCGCCCCAGCTGAATGCCTGAGAAAGCTGCCTTTTGGAGGTCCCATGATGCAGCGGATCTGTGGAAAGGTTGGGTGCGTCTGGTTACAGCTCTATCAGGGCTCCATCAGAGAATGGCAGGATTCGGTATCGCCTTCTAATGTAACAAGGACCATTTGTCTCAGTCACACATCCTTGCAAGTGCCTTGCTGAAGCCATTGATGTCATTCATCTAGCCTGTCCTTGGCTGCTCTTTTCCTTTGCTGACAAGAGAGCAGCACTCTAAGGTAGCTGGAGGGGAGGAAGAGAATGTGATGGAGAGAGAGAGAGAGAGAGAGAGAGAGAGAGAGAGGTGGTATAATGCTTTCTCATCAAGGCTAGAATTACCCAATGTGTTGAGCAATGAATCCATTGCCTTGCATACACAAATACACACTATTTTAAACATACAAGCACACACACACGTTTCCCTAGTGCTTCACCGGTGACCTGAATGCCAGAAGACTCCTGTTGTTTTCTAAATTAAGCTAATTGCAGTCGCTACTTGCTATCTCTAACCTGAGTATGTGAGCGATGTGGAGCAGAAGCAGAGCTGTATGTTTTTTCCTGGAGCGTTTTTCGGAGTGTGTGTTATCTCTCGCTCTAAGATCGCAGCGATACCGCTTCATCACGAGCGTAACACGTTAACGGTCTATAATGCAACTGCATGTCAGCAAGAATCCAGCACATGTTAAACAGTGGACTATTAGGAGCCATTCACACTGTGTTTTGCATTCTGTGGAGCTGCTTTTACATAGTTTTTCTGTGTAAACATGCGCTAAACCAGAAACGTTTGACAATTGCACTTGTCATTTGCAGCATCTCCCACGTGACACAGCTTTTTAAAATATCTTCACAACTGTATGCGCAAATATGAAAAAATAAAAACAGAAACACGTTGAAATGTGGTTCAATTTGTTAACGTTAGTTATGCATTAGGTATAATGAAATAACAACTAACCAAATATGTTTTGTTTTTTAATTTTGACATTCATCAATTCAGGAAAGTATTCATTTATAAACATCCTTTTGTTCATTTTGTTCTTATTACATTAATTATTAAAATAATTATATATTTCATTATAAATTGTAAATATAGTTATTGTTATAATTATTATTTAAATAACTTGAAATATTGTAAATGTATTAGCCTATGTAAACAATAAAATAATAAATAAATGCTGTAATAATCTGGTTCATTCTTAGTTTATTGTATCTAATGCGTTAACTAATGTTTTAAGTAATTTGATCTAATTATAAAATGCAATCAAAACAATGTATTAAAAGACTTCCACAGTAGAACAGTTATAATGCAAACTGGAGAGAACTAAAGGGAAGTTTGTAGTAGGGATAAATGGAAATCCTGGAGTGGAGTTTGGAGTGGTGTGATACAAATTTGAATCTGTAGTGGATTTTTTTACCTGTTCTTCCTTCTTTGTATTGAGATTAGTCAGGGTAGATTTTTAATATGAAAATAGCATCAGTAAGGATAAATTGAAAACATGAAATGTAGTTTAGATTCGCATGATTACAAAAATCTTTGAGCTGGGAATGGACATTTTTGACACTCCATCCAACTGTTTTTCCTTCTTTGTATGGACATTAGCTAGCATAGATTTTTATAGAACCATTTTTAATATGAAAATACCAACAGTACTTGTTCAGTTCTGTACCTTGATGTAAGTCATTAATGAATGTCTGGGAATTATTCATCAGTTCTGTCCCTGAAACATGGCGGGGTTAGAAACACTCACACACTCCAGTGGTCCTACTTTTCATTGAGTATGCATGTAATTTTAGTCTCCAATCGAAAATTTCTGCCTGATTTATTAATTGTATTCTTAGGACGGTTGTCTGGCTGCTCCTCGCCTTGGCACAGTAAAGGCAGTGACTGTGACTGCTTTGACCTTGGAGCCCAGGACTCGTGCTTGTTATGTAAACCGATATGATGGTTAGGAGGGTGACACATTCTGAGCAGACTGGAGACGTTATTGGGGATGACAGACAGGGCCAGCTGGGGCAGGGGCCGCCGAGCGTGCCCTACTGTACTCTGAAAAACACGACACCGAGGCCGGGCGGCTGGCCGCCTGCGCAGACAGCCAAGCAAAAGGCAGCCGGTTCAAAACAACAACAACACTGTCCGATGGAATCAAACAGAACTCCACAAACAAACTCGAGTGAGTAACAAGGAGTTGCGAGCTGGGCGGTTGAAAATCTGAAGATAAGTAGACGTTTGGGAAGGAAAGGATCGGCTAATGATTTATGTGTGAATGCAGGCTTGGATAAGGAAGGAACTGCTGAGTAAGGAATCAGGCCAGGTGTTTGGTCCGATTCCCCTGAAACGAGCAGAAAAGCAGAGTTGGTCTCTGGGTAAATGGAACGCTTTATCCCTCAACTATCTCAGCAGAGCCACACATACACACACACACACCCACAAACACACACGCACACACACACACACATACCCAAGACAACGCAACACGGTTTCAACCAGTTAAAGCTACGTACATCCACATATCTAGCATTAGTTAGAGCATGCAAATATGCTTTATTATTTGAGGCCAAACAACCCAATTCAACCAAAGCATTAAATATATTTGAACAATGGTTTTCAGTATGCAATATTTTTTCCCATATAGCACCATTGTAATAGTTTTCTGTTTTTGTTTTGTGTTTTTCAAACTAATGGATAAGTTCTGATTTATTTAATGATAAAACCAGATCAATTCACCCAGAAATGCCAATTCTGTCATCATTTGCTCACCGTCATGTCTTTCCAAACCTGTAAGACTTATCTTTAATATAAGATATTTTAAAGGATGTTTCAACTGCATAAAATGAAAGTCAATGGGGTCCAAAGTTAGTCCGAATAGGAACTTTGGACCCCATTGACTTCCATTGAATGATGCATTTTTTTTAAAGTATTTTATTTTGTGTTTCACAGAAGAAAGTAAGTCATACAGGTTTGAAAAGACATGAAGTTGAGTAAATGATGAGAGAATTAGCATTTTTCTTTGAATTATCCCTCTAAAGTTAGCATGCATTGAGTAATATGACATTTTTGAGTGAAAGTGGTTGGACAGAACTTTATTTTATCCATTGGGATACATTGGATTGTGAAAATTGGACATTATATTCCAGAATGCAAGAGCCCGACCAACCGTGAGTTTGCTTGAACAGTGGCTAAATAGCTATTCTACTAATGGAATTGTTTGTGGACATGTATTGTGATAATTGAGGCTTTTTTGATGAATGAGAAGCAATAGATCATTCACAATAAGACCAGGAATGTGTTATGAATGTAAATGCAACACATTATTTATTGGCATCTATGAGGGACCTTTAACATCCTTCACAAGATTATTTAAATGTTCTTCACATAAGAAGAACTGTTCACAGATGCTTCTTCTATGGCATCACTGTGAAAACCACCTTTTGGAACATTTACTTTTTTTCATCTACACCGGCTGTTTAAATTTCCTACAAGATAACATTGTACACACTGTAATCTAACCACTTTTGAAACTGTATTACCAGACACGTATGTTTAGCTTCGTCTTTAATTCACTGCGTAGTGATTACAGGCTGATCGGTGGATCTGTGGCGAGTGGAACCGTGGGCTGCTGTGGATGGAACATTGTGCAGTCAGGTGTTAGAGACCCAGCTGCAGGACAGCTCGTTGTATCCCATTGGCTGTGTCCATTAGCAAACCCTGCTGGAAACGTATTCCTCTGTAGAAATCAGTCAGTACATTCTCGTCTGGGCTGAGTCAATCAGGTTTGGGATTGGTGTGTGTGTGTGTGTGTGTGTGTGTGTGTGTGGTTAAAGTATTATTTGGAATACCAGCACACACTGTCTTTCCTCACTCTTTCACTCATCACTTGTTTTGGTGGCTCTTGACTACTTGATTTTAATCCTGTCCGAATTAAACATGTCTTTTTTTCTCGCACAACCATGGTAAGTTCCTTTTTTATATATATATATAATTTTTTCCCATATCCATATATATAGGAATGTCTATGATTGCGGTATTATTTTTTATCCAACACTCATTTATTTTAATCTTAGTTGAATACTTTTATTTATTTAATTATTATTATTATTATTTAGCTACAGCATCTTTGGCTAGTTGTGTATGGTTTATTTTAAATGCAGTAAAAAAAACTCTAAGAAACACAACCAGGATCAGGTAAACCCAAAACCAGCCTAATTATACACCACCAACTTAAAACTGATAAATGAGCTAGACAGCCAATCTTTAGTTTTGCACATCTCTAATCCACAGCCATGACGATTCTCCTGGAAATACATATTAATGCAGCAATTACTGGTCTAAAACACCAGCGCCACATGGAAACCGAATTCCCTTGTGCTGTCGAACAAGCGACGGCACAAGCTTTGTTGTTGTGCAAAGGTTTTCTCAGTGTAATTGTGCATGAATATATATATTCATTCCTTCGTGTTTATTGTTTTGTCATTCATGGTGCCGGATTGGCTCCCCTGAGAACTCGATGTGATCTGATTGGTGTTTAACTAAAGCACTCAGCTGAGGGAGATTGAAGCTCCCAATCGAAGATTAAATCAGCCATACAGGGCTCAAATTCATATTGCATGTTAGAGATCAGTGACGGTCTCTCCTGCCCGGCTGGCTGAGTCCCATTCGTATTCGTAAGCAGTCTGGAGACTGGTTTCAGATGAGGAAAAAAAACATCTTCCGACACAGGAAAAAAAAACTGAAGGAGCATGACTCCAAAAATGGCTCCTCTGATGTTTCAGCTTCAATGATTCTAAGCCTCAGCGATGTGCAACGTCAAGCGTCGCCACACATGGCATTCGTAAACAAAAATAGACAATGGCGAGCTCTCGCTCAACTGTGCGAAATTTCCTGTCACATTATAACGTGTTTTTACGACAGTTTACAAACAAATTACATGTTTAGAGCTAGTCTTAAATTCTGTTTTATGCACCGTATGATTGCGATAATGACTTCGGCTCGCTTTCAAATCGAAGATAAATGTTTATGCATGTGGAAGGTTTGCCTGCGTTTGATTTGTGTTTGTTGGAGCAACACGGCACAGACGGTGCAATGCAAATGCACCTCTCTCTTTCTCTTTCCGTCTTTCCCGTCTTCCTTTCCCTGTCTCTCGTTCCCCTGGGATTCAGGTGCACGGTGACACAGCGAGAGGTGGCGTGCCCTGTGGCTCTAGACTTCCTTGCTCCGATGGAAACACTTTTCCTGTCACTGAACAGAGGAGGACAGGAGGAAAGAGAGATGGAGACAGATGGAAGGAGAGAGTAAAAGGGTGTCAGGGCAGGGTGGAGGAGTGAGTTTGGCACACACATGCTCCTCTCCGCGCAACTTGTTTGTATCGTAACCCCCATCCTTTTGTTCTGTTCCCCTGAGTGCAGTCGTGCTCACACTCACAGCCAGAAAGCTCGTCAATCTTTGCCACATAACGCATAAATGAGGACTAGGGCTGGGCGATATAGCTGAAAAAATGGGTTTGGATATTTTTCACTCTTGTTTGAAGTACATCTCATTTGTCATGATTTTTATATTTGCTCTAAAATGCTGTTATTTTATAATCAGAAAAAAACTATTTCAATCAACCTAAAGTAACCAAAGTAGATTAAAACACTAAAATAAATGTTTTAATTAAATTAATGCAGAGAAGAATGATATATAGTATTGTTCAAGCAAAGAATGTTGACAAAAATTATAAAATTAAAATGATATGCATACTTATTTTATTTTTTTATAATGTATCTTTTTGTATTTATTTATTATATTTTACTAGTATTATATTGAATCATATATATTCATAAATATTTCTAAAATTCTGCAAACTTATTCCAATAATTAAATAATACAAGTACACGATAGATAGATAGATAGATAGATAGATAGATAGATAGATAGATAGATATTCTATTTCTTATTGTTTACATATTGTTTGTTATTATGCATTTTGTTTTTAATATTGTAGATTTAGACTACAGAAATACATTTAAATAGGTTAATATTTAAGTATTTACGCAATACCTGCACACAATAATAATAATAACAACGCACAGGCACTTGAAGTGAGATGTCTCCTTACTGCCGACTGGGAAACACTCCTGCTCTGCTCAGCCCTGCTGTATATGGCATGTCAAAATATATTTGACTGAGCCGGTTGGGTACATCTAGAAGTACGGTAACACAAGCTGCTGTGTTTGCTCGGAGGGATCTTGAGTTTTGTGTGTGGCACTGAAAAATTAATGGCCTCATACACAAACAAACACACAGATGCATGCATGAGTTACTCCTGAAAGCTGCCCAAAGGCAAGCAGCCAGCACTGGGTTGAACTCGCCACTTCAGCGATTTACAGGAGCAACAAGAGGGAAAGAATGAGAAGTTCTCATCTCAGCCTCTCTCTCTCTCGCTCATACTTATCTCCTCTGATCTTCTCAGTTCTCTGTTTGTCTCAAGTGGCGGTGGATCATGGCGGCGGACTGTGATTAAACACGAGGAATTAAACAGGAAGCACAAACAAATGTGTGCACAGGCTAACAAACAAGCCCATGTGGTCAAAACGGATGTTTGTGCACTTGAAACCACCTTTCTTTGTTGCTTGTTTGCAAAATATGATGTTTTTCCGGTCTGAAAATAGCTCAACATGCTAAAAATCAACAAATTACATATAGTATGTATGCTATTCTATCAGTGCAAGTGGAATATTATGGAAGCCTGTTTCTGCCACAGAATAAATAAAAAAGATAATTGTGACTTTTTATCTCACAATTCTGACAGAATTCACAAAAAAAACAGCTAATCTATTAAATCAAACAGAAGCTAGCAGATTCCCTAAACTGGTGTTCTTCCCACTGACATATTTTCTTAAACCTATACTAATCCAAATAGCCCCAGCGGTTTGTGTCGTACAACAGAGGGTGCTTGGATAATGTTCACGGGCTTCGTTTTTTACAGAAACAATCTGGAACAGCAGTGAAACATTTCAGAGGAATTTGATTAAACTGCCGTTTGTCCATGTTCTCTGGCCTGGAGGACCGTTGTTAATCTGGCTGTAATGTGGCACTTTGCGCAATTCCAGCATGGCTGTCCAATCACTTACATAATCCCCCGACATGAGCCCACTGGCTTGCGTCATTTGGTCACTGACAGCTGTCAACACACAACCACATTAGCAGCCTTCTACAGTGCAGCCCAATAGCAGTGTGTAATTTTTGCACCACTAGTGGTCCAAAACAGAACTGCAAAAATAGTCTGACTGTTCAAACAGGTAGCAGCATTCCAAATTCATGCCTTTGGTTGAGTCAAATTTTGCAGTGAGATCACTCAAACAAACGGATTTATTTAGTTTGGTGTAGTTAATAGTGTAAAAATTAAACACTGCAGCTTTAAGAAAAAAACTAGCGTTTTTAGTGATTAGCATCCACTGTTATATTTATCAGGCAAAGACTCACTGTCTGCATTCCCTTTGGCAGTCACATCTCTACTCATGTGCATAAAGTGTAACGCTGTTCCATTTAAGGTGTTTATGCTTAGATTTTTACATGTTCGGTAGAATATGCGTACAGTGTGCGCAATGTAAATTTTGGCGTTAACATACTATATGTTCACAGTCAGATTTTTTTAACTGTGCATATTATTTACGCTGCTCCTTGAATTTATTTCGCTCATTCGTTTATCCACAAGGTGGCAGCACTGTTCTATTGTTTCAGAGTCAAAAAAGTTGACACCACATTGTCGAGTGCTTGTCTGAGGAGGTTTAGAGATACACATAACTAATTTAAACAAGTACAAATACATTATTATCTGTAATAACTTCTGGAAAGAAATGGCGCAAACATTGGACAAGGAAAAACTTTGAATACTTTGAAAGGCGGTGCATTCCGCTGAATGCATACGCATAGTGTCCGCGCCAGATTTGAAGTATGTTTTGGATTTTAGTTGAACGTCAAGTGCTGTCAGCAGAAATCAACATATTCAATGAAAATTAAAGTTTTTTTTTTCGCTGCTAGTCACTGTGGACACTGCTTTAGGCTTTCATGGTATTGATTTAATTCATTAGTAAACAATTCTGAATCTATTTGACAGTGGAAACACTAATAGATTTGCTCACAAAGTGTTGGCTATAAACGACTGTGTTTGGTGTACTAGTGTAATGGGTTAAGCTCTCAACTTTATGAGTATGTGTCCTTATAGCATAAGCGGATCATCCTAATCCCACCAGGTTATGTCAACAATCCAACAATTCAGTGAGATTTTAGCCCAGAGCGGGAATAACTAGAGGCATTTTGTGCTGATTTGCATGCAGTAGGAAATGTGCCACAAATGCGTTGTTAGCGCTTTGGCCCATCGCTAGTCGCCTAGCTTGATTTTCAGCACCCCAGACAAACAATATCTCCAATATCTGTGTGCAGAAACAGAGATCAGTATGTTTTTGTACTGCTGAACAGAAAAAAAAGCTGTATCATTTTGTATGCGCAGACAGGAAGGAGTACTCTGGAGAAGTTAGCGTTCAACCCTCCCCCACTAGCAGACTCCTGGAATCCTCCATTAGCAAGTGAACATTCCTGAATATTTCACACGCCTTCAATATATTGTGTCAACATCACACTTTTCGTCTCACTCTCAGAACAAAGCTCCTCAGGTACAAATGAGGCGATAGCACTTTTAAGAAGCGCTCAGCAAGGAGAATGAGTGCCTTTGTGATGCTGATGTCAGCGCTAATGCGCTAAAGAATACAGAGCAACTGTGACAGTTAGTGCTGAGGCGTTAGCTTCGTTATGGAGAAATGATTATTATCTCTACTTTTTGATGAGAAACCTTTTGCTGCTGTTTCCATTTTTGTGGCTTTATTTGAGAAGAAAGAATTAAATTAACTTCAACAGAGGAAAATAAGGGACAGTCGCAGTTTCATTTCCTTTATGAAAATTAACCATGGTTTTGTGACAAATAAACCAAAAAACTATGGGTAATACAGTTAAACCATATTAAATTAACCATGGTTTTGCTACACTAACCATGGTTTAACCATGATATTTGTTGTAAAACTGTGGTTTTACAAATGATAAAAGTTTTATAAATGGCTGAAATACATGGTTACGACACTTTTACTATAATAAAACCATGCTCATTTTTTGTAAGGGTTAGCAAAATAAAAGAAACTCCAAATTTCATAATTTACCATTAAGTTCTAAAATGCATTCAGTTTGATACTATCAATTTGTTTCTGAGCTACTAACATATGAATGCATATCCTTAGCCTAGCATAGCTCAGTCTGTAACTTAGCAAGGGCTGTTAAACATGAAAAGTGTCTGTATTTCACATTCAAATTTGTTTTCCACTGTAATCTGTCATTTTTAACATTGTTTGTTGTATGCTAAACTGATTCAAATGCAGTAGCCTAGCTAAAATATGGGACAAACCGAGACACATTATTGTGGTGTTTCCCAGTTGTGTCGTAGCGTGGCTAAGCAGTCTCAGAGAGCCGGACTGTCATGGCTGATGGTGTGCTATGAAATATGGCCTCAGTCTGAATTTATGTGCATGAACTATGTGCTTTACCAATTAAAATGGCCATTTGGTGAGCAAGTGACAAGTGTGTTTGATGTTAGCAGAAACTGAGGGGCTTCTGTTAGCAAGAGCAGGGGCTTTTCTCCCATGATGTCTGATTTTAGGGCTGTAAAGGGCAAGGCAGAGACAGGGTTTGATTGAGATTGGGATGCAGAATGAGAGAGAGGGATGGAGTGTGATAGACGGAGAGAAAGATAGTATTAGCAGAGAGAGAGGACAGCAAAGTGACACGTCACTCCTCCTCAGGGCTCTGTCTCGCTGTCAGCTCTGACTCAGTGACCTTGAAGTGGGCTCCAGGAAGTCACAACAGAGAGGACTGAACTAACACGCTGCATCAGATTTGCTCTTTTCCTCCACGCATTTTAACGTAGGCGCTATGGGAATCATTTAGTGCATGGTTTGATCTTTAACATTACCGTCGCTCTGTGCCCTTTTACTGTGCACTTTCGTTTGCGTAATTCTGTGTGTGTCTGTGGTGTCTTTGATGTAGCCCGTAGGCTGAGACCTTCTTGACCAGCAGTGGTGCATGGCATGAACACAGTCTCATGTGCAGTATCTGTCCACCACTTGTCTGACATTATAAACTATGCGGTGTATCTATTTGAGATCAAATGTCTATTATTATTATTTATTACAGTTATAGTATGCTTTAAAATGTGTTAATGTATTTATATAAGAAAAATGTGTAATAATAATACTAACTTTTATTATTAATATTGTGACTAATTACATTTTTGTGCAAAAACACATTGTGAACTCTTTAGAAAGCATATTGTGATTATTATTATTATTAGTAGTATTAAGTTACAGTATGCTTTCAAAAGGGTAAATGTATTTATAGGAGAACACTGTGTAATAGCCTAATAATACTAACTATAATATTGTGGCTAATTAACTTTTTAAATAAGTACACTGTGAACTATTTAGAAAGCAAATTATTATTATATTATATTTCAGAGTTTGCTCTCTAAAGGGTTAACAGTGTATTTATGAGAATGTTGTGTATTATTAACTTTAGCACATTGTGATTATTTAATTCTGATATTTATTATTCAGTCACATATGCTTTCTGAAGGGTTAACAATGTAGATATATGAGAAAATTATAATACTACTTTATCATTTTTAGCAAGTAAATATATATATATATATATATATGTGTGTGTGTGAATATGCATATGCATGTTTTACTGCAATGCGCAATGATAGTGACCAAAAAATCTAACATTATTTTCATTGTAGCATGTCCTAAAATATATAGTAATACCATAGTATTTTCCCCTAGAGGTTATTCAGTTATCTAATGTTGGCAAATACCACCCTGTAAACATGTAGAACTGTTCGAGCAACTGAATATCTCACAGTGTATGTTATTAGGCGAGTGTGTTTGTACTGGAGCTGGATGAATTACTCCCCGTCCTAATCTTGCTGTGAGGATTTTTTTCAGCAGAACAATTTTGGTTTAGAGCTCTCCGTAGACAAAGGAAGCTCCGATCCAGCACGGCAACCCGCAGCGTGAGCCAGGCAGGAGACAAAGAGCTTTGTGAGTGTTTCATGTGGAGGCCTGGCAAGAGGGAGAGTAGAGCGGGAATTGGCGCTAGGCGGACCCAAACCTGAGTGCCCAGCGCAGCGTTATGCCCTCTTCACTTCCCGCGTCGTCGACTGATGTGGCTTCGTCAGCAAGTGTGCCTGCTTCTCTCCGGCTAAAACGAAGGGCCCTCTGAGCAGCGCCTAGGGAGGGAGTCAGATAGAGCGGCGGCTGGCCCCGTAGGCTCGAACCCGTAGCCTGCTAGTCTGTGATGCCAGCAGTGTGGAGGCGCAAGTCGCTTCAGCCTTTAGGGCAGGCTTGGATTACGAGCCTGGGATAGACTGTACTCGCAGCACTAGACTGTCACCTACTGGCAGGGGCCTGGTACTGCAGCTTCTCTCCTGGACTTCAACCACAGCCAGCCTTAATTACAGCATGCTTCAGTTGTTGTGAGTGCATGTCAGAACAAATTATGTAAGTAATGAGGCTGAAAATGCTAAAGGAGTAGGAACACACTGGCGCGCTAATGCTCATGCCGAGAGAACACAAAAACAAACAACGGAGTGTACTGGCCACATTTTTTTTCTTTTTTCAGAAAATAAATAATTATAGTTTCAATTAATGATAAAATAAGATGATCAGTAATATTAATTAGCAATTCCGACAATTCCAGTGAAGAAGCTCTGTTGAGGTTACAACAATTTATATCAAATACCGCTATGCCGCCCAACTTGAAATGCATGCTGTTGTGCTGTTTACAGGCATGTTGACTGAACCAACTGTGTACTGGCTGTCAGCATACAGGGTTAGCGGATCATTTGAGAGGTAGAACAAGAGAGAAAGACCCTTGGCCTCGCCATTGGGACGTTGACATTATTCAAATGACACAACGGGAGCTTGAAGGCAGATGATGAAATGGGCCGCTGCGGATACATTGCTTAGTGGTGGCAAATATGATGCGTGCAAATTAATTCCATACAATTGGATATATTGGGTTCACTAAAATATTATCGAGCCACAGTATTTTGGCTGGAGGTAGCGAAGTAGCTGCAGGGAACTCTGGCTCGGGATCTAAGAGAACTAGAGGGAGCAATTTCTGTCAAATAGAAATAAAATGCTTAGGCTACATTAAACTGACTGTTCAGCTGTAATCCGGCTAAATATAGAGTGAAGCTCTTGCGTGGTAAGGTCTATTTTGCAATGGCCAGAGGTTTGGTTCAGGACCTTTGATGTGATTATATTGCCATGACCTTTGCTTTGAGATGCCTGACTTATCAAGTAGTCTTTTAAGCAACTCACTCCAGGTTTTATCTGTCTGAAGGAATAGTTCACATATAAATAGTTCTGTCGTCATTTAATCCCATCATGTTGTTCCTAACCTGTTTAACTTACATCTCATTTTGTGTTCCTCGAGAAAAAGTTTAGAAGAATGTTCATGCTGCTCTTTTCCATACAATGTACGTGAATGGGCACTATGGGCTATCAAGCTCCTAAAAAGCTCCATGAAACTTGTTATATTCTAACTTCTCTGAAGTTATGGGGTAGATTAGTCATAAGAATAAATGTTCTGCTGCAGCTCTCAAATCTCATTAACATTCATGTACATTTAGATATGGTGTGTCAAATCATGTCGCGCTAGAGTTGATATTAATAATGCCCAATGGTGGGGGTTCTTGAGTCTCAAAACCAATCATGACTGCCAAAATGTTAATATGTAAATATATGAATCCCATTAATGATGTTTGAGAGTTTCAGTAAATAACTTATGTTAAGTTACTTTTGGATGATTTCATAAGATTTGGAATGTAGCATGTACACTACTTTTAAATACTTTTATTTATTTATTTGTGGAGCTTGAAAGCTCACAATTCACTTTCATTGTATGAAAAGAGCAACGTGAATATTCCGCTAAACATCTCATTTTTGTGTTCTACAAAAAAATGAAAGTCAGATTGGTTTCCTATGACAAGAGGGTGAGTAATGGATGGGGTAAATACCCTTTTAAATGTAGTAAAAAAACAAAATTCACTCTAAACTTTACAGCTGTGGTGTTTTTCCTCAACAAACACTCAAGCCTTCTTATTACCATCTTCTCTTTGTGTCAATGCTAGGCCTCTTGGACTCTGTGTCTCATGGTGGTAAAACTGTACTTGGTATTAGCGGTTTTTAAATTGAACAGGCAGCTTTGAACCGATATTCCAGTGGTGGAAAGGTCCAGTCATGTGGTAAAGAGTTGGGTTTGTCCCGACAATGCTGCCCAAAGTCTCTGCAGGGAACAGTGGCGCTTTATTTTGATCGCATTTGTTTGTAAATCACGGGCTGACATCACGTTTTCTGTGCTTTTTGAGGGTTTTGTGTTTAAAGTCAGGATGGCCTCCTCCAAACACGCCGCAGCCGAGGGTGGCAGGGACGTGATGCGTTTGAAGCTCGGCGCCGTTTCATGTCGCAACATGCAGCCGTGGAGGAGGTGTTGCGCGGTGACTGGTGACAGTGAAAAATCCTGACAGTATCTTCTCTCTTTTCTTTCTCCGCAGCTCAAATCGAAATAATTCCCTGCAAGATCTGTGGAGACAAATCATCAGGCATCCATTATGGCGTGATAACGTGTGAGGGCTGCAAGGTAAGAAGCTAAACAACCCTGTCAGCGCGTGTGTGACAAAGAAAAAGCGGGAAAAGCCAACAAATGAGACATTCTGGAAAATAACAGAGAAGTTTCTTTTGGATTAATTGTCTTTCTAAGGAAGAAAAATGCACTATTGTGCTTACAAGACTTCAGAATTCACACGCCAGAGTGTTATTAACTCGCGTAGTCAGGTTGAAATGTTGCTAAAAACGTCACAATTACAATACAATGACAATATAATCCCTGTGTCTTGTTTTTCTTTTCCGTCTGCAGCACTTTTTTTTAAGATAAAACCATCAAAAAAGGAAGCGCTTTGGATCACAGCACGTCGTTAGCAGTTTTGCAACCACGTCCTCCCCCCGTTCGTTCCCGCCGAAGCTCCTTTTTCATGCATTTTTCAAACACGCCGTCCACTCAGCAAAGAGGAATTTTGTGCTTATTGTGTATTCCTGTTTGCTGCCTGTCACCAGAGCGACTCGTTAGCATTCCGCAAGCAGGCTCGGCAGAAACGAACGTGCGGACGAGGCTCCTGAACGGAGTGTTTTTTTGTTTTCCTGCACAATAGACAGACTCTCTGCTCAGCATCTCCCTCCGTCACTCACTCGGCAGCAGAAACACGCAACCCTGAAGAATAAACTGCTGAAATGTATCTTTAATGGTTACTAATTACTCGAGGCACAGAGACATTTAATGATATGTGCGAGCACACCGCTCCGGCCCATAAATCATAGCATTATTAAGGAGCGCTGCTTGTCACCGGCAGTCCTACCCCGCTTTCATAATGGCTGCCATTAGAAAGCAACTTGGCAGCTGTCAGCTGTTTTCTAGTAATTAAACAGCCAATGAGCAACTAATTAAGACATATGTGTATGGTGCTGTGGAGTGGGGTGTGTTAATGACGAGCTGGAATCAATTCATTAAGTCAAAGGGATGAGAAATCAACTCAACGTGGGCGCCCGCTCCTTCCCCCCTTGCGGCACTCACCGGGTTCGGGCTCTGTTGTTCAACATTAATAACCTTGCACAAACTCACCATTATTTACTACCTTTCTCGCCCGTCTCGGAACTAGCCGTGCCAATTGTTAATGAGGAAAAATATTATTTCCAAACTGCTTTTTATAGTTACCTTGGTGAAATATGTGTTGTTCAGACGTATCTCGACTAAAGATAAACGCGTCTATAAGATTGAGACAAGCGTTTGTAGAGTTGCCACCATCTGTTCAGAGTTTGCCACAGTTTTTTGAGAAATATGCATTTGTAAGATATAGACATGTGCCTCTGTTTGAGGTTAATTCAGCAATGTTAGTATAGTTATAATTTTTTTTTACTAACTTAACATTTTTAAATAAACATTTTAATTCAGTCTTAATACATTTCTTATTTTAATTTAGTTTAACATGATGCAACTAAAATTACATTAAATTACTAAAAGAACTAAAACTAAAATAAATATTCCAAAAAAAATTTTGATAAAAGCTGAACATTTAAAACTAATTTAAACTATTAATAAAAACTATAATTGTATCTCAGTGATACTAAAATAAAACTGCAGTTTAGTTAATTTTATGACTACATGATTACATAAATACATGGCTAAAAAAAATGAGGTTTGGTTCAAAATTGCAAGAATAATTTGTCATTGAGGTGAAAGATAAAATATATTTTTATAAGTGTTTTAAATATTTTTAGATATAAATATTGTATAAATGATATAATATAAAAACATATAATTTATAATTTATATTATTATTATTATCCTTATCCTTTACTGGAAAGTTTTTTTCACATTTAAATATACATTCCTAAAAAAATAAATACATTTTTGGTGGTGGGGCTAGTAAACATTTTAATTAGTGGCTTGATTGGGCCAGCAGAAAAGAAAAATTCCTTATGGTTGAGTCGTGGATGGGTTAACTAACCTTCTCTCTGTCCATCTCTCGGGCCTGTAGGGTTTCTTCAGGAGGAGTCAACAGAGCAATGCGGCGTACTCATGCCCGCGTCAGAAGAACTGCCTGATTGACCGCACCAGCCGGAACCGCTGCCAGCACTGCAGGCTGCAGAAGTGTCTGACCGTGGGCATGTCACGTGACGGTAAGTCTGTGTCCAGTACAGCAGGCACCAGAGGGAGAACACTCCGCAGATACAGAACATCAAATGCATGCAAAATACCAAATAGATCAGCATGTAAAGTGAACGTGCAACCTGACACCGAGTGTTTTTCCAGCGACGGCCTAAGAAAACCTTGAGTGCAATGAATAGAGTAAAAGGGGGAAATATCATGGAAAAATCTTCAACCAAAACTGTCTAAAAGTACAATACAAGCATCACAGGATGCATTTGTAAATGTTCCTGGAATCAAAGTAATGGAATATGTTTAGTCCTTTTCTACTTTTATTCACTACTTACCTTTGTCCCCAGTCTTGCCTTGTCATATAAGTTAAAGTACCTGTTCTGTAGTCGGCACCCATTTCTCATTAATTTTTCACCTACGTTGTAACAAGATGAATTTAAGAGACAGTTGTGGTTCTGGACTGCGGGGCATGCTCACTCGGGGTGGAGAATCTGACAGCAAGTAGCTTTTATTAAATGAGCATCATTAAAGCAGGCTCATTAAAGCCAATGCAGGCTCATCTTGTGTGTGTGTGTGTGTGTGTGTGTGTGTGTGTGTGTGTGTGTGTGTGTGTGTGTGTGTGTGTGTGTGTGTGTGTGTGTGTGTGTGTGTGTGTGTGTGTGTGTGGAGGCCCCCTGCTGGGCCTCCGGCTGGGCTGTGTGACTATGGCCCCGTGACAGGAAGATGAAATCAGGCCAGGTCTACCGAGCTGCTCTCTCACACACAACCAGGACAGGCAAGGTGACTTCTGACTTCACTTCGACTGAAGCTCACCAGTCCCCATCTGCCTTCCTTACAAGGAGACCGAGACGCAGAGCTACCCAGACAGACACATGTCTGAGACAACATTAGCCTCCTCTCAGACTCATTCATATGCCTATGGGTATTCACACCAGGAATATCCGATAGTTCCTTTGGTTCCTTTTCACACCACACTGTTTGAATGCACCCTAAAATTCAGAACTGATCCTGTACCTCTTTAAAAAACCTCACTTGTCTCCTCGTTTCTTGTCTTGTCTCTGCCCTGCATGTCTTGTCTCATCTCCTTTCCACTGTTCTACTCAACTCGTGTATTTTGCTCACATCTATCTTCATGTCTTGTCTTCTCTCCTCTTTGTTATCTTTGTTTCTTTACCTCAGGTCTTTTTTGTTTCCTCTCCTCTAATTTTGTCAAATTTTCAACTCTTCCCATTCAGCAAATCTTATTTTGTCTCCTTTCACATTGTCTCCACTTTCTTCAAGTCTCACGTTGTCTCCTTACCTCTCACTTTGTTCCTTTTTTTCTCATCTTGTCTCCTCTCTTTTTTTGCTCTTGTCTCAACTCCTCTCCTCTTTTCAAATCTAATTTTCTCCTCTTTTCATGTATCAACTTGTCTCCAGTCCTGTCATGTTGTCTCTTCTCCTTGCCACATCTCATCTTGTCTCCTCTACTGTCCAAAGCTCTCGTCACATCTTGTCTTGTCTCCTCATGTCTCATCTTGTCTCCTCTCAAGTCTCACATGTCCTCTAGTTTTTCTCTCATCTCCTCTTTTAAAATCACAGATTCAAGTCTTCTCTCGCCTTGTTTCCTCTCCTTGTCTCATTTTCCTCTCTTCTGCTCATCCCTTGTCTCATTCCCTTTCTTTACATCTTAATTTTTTCTTCTCTCCTCACATTGTCTCTCCTCCTTCGTTTTGTCTCGTCTTTTCTGCTCTGGTCTCCTCTCGTCTCCAACAGTCAAAGCCACTTTATCCCCTTCATTCTCCACTAAACTCTCCAGTACGTTTATCTCTCAGTAGATCAGCTTGTCCTCAGCCACGCTTCCTTCCTTTAATGAACACTTGATCTCCACTTATATCTGATCCGCACTGTATCTCATCCCCAGCTTCCTGTTCTGAATACTCTTCCAGTTCAAAGACTGGCTGAAGCTGTAGCAGCTCTTTCTTTCTAAGCTAAACAGACTCTCTAGACCGCTCTTTTTCGTGAGTGCCTGTAAATTGACGATTCCTGCTAGTCAGGTCTTCTGTTCTTGGATAATTTTGGCAAGTAGACAGCAGGAGAAAGTTAATGCTATTACCAAGTATAGCGTTTTTTTGATCCAATACACCATTAATACCCTTTGAGAGACATTAAAACCTGCTCCTGGGAGTTAGTTGTACTCTCCATACTGCTTTACTAAGCTTCCCTTTAAAGGCCAAAGTCTTGAGGGAAAACAGATTGTGCCTTTTGTTGTTTAATTAGTAACAATGGCTATGGAGTGAAGTCAACTTGTGCAAGGGTTGCTTTGTGTGGTAGTTAGTAACCAGAATGTTGCTGGTTTGAGCAGCATAAACAGTGAGCTATGCGCCACCACCATTGTCCCAAAGACCTACGTTGCACCAAAGGGATTGTCCCTGTAATAAGCACATTCAGAAGTCGAAGTTAACTCACCACACTCTCAAGAAAATTCATAATTATTGTATGTTTTGATGAATTGATGACTAGTTCATGTTTACTTCTTTTCTAAAAAACAATACATTTCCATACAAATTAATACAAAATTGCCACTTCGTAAAATAAGATGGGGTTGGTCCACCAGTCTTTCCTGAATGCATTTGATTATATTTAAGGAATAAGTCACAATTTGAGAGAGATTTCTGTTCTTATTGCACCGATTTTGCCCCCTACAGCGGTGAAGTTTGGCCGGATGTCAAAGAAACAGCGGGACAGCCTCTATGCGGAAGTGCAGAAACACCGGCTCCAGCAGCAACAGCGGGACCACCAGCAGCAGCCCGGTGAGGCTGAACCCCTCACCCCAACCTACGGCCTCTCCACCAATGGCCTGACCGAGCTCCACGATGACCTGAGCAGCTACATGAACGGCCACACGCCCGACGGAACCAAGCCCGAATCGGGCGTCAGCAGCTTCTACCTTGACATCCAACCCTCACCCGACCAGTCCGGCCTGGACATCAATGGCATCAAGCCAGAGCCCATCTGCGACTTCACCCCGGGCTCAGGTTTCTTCCCCTACTGTTCCTTCACCAATGGGGAGACATCCCCCACCGTTTCCATGGCTGAGTTGGGTAAGTGATAATTCTGGAGAATGGCAAAGTGGATTCTGGGGAGGGGATGGTACTAGGGGGAAGAACCCAACCATGGGGCAAACGTTGCTAAAGGTGTCTTAAAATAGCATTAGGTTGGAGACTCATCTCAAAGACTCATTAAAAGAACCTCTTTTTTTTCTAATTAGTTTCCATTAATTAGGGCCAATCAGGATCCAGCAGGGCACGCACCAAGGGAAATCATTTTTTTTAGCTTCCCCTCCTGCTCTGGGACTCCTTTTAACAGATGTGTTTTCAACATGATTGAATTTTTATACTGTTTTTTTTTTTTTCTCTCGTCTCCATTTGCTCGTTCTTGCTGAAAGGAAATATGACCTTTGTTCCTGTGAATTTACATACACTCTTCACTTTTATACTTGAAGGACTGCCCTATTTTCCTCTTGCACAGGAACACAGATGGTCAACAAGCTTCTAAATTGACTTTAAATCACAAACCACGACAGTGTAGCTCTTTGATTGGAGAAGTAAATAAAACACTGCGTCTTTTGAAAGATCCTTTCCCTCAGCATTTCTGTAAGCATAAATGAATCCGCCAGTAGGAAGAACCATTTTATAATGCTAAAGGGAAACAAATGTCATCCCGTACCACATGTGTGTGTATATATATAAATATATACATATATATATATATATATATTTAGAGTGTATGTGTATATACAGTATGGCTCAATATCTCTGTACGTTAAGTGCAGTCAGGCACGACAGATGTGTTTTGAAGGTATGTTGCATTGTGTTTCAGAACATCTGGCCCAGAACATTTCCAAGTCCCACATGGAGACGTGTCAATACCTGAGAGAAGAACTTCAGCAGATGACCTGGCAGGCGTTCCTGCAGGATGAGGTGGAGAGCTACCAGAGCAAGGTAAACACACATTCATGAAGAGCCACATGTGGTTGTCAGAAGCTTTGGGTAGGGATGTTTGCAACTTAATTGAATGTAAATGTTAACTTGCAGGGACACTGATGAGGTGATGGGATTGAAAATGTTCTGGCTGGTTGCATTAAAATGGACAGTCATTTAAGTGGCAACTTTATAGTACTGTGTTTTCTTAAAATATGCCAGTCTGAATAGGTTAGCCAATAATAAATATATTAAATGTACAGTATCAAATCCTGTTTATCTCTAAGGGTAAGTGAGAGGGTATAAAATGGTCATATAAAACTGAATTATGACTGTTTTTGGTGCAGGTAGCCTTGACTAACATCATAAGTCTACATAAACTGCTACAAAAGAATAAGGCCGCTTTTGAAACTGGTTGTGTCTTTTGTTTCTCCTCAGCCCAGGGAAGTCATGTGGCAGTTGTGTGCCATTAAAATCACAGAGGCCATTCAGTATGTGGTGGAGTTTGCCAAGCGCATCGACGGCTTCATGGAGCTCTGTCAGAATGATCAGATAGTGCTTCTCAAAGCAGGTAAAGTGTGTTCACATCACCATCATCCAATCCCAGCTTAGTTTACAGGGCGTAAACACAAATAATCCTTTTGCTGCAGTGCTTGTGCCTACATTTAGAATAGCGTACTGCTAGCAGTATGTGTACTGTGCGCTGCATGTATTGGCCAAAATTTCCAGTATACTACAGAAGCACTTTTCCACCAAGGGAATTAAAACTTTTTTTCTTGCAACTCTGACTCTTTTTAATTTTTATTATTATATCTCTCAATTCAGACTTTACTTCTCAGAATTGCGAGATATAAACTCGTAATTCTGAGAAAAAAAGATATAAACTCCATAATTCCGAGTTTACAGTACGTCTCATCTCGCAGTTCATTTTCTCTCTCTCTCTCTCTCTCTCTCTCTGTTTTTTCTGCAATGGAATGACAATGAAAAGGTAATTGCGTCTTTTTTCTCACAATTGTTTATATCTCCGTTTTCTTCTGACAATTCTAAGTTCATATCTGGCAATACAGATTTTTTTTTTCAGAATTGCAAGAAACAAAGTCTGAAAGATGAGATAAAAAGACACAATTACTTTTTATTTTTTTATTTTTTATTATTCAATGGTGGAAAAAGGCTTCTACAGTATATGTCTAGTTATCCCACAATGCAATACGTTCATCTTGATATCTCTTTTTTGGTGTGATGAATGATGAATGAATGAAGGTAACATTTTCCTGAAAAGTGTTAATTAAGGCATTTTTACATTTAAACAGTTTAGAATACTACTCTTTGAAGTATTTAATATTGCATACTTCACTTTTTTACATACTGCTTAAAATAGTATATTGCACAGTAAGCAATATGCAAGTATTCAACTCTGAGCACCAGCCGATGTCATGCAGCTGGAGGTGCCGTGCTTCAGTATCTCTTGTGTATACAGGAAAACTGTATCGGGACGATCTGTCAGCTCTTTGAAAAAATAAGGCTCTATTGAGATGATATCCACTACTGCACACTATCTTCTCACAAATAATGGTCTAAAGTGATCCATCACACTCACACCCCATCCCCATCCCATTATGATCCCAACATCTTTCAGTGTTTCTGTTTGTTCCAGGCCCGACCAAAATTATTAACAAAATACTGAGTGAGCGCTCTCTCCTGACATGACATTTTAAACCACCGGCATCTTTCTAAAGCTCCATAATGGCTTCTATTACATGGCTTTTATCCTCTAAGCCTGTGCTCACCAAAGCACTCCGCTGTAGAATTACTGCTCCCACTCACAACAATAACAGCAACATACTCCACCTGAGTCACACACACACACACACACACACACACCTGCACTGCTCAAAAGCATCAGATGATTGGTGACTTAATAAAGCTGTGTTTTATGATACTGCTCCTTGTTTTGATATGAACACACTGGCCAGAAACCTACTTCAAGCTAGAATGCAAATCCTGACCTTAAATAACAAACCTAGCATCAAATATCTGTATCATTATTTACGTAGCTAACTATAAACATTGACGTCGGTGCTAATAGCCTTGTGGGCATAAAGCAGACATATAGTGTCGATGTTTATAGTTTATAACTATAAACATCGACACCTTAGCTACACCACTGAGCAGGATTCTCTTCAAATGTTGGTCCGCCATTACATTAATTGACAAAAATGAGAATTAAATGTAGAAGTAGACTATTTATGTTAATTCTCACTATTGCGCCCCTTGTGGCAGTTCTGAGAATGCAATCTTCACATATTTCTGTGGTGTATTGGTTTTTAGTGCATCTCATTATGATATAAACATACTGCTTATGAAGAAAAGCATTCTTCAAGCAAATATTCAAATACAAACTTTAAAAAACAGACTCCAACAATGCCATAAACCATATGTGCAGCTACCTAAGCTAACTTACTGAGCAAGATTCTCATAAAATTGTTGTTCAGCCATAACAACAATCAACCTGAATGAGGAAACTTATTGTAGAAAAAGACGGTTTTCACTAATTCTTGCTATTGTGGCAGTGCTGAGAATGCAACATGCGTAAAGTCTAAGCACTTGCCTTTACATATTCCTCCAGAGTTTCTGTTTTTGATTATAAATTCACGTGTTGTTTCTTTCTCATCTATGCGTAGGCTCTTTGGAGGTGGTGTTCATCAGAATGTGCCGTGCCTTCGACCCTCAAAACAACACAGTCTATTTTGACGGAAAGTATGCCGGGACTGATGTCTTTAAGTCATTAGGTGAGTTACGAAGCCCGATCGGACTTGGTATGTGAAGTGGAAAATCTGTGTTTGGAATATTATATGTGAGTGTTTTGCCTATTTGTGTCCTTTTTGTTTGAAATGACATTCACACATGGCAACAGCATTCAAATGCCGGCAGAACCCAACCAATTTGCCTAACTGCAAGTAACGTCAAAATTGTTTTGCACACACACTGTGTGCAGGATCCAAAATTTTCAACCGCTAATAAATAATACGATATTATTTAAAACATTATAATAATCATTTCTCTATAATTCATTGTGTCAATAATTATACATTTATCTAATTAACTATATTTTATATAACATTTAAATAAATATTTTAAATACAAAGAGGTAGAATGAATGCATGAAAAGCATTTTTTTATTAAATAAAATAGCAATTTTACTCACATTTGGCACTTTAGTGTTCATTTTGGACCCTGTGTGTACGCAAGCAAATAAAGCCCACTAAGTCGGAACCAGCTTCTCATATCCGCCACACCTGGAGTTAAACTTCCTCGCTGAGGATGCTGCTAGGATTGCTGTAGCGCGGCTGTAGCTACTGCGTATAGTGGGCGTCTGGAACTGCATAAGCAAGATTGAGTGTCTACCAGGAGTGTTTTATCAAACCCGCCATCCACGCAGCCATAGCCTGGGCGTAGAATTTTTCTAGAGTAAGCAAACAGCATTTATGTTTGAATGCCGTGACATTAGTAAAATATCTTCTCTGTTGTTAATGCACTCACATTGGAAACCTTTTGGGGCTGAAAGCTGTCCAAATGCCAAAACAAACACAAATATGAGAAATCTAGACATAAAGATGTCAGCCTGCAAGACAACATTCAGTCATATCTCACACGGACGTCATTATTGTTATAACGGCCACAATATCTTATTCCTGTCGTATCTGTAGTGCTTATAATAAGCCTGTATGTGTTCACTAAGCTTAAACCAGTAGCTCCGGAACTGGTATGAAAACTAAAACTGTGGCGTAGTGCCCCCAGGTGGTACTCAACTCACTCTGGATGTGTTATTTAAATTATTTATAATTGTTCAATGTTTAATATCCAATATCTGATTTATTTATGAGTCTGATATAGATTTGTGCATCTAAAACTCACATTATTACTTAATAGGCACTGTGTTCAACAATGTTTTCAAGCTGCAATCGATATAAAAGGCCAGATATGATTCTAAACAGACAGGAAAATCATCTAAAGTATATTTATTATTTATGTGTTTGATGCAGAATGCAACATTTGCATATTAAATCATGTAAATACAGTGCAATCCTTTGTAAATATTACTACTGTGGTGTTTGTGTGTTTTAGATTTAGTGTGATTCTTCACCGAAATATGGAAATGTGTGAACAGGTGGAATTCAACACAACTTATTTAAATTATTTGCCATTTTTAATGCCTAATTTCTACTATCTGCAAGTCCAATATAGATTCATGTGTACTACTAATGTCTACTAATATCAACAAAAATGTAAAAAAAAAATTAAAGCTGCAATTGACATAAAAGGCGATATACATTTTTATTTGACCTAAAAATATATTTTTTAACTTGCTTTAAATTTGATTTATATATTTTTTTACATTTATATATATATATATATATTTAATTTAACATAATTAATACAATCTAAATTGTTTTTATATTAAAAAGTATATACATTATTTATTAAATAATATATTTTTTAAATATATTTAATATAATGTTAAAAACTTGTGATAAATGTGTTCATGCGAATACAGTGTAATTCTCTCTAAATATTACTACTGTGGTGTTGTGTTTTACCTTTTGTGTGATTCTTTCAGAAAATATGGAAATATGTAAAGAAATGGTATTCGACACCACTTGAGATATTTTATTTAAATATTTGCCATTTTAATGCTTAATTTCTATTATCAGTATTATTTACAAGTTTAATATAGATTTGTGCTGGTAAGACCAACAAAATCACTTTGTTCAATTATTTCTTAAAATATTTAATTTAATGTTAAAAGTATGTATTATTCGTGTGTTTGAACTGGACTGCAATGTTTTATATTCATGCAAATACAGAACAATCCTTTCTAATTGTTACTTTGGTGAGGTTTTTTGTGTTTAGATTTAGTGCAATCTTTCCACATTTGTAAACTCTGGGACATTGCTATAGTCCTAATGCTTGCGTTCAAAGTGAAAGACAAAGTCGGAGGGAGTATTGTTGTGTGTATGGTGCTTGGCTTGGAAAGTTTGAGAACTGCTGCTGTAGACTTCTCCAGTATTTGCGTGAGCTCTGAGTCATGGCTTTTATTCAGTGTTGTTAGTGACCCCAGTCATGGTTATGTAACCCTTCTCATTTGCCAAAGCATGATTAGCCTGGAGAGGGAAAAATCATTCTGTAATGCTGAAGGATTGTATTGTTTTACCTCTGCGCCACCCCGACATCTCATGCCAAAAGATCAAGTGTCTACTCGACGCTGTCTACTGCTCCGTCTCAGCCGCCTGTGACTCTTTTTTTTCTCTCATCGACGTTTTCTTCCTCTCTGTCTCCACGGTGACAGGTTGCGACGACTTGATCAGCTCTGTCTTCGAGTTTGGGAAAAACTTGTGTTCTATGCACCTCTCTGAAGACGAGATCGCCCTGTTCTCCGCCTTCGTGTTGATGTCTGCTGGTGAGCCTGGCTCTGTGTTAAAGCACACCCATAGATTACCCACAATCCCTTGTTTACCTTCAAAATGATTTGTGGTGTCACAGCTCAGATCGTATATGTGAAAGTGAATCATCCTCGTGACTGTATGTGTTTAGATCGATCCTGGCTCCAGGAGAAGGTGAAGGTGGAGAAGCTCCAGCAGAAGATCCAGCTGGCCCTCCAACATGTTCTACAGAAGAACCAAAGAGAGGACGGCATACTGACTAAGGTACTGTACACATTAGGAACAGGAAATGATGTCATTAGATGCATCAGCTGTAATCTTATATTCTTATATAATTGTATGTACTCCTATGTATTTTACATTGTTTTATTCAAATAACTGTGTTAAATATTGCAAATAGTAATTCATATTAGTTTATAATATGTGACTGTGCTATTTTACTAATTTTTCTAAATAAAATTATTATGTTGTCATTATGCCAAAGCAAATTCTTACAATATTTATAGAGACAATATTTACTTTGTTTACAGTTTTACAGCTACATCTGTCAAGTATTACAGTAATAAATTAATTAACAGATTTGTTTTGTTTTTATCTATTTCTGTTAAAAACTAGGGCTGCAAACAGAATAAATGATTACGAATTAAATTAGTGTTGTTTTAGCATTATTTATATACTATTACAGAATGTATTAATACTTTTAATAATCATTTTTAATTACTGTAGCTTGTATATTTATACATACGGGTTTCTTTTTTATTTTGGTTTTAGTAGTTTTGTTATGCTTTTGTCATATTTATTAGTTTATTGTTGTTGTTCTATGTTTTTATTTAGTTTTAGCTATTTTAATAAATATTTAATTATAAGTATATAATATATAATTATTTTATAAAATACTTTTTCTCTTGTAAATTTTGCAGACCCATTTTTTAAATCATTAACATTATAGGACCAGGGACATTTATTAAGAAAGCAAATAGGGTCAATTTGAATGTCATGTATGACTTCATCCACAAAGCTGTATTTGGTCTGGCGGCCGAAAGATTAGCTAATGTCATGTGAAAAACCTGGGACCATCTGTGTTGTGTCTGCGGATTAGAGGGTCTGCCTTTTGCCTTTTGACCCAGTACCACAGGGTCCTTTCCACCAAATTAAAATCTCTCTCTCTCCCTCTTTCTCTCTTTCTGCAGTTGATATGCAAAGTCTCCACGCTGCGAGCCCTGTGCAGCCGGCATACGGAAAAGCTGACGGCGTTCAAAGCAATATACCCAGACATTGTCCGCGCCCACTTCCCCCCATTGTACAAGGAGTTGTTTGGATCAGACTTTGAGCAGTCCATGCCCGTTGATGGGTAGCGCTTCCCCGCGCCCACCCCACTCGGGGTAATTCACACCGTGGGGAATGTCAAGCATAAATCTGAGACACTTTAGCAGTGCCCTGCACATACACACCTGGACGAACAACACACTGCACACACACTTTTCCCCTTTTTTGTTGTGATTATTTCTGTTGTGGGGGAGGAGGTAATGGACTGGGTTTGACTCAAGCGGTTTATTTTTGGGGTTTGTTCCCTCCTTTTACTGACACAGGTGGGACTCGGAGCCCAGGGGAGAGGATGAGAAGATGAAGACACTTGTTTTTCCCGAACGCTCCCTCGCTCTCTCTCTCTGGCTGAACCTGAAGAGTCCATGCGTTCGTTTTCTCGAACGGTCCCATGGCGATTTGTCACGATCAGCATAAATAGTTTTGACTCGTTTCCAAAACGGAAAAACGATTCCCAGATAGCATTCGCCTGGAATCCAGCGGAAGAGGAACACACAAGCCCTTTTCAAGCCAAGACCATGAAATAAAAAGTTAAATCAAAAAGTCGATTATCCGAACTGTTCCAGCAGTTGTTGTAGCACCAAAAAAAGTCTACGTAGAAAAATACGTGGTTAGTTTCTTCCTCCCTGTGCACTTGGATTTTTTCCTCCTTTTTTGGGATGTCAAACCAGCACCGAACGAAGAAGAATACAAAGTGAGAGAGAAAGAGAGATATGGAGGAGGAGTGGGATGTGGAGTCAACACAAAAACAGCACCTTTCTACGGACAATCGAGAAAAAAAAAGAAGGAACAACGTAGAATTCTGGTAATTCTAGTCACGATTACTTTTAGCCATCAGAGACTCCATCTACCATAGTTGCTTAGTGATATCGTTTAAGGCCATCTGCTATTAAGTCCCTCTCTGGAATGGTGTTAACGTAACGTAACGGTTCAACCACCAACATCGATGCAATGCAAGGGTCCATTCCACCTGTTTTCTAACGTGTTACAGGGTATACGATCATAAGTACAAACTATACGGAAAAAAAATAATGTTTATAGAATCTATTTTAAATAACATGTATGATATTAGTAGCTAGACTATTCTTAATTGTGAAAAATTGATAAGGCACTTTTATTTGCACCTTTCTTTAATTTAATACTTGTATATTTACCTAGTGATGTGTTGCATGTATAAATACCACGGTTATGAGAACGAGTGCTGGAAACCCTAACGCTGCTGAGGGTGGGTGCGTGTTTGCGTGCGTGTTTGTGTATTTATTTGCGCGAGGCAGAGGTTGGTGCTGGGTAAAGGCGGATCACGTGATCTGGGGGTTGTAGCAAACACTCATCGTCTGCCACCATTATGAAAACCTAAGCACACCGGGTCTAAAGGGCTGTTGAATGCAAACAGACCCTTTTCCACACACATCACATGCTGTTTATTGGTTCCATCTAGTGGTGTTGCGTCACATGACCGTGTGGAAGAAGCAGATCTGGTTTCTGAACTTCCTTTAACATACTCTCGTGAGGGTCTTTGCCCAGCAACAACGCTCGTCGGGAACGTAAGGGTGGGGACAAAAGACAAAAAGAGAAATATTCAAAGCCTTGTCTGGTTGAAATCCTCTATTTTTGTAACATTGTACAATGCTTATGAAGCCTATGAAAGAAAAAAGGGAAAAACGAAGGATGATATAGCACTTAATCCTGCAATAATTAGAATCAGTGTGTTTTTTATGATTTTTATTGTTTTTGTCTTTTTCAAAGAACAAGACAATGGTAGTAAAAGTGCTATTTTTTGGAATACCTAACTGTTGTGTGTTGCGCGTGTTTGTATGTCTTTTGAATGTGCCATAGTGCTCTATCCTGCTTTTTTTGAGTCTGAAAAAAATGTGTTGTATTGTAACATTCCAGTAAAACTATGTTGTGGCGTTTAGAAAATCCCAATATAATCCAGAAAAAAACTTCACAGATCACATCTATGACCTGCTAAATGGCATTTTTAGAACCTTTGAGTAGATCTTGGTAGCTACATGTAATTTCTTTTCCCCATGACACAAAGTATTTTCCTCAGGGAAGAGTCTGTCTAACTCAATTCTGAAGTCGGTAGCTTAAACACGTTAGTCAGCTCTATGTTGCATCTAGAACTCTATTATTTGATCTTGATGGCATGTTCAGTACAGATAAATAGCGTTTTTATCATAATTATGTGTCAATAACTACTGTTGACAAAATATGAGTTTGTGCAATGCATCCCCAAGAAGTCCTGCTAATTACAATACATCGATCTGTAATTGACAATCCAGGTTCATGTTTAGTTCTTTTTACAGTAAATCAGCAGTTTGTGTGCTATAAGGCTCAGGGAGAGTAATATTGAATAATAATTGAGCAGGGATAATGAAATATGTTCCAAATCCTAGTGAGCTGTCTACTTAGCATTTTAACAGTCTCGAAAGACTGGAAAGTTTTGACCAAATTTTTAGGCAATCCCAGAATGTACCACAACACAATCTGTAAAGAAAAAGAAAACAAAATATTTCATCATGGTTAAAGAGTCAAAGATTTGAATATATTTCATTCAATACTGAAAATAATGAATAAATAATAGTTATATCTTATTAAAAAGCTCATATTTACCCCAAAATTATGGGCAAAGTATTGTGCTTTTAGCATAGCAACATGCTAACAGACAACTCCATTGGAATAAATTGCAAGCAGAGACAACCCATGTGTTACAACCCATGTTTTACTCATAAGAAGAGCTATTTGTGTGACATACAGAATTGTTGTCTATGTAGATTGATCCAAATCATTTACTTAGAATGTTCTATTTTGGAGGATGCCACCTAAGTAGACAGCAGACAGGAAGGCAGCTCAAAATAGGAACAGAATTCAACTCAAAACAACCTGGTAATGATGTTAAAGTACAAATGGGAACAAACACTCATGTGTTACTGTAGTTTTTTAAACCATTAAATCATGTTATTCACTAGCATGATTGCTGTCAAGTCAAAAGAAGATAGCAGTACATCATAAACAATGTGAAATGTGTCATTTCATTCATTCGCCCCCCGTAGGCTACTGGCTTTATCAAATCACCCAGCGAGCTCCAAGATCAACTTCCCAAAAAAATCCAACAAAGCAAGATAACAACCTCAAGCGTGCTATGCTAATTTCCAGCTTTGTTTTTCTCTGGATGGGGATTTGTTCTAATCGTCACTCATTGTTTGAGTCTATATGTGCCAAATACCTCTTCACGATTTGCTCCACCTTCAGACGTCCGCGCGGGCGAATTGTCGCACGTGACAAATACGGGTTTCTACAGGGTAACCACTGCTGTGGAGTCCCCTTGATGAACAAGCTTTGCTGTTTCCTGTCCAATGATCCTCACGTCAGTTCTAACACCATAAAAGCTGTAGTAGTCACGTTTTACCACTTTTTGCATGTCGTATTTTGTCAGTGTAGTTTGTATTAGACTTTTAAAGCAATATGCTATGGGATAGAACTTTGGGACAAATTTATTTTTTCTAATACAAGCAAAGGTACTTAAACACCTCCGGATCTGTGGTATTTTAGACGTGTGAAGAGAAAAGTCCTGCATTGTTCTTATCGGTGGAAGGATCTATACATGTTCCCTTGTCAACTGTGGTTTTACTTTGTTTATCTATGTGAGAAGCAATATACGTCCGAATGTGGATGCGAGAGCGTGTATTTGTAATGTTTGCTTAGGGTCAAACCCCCAGACAAGGCTTTAAAAGATCAGATGCAGCAGGGTGAGATGGTGAATTGTATGTAAGATCTTACGTTTTTTCCCAGGATTTAAAATGTTTTAAGTAGCACCGAGCTTGAATCCTTTGACGAGGCTGTACAAGCATGACACACTGCACCTCGACGTTAATTTAGATTAGAGTTATGCAAACGCAACAAGGCCTATGCACTCACGTTCGAACGAAAAGGCAAATTTACAGGTTTTTCCGCGATTGCGATCAACGGATTTAACGTGTCATGCTGGCGACAGCATTGGAGCTGAAGGTTGAAGTGTTACTAAGAATTACATCAATCATTTTCCTTGCATTTTATTTCTAAAAGCACAGCTGACGCTTTATTAAAAGTGAACTATGTTTAGATAATAGACTAAAAGAAAACTCTTTAGCCATAATCGAATGTCAAGCAATAATATATGGTATGTTATGATTCATTTTGTGTATAGGCTTTAAACATCTGCATGTAAATACATTTTCTTATTTATCACGTTTATTTTGTTTTGCTTGGTTTTTTTGTGCTCTGCTTATTTTTTTTTTGTATATTTACTTTTTCTGTTCCCGGGTGGAGAACTATGAACGTCAAATGGCCTGTAAACTGTACAGCTATGTTTCCCTGTCCTCCTTTCGGCTTTTAATTCACAATATTTAATGTTTTATCGATCACATGTATAAAAGTAACTTTGTAACTTCTGTCTGTATAGTTAAGAAGAAAATACTGCTATTAAGACCTGCTCAGTGCAAATATTTATCTGTTTTATCAGACACATGCTGTACAATATCTCTGTTTTGAGTATACTTCTCTCTTTTAGACTTAGTTCGATTAGCGGTAGGGTGTGCGGACATTAAATTTTGTGTTATACTGACGTGTGGTGCTAGATAAGTTACTTTGTGAACATAAATTACGGATTCATAGACTAGGCCACCCTATTAGTGCATTCATTTCACTGAATATTGATGCATTATTGATATTAGGACTCAATAAATAATAATAATGATATTAACGATAACAATAAAGATAATGATAGTGGTAAATTACTTTCGAATACCCAGCAAGTACCTGTATCAGTGTGCTAGTCTTGGGACGTGGCTTGTTTCCTTCCATCTTTTAAGATTATTATCAAGTATCGGCTAAGTAAATCTCTATTAAACGTCGCAATTTTGAATTTTTCGCAACAATGATGATTGTTCATGCTTAAAAAAAATGGAAAAAGCAGCAGTATTGTGTTTCTTTTTGATTGTTTCGAAACTAGCTGGAGGTGTTTTAATCCAGTGCTTATATTCTGTATTGGGCGCTGGAAGGACTTTAAGCACGCGATAAATTACCGGATTGTCTGTCGCTTTTTGGCTCCCTCCATTTTTTTGTTGATTCTACCCTCTTTTTTTTTTACACGCTTTGTAAACATTCGTTTTTTCCCGCTCACTTACACTTGCATACACACACGATGGTTAAGTGTTCTAAATTGTACAGGACAAAGGCGGTTGTACGAAGTTTTGTGCGAAACTTCCTGTTTTTATCTTTGTAGCAAGGCAGAATCTACTTGCAATAATACATTAACAAACTACACTGAGTGCCTCTCAGTGGTCCAGGATGCAGAAACTCGTCCATTTTGTTTTCACGTACTCAAACGACTGTGTTTGCACATGTAGGTGAATTCTGTCTTGTGTTACCGACTTTTCTTTTCATCGGCTGACTTTTTGTATGTAAATGAGGCATTTGTTTGTTTATAGCCATGGAAATAGCATTTTCTTGTCTCTGTGAGGTCCTGTATTTTCTGAGATTCTCAAAAGCTACTTTTTCTTTTCCTCCGAACAACTTCACGTGGTTATGGGACATTGCATCCAGTCAGTTGCACCCTGGTTGGATGTTAAACGCGAACCCCGTTTGGATATTTGCAGAGACAAACTAGCGGACAATAGACAATCCACTCTGTGTTCTCCCTGTTGTTTCCTGCCAATTAGGTTTTAAGTTGACGTTTATGAAACAAAATGACTAATGCAATGTATTTTAAGTGTTCATATGTGTATGTAAAATGATGCATACTACACTTCTATTTCTTGTTGAGCTGAAGGGGAGGGCACAAGGGCTGGGGCAGGATGGGTTGGATTTTGCTCCTGCTTGTGGGGGGGGAAAGCAGAGAACGGTTTGCGGTTGTCGCATATTTTTACGTCACATGTTTGCTACTGATCTTAAAATGGGGACAGTCGATCATGTACCTTTTTATTCAGCTCTTTGGAACTCTCTTTAGGAGATAGTCTCTTCTCAATAGTGGTTTTGCTCCTTCTGTTTGTCTGATTCTTAAATATGAAAATAAGTATTTTGATTCATTTTGTAAATACCGCTGTAAAGAAAAATAAGAAATTTAATGTTGTCTTTTAAATACTTTTCATTCTAATATGAATGTTGTTATATTGTACTTAGAAACTGTACCTTTAATATTACCTTTATTAAAAGTGCATTGGACACATCGATTTTAGATGTGCTTTATGTGCTGTTATCCCATAATAAAAGTTACCGCTTGTAATGGGCTCTTATTCAATGTGTGTCATACTTCTTTATGTAGTTCATATGATTGGAGTTCCTCACAGTGAAAAAGAAATGGAAAAAAGAGATGGAAGTGGAGAAACAGAACAACATTTAAAAGAGAACTTCAAAACTTACGTTAGCCTAAGTTATGCATGGAGTATTTCAATGTCAGTCAACGAGAAATAAATAAAAAAATATGAAAATGTAGCCAACTAGAAATACTGGTTCAGACTTAGCTTTTTTCATAGAAAAGACAAACTAGACATAAGAATGTTTAAATATAAAGAAAACTTGAGATATATATATCATGGGCTCAAATTCTTTTAAGTGGTTTGCAGAGTTTGACGGAACTTGGAACCAACAGTGTCACAATCAACCAACCCCTACAAAAAATTGCCATGGTTTTAATACAAAAATAAACATGGTTATAGTTAAACAATGCTAATCACAAATTAAACAAACAACATGGTTACTACACCTTTAGGCTACTACAATAAAACCGGTGTTAATTTTGGTAAGGAAAGTCTATTCCCAAAGATTAGCTTAATTAAACACATCAGATGACAGCCTATAAAAATAAACATATTTTACCTTATGAAAATTAACCATGGTTTAGGCCTATAGTTAAAGTGTAATATGGCTTTTGGTGTATACCATTTGTATAACCATATTTTTACTAAAATACTACAATTACTATAAATACCATGGTCATGATTATTATTTACAGTTTTTTTTACAATCATCTTTGCACTAATAACAGAGCCTTCATGTCATTTTTCAAAACTCTAGACACATAATTCACAACTGAAGATAAAAATGCACATTTTTCAAAACACTTAACCCTTTTTCCAAAAGTTTGGATACAATACACATGAACCGAAGATTTTTGTTCATTGAACTAAAAATACGGGTTCAAAATAACACAACTTAACATCAAAGTATTACTATTTCAAAATGTAGCTCGCGCATTACATCTGAATTGAGTGTCTATTAATTTCATTATAATGATCTAACTATCAATTTATACAACTGCTCAAAATGCTATGTAATGTTTGCATCTTGAAGCATAGTTTTATGGAAAATTTTGAACATTACGAAAGTGAAGCAACTGAGGACTGAGTATGTTCAGGTATGATGAGTTTCAAGATGCCTGTTGTTGGGAGAAACAAATACCCCAAAGTTTATATCATTGTTATCAGTATTTGTTTTTCCTACAGTAAATGTCTTTTTAGAGGGTGATAGAGCTGGAAGCTGATGAAAACCATTCATATTTTTGGATGAGGCAGGCCAAGAAATGGAGGAGAGTTTGAGAGCCCAGCGGTTGAAAGGGACCCAGAACGATGTTCTATATGGGGCCTGACCACCCCCCACTGAATGTGATTTTGAGGGCCCCATAGCAAAATCAGTGCAATGGGCCCAGAATTCCTAGCGACAGCACTGAGAGCAATCATAAGCCTCTTTCACACAGCCATTCTGTAAAATACACGCAAAATGTGTCCCGTGATTTTTCCTGGGATCGTCTGATTTTGGTTCATTCATACTGCCAGTGATTTTCCGGAATCTTTGCATGCATTCACATACAACAGGTAAAGATCCCGTAAAGATATGTGACATTTCATGTGACATGTATAATGCGCCGCGTACCGTTTCACTAAACTGGTGAACGATTTTAGCTTCAGCGTGGATAGTGAGGAACTCCCTGATCTCTGCTTCCTTCCAGTTTATACATTTTTTGTTGTGAACATTGATCTGCCTTCAAAACACCCAGTTAAAGAGTTGCATGATAACGCGTGTCATCAGCCTTTATGGCATTGGTTCTGGCTTTTATTTACACAGAGCTTGTTCTGGGACTGAACCTGGCAATGTTACTAGGTCCCTAACCCGGAATCGATCCTGGAATTAATCCCGGGACACGTTTGCTTTCACACAGAAGGCACTCCGGCAATTTTCCGGGACCAACGTGCCGTGTGAAAGGGGTTATAGTTTTAAGTCCATCCACAGTTTATCACCTTGTATTTACCCCATACTCTCCTTTCCCTACTGTAACCCAACTGAAGAGTTTTTCTCCATATGGAGGTGGAAGGTTCACAATAGGCCTCACAAACAAGTCCCTCTTCTCCAGGCCATAGATGATGTGTGCAATGACCATTATCAGGCCTGTATTTGCCATGCCAGATTATTGTTATTTTTTCCAAGATGTTTAACTAATGAAAACCTGTGGCCAAATCCACAAAACAGGATTGATACAAAATATAAAGTGCAGTGAGGAACACTCCAGCTGACATGTTTCTGTAGACCTGTAGTTTTTTCTTATTCAACGTCTTTTTTATCTATTGCGAGCTGATTATTTCATCAATCATTTTCACATTTTGTTTAAGGACTCCAGTGTCTGTACTTTTCTCTCTAGTCTATTACAATGATGTATGAATGTGGAGAGCCATAAAGGAGGCTTTCAGAATCTGTTGATTTGTGTTCAATGTAAAGAACTGAATACTGTGTCACTTTAAAAGTCAATCGTCTGGCCAAGTGGCCATAAACACATTTGATTGAAAGATAAAGTAAAATAAATAATAGTTAAAACGTATCCACATTTAATTATTCTTTCTTATTAACCTAGGTAAATAAAACAAATTCCAACTAAAGTATGATGCAAAACGTTGTAAACACAGCTATTTGGTGATATTTTTCAGCATCCTGACAAAACCCTATAACACTCGAAGTAATTTTTTTTATATTTACTGTCGTAAATTTATTGTACCCATAACCACATAATAATTAAGAAAAATGTCAAACGTGTGATCGGAAGCGGAACCTTTGTGTCATGTTTTGGTTCTCCCCGGAAGACTGACCTCGCAGTGTCTTGATGAGAGACCACCGTCAACATGCGATAGTCGAGAGTCTGTAGATGATTTAACGATGTGAACTAACTTACACCTACATCTAAAAACCTGCTGCAATGGAGTTAAAATGGTAGGTGGAAGTATGAGTCGCTAAATAAACACATGTTATTGATAATTATGATATGATGTCAGAAAAGAGATGCCTTGTGTTTGTTCTCAGTTGTATAAACTCAGTCAGCTTCAGTGTGCTGGTTTGTCCTCAGGAATGATGCTCCTGTCTCTGCTCCGCTTGTGTTCAACAGAGATGTGTTTGACAAGTTCACTCTCGCGCCCAACGTCAAAGAACTGTTTGCTCTTTTACAAAGGTAACGTAACGTTAGGTGACTCTGGTCAAATCCTATTCACCTGCACTAGTTCTTGTTAACTAGTGTTAAACTGACCATACTAACCACATATAAAACCGCTTTTCATAAGCATAACTAGATCGTGTAACTATGGTTTAAAACTATCAATGCTCCAATATGGATAAATAGTAGCCTAAATACTTGAATGTACAACATTTATACCAAATTGCCATAGTTACTATAGTAAAACCATGGGTATTACTGTAAGGGATACTCTATAGATGTAGGGAAAAAGCAAATTGATATTTAAAAGTGTCATTTAAATATAAAAACATTTAGTATCATCACTTTTTTCATATAATATTAATAAGTACAGGTCAGAATAATTATGCTGCTCTATTTTTACGTGAACATTTTAGACACCAATATTTTGACAGTTTACTTTCAGAAAATGTATTTGAAATATAATAATAGACAATTTACTTGCATGAAAAATGTATACAAAAGCACTTTTGTACATTTGATTTAATGAGGACGCCAAAATGGAACGTCTATATATAAAATATGAATTATTAATAATAATATTGAATCTATGTCATTGTTTTTTAGGGTATTTTGTGATACTAATCAATATGTTCCTCTAAATTAATATGCACCATTTAGTTCTATAGGCTATATCATAATAATAATAATGAATATATAAAAAGAAAATACACATTTAATACTATTTACCACTAATGACATGTGGAGAAAAGTTATTTATCGTGGCTGCAAATTAAGCATTCGTTCTCTAATTGTATTATTTTGCTCTCTTGTTTTAGATAAATCATGGTAAAGAGTTAATAATTTGTTCCCACAACTTATTAGTTCCCTCATTTTATTAAATCATGGCCATGTAGTACTAAGTTAAATTAAATCAAAATGAGGGAATGACTAAAATCGAGGGAATGCATTCTTTATTTGTGGCCATGTTACACTTTTGTATTATTATTATATTTATTTATTTGCCTAGATTACTATTATTATTACTGTTACTAAAAAAAAGTGTTAATGTGGTGTTAAGGTTAAAAATAGACCAAATGAGCACTTACTCCTCTTTGAATCATATCCACAATTAATTTTTCATGTTCACACAGACAGTTTTACAAAAGTCCCATTTCCTATCCCGGTGAAATAAAAAAAAATCATAACACAAGTCTAAAATAATAGAAGAGGGTGAAGTCATTATGTTATTGAGATGCATTATTTTTCATTCTTTTCTTCAAAGCTCTAATAGAACATCCGAGGAGACCGATGAGAACAAGCCAGCTGGATCCTCAGCAGAAGCAAAGACTGCCAAGTGTGATGAAGGTTCAGATGTCAGTTACATCCTTTCATCAGAAGAGCCCACGTCTGAATGCACACCAACCAAAGCCAAACCTGTGAAGAGAACTGAGATCCCAGCGTTCCCTGAGCCTCTAGTGCCCTACCCTTGCTTCTCCACCCTCAGTATAAAGAATCGCAATATGTATCTCAACATGCTCGTCCGCAAGAATTACTTAAAAGCTTCAAAGGTAGATAATCTCTTGTCCTGATCGTCTTCCTTTAATAGTGAAGCAGTTTTGATTGAGCTACATGGATGCAAGGCTGTTTTCATGCGGTTCATCTTGTCTCTCGTTTCAAAGTGTTTGATGGAGCAGGTGAAGAACGAGGTGTCGGAGTTTATGAAATACCTGCAAGATGTTTCTAGAGCATGTGCTGATGGGTACAACTATATGCCTCCAGGCAGCAGCCGCTACATTGAGGTATTATTCATTTATTTTACTATTCAAATGTTTACACAAAATCGTTGTTGTTTAATTACATTTTTCATTATTTAATTTTAATTAAAATAATTAATACAAATACATTTGTATGTTGTTCATTTAACTGATTTTGTGTGTTTCCCCCAACAGGAATATTTAGCAGCCTGTCTGGAACATGTGAAGTGCTACCCACAGGCTTACAGCATTCAAGAGATCTCTAGTCTGACCAGTGTAAAGTTTGTGGGGAACTCTCTCTCAACTTTGAGAAACAGCTTCTTGCTATGGTACTTAGTTTTCTTTCTTTCTTTTGCTTTATGATCATGAATGTGGGATATAATGTAGTTTGTTATATCTATCTCTACTCTATTTTCTCCTCAGGGTAAAGTAGACATGCTAGACAAAAAAGTTATAGCAGAAAACACCCAACTTGCTGTAGACTATGAGACCGTGTCAAATGTGGTTCCTCCAGCTAAAAAAGCAACTTCAGTTCACACTGTAAGTAACCTGTCTGTGATAGTGTGAGATCTATCTATCTATCTGTCTATCTGTCTATCTGTCTATCTGTCTATTTGTCTATCTGTCTATCTATCTATCTATATGCATATAGAGTAGTCAACATTTGAAGTGGATCAAAAAAGTTCATCAAAGTTGTCCTAAGACAAGAACACATTTTGGTTTTAGGACAACTTTACTCAAAGATTTTGATCCGCTTCAAACGTTGATATCAGAGCTTGTGAGCGAAGCAAAGCGGTGTGACGCTCCACTCAATATTCCACTTTGTGGGCGTGCGCTCACAGCCAAAGCAAACGCTCCGCTAATGTTCCGCTCACGCTCACCGGTAAACCAAACATCGCTCAGATCACGCTCACATTAAATGTCTCCAGTAGGCCTATTTATTTATTGTTTTTTTTCTGTTTATTATGAAATTATTGAATAAATGACTCCATTAAAGCAGTAGTTCGATAAGTAACGGTTATGATTCAGGGTGATGTTCAGCTTGTAGAATTGTATACATTTAAATGTAATAATTAAAATTATTCATTTAAAAACGTGTCTTGTTTTTGAAGCCACTTGGCAAACCTTCGTCAAAAAAATCCAATAACTGAAAAAGTATACTTTCCCATGAAAACACAGCTTCAGCTATTGTGCAACAGAACATTCAAAACACGCACACAAGATGAAATGCACGTATAGAATTTCACAAAATACACCTTGCTTATCAAGCCCATGAAAGTACACACAAGATGAAATGCATTTAACAGAATTATTTCGTGGTGTTAATAAAAGAAACACTTTCTAAAATTAGACCTAAACTGCGGGAAAATCCGGTCTATTAAAATGTCTGTCAATCTTCACAGGATTTTAGAATTTGCTTTTATAAACGTTAGCTTAGAGCTTAAACAAACTGTTGCTTATCCTATTCCAAATATTCTCGAACTAGCAAATTACCAAAGGACATTTTGGGTTGAGCTAGAGGCGCTGAGCGTATTGAGCTAGCGTGCACACACACACACACACAGCAGTGGGAAGTGTACACACACACACACAGCAGTGGGAAGTGTACACACACACACAGCAGTGGGAAGTGTACACACACACACAGCAGTGGGAAGTGAACACACACACACACACTATGAACACACACCCGGAGCAGTGGGCAGCCAATGCTGGGAGCAGTTAGGGGTTCGGTGGCTAGCTCAAGGGTCTCACCTCAGCCGTGGTATTTAGGGTGGAGGTAACTGAAGACGTGACGTCTTATTTTCTGAGAAATTGAACAAAATTAAGTGAGCTTATGCTTAAAACAAGAAAAAAATTAATTTAGTTTCTTAAGTAAATGTATCTTGATTCAAGGATCTTTAGACATTTGCACTGGAAAACGAGAAACACATACTGATACATATATTTTCTAAGTTCTATTTCAATTTTCAATTATCTTTGAAGCATTGCTAATACAATACATTTACATTTAGAGACCATATTAATGTGTTCCATTTAATTTATTCCTTCAATTTTCTTGACATTTTTTATTTTATTTTTATTATTATTGTTTTGTTTTGGTTTATTTAACAATGTATAGCAGAAAAGACCTAGATATGTCGTTTTTGTGAGATTCAACCATGCAATTTCTGTCTTATATAAGCAGTGTGGGTCTCCATCTTGCAAAACGTGGCCTTAACCACTAGAGGGCACTGTTGAATTTGGTTTGAATTTCCACTCTTGATATAATTGATTCTGATATATATTGACTCATGAATTCATTTTGATGGACCTGTGAAAATCAAATATAGTACTTGTGTTAATCCTGATGTCTCTTTATATCTGCAGGCCATCAGCAATGACAGTAATGCAGAAAAACTCAGCGCTACTTACGAGCCACAAGTGTGTCTATCTAAAGAGGCCTTCCTTCAGCTCCTGAATAACAGCTCTGAGTTCACAGAAGCGTGGGAGCTCCCCGTTTGGGTCAAAATGAATCCCATGAGCGGTGAAGAGTCACTTCATGTTTTAGTGCTTCATTGCGGACCATAAGATTGTAATCCTGTCAGTAGTCTCACATGATGAATGTTGTGGTTGTTCTCAGGCAGCAGTCAGAGCAAGACAGCATACATCGATCCTCCTCTGCTGAAGATGGAGCTGAGCTGGAGAGAGAGGAGTCTGCTGTTTCATCAAGAGAGCGTGAAACTGGCGTTCAAGAAGACCGTATCACGTCCTGTGTTTTTCCTCACTTCAGAAGAGCTCCCTGTAGAAATGGAGCCTCCTCCTGAGGTAAGATGTTTGAAAGTAAGTGCAATTTTTGAAGGGGACACAAATAATACAGCCAAAATTGTACTTGTAAGGATAGATATGTGTACCCAGCATGTACACCGGTTACATATGGTCATATTATAATTATTATTTTTGCGTCCTCCATAATATTTTAGGTTTCGTCTAGAACCGAGGACTTCTCTTTAGATATTCAACCGCAGCAAGCCCGCTAATATGCCACTTAACAACATATTGAGCAAAACCCAACACATCCATAGATTTAAAATATTAGCCTAATATCAGTTCACACACAGACTTATCAATGTGTTAGTTACGGTATTAAACAAGCTACGCTTGGTAACCTTATAATCGCTCATAGAAAATACATCGGATATCGGCATTTTTTGTCACGACTAATTTATTAATGATCCAGAATCATCTGTATTAAAGAGAAAGAATCATTTCACCCGATGTTTAAAGTGAATAAAATAGCCTTGACAGCCTAAGTTACTTAAACATAACTATAACTACTGAGGAACTTTGGTCTCTCCCACGTGACCGGACTTGTGTGTGTGTTTCGGTAGGAGGAAAGCAGGCAGTGGACCAAACCACTGTGAGGCAAGGAGGGGAATCAAAACATCTATGAACTTGATTTAAAAAATATATTTTTTGCATTTATTTTCTTTTACTACTTACACAATTATTTGTCCATGATATTATTTTCAATACACGATCGCTTGTAATTATATGTTTAGGGGGGGACAACCCTCAGATGGTATTACTCATGTGTTTTCATGACAAACCGTGGTTTAGGGGCCGAATAGAGTCGTTGGGTGATAGTTTTTGTCAGCTCTTGTAGTGTGTAACCCCTGGTTGCGGATCATTTACACAGAGTCACGTAGTGTGAACACCACAACTACTTAAAGACAGACAATCAAGTCCTGTAGTCTGAACATCACAGCGATCTGCCGACATGTAAAGTCCTGTAGTGTGAACTTGGCTTAAGATGAAACACCAGACAGTGAAATATATTACAGATTAAAAATGGTTAATTATAGTAATTACTGTATTGGCTCTTTTTTTAAACCACTTCCATAAAGAACTTATTATTCTTTACTTGTATGTACTTATGGATTTAAAAAACAACTTGCAAAATCAAAAAAAGAAATTTTATCTGCTAAACATAAACATAACACACACACACACACACAGAGAGAGAGAGGGGGAGAGAGACCATCCAGGCTTTCAATCTGTATGATAACAAACTGTTTAATTAATTAGAGAATAGTCTATCTTAACCCAAGAAAATGAATGGTTGTAAAGTATGAGTGCTGAAACATATTAATATAACTTAACCTAATAACGGCATTTATTAACAGAACAGTCCGTCGATTATCAACTGCTCATAAGGCTAGGACATTTCTATTTTAAAAATGAGCATGAACATTCATATTATTAAAAAGAAAATCTTAAATCTGATTAATGCATCAATGAATATTAGGCGTAAAACATATTGCGCGCTAAACAGAATATCATTCTTAAAACATATTTTGCGCTAAAACATTGTGAACCGCCTGAATGACGGCACTTATTATGGGAACATTAATTTTAACGTCTGTCTTCATAACAATAACCTATTTCATATATACAAATATATTAAATGAACATGTTCACATGCTCGGGAAGAAGACAGGAGTGTTGTTCACAATTAGTTCGGGGAACTTTGAATTGAAACAAGGAAACGAATATAGAGCAGAATATATTCTCAGAATTCCCCGTCTGAGTCTGAGCCTGTGTCTCTCTCTCTATCTCTCTAGCTGAGCCATTTAAATAGTTCAGTTTTGGTTTTTAATAGCAAATTGGTCATTATTTTGTTTCCTTTCTTTATTAATTTAATTTAGAAATATGATTGGAACATCTTATTTTTGTTAAATTCAAGTTTTAGTTTTTTTAAATACCAAGCGGCCAGCGCACGTTTGATCAGTTTATCCTTCTCAAATAAATAACTAAATAATTAACGTCATAATATTTTAAGAATAAAGTCAAAATTACGATCATAAAATCATGTTACATTGCCTGAAGTTAAAGTGAAAATTACACCTGTATACTCTGCCAAAATAATAATAATAAATGTGGCATCCAACCTGTCATTCTTCACATTTAACACGAAAAACAACACAAATATTTAGCATATAAATATAATATATCAACCAGTGGAATATTACGTTATTATTTCAGCAAAAAACGAATAATTTGAATGCAGGGAGCTCGTCACGGCTTCATTAATGGGAAACAGGACGTGAAGGCGGCAGAGAAGCACTCTGTGGAGTGCATAGTTTTGTTAACTTTGGTTTATTATTTTGAGTTGTTTGGGACGCTGTAGCAAACGGCCCTCTCGCAATATAATGCTTAACATCTATTGATCACGCAATCAGCCTGCACGTATCAGAAGTTCCGTTCTCTAGCATGGTTAGCGCTCACACTATAGTGTGCGTATGTATTGTGTGTACACACTATGTATGTGTGCCGAGTGCCGACAGTGCCGTTTGTGTTCAAGCACGCATGCTCTAAAATAAATCTGTGCATCTGTACTTCAGTATATAAATTCTATATAGATGAACTATTGCTAAAGTTACTTGCCAAGAGGGGTATAGTTTGACATGCTTCATGTATTTGCCTGTTCAGGCGGCTCGCGCGTGTCAGAGACGCGTCTGTCTGTGCTCGCGCCGTTCACACAGAACAGAACACACCGCAAATGTACTGAAAGGAGTTGTCTTTCGCGCCCAAATGCTTTTTAATCGCTTACATTTTTAAACAAACAAGGCTTAAAAACGCATGCAAATGATACAATTTAGTGACCACCTGCAGTGGCCCGATCTGGCAAGTGTTGAAAACTCTGTTCTTCTAAAGTAGAAAACTCAGAAGAGAAGACCAGGAGACTTCGGATTCGATCGTCAGCAGAATTTCTTTATTCTATGACATGTGTTGTTATCTGCAGTCATCGAAGATCTCCTTTAAGTCATTTTACAGGGTATCTTATAGGTATTTTTGGAGGAGGGATTCTTAGAGGTGGAGACAAACATCAAACAAAGCAAACATCTGAGGGAGGCGTTAGTTAATTACAGGAACCTTCCGTGGTCCAATAAACCTAACAAAGGTTGAATCTGACTCCTTGATCTTACCATTAACATAAGAGCGTTGTCTCGAGCTCAAATGGTCAGGAACGCTCTCAAACATCTGTATTTCCTGACACTTTCTTTAGTCAGGAAGTGTATCTAAATTAAACATTTAAAATAAAATTTGTAATCCTTCAATCCCTCTTTGAGAGTTCTAATAACTCTCACAAAAATACAAATTTAGACACTTAAAAGTTAATTCTTGTAACTTGTAATCGTTACAGGCACAGTGTACATGTTCTGTGTTGCTTATATGTAATTGCATGCTGACACAGAAACAAAACATGCAATTAGTTTTGCTGAAAGATCGTATGTGAGTCTCTGCGTTGTGTATTTTTTTCTTCTTTCTTCTTTCTTCTTTCTTTCTTGTGTGATAGTTGGCAATGGGTCTGGTTGTTTTCTAGAGGTTGTGGCTTCATCCGCAGGTGAGAAGGGTGGTGCATATGGATCTCAGGACAGCCATCAAATGGTATCTGCACAGAGGAGAAAGAAACACAAACAAGAGAGACCAACGGCACAGAGCAGTATTTGTTGTAGAGTCTGTAAACATTAGGGTTGTATCCTCTGTTCAAAATATAGTCTGCTATGGTTGTTCCTTCTTTCCCTATTTCTCAATTCCTGCGACACCTAAAGAACAGTGAGGAAAGGATGGACTAATGGAGGGGAAAGGCCTATGAGGAAATCTTCACCTCAGGGTTGGCCCCCGAAGCCTGTTGCTTTCGGTTCTTCCCTGGGCTCCTCACTGGTTCTTGTGTCTGCCCTATCCTATCCCTGCAGGGGGAGGAACAACCTTAATATGTGACACATGAGTCCAAGTTTTCCTTCCTGACACAATACTGCAGCTGCTGTAATCAACATCACTTGATGTGGTCCGTACCATAGGCTCTAATGGCTTGTTTTGAATGTCTTTATCATGACCCATTGACCTGGGACGATTGTGTGTCCACCTTCTGGTGGAGTCTGCCAACACGACTCAACTCTCTCTTTGGCACTCTGCACTGCCTTTGTAAGGTTTTCACAGTAAGCGATCAGGGCATCTGAAGCAATGTGCACATCAGCATTTCTAAGATCAATCACACCTGGCATCTGCATTGGGCCCAGTAATAATCTCATGAGGGCTCAGTCCTACTGATCTGTTAGGTGATGCTCTCATACTACACAGTACTGCGGGCAGTGCTTCAACCCATGGTACTCCTTCCTGATGCATTTTGCTTAGCCTGGTTTTGATTGTTCTGTTTGATCGTTCAACCTGTCCTGATGCTTGTGGCCTATAGGGGCAGTGAAGGTTCCACTTAATCTTCAACATTCTAGACACTTCCTTGACTACCTGTCCTGTGAAGTGGGTACCTTGATCTGAGTCAATGCAATCTGGTAATCCCCATCTGGGAATGAAATCAGTGACAAGACATTTAGCAGTATGTGCAGCTGTAGCACGCCCTGTTGGATAAGCTTCTACCCATCTTGAGAACTTGTCTATTACTACCAAAACGTCAGTTTTTCCTTTACAAGGGGCAACGATATGTAATCAACTTGCAGGTGACGAAATGGCCCTGGTGGAGCTGGGGTATGCTGCTGGTGTAATGGTTGCTGGTACATCATTATTTTTCTGACATGTAACACATCTCTTGACTGTTTCAGTGGCTGCGTTTCTGAATTTTGGATTCCACCATTGATTTGAGAACCTGTGATTCATCGTTGCTGGACCACTATGACCCAAACTGTGTATTTGTTGAGCCAAATATGGCAACAGTGATTCGGGAGCAACATACTTTCCCTTTGGTCCAGCAGCCGGATGAATCCACAGTGGCTCCTTTGTCTAACCATGTCCATGCTTCATATAGAGGAACGTCTTTATACAGATCAACGATTGATTCAGGAGGTAGAATTATCTTCTGTGCTGTACTACCTGAACACACTTGTACAGTTGCATAGAAACAAGCCTGTTTAGCCGCTACATCAGCAAGAGCATTACCTTTAGCTTCCATAGTATTAGTTGTGAGATGTGCTTTCACTTTGATCACTGCTAATTTCTTTGGGAGTTTCATGGCAAACATTAAATCTTTCACTAATCCAGCATGCTTAATGGGGATCCAGCAGAAGTTAGAAATTTTCTGGTTTGCCAAATGACACCAAAATCATGAATTACCCCAAAAGCATACCTGGAATCTGTGTAGATATTTGCAACCGATCCTGAAGCTAGCGTGCATGCTCTAGTTAAGGCTACTAGTTCTGCAGCTTGAGCTGAAAAATGATCTGAAGGCGACCTGAAGCAACTACTTCAGTGGTGGAAGTTACTGCATATCCTGCTCGTCTGTTACCTTCAATAACTTGAGCTGAACCATCAACAAACAACTCCAATTCTGCGTTCTCTATGGGAGTTTCTGCTATTTCACTTGTCGCTGCATATGTAAGCGTAACACAATCATGAGTTATTTCGCCTTCATCCTCTAACACAAATTCAGTCATTGCAGACATCATACATGAGGATGGGTTCGTGACTGGTGCACGCTGTATAACAATATTCGGGCTGTGAGAGTTGCTAACCAATTTCCCCAACGGGAGGAGGTGACAGAAGTGACTTTTGCTTGATTCATTAGTGCGGACACTGTGTGAGGGCATTTTACGTTTACAGTCTGACCTAACACCATTCCTGATGAAGCCTGAAGCGCTAGATAAACTGCCTGTACTGCTCTGAGGCATGGGCCCATACCTTGAGCGACTATGTCAAGTTTACCGGAATAGTAATGAATTGGGCGTAAGCTGCCCCATGCTCTTGCATTAGACATGCAGTCATAAAGCCTAAGTGTTCATGGACATAAAGCACAAAGGGTCTATCAGATTGGGCAATTCCTAATGCTGGTGCTTGACATAGTGCTCTCTTCAAATCATTAAAAGCTTTGAGATGAAGTTCTTCCATACAAACAGTATCTGAATCTTTACCATGGCCTTTCAACAAATCATAGAGAGGCTGAGCCATCGAGGCATAGTCTTCAATCCAAGGTCTACAATAACCTGTTGTTCCTAAAATGAGCGGAGTGTTTTAATGGTATTAGGCGGAGGTATGGCTTTGACTGAAGCCGCTCGATCCTGTGTAATGGATCTATTTCCTGCACCAATTGTTTGACCCAGAAATGTGACTTGCTTTTTAGCAACTTGAGCTTTGTGAAAGCTGCATTTGTGTCCTTTTATGCAAATAGTCCAACAATGATGCCAATTCAGTTTGATGTACCTCATGATCTGTTGAGGCAATCAAAATATCATCAACATATTGGATCATAGTGGACTGTTTTACCGGACATTCTGGGTCACACAAATCACGTCTGACAGCCTGATGATATATGGTTGGGGAGTTTTGAAATCCCTGTGGCAATCGTGTCCACTGGTATTGTTCATAGTCAACTGTAAAGCTAACCATGGCTGGCTGTCAGAGTGCAACGGTACAGAAAAGAATCCATTAGACATATCAATTACTGAAAAATCTTACAATTTAATGGTAAGCCATTACAAATTGTAGATGGATCTGCCACTAGGGGTGATTTTTCAATATGTTTATTGGCTACTCTGTAGTCTATTGTAAGTCTCCATGTCCCATTAGATTTCTTGATGGGCCATATGGGTGAATTACATGGACTGTTGGTTTTAACTAGCACTCCTTGCGTCCAGCAAATTTTCTACAATAAGTTTGATTCCCTGTATAGCTTCCTTATTAATCGGATATTGTTTGGTGACCGGAGGTGGAGTTCCTGTCAATTTAACTGGTTCTACACCTGTCAACAACCCACAATCATCCTTGTCTTTAGCCCAAATTGGATGATTCTGTAAGAAAACATACTCGGGAGGGGTTGCATTATTGGTAGAAATCTGTGCTGAGGAAATTTTTATGCTAGTAGATTCTGAGGACATGTCTAAAGTTAGATTTATTTGTCTCAGAAGATCCATGCCTAAAATTGCACCTGTATTTAATGGAGCATAGTAATTTTGTAGTCAGAGTTTTTGGGCCAAATTGTACCTCTATGGGCGGAGTTTCATACAAAACAGAATCTTCACCTATTACACCAGTTAAACAAAGTTTGGTTTTCTTGTATGGGATGTTTAAACCTTGTGCCAATTTTGTAGGAATTACTGTAATTTCTGCACCTGTATCAAGCAAAAATCAATCTCTTTCTCTTTTATGCTACCTTTCACAAAAATTCTTTGGTCATTGTGTTGGATTACAGGGGAAAGGTAGCTACTCACAGCCCCAATAATTAGTTTTTCCTGGTCTTGTTGTGCTCTTAGAAGAGCCTGAACTAACTGTCCTATAGTTTCAGTGGTCACTGGCGGAACTACTTCAGGGTTGTGTGCAGGCTGAGAAGGAGCAGAATTATGCATAGCATTTCTTTTACTATCTTGCAACTTCTTCCTACACTCTTTCTCCCAATGTCCAAATTTTTCACAGTATTTGCATTTGCTTTCTCTTTAGACCATCTATTGTCTTGTTTCGTTGTGTTAAACGTAGCTGCTGCTACTCTTACTTTTGCTTGACATCAGCATCTCTTTCCCATGTAGTTAACCTGTCTAGGTTACTTCTGAGAGTTCTGTTAGACCAAGTTAGATCTAAGAATGGTAAAGCTTTTCTGTATTCGGCTACAAGGCCATCTGACCAGATACGAACCAAGGGTCCCTTGTCATCTAGCACACTTTCAGGGTCATCAACAATTCCACTGTAGATTACAGCTGACTGACAAAATCTCTCAGTATATTCACTCACAGTTTCTTCTTTCCTTTGCACACAGGTAGTAATTCTAGACCAATCTATTTTGGGTCCTAAGATATTCTTTAGGATTTTCAAAATACCTTCTCTTAAATCACCCTTACTGGCATTTCGCAGTTCAGAAGTGACAGCAGATTCAAAACTGTTGAATTCAGATTCAGTTAGTATTTGTGACATCAGCTGCGTGACTTCTGTCAACGACATGTCATAAAGACGCATTTTACTGATCAATGTTCTTCTAAATTCAGAAAAATGTGCGTGCTGCTGGTAAACTTTGAGATAGTCTCTCTATATCTTTAGGACCTAAAGCTTTGGCAACAGTTTGTATTTGCACCACAGAAGAATTGAGAGGAACACTATCAGTTTCCTCAATCCCCTGAGATCTCCTCCTCGCACCACACACATTGAAGGAATTTACAGGCACATCAGTTACTGATTGGAGAGCTACATCTGTTTCAAAAAACGCTTGTAAATCAGGGTAAATGTTATCAGGCTGACTTACTTCCACATCAGTTTTGCCTCTTTCTTGAGGTTCAATTTCTTGGTCAAAGTGGATATTCTAGCACGGAGCTTCATTGTTCTGTTTCTCTAGCTCTGAATTACGCTGAGACTGTTGTGTCGCTAGCGTTACACTGAATTCTCTGTGACAACAGATAATGCCTTTCACATTGTTCTTGCGAATACATGCTCCCAGTACCTTTTTACACTCATCTACAGACCAAGTCTTGTCTGGATGGATCTCATATTTCTGAGTTAGTTCTTGTCTAACTTTCTCAGTGACTATTATGTTCATTTGTTCCTCCTAAAAGTGATTTGAATTCACTATCTGACCACAAAGGAGTCGCTAGACCACCTTTTTCTGTGGTTGGAATCAGTCCTAGCATTCTTTCTAAACATTTTGTGAGTTTCTTTATCACACAATCAAAACACTAAAACTTCTCTGATCAACAGAGGGTACACTTGTTAACACAGATCAACTATTGTTAACCTTCCCTGGCAAAGCAGAGGATAACACAATTCACTAGCACTTTACGCTAATCTTCCCTGCATGAACAGAGGATAACCAATTCTTCCCTGCCAAAACAGAGGATAACAAATATTAGCACGTAATGCTAAATCTTCCCTGCCTGAACAGAACAGAGGATAAACCAAAAATTAGCACGTAATGCTAACCTTCCCTGCCTGAAAGAACAGAGGATAAACCAAAAATTAGCACGTAATGCCAACCTTCCTGCCTGAAAACAGAGGATAACCTTCCCTGTCTGAAAACAGAGGATAACCTTTAGTTAAACAAAACCCTACAGATGTATGTTAACTCTTCTCTGACGGCACAGAGGATACAAAAATTTGTACTGGTCTTAGGTTCTTTTGGATTAGAGACAGCACTCACCAGAGAGAAAATTTCAGTCTGGGAATCCTTGTTCAGTTTGAAGTTTCGCTGGATTCCAAAAGATGCAGATCTTTGTTTGAGCTTGAAGTCTTTCAGGTGAGAAAGCTGGAACTCTATCCGGGTTCACGGCAGCATCTGTTGAAAACTCTGTTCTTCTAAAGTAGAAAACTCAGAAGAGAAGACCAGGAGACTTCGGATTCGATCGTCAGCAGAATTTCTTTATTCTATGACATGTTTGTTATCTGCAGTCATCGAAGATCTCCTTTAAGTCATTTTTACAGGGTATCTTATAGGTATTTTTGGAGGAGGGATTCTTAGAGGTGGAGACAAACATCAAACAAAGCAAACATCTGAGGGAGGCGTTAGTTAATTACAGGAACCTTCCCGTGGTCCAATAAACCTAACAAAGGTTGAATCTGACTCCTTGATCTTACCATTAACATAAGAGACAAAAGGCACAGCTGTCTCGAGCTCAAATGGTCAGGAAACGCTCTCAAACATCTGTATTTCCTGACACTTTCTTTAGTCAGGAAGTGTATCTAAATTAAACATTTAAAATAAAATTTGTAATCCTTCACAAGTGACAAATCCGAGCGTCCTTCAAGCCATCGGACAGTCTTTATTGTCAAGCCCTGGTACACCTTTAGAAAATAATCACACAACCTAATCGATATTCTATAATTAAATAGAATATTCGAATATTCGTCGTGACCCATCCCTAATATATATATATATATATATATATATATATATATATATATATATATATAATTTATATATATATTAGTGATCGCCGATAGTTTTTTTTTTTTATTACCGATACCGATTATTTGTATGTTTATGTACCCGATAACCGATATTGATTTTTTATAACCGATAACGATACCGATTATTTGTACGTTTATGTACCCGATAACCGATATGCAGAACCGATATATATTTACTGTTATAAAGTAAATAAATAACAGAGTGAAGTCCGTTCTTCGCTTTGGTTTTTCCTTCTTTCAGTCATCTTAACAACAACAAAAAACTGTTGAAAATTAATATTATTATTTAGGAAAGTGTCTGCTAAATAAATAAATACATGTAAAGTAAATCCAAATAACTGTGTTATATGATAAATATTTAAAATATAAACATTGTAAATGTTATTTATTTTTCTTTACTCTGCCCAGGACAAGATCTCCAGGAGTCTGGCTGCATTTGATGATGCTGGTATGGATTTTGGGACTGATCTAACAGACCTGGAGTCATTTGGAGAGTCCTACAAGCCCAGTAAGAAAGTGAAGGAACAGAATGAACCAAAAGCAGCTTCTACAAATCCAACCGCAACTCCATCTCAACATATCCCGAGCCTCAAGAAACCGACAGACTCTGTAGGTACAACAAAACTCACCTCAGCATCTCAAGACGCTCCCACAGAACCCCTTGATTTTACCATGCCTAAGGTCCAAGGAGAAACCGACACTTTGGCTGATGAGGGAAAGGGTACGCTGAATAAAACTGCCGTTTCAGAGAAGGAAAGTGTGAGTGAAGATGCAAAAGAGAAGATAGAAATGTCTTCTGCTCCGTGTCCTCCCACCAAGCGGCCCAGACATGTGATGGGCAAGGATTTGGATTCTGATGAAGAACGACTGGTCATAGTTGACATTTTGTCCCCACAGAGACCTCAAATCCAGGTGACAGCAGCAGAGGTGTCCTCCCCACAAACACCCGACCCAGCCACGCCAGGCCCTGCAAACCCTCCGGGCAAAGGAACGAAGAAGGGCATCAAAAGACCCCGAATGTCCAGCGAGTGTGATCAGCTCGGACAGATTTTGAAGATGCAGGACGCCATGCTGAAATCCACCCCCAGCAAGAACCAGGAGCCTGTGAAAGCCCATGTCCCAGAAGACAAACCTCCAGAAGCTAAAAACCACTCGCTGGTCAAACAGTGTGTGACGTCGTATCTGGAGTCCAGAGAGGGACAGGAAGAGGACACCACACTGCCTGCTGACGTTCCTGTAATGGTAGCCACTCAAAGAAAACGTTAGTGCTCAAAACACCATCTCCGATGCAAAAATCATGCTCAAATTATGTTCTTGTGAGATTATTTTAAATGTGGCCCATGATGCTTTAAAACTGACCCATATCCATAAAACACTCTTCTAGAAATGACGAAATGAAGGCATAATGGTCATACACCTGATGTGCGTTTGTCAAAATGAACATACAATTCTTGAAATATATTTAAATCATTATTTAAATAAACAATATTTAATTAAGTGCTAGTATGATTTAAATATATCCTAATATTATTTAAATGTACAGTATTTAAATTTAGGGAACTTTATTATTTAAGTAAATACATAAATTTATTTTTTCAGAATTTTAACACAAATGGAACTTGACAAATTCAGTAACTAACAAGTGAAGTCATTCACTTTGTAAGATCATATTTAACTATCATGATCATATTTAACTATCACTAAAGCACAAGAACAATCAAATATCGCTGACATTATTGAGATGATGTTCTCCAAAAACTCCCAAAAAGTGATAAGTTATTTAGTGACTATTATTATTATGGTATTATTATTATTGCTGTAGGCTTTTTAATTAATTCCCCTTTAAATTACATGTTTTTAATTGTATTGTATTATTACAAATAATATGCATTATTATATATTTTATTTTTAAATGTTCTATTTTGTTAATGTTTTTAACATTGGAGGTTTAAATGTAATTACATATTCATTATTATATATAAGTATTAAATTACATGTTTAAATATAATATGTTGCCAATAAATATATGTTTAGCAAATATATATATATAAATAATAAGAATTTCAAGTGATTTAAATTTGAATATGTAATTATTTATAATATATATTTTCATTTTAATATTTAACAAATGTATATGCAAGATTAAGTCCATTAGTATTATTCTGAATATTAATATGTATTTAAATAATTTCAAATATCAGGTTCAGTGTCAAATCAAATTTAGATTTGTTTTTATTCACTCTAGCATTAAAAAAACATCTGTGTCACATAATTTAATTTAATAATATTACTATGATCTAAAGGGGCCATGTTGTATATTTGAGCATTTTTAAGTCAAGGTTTCTCTCATCTACCGCAGGTCTTCTGAAGGAGGATCTTCAGGTCAGTGCTGAGGATGAGATGGACTACGATCCTCCAGCAGAGGGCAGCGTTCTGTACAAACTCTACAGTCTGCTGGACGTTCTGCTCATGGTGCGCAGCAGTGTGGACATCGCTCACCCCAGACACGACCAAAACACCTTCAGGGTGAGCTGGACACATGCTAATACACAAACAATGATCCTTTAGATCAAATGTTGATTATTTTGGCCCTGATTTAATTATACGCCCAAGAATCTCGAATGAGAGATTTCAAACATCATTAACTCATCACATCTTGTGTAAACACTCACAAAGCATTTTATTATCACTATTAGGTATCTTTGTCAGTGATTTTAGCAACCCTTTATTGGATTTGAGTCAATATGCCAAGCATTAATCTTTATTTTTTAACCAGGGTTGAGTAATGTCCACCACACCCTTTCTTTAAACAGCCTGCTTTCCTGTGCAAAGCTCTAGACTCTAGAGTTGCCCTTTCAATCCTATCAATGTATTAACAGACACTTTCCACTCAATGGTTCTCAACTCTAGCTAAACAGAGCAGCACAGGATTTCCTCTGCATGTGTTTATAGAGCACAGTGACTCAGAACTGCTGTTTGATTGGCTAATGATCAAGTCTGCTCTCCTCCAGGCCGTCCCGGTGCATGTTTTACCCAAGCTGGAGTATCAGCTGTGCTACGGAGCCGAGAGTCTGACCCACACTGAGGCCTGTCAGCTGTGGGCCGAGAAACTTCTGCACTCCAGTACCATGTCCTTCATAAGTAAGAGAAAATGTGTTGAAAAATGTGTTTTCTTTCTCTTTAGCTGTCATGAGATGTTATGCATTTGTATAAGGAATCTGCTGTTATCACGAATCAAATCAGATTCACTTGCTATGGAGAAGAAAATATCTATAGTGTGAGAGCATTTCAAAAAAGATTATATTCACGTGACCTGTAGAAAAGAAAATATGTAGTATTGCAGTGTTAAAAAAAGTGATGGGCTTTTAATTACTTCAGTTTATGAATTCATAATTCACTGATTTAATAATTAATTTGCATTAGCAAGTTAAGTTTTTGTAAAATGTTGTAATAAAATTAAACTGAAAATGTTAATGTCAATTCATAACAGATTTAACCGATTCATGCTGTAAAATGTAGAAAAAATAAATTGATACATTTAGATTAAACTAATTTGATAATGCAAACAAATCATTGAATCAAAGCATTTTTATTATTGAAAATGCATTTTCAATTCAAATATATTTACATAGATATATGTATATCAATTCCTACCTGAATCAGCGATTCGAATTATTATTTTTTATTGTGTAAATAACTTTCTTTCTACAATTTTATTGCATTTTACTTCTTGCTTGAATCTACTTTTTGCTACATTGCCTTCCTCTGATCAATAAAAACAACAACACCTTTTTTATATCATTTAAATGCAAATCACAAATCGCCATCAAATTGAATATATATATATATAAATATAAATGATTTTGAATGAAGCAAATTCAGACAGCCTGAAGTATCCGTGTTGTATCTGGAGTGTTAGTTTTGGTAACAAGGGGAGTCATCGCAAGAGTGAACTTCCCGTAAACTCCCAGCATGCCTCTCTCATGATGCATGACTCACTGTTTTGAGTCAGGGTTGCCGTAGTTACTAACATTTCAACTTTGAAAGGGCTGCAGAAGAATGCAACCGCATCTGTGACATAGCGCTGTGGGTGTAGGGCTACTTGGGTTTCTCCATTATGAGAGAAGGACACTCCTTTTCTGCTGAACAGACTGCTAAAGTTCTGAGAATTTGGAACCTGGCATTTTCTATCCACTTTGAGGAAGCCTGTAACACTGACAGTGATTTTTAAGAATTCCCACAATGTGCCTAACAGCAGTTTGTGCCTGAAGTTGAAATACCTCCAAATCACAGAAGAATGCAGAAGAGCCTCGCTCTCGGCGTATCGTTTGCTTTAGAGATTCCTCCAGGCTTATTAAAGTAATCTAGTCGTATCTGGGTCTAGTCCAGGATCCAGCCCTACTGATAACAGAATGGGCTGTTATCTTCACAGTCTGGACATATTTTTACAAGGTTCAAGAGAACTTTCTAGTATTTTACTGAGTATTTTACTGAGGCAGATTAGAGCAATAAGTCACACAATAATAGTAGTATGACTTTATAGAAGATTTTATTGTTGTTGTTGTTGTTTTGAAGGAAGTCTATAATGCTCACCAATGCTGCATTTAGTTTAGTAAAATTACAGTAAAATAGTCTATGTAATATTAATACCAGTGTTGTCAAAATTAGCACGTTAACGCAGGAATTACTTTTTCAATTTAATGCGTTAAAAGAAATGTATGCAGGGGAGGAGCTACTATTGGCCACCCCACTCACAACTGCTGCTTCTGTCTCATTTTTTTTTGACGAGTTGCGTTTGTTTAGATGCAAATCATCTTTACGACTACATCAAACTGTAGACTTTTTAAACGCGCACTTCACTTCGCCTCAGTAAAATGCGCCGGTGCGCGCTGTAGCCTGTATCATTTCATATCAAAGCACGAAAGAAACCATGACCGTGCAATGCCGTAGTTATGTCGTCAGTCATTAAGTTACCAAAAAGGCTATTAAAGCTGCCTTAAAACTGTGTATGTATTAGTATTTGTTATATGAGTTCATTTTAAGAATGTTTTCAAAAGAACGTGTCTCTAACACACTGGATTCAACTCGCCAGCTCATTATTGAGACTTTAAAGCCCGAAGCGTTTTGGTTTTTTTTGGCCTAGAGCAGCGTTTCCCATACACAGATGATCAAGTTGGGGTGTGGAGATAATTGTATTCTGCCATGAACTCAGAATGACACAATCAGTGTGAAATATTTACGAGGCAGAGATACAATAGACCGACACAACGTGTGAACGATTATTGCAACATTCACAGTGTTTCTCACAGCCTGAGTTTGTGTTGCAGGTCAATGCGTGTCCTTTTGCTCCGCTTCACATGTTGACACACTGGTTTAAGGCTCTGCAGACTTCTTTAGTTATTGACTGTTAAATTGATATGTAGCTTAACTAGCCGTTATGGAAAATGAATGGAAGTATTATCAGATGAGATTAAAGACTTGCAAAAAAAGAAAAGAAAATGGGCAATCTACCTAATGTAGTATGTGCATTTAAAGGCTAGTTGTTCACAAAGTGTTTGATATTTGTGTAGGTCGCATCAATGCACACACTTCAGAAGTGGCGCAGATGCAGGTGTTACCCGACGACTGGATTCAGAACGTCACCTGTGACTTCAAGTGAGTGAATCTATATAAAGTCAATTTAGAATTGTTTAAATAAAATGTCAAAAATTCCAAAAGGTTTTACTGATTTAATTTTTATAATATCTACGTTTGACACATTCTCACAGGTTCTCATCTGAAATACTGTAATATTTTATTTACAATTATTTGTATTTTTATCATTTATATAATAATTGTATTCATTTTAAAATGTATTTGTATTTTAAATATTAATTTATAGTAATTAATTATATTAATATTATATATCTTTTGTCAAGTTTGAATGTGAATCAATATTTATTTTTCAGGCCAACTAGATGTTTAAACACCCTCTACCACTTACTGAAAAAAGTCTCATCGTGAGTTTCTTTCACTTTTTAGATCTATTTAAAATTTGTATTTACCCTCAGTGAGATTAGCATTTTCTAATGTGAAATCAGTCTTTCAATCTGTTTTGAAAAGCTTGTAATTATGCATATTAAGCTAGGATATGCAAAAGCATTTTAACATTAAAAATGGCACTATGTATGCTTTAAGTATTGAGCCTGTAGTTCAGTATTTGCAAAGATGTGACCTTTTCGTTGTTTGCTTTGGAAAGCTTGTGTCATCAGCTACAAATTTCCTTTCAGCTATCGCAGTGCTGTAATGTAATAAAGGTGTCTTTTAACACCTACCCCAGATTACAGGAAGGACGATATCTGTTAGTTCACAAACCTCGTGAGGGTTTCATGACCATCTTTAAAGCTAGCGATGAAACCAAGGCTGCTCGCGGGGTGTACCACCTGCAGCACGCACACTGCGGACCCCCAGCCCCATCTCCAGGGATTCCCTGGGTTCCCCTGGACCCCTCGTACGTCCTGCCATTTCACCAGAAACACGGCAGGCCGCCCTGCACCTTCCCCCCACGTTCACCCCCTCAGGTATGACCATCTTTTCACTTTGAAATGTAGCCCAAATGTTTGCATGTGTGCTCCAGACAAGTAGTACTGTGGCTCTTATGAACTTTTATCAAGTATTTCCATGTGGTGTGGTGTTGTGGTTATAGGTCAGATTTGGTAAATGGAAGATTGCTGGTTTGCATTAGTTATTTCTGACACGGTAAACTGTGGAGCTTGTGTTGGAAATTTGAGTTTGAATTTAGCCTGCAACATACCTTTATATAGTATTTCCTGGTGATGTGGTGTAGTGATTGTAGCTCAGAATTGGTAAATGGAAGGTTGCTGGTTCGCATGTGTGCTCCAGACATGTTGAACTGTGGTGCTTATGTGAGAAATATAGGTTTGAATTAAGCTTGCAACATTCCTTTCATCCAGAATTTCCAGGTGGTGTGGTGTAGTGAGGTGTAAATGGAAGGTTACTGTTATCTTACTTAGTATTTTTGTCTTGTTTCTAGTCAAAATATCAAAATATTCTTAAATCAAGATACTTTTCTATGTAATCAAAATGTCTTAAGATATTTAGTCTTGTGCATTTTACAAAAGAGTATTTCACTTACCCCACTTGCAGATAATTGTATTTGTTTTAAGCAAAATGCACTTAATTTAGTTTCTTTCCTCTGGAAACAAGACTAAATATCTTAAGTCATTTTGCTTATCTAGTAAAGGCATCTTGATTTAAGAATGTATCGATATTTTAACTAGAAACGAGAAAAAAATGGTAAGATAAGCCATTTTTTGAAGTGTGGTTCACATGTGTGCTCCAGATGATTGAACCATGGTGCTCATGTGGGAAATTTACATTTGAATTTAACCTGCAACACACATTTTATCTAGTATTTCCAAATGGTGTGGTGTATAAATAGTTCAGAGTTGGCGAACGGAAGGTTGCTGGTTCGCATGTGTGCTCCAGATATGTTAAACTCTGGTGCTTATTAGGGATGGGCATTTTAAGCAAAAGTAATATTCGATAATCACTGGGTATTATTCGATTACTATTCGAAAATCGCACCCCTCCCGCGCATGTACCCGCCCACCCACGCCACACACACACACACACACACACACACACACACACACACACACACACACACACACACACACACACAGAGAGAGGGAGAGAGACCATCCAGGCTTTCAATCTGTATGATAACAAACTGTTTAATTAATTAGAGAATAGTCTATCTTAACCCAAGAAAATTAACGATTGTAAAGTATGATTGCTGAAACATATTAATATAACATAACCGAAGGAGGCATTTATTAACAGAACAGTCCGTCGATTATCAACTGCTCATAAGGCTAGGACATTTCTATTTGAAAAATGAGCATGAACGTTCATATTATTAAAAAGAAAATCTTAAGTCTGATTAATGCATCAATGAATATTAGGCGTAAAACATATAACGCGCTAAAACATATTGTGAACCGCCTGAATGACGGCACTTATTATGTGAACATTAATTTTAACATCTGTCTTCATAACAATAACCTATTTCATATATATAAATATATTAAATGAACAATGAAGAAGACGGGAGTGTTGTTCACAATTAGTTCGGTGAACTTTGAATTGAAACAAGGGAAGGAATATAGAGCAGAATATATTCTCAGAATTCTCTGCCTGAGTCTGAGCCCGTGTCTCTCTCTCTCTCTCGCTCTCTCTCCTCTCCGTTACAAAGCTGCTGTTGTAGCCATTTAAATAGTTCAGTTTTGGTTTTTAATAGCAAATTGGTCATTATTTTGTTTCCTTTCTTTATTAATTTAATTTAGAAATATGATTGGAACATCTTATTTTTGTTAAATTCAAGTTTTTGTTTTTAAATACCAAGCGGCCAGCGCACGTTTGATCAGTTTATCTTTCTCAAATAAATAACTAAATAATTAACGTCATAACATTTTAAGAATAAAGTCAAAAATACGATCATAAAATCATGTTACATTGCCTGAAGTTAAAATTACACCTGTATACTCTGCCAAAAATACCAAAAAATAATAAGTGTGGCATCCAACCTGTCATTCTTCACATTTAACACGAAAAACAACACACATATTTTGCATATAAATATAATATATCAACCAGTGGAATATTACGTTATTATTTCAGCAAAAAACGAATAATTTGAATGCAGGGAGCTCGCCACGGCTTCATTCATGGGAAACAGCACGTGAAGACGGCAGAGAAGCACTCTGTGGAGTGCATCGTTTTGTTAACTTTATGGTTTATTATTTTGAGTTGTTTGGGACGCTGTAACAAACGGCCTTCTCACAATATATTGTTTAACAGGTCTATTGTTCACGCAATTAGGCTGCACGTATCAGAAGTTCCGTTCTCCAGCATGGTTAGCGCTCACACTATAGTGTGTGTGTATGTATGTGTACACTATGTATGTGTGCCGCGCCCGAGTGCAGACAGTGCAGTTTGTGTGCAGGCACGGAACAGAAGATGCTCTAAAATAAAACAAATAAATATCCTGTTGATCTGTGCATCTGTACTCCAGTATATAAATTCAATATAGATGAATTATTGCTAAAGTTACTTGCCAAGAGGGGTAGTTTGTCATACTTCATGTATTTGCCCTGTTGTGGCAATTTTCTTTCTAACAAACATCATCACTGAGTAAGAGACAACTCTGAGTCCAAATTATAATAATAAAAGTGTTTATTCTCTTGCAAGAGAAGATCCCTCAGTTTTAACACACATAGCTGTGAGTCAGTCAGGAGCGAGAGAGAGAGATAGAGAGAGAGATAGCTATAGAGAGCCAGAGAGACAGAGAGCCAGAGAGCCAGAGATAAGAAGAAGTAAGGAGAAGCAGTGCCGGTCTGTTTTATATTCCTTTTCCTCAAGGCCCTATTTCTTCCCTCCCTACAGGAGAGATACCAAGTTGTTTATCTATTAATGGTTATACAGAAAAGGCAGGCAAATGCCCCTTGACCCCTGACCATCTGCTTTCCTTACCTCTATCACTTCCCAATCATAGTACATCATCACACACAGAATGCTTATCTAACTACGAGTGAGAGAACATAATGCATACATCTGAAATGTATGTCTCACAGTTTGATTACTGCCCATAAGGAAAATTCCTTTACAATTCCTCCCTGTTTATCATTCTCTGATAACTGATTAATCAAACATTGTAATAATAATAGTAAAAATAATAATAAATACAAGTTCAAGCCATTACATCACACTTATACTCTTCATCTCTGATTTTCACATAAATGATCACTCTTCTTGAACCTGTGAAGTAAGTTTTTTGAAAATTTGAAAAATGCTTAGGCTGTTTTTGTGCTTTGGACAGACCCTAAATGTTTAGCAAGCAAAGTAAATATTTACTCTATGGCCGGGCTGAATGGACAGGCCCTGCGGTCGCACTCTCGGCCTAGACCGAACCCTCAGTCACCATATTATAAACAAGAAATAGTATAGTTCAAAGTAGGAAATAAACATATCAATTTATCACTGTTGAGTTACTCCTGTAATATAAAATGTAAGTATTAAAAGTATGTAGAAATCCCTCAGTTTCAACCCCTCTCCTTGTACGTCCTCTCGTACACGGATAACTGCTGCTTTTAACCTTCTTTACATATCAATCCTCCTTAAGCCCAGCTCACACTGTGGGATTTTGGCCACGATTTGGTCGTCTGAGACAAATTTTGAAAATCCTAAAAGATTCCTGTAATCCTAGGCTAAAATCGGTTGTCTTTGATCGCTGGTTTGACATGTCCACCGACAGCCGATTAATGGCCGTTGCGATAAATTTTTTCCTCCGATTAAATTCTGGCAGTGTCAGAAGATTTCAGACACTTTCCTGCAGTGTGACATCTCCTACGACAACCGTCAAACCAAGAACCAATAGGTGCGCTGAACCTGATGATGCAATTAGCGCGACAACTTCAAACCACGAAAATGTCGAAACGAGTCAGGTGGACAGTACAACAGGAAGAAAACGTATTGAGCTATGGAGGAAAAGGAGTGCTTGTATGACGTGTCGTCGCATGACAGGGTTAAAAGGAAGCGGCTTGGAGAGAGTTAGGATGTTTAAACTCGAATAACAAAATTACCTCAAGTTCGCGCTGTAGAACTGGAAGTCCATAAAGTCTTCTTTGCCCAGTCATGACTTGCTCCACACACGCTCATCTTCGTTTTTCTTTTTATTATCAAGGCATGTAATTAATAAAACTAACGCGCTGCTGTTGTTTGCTAGCTACCATTATAGCGAGAGAACGCGGTCACGGATTGATGACGTAAAACTCCGGACAAGTCTTTCTTGAGTACGTCCGCTTTTGTCGGCGTTTTTACTATCGCACAGTCTGACATTAAGACAACTGAGATCCTACAGTTTGACATGGGGATCATGTTCGGTACAGTGTGACAAGCAACACTCGCAAAAGACTATTAAAAATCGCACAGTGTGAGCCCGGCTTTAGGAAGAAAAATAGAAACATCATAACTCAAATAACACATTTCACTGTAACTTCCGCTACTTGTGTCATCATATTGTTGGTCTGATCGCCTGTTGGTAACACCTTCAGACCTGTTGTGAAGTGTAGTATTACCAAGCAAATTGTTACTGACAACAAAGTCATTATACATGTGGTCTTAAACCAGACCACACATTCCTGGCACTCTGAATGGGTGCCACGGCCTTGGACGCTCCATTCTCTCAGTTACTCTGTATCAAAAGTGCTGTTATGACCAGAGAAAGTACTGTTTTCGAAGCACTAAGAGTCTTATCTGTTCTGTTGATTACGGTGTCCACCCGTATGCCGGTTGCGCAATCAAAGTTGCCTCCTCCCTTCAGTCCCCTCCTTGCTGCTGATATCTGGTTCCGCCTAAACACACAGCTGCAATGCAAAGTTTTTTCAAACTGGATCTTAGCATTTATTGACACTCGCGTTGAACCTCCTCCAGCGATTGCTCCGCCTCCGCAATGGGCGGCACCTTCCTGCATGGTTTATGTGAACCCACGTAGCCCTCTCCTGCGACCTTCACCGCCGTGTGCGTCACCAGAGGCACCTGGAAAAGCCCTAGCCACCTTTTCGATTTCCAGCTCTTTCTCCTGTGATCACGAATCACCACGAAATCACCAGGTCTGACCTCGTGCAGGAATCTCTCAGCAACCTTCCCCTGGGCAGCTTTTACCTGCACAGAAATATTTGACAACAGACAAGACATTTCTTTGCAGTAATTCAACATGTCATTCTCACACACATCCGTTGATGGCAGCCCTTGTTTACCCCCTTCTATGCCCATGAATGGTGGCCTGCCGGTGCTGGTTGAGATGCCAAGGGTGTTTTTATTCCCCTAGCCACATTGTGTGTGTTACAAGTGACACATCTTTTGCAAAAAAATTTCAGCAAACACTGTAACCCCTTTGTAAACCATATTTCCTTCCTCCCCTTTGACACATGATGCAACCCATGTGTCAACTTAGCATAATGCTGAAAGAAGTGTTTGGGCAAACAAGGAATGTCATCAACACTCATCCATACACCCCCCTCGAGACTGCAGCCAGACGACCTCCATTGTTGTTTTTCTGCTCCTGTGGAAAAAGACTGCATACTCTGTAAACAAGGGGAAATATCAGGGTTAGTCACAGATACTAAAGCACAAGTTGTTTCTTTTGTCTCCTGTGCTGCCGCGGCCTTCACTGCCGCGTCTGCTCTCACGTTTCCTGTGGAGATAAAACTTTTATCGTTAGTGTGCGCTGCGCATTTACAGATCGCGACCTTGTCTGGTAAAAGAATGGCCTCCAAAAGCTTAGCCACAAGAGATGCGTTTAATATCGGATGTCCATCCGACTTCAAAAAATTTCTGTGCTTCCAAAGTGCCCCAAAATCTATGCGTGACCCCAAAAGCATAACGCGAGTCTGTGTAAATTGTCACACACTTGTCTGCCATAAGATTACACGCTTCTGTCAGAGCAACCAATTCAGCTCCCTGAGCCGAATAATTTGATGGCAATTTGCCAGACTTTACGACTTCAAATTCAGTGGTCACCGCGAAACCAACCTTATTCAAGCCTGTTTGTGGATCTTTGGACGCCGATCCATCCACAAAGAGGACATTGTCACAGTTTTCTAAAGGTGTGTCCAACAGGTCTGGACGTGGTGTGCACACCTGTTCCAAGACTGATAGACAACAGTGGTGTTCCTCGCCATCCTCCTCTGTAGGGAGAAGTGTGGCAGGATTCAAAGTTGTGCATCTTTTCACTGTTACATTTGGCATGTCAAGTAAAATCGTGTGATACCTCAGCCATCGGGCTGTTGATAAATGTGATGTTCTCTGCTCTTGCAAAATCATGGAGACTGCGTCTACCATCTGTGTAACAAAAGGCCTTTCAATCTTGTCACATGACCTCAGCCCTTTCCCTGTTGTCAGGGCTCTCAAGGGCTTTTCAAGAAATGCATAATTTGGAATAAACGTTCGACAATATGCACACATTCCCAAGAATGATAACAATTGTCTTTGTTAAAGGTCTCGGTACATCTTTGATAGCTTTTATCCGTTTCTCAGAGATAGCTTTACTGTTTGGTGTTGTGTGACCCAAAATGTTATCTCCTGTCTCACGAACTGAAGCTCTGTCAGGCCGACCTTGTGGCCCCTCCGCCAGGTGGTGCAAGAGAGTTACAGTGTCAGCCACGTAACCTCATCTCGTGCACAAATCAATAAATCATCTACATACTGCAATAGCGCCGTTCCGCTCGATAGAGTTAATGGTTCAAGGCTCCGTCTGAGCGCTTCATTGTAAATCGTCGGAGACTCACAATAGCCCTGACACAACCTGGTAAACGTGTACCCTTTGTTGTCAAAATCAAACGCGAACCAAAACTGACTTTTTCTTCCACTGGGATGCTAAAGCGTTGGCCAAATCAACCACAGTGAAATACATTGCATTTTGCGGAATTTGTGACAAAATTGTGTATGGATTAGGTACGCGGGCAGCTCTTGCAATAACGGCTGAGTTTACAGCCTGCAGATCCTGCACAAATCGCCACGTGACTGGTTCACTTGTGTTAGATGTTATTTTCTTTACGGGAAAATAGGAGTTCGCACTTGAGAATCATGACAGGGAATTATTACTCTCTCCTTCAGGAGAGACTCAAAACCGGCTGTATCCCTCTCAATGCCTCCTTCTTCAGGGACATTGCGATTGACATGGCCTGTAATCAGACTTTGGAGTGATTACAACTGGTTCACAACCTTTAATCAACCCAACCAACATCATATTTGTGTTTTGCCCACAATTTTGGAGGTATTTCTGCCAGGACAGGATGAATGTCTGTGGCAGAAATAGATCCGTGCTCATGTTTCTCCATTGCATTCCTGACAATAGCAGTCACAGTTCTCTGTGCAACATCAAACTCACATTCCTCCATAAAAACACCTGCATTTACTGTGTTTCTGCCCGTTTGGCTTTTCAATCCAATCTGTGGCAGAAAGACATTTTCTCTAAACAGGCCTATTTCTTCCCATTTCTGCTCGGTGGCCTTGATTACTGATAAGTGAGGCGCAGACTGGCCTGTTATCAAATACAGCTGAATTTGTTTTTCTGACAGGCAAGCTGAAAGCACACACACATTTTCATTCCAGAAAATCTTATTAAACCTTGTCAAAAACATTTTCTGCCCCGCTAAACCACTCTACTTCATATTCTGGTTCACGCTCAATTTCAAAATCATTTGTGCCCAATCAGAATCTCTTATCTGCCACTCGTATGCCCACTGTGGCTAAAATTTTGCACAACTAATCTGCTGTTTCTCTTCAATAAATCCCAAACGGGCCAGCAGTGAGTTTCAGATTTAATTTACACATTAGATCCCTGGCCATTAACGGAACCGGACAGGTTTCAGAGCACAACAACGCATGTTTCAATGCCCTGCCCCCCTCCGTCTCACATTTTAACGGCACAGTATAGTTTTCTGAAATTAATGCCCTGACTTCAAGTGCTTTCAAACACTAAATCCGTCATTCTTGGTTCACATGGCAAGTCAACATGGTCTTATTCAAAACTTCAACAGTCACACATTTAACGGTTTGCAAGCATGTCTTCATTGCAGATAGCCTTATTCAAAACTTACACACATTAACGGTTTGCAAGCATGTCTTCATTGCAGATAGCCTTATTCAAAACTTACACACACTCACACATTTAACGGTTTGCAAGCATGTCTTCATTGCACAGAGCGGTATTTGAATCAGTGTATGTGAGCGTGTTGTGTGTGTGTGTCAATACATTTTTACTTCCCTTTTTCGTAGCTTGCTGAATGCCTGTCACCCGCCCTCTCCTCTCCTGTTCTCCGTTCCTCTCGTTTCAATCCGCCTTACGCGCCTCTGGACAATCCTGTGCCCAGTGTCCGTGGTTCTTGCACAACCTGCACGTGCAGCCAGAAAAGTCATGTTCACCCCACAGTCCACATTTGTGCGCTGCTCGTGCTGCTTTAATCTGTACAACAGCCAGCTGCATCTCTCCCCCTTCGCTTCATGGCTGCTCGTGCTTGTTCATTCAGCATCTCGTGCTGCGGTTGTCTTGGACGGAGAAACAGTCGAGGTCGGGAATTTCAATGCATCCAGCTGAGCCATTGGGTAGATGGGTGTTTTGGCGGTGCCGGCCTCACCGTATTTTCATGTGGGAAACACAAACATACTGTGGTTCAGTCTGTTCTGGTGGTGCAGACACATACAAATAGACTTTCACACTTTTCATTTTTCCCTCCTGCTAACTTTCTGCACTTGCTTTTTTTCCTTCCTGCTAACTTTCTGCACTTTTCATTTTTCCTCTTTTCTCTACTTCCTTGAGCCAACCATCTACTGTTTGTTCACATTTTTAACATGTTTAACACATTTGCAACAACAACCTGGTTGTTGAAACCACTTTCAGTTTTGTGAGACTCAATGTTCCCTCTTCGGGAAAATCATGATGCTTGATTAATTTTTCAATATCTTGCATACATTTCTGACCATAATACATTTTTTAATTTGGTAGTACACCGGTGTATCATATTTCACAAACTTGCTCTGAGATATCCCCATACTGGCTGTTTTCTGCTTTCTGTGGATTTACTCACTCTTTAATCTGCTAGACGTCTCCAGCAGATCCGATTTTCTCTTATCCCGCAATCGGATCGGGTTGCACTAGTAGTGCCCTCTTAATTGTGATTTATCAAAATCTTTCGATTTTTCCTAACCCCAATTAACCTCGGTACCTGTTTGAAACCCTCTTGATCCGTACAGATCTCAAATTAATCTCAGGTTACCTATCTGGACGTTGGTGCCCAGATTACTGTACCACAGAAACAATTTCCAGCCAATATGGTTCAATTTCACTCTTTAAAACTGAATTTCACCCTAATTAAATTGAATTTAATTGACTCTTACCAGAGATGTCGTTTTGTGCCACCTGGGTTCTTTTTGATTCCAGTGGTCGATCCCTCCGTCCCAACAGCGGAAACGGTCCTCGTCTCTCAATCTTTTTTGCGAGGTAGGGTTGGAACTTTTCAGCTCCAAGGTGATCAGCCTCCGTCCGCTGTCAGGTCCAGAAGTCACGTCCAAGGAATCCCACTATTCTGACACCAAATTGTTGTGGCAATTTTCTTTCTAACAAACATCATCACTGAGTAAGAGACAACTCTGAGTCCAAATTATAATAATAAAAGTGTTTATTCTCTTGCAAGAGAAGATCCCTCAGTTTTAACACACATAGCTGTGAGTCAGTCAGGAGCGAGAGAGAGAGATAGAGAGATAGCTATAGAGAGCCAGAGAGACAGAGAGCCAGAGAGCCAGAGATAAGAAGAAGTAAGGAGAAGCAGTGCCGGTCTGTTTTATATTCCTTTTCCCTCAAGGCCCTATTTCTTCCCTCCCCTACAGGAGAGATACCAAGTTGTTTATCTATTAATGGTTATACAGAAAAGGCAGGCAAATGCCCCCTTGACCCCCTGACCATCTGCGTTTCCTTACCTCTATCACTTCCCAATCATAGTACATCATCACACACAGAATGCTTATCTAACTACGAGTGAGAGAACATAATGCATACATCTGAAATGTATGTCTCACTGTTTGATTACTGCCCATAAGGAAAATTCCTTTACAGCCCGTTCAGGCGCCTCGCGCTGTCAGAGACGCAGCTGTCGGTGCTCGCGCTGTTCACACGGAACAGAACACAGCGCGCATGTACTGAAAGGAGTTGTCTTTCGCGCCCAAATGCTTTTGAATCGCTTACGTTTGTAAACAAACAAGGCTTAAAATCGCATGCAAATGATACAATTTAGTGACCACCTGCAGTGGCCCGATCTGGCAAGTGACAAATCCGAGCGTTCACGCCATCGGACAGTCTTTATTGTCAAGCCCTGGTATACCTTTAGAAAATAATCGCACAACCTAATCGATATTCTATAATTAAATAGAATATTCGAATATTCGAAAATCGTGACCCATCCCTAGTGCTTATGTGGGAAATTTGGGTTTGAATTCAGCCTGCAACTTACCTTTATCATTATTTAGATTTCCAGAGGGTGGTGTATTAGGTTATAATATTTGGTGACTGATAGGTTGCTGGTTCAAGCAATGATTAGAGCGATTAAGCACTTTTCAGAGATTGCACCATATACTCAAAGGTATTTGCATACACACACTCAGTAAACATAAACGTTCAGAGTGGACACTTTTCCATGATGTCTCAATAACATTCTTGCACAGAGTTACCACACCCATTCTGTCTACCAGGACTGTCTGTCATGCTATGAATCTGTTTGAGTAACAATTAATGGTTACTTTTTAACTTTTATTTCACTTCATTAAGTTGTTTCTGAGTTATCACAGCGATGACTTAGCAAATATAGCAAACTCTGTTCATACTTACAAAACCTAAAGTAAATTTAGATTGTGGATTGTGGATGTTCTCTTGTTCACTGGTCTGAGGCTCTTGCGACTGAGAGATGTGTCGGGACAGGTCGTAAAGTGATCACACCCATCCTACTCTACACTCAGTAACGCTCTTACATTATCACGTTGGTCCTGAATGAAGCACTGCCTGAGGAAACATGACACTTAATTTCATTGAAGCAAAACGTACGCCAGAACCTGGGAGGTGTGTCGATTGTGTAACCCACAGCTCCATGCTCATATTGTCCTGTAGAGACATGCCTACTATATATGATGGTCATAAGGCATCCTGGGACGTCCACTATTGGGATTTGAACCAACAACCTTAAGTCTACTTAGATAAACTTCAATACTACTATGCAAATGGTGTTATACCATTTCTGAAGTATACTTTCTACTTTCTTCTCATACAGGTAAAAGGTGGAAAAGGACCTAAGCAACTCCAGGGGAAAAGCACGGTGAGACCGCCACAAGCAGCCAATCAGAATAAGTCAACAAAGAAGCGTAAAAAAGGCAAAAATAAGAGAGCATGGAGAGACAACATGAAAGTTAAGATGATGAAAGACCAGCAAAAACAAACCAGTGAAGGTGGAAAGGATGGAAAGCCTTGATTTTGGGGAAATCTTTTTGTGTGTGTGTAATTACTGCATTCATTGTGTTTCAAAGCCCTTATTACCCCTGATATTATTTACAATGACTTAAAACATATTTTGTATAACTTGTTGTGTATAACTACTTTTTTGTACATTTTGAAACATTCCTTAAGCTTACATTTTTCAGCCAGAAATAAAAATAAATAAATTGTTTCATATAACAGCTGTTATAATTATTGTGTTAGTGACACAACATTGTGTTTTCTCACAAAATTATCCGTTGTATGAGTGAAAGATGTGGGTGTTTCGGAGTATTTAGAGATACACCTTATGTCCTAATTTGGGTACTATCAATACTAAATATAATGTAAGATTATAATTAGTCAGTCCCTATAGAAGCCAATGTTAAAAACAGCCAAAGAACAACTGATTCCAGTGGATTTTCAGCATGTGCTTTTCAGCCGATATTAAGTAAACACTTTGTGCAACTGAAGAGGAAGAATGTCATGTCATATATGCACAGTTGTTTAGCAAAGCATGACTCATAAATTCATGTGCTCTTGCCTAGAGTGTAATATTATGAACTGAAGCAAAACCACCAAAGAACGACCTCTGTTCAGGCCGTGGCCTGCATTGACCGGACATTCAGCCTTTGGGTTAAAAAGGATGTTTTAGTATTTTTGTAAACCATGCAGACTCGCTCGCATGCATTTCCTTCATGTTTCTTTTTTAATAATAATAATATTGATTTTTAAATAATCATGTTGGTTTCTTATTGTGTTCAGTTGTGCAGTTGAGGTGGGACATGGTTAAGGTTAGGTTTAAAGGTGGTTTAAAGGTATAGGTGTAGGGCAAATTGTGTAGTTACAGATGTAACTACAGAAATGTAATTAAAGGAAGATATTCTTTTAAATATAAGTACAATATAAAAACATGTTTGTACACGTGCATTGTATAAAACATTAATTTAAGTGACGTGACATACGAAAGTGGCGTGACATACAGCCAAGTGTGGTGACCCATACTCAGAATTCGTGCTCTGCATTTGTCCATTCAATTTTTCATTCAATGGAAAAATACCACCAAGTACTAAGTCATGTTTTGCGAAGGGTCAAATACTTATTTCACTTATTAAAATGCAAATCAATTTATAACTTTTTGAAATGCGTTTTCCTGGATTTTTTCATTTGTTTTTGTTATTCTGTCTCTCACTGTTAAAATAAACCTACCATTACATTTATAGACTGATAATTTCTTTGTCAGTGTATGGGCAAACTTTCAAAATTATCAAGGGATCAAATTATTTTCCCCCCGCCGTATATTTAGTTGGACATTAGCACTACTTCCTAACAATTAAAGTGCATTAAGTAAAAATTAGTTGTTCCAATTTAGCAGACTTTAATTATACCAGTTTAGTATACTAAAAGTACAATTGCAGGGCATTTTTAAGCATATAAATATATTGGTGTATTTGCAGTCTACTTAGCATGAACTAAGTATTTATTTTTCACCTTTAATTTTCAGTTTAATTTAGCTTTCTTGTCAGTTTGAACATTTTAGTTAATTTATTTCACTTTTAGGTTCAGTATTTTAGTACTTCGATGTAAGGGAAAATTTGTCATTTTCATTAAAGTTTAAGTTATTTATATAAAAATTCCACAGAAGAAAGTTTTTCAAGCTTAAAATGATATGAAGGTTAGGTTAATCATTAGTAAATTATTTTATTTTTGAGTGATTGTCCCCTTTAAGACTCGAAAAATTCAATACCCCGTACTTAATTTCCCTTCTGAAACCACAGTCACAGTTTCCTACTTCCTTTCATACTCTGAGGTTTAAAAATGCCTCGATGCGGCAGAGTGAGGGGGCGTGTCCTAGAGGCCCACCTTCAGGACGGGACCTCCAGCTCCTCCTCTGCTATTTAAGCACCACACCCATCACACACTCCATAGCTGGGATTCTTCTGCACAGCGTCTGAAATCTTCTGATCACTCAAGGTAAGCTCAAAACCTTTTCCTTCAGCTGTTAAACCTCTGTATTCAAATAAATCAACATTTAAAAAGGTTCTCTTTTAACTTTGTATGGTTTTGTAATAACCTATATTGTAAATATAGTAAAAACTAAACTCGTTTTCTTGTAACATTTGCAATTTTGCATGCAAATCAATAGATTTCTCAAGAATGGCTCTTTTAAACTCTTTAAAACCATAAGGTTGTGAGAAAAGACTGAGAAATGGATGGCTCTGTCTCACATGCAGTAAGGAATTTTCCCAGCATGCTCTCTCATGGGTGTGTCTGTTTGCTTAAGTTTGACCAGATGCTGGGTTTTAAAATGACTGTTTACTGCTCCTATTAGGTCTAATTACCTAGCAACGGCAACACATGCGTAATGTCTGGATTAGTTTTTCTTTGTGCAAAATCCAGCATTTTAGAGGGAATACTAGCATGATTTACAAGCATCTGAGTGTCTTTTGCATTGGAAGTTAATGATTTGATTAGAAGTGAACAGTAATGTAGCAGTGAACTGACCAGAAATACCTCTTCTTGCAGTATCGATTTCATCTCACAGTCTAGTTTTTTATTTTAGCTTTGTCTTATGACTCCTTGTGGCAGGATGAGGTGACTAAGTTTTTCTAAACTCAAGATGAGGCAAGAGAGTGCTGTACTCTGAACTAACATGCCCTCTGCAGTTCTGAATTATATAACTCTGAAGCATGTGACTGACGCTCAGAGTCTCCTCTGAAAGCTGAGACTGCTCTCAGTGCACTTTAGACTGCAGAAAACCAATGTAAATCAGATGGTTGTTCAATTTGCTGCATCATAGATATCAAACACATAAAGCAAAATATCATGGAAATCAATGTGTGGCTGCTCTCCACAGGAAGTCCAGGATGTCGCTGGTTTCGGAGTTCTTAGGGCAGCTCACTCTGCAACTGGGTGGAGTAAGTTTTCATACCAATCTTTTTTTATATGTATTGGAAAAAAAAGTACATAATACTCTTAACTGAAGAAAAAAACTATACAATTGAGAGACAAATAAATAAACTTATTTTTGTGGTCAATATTTCTATAAATGATATAATCTATTATTTATAAATAAAATATTATATATATATATTACTACTTAAAAATTACATAAAATGTTTACATATATATATAATCCATCTATGAATGGTCACATATATATATTTTTAAACAATATGATCCAGATAAGGATGCTGCCAATAGATATCAAAATAAAGGTAAGAGAGCAGAAAAACATGAGGATGTAAATCAAACAATTTTAAAAATGTAATCTGATGAAAAGCCATTAAAATCTAATATATAATAAATATATTATATATTTACACTTTTTAAGTAATTAAATAATGCAAATGAAAACTAATTAAAAAATCACAAAAATTGTACAATTGATTATGCCATATTAAAACTAAAATCAAAACTCATTAGAAATTACACGTTTATGAAAGAAATCAACAAAAACTAATACATTGAATAGATATAGATACAATTATCTAAATTAAATCTACTTGTAAAATATTTTAGATACATTTATTTAAAATAAATAAATCAATATATATTCAAACTATTTTATATTAACTTTTTGACATTTTCTGGTTGAAATCTATATTAAATAAACCTAATATAAATATGATATAAAAATGTAAATAAAAATAAATGAATAAAATATATATATATATACATACTAGTGGTGGGCGTTATCAGCGTTAACGTGTGTTAACGTGAGACTCTTATCGGGCGATTAAAAAATATCGCCGTTAATCTATTCTCAAAGTTGGGTTGGGAGCTGGGTCTACTATAGCTATGATGACTTTCACCCTGATATTTTAGCGGATGTATACCTAGCGAATTGCACTGTAGGGGCGAGCGAGTCTGAACTAGAGGCTCGCAGTCCGTGATGGACAGATTGTTAACGGCTGGTCTATGTGGTAATACAATCGGGCAGGACATCCAAACGCTCACCTATCATTCATCAACCTCAAATATGGCTTTTCATCTGAAAGATGTATGTAGTAGCAACTTTACATGGCCGCTCAATATGATGTTAACCAGAGAAATGCGCTATTGAAGTGTTTGTGTGGAAGCTGCAGGACAGGCTCCGTGCGTTCACTCGCTCTTAAAATCTCCGTCATTCTTGGTCATACAGATAAAAGTAGCCTAATACAACTTTCGAATCTATAAAGACTCTACGCTGTGTGCACTCAGAATAACAACAAAAATATATCTATAGAGAGTGAAATGTCTAAAAAAATAGAAGACGTGTGTGTTATTTACATGAAATTGAATCTGTGCAACACTGTGCATAAGATGGCTTTCAGTTCAATATAATAACAAAAACGACATTTTGGGTTTTTATTCAACTAATAAGGTACGCATGATGTCTGATCTGTATTTCTAATTGACTATTTTAGTTATCGGCAAAAACCCAAAAAACAACAACACGGGAGTGGGAGGAATGGGAGTCATTCTTCCGGAGTGGAACAGGATTTTCCCCAGTTTTTTCGTGGGATTGGGACGGAAGAGATTAAAGTTTGTGATGCATTTTGGAAACAGGAGATGAGCCCTGGTCTATATAATCCACCTGGCTTGAGAAACCCGTTTCAAAGACTTACTTTAGTCATTATTTGGGTAGCACACATATTCTGAATGCCTTCGCAGAATTCAAATGAGCCATTTTATCTAGATTAATCTAGATTAAATTCCAAGATTACAGTGAGATTAATCTAGATTAAAAAAATTAATCTATGCCCACCACTAATACATACATTTATTTATATATATATTATAAATATAGATTTATATATATATATATATATATATATATATTCAAATAAAATAAATCTGTAAAATACACACACACACACACACACACACACATGTTGGTTGTTATGGTTTACGGGGACTCTCCATAGGCGTAATGGTTTTTATACTGTACAAACTGTATGTGCTATTGCCCTACACCTACCCTACACCTAAACTTAGCCCTCACAGGAGACGGTGCATTTCTATTTTCCCTCAAAAAAACTCACTCTGTATGATTTATAAGCATTTTAAATTATGGGGACACTGAAAATGTCCTCATAAATCACCTTCTCCTTGTAATACCTATGTCATACCCATGTCATTATACAAATTTGTGTCCTCATAAACCACATAAACATGCACACACACATATTCAAAACTACATAAAATATTATTTCAATGTATTAAGAAATAAATCAATAAATAATATAATGGTATAATGGTAAAGTGACATTTTGATTTACTAAATAAATAAATAAATATAACATTATTTGTTTTAGGGGTGGATGAGCAAACCGTAATTGATGTCCTCACCAAACGTACATATAACCAACGGCGAGAAATCGCCTTCGCATATGAGAGGAGAGCCAAGAAGGTCAGTATGTATATGATGGGCTTCTGTATTAACATATACTTATCCATTTTTGTAATAACACTCCTTCATCTCACTTTCAGGATATGATCTCTGCCCTGAAGGCGGCGCTGTCTGGCTCTCTGGAAACGGTCATCCTGGGCCTCATGAAGAGCACTGCCCAGTACGACGCCTCTGAAATCAAAGCCTCCATCAAGGTAAATGAAATATGAAAGACTTTTAATTGAATCTTGATTGTGTAGATAAAATGGGAGTGACATCTAGATGATCTAGACACATAATGTCTGTGTGTTTGCAGGGTCTGGGAACAGATGAAGAGTCTCTGATTGACATCGTCTGCTCTCGAAGCAATGCTGAGCTCATGGAGATCAAGCAAGTCTACAAGGAATGTGAGTATGAGAGTATTTAAGTGCACTCATTAGGAGTCTGAGGCCGTGATGTAAACATGTGCCTCGTCGCAGTGTTCAAGAAGGACCTGGAGAAGGATGTGGCTGGAGATACTTCAGGAGACTTCGCTAAACTCCTGCTGGCTCTGGTTCAGGTGAGGTGCCTGTCTTATGCGTGCTTTATCTAATGTGTGTCTGAATTAAGATCTTGAGGATTTGTGTTTAATGTCATATTTGTTCCACATCAGGTCAAGAGAGCCGAGCCCAGCTCCGTCGTTGACTACCAGAAAATCGACGAAGATGCCAGAGTAAGTTCTTGTGCTTTATCTCTCAGCATTTCATTGAAACATTAATGAATCAATATCTGAATGTAACAATTAGAAATCAAGCATTTATTAGAGCAACAGTTTAAAAAACTTTAATCCTAAATATTAAACTTAAGTTAATAAACTTATATATATATTTAATTGCAATCCAATTATTTAAAAACTAATATATATTCATTAATTTGTATATAATAACATAAACATTCTAAATGTTATTTATACGATTTATTTACACATTAAAATATAAAAATTGTTTAAAAAATATATAACATACATATACACACATATATATTATTTATATACTATTATTTACATTTACTTAAGTAATCATTTTTAAATGAGTAAAAATTGTGTGTTCCTGTGGCTCAGTGGTTAGAGTATTGCGTTAGCAACGCAAAAGGTTGTGGGTTCGATTCCCAGGGAACACACATACTGATAAACATGTATAACCTGAATGCACTGTAAGTCGCTTTGGATAAAAGCATCTGATAAATGTAAATGTAAATTATTTATATATGTATTTGCATTAAATATATATAAAAAATGTTAAGCATATTTATATGCATTTATTCATATACAGTTTAAATAAACTACATATTTATTAAAATATATTTTATACACAATTTATTAACATTTACTTCAGTTAAATATTCACTTTTATTCAAATATATTAAAACAGTGTATATGTTTATATTTATAAATTTAACTATTATTATTATTCATATATTTATTTGCAAATATTGCAATTATTGCAAAATTATTGCAAATATCAAACTTAAAAAAATCTATATTCATATAATGTATTAATATATAATAAATGATATATAGAAATTGTATATTATTTATATTTAGTTACATATTAATAATTAAATATAACTAACTTAAAAAATATTTCTAATGTATACACTTTAAAAATATATTTATATACATTTATTCACTTATATATAATAAATAGTAAAGAAATTACTTCTTTATGGAAATTATGAATTCATATTCTATTTGTTTACAATATGTCACTATTTTCAATCTGCCGTGCAGGCCCTGTTCGAGGCTGGAGTCAAACGAAAAGGCACTGATGTGAAGTGCTGGATCACCATCATGTCCGAGAGAAGCATTCCTCACCTCCAGAAAGGTTTGTGATTCTTCCTTCCACTTCATAAGGTAATAGCACACATATTATTAAAGTGATTTTGTGTTTTCTTTTATAGTGTTTGATAGATACAAGAGCTACAGCCCCTATGACATGCAGGAGAGCATCCGCAAAGAAGTGAAGGGAGATCTGGAGAAGTCCTTCCTTACCCTGGGTGAGACTTTCCTTTGAAGTGTTGATGTATATTCTGTTGAAACAGGGATTTAGAATGGGATATGGCGACGTGCTAGTCTGTTTTTGTATAGCTAGCTATAGCCTTTTCCTTACAAAAATTTACCTTGGTTTTATTATGCCATAAGTGTAGTAAGTATGTTTTTTTGGCGTTACCATTTGTATAACCACAGTTTTACTACGAATACCATGGTTAAACAATGATTAGTGTAGCAGAACCATGGTTAATTTGAGGTTAGCATGGTTTGACTGTAGTATACCATGTTTTGGTTGTTGTTTGCTTGGTAGTAAAACCATGGTTAATATTTGTAAGGGTTAACCTTGGGCCTAGACATCAAGCGAAAACAAAGACGACACTTTAAAAAATCAATACATTTTAATAAAATAATGCTGGAATAGGACATACATTAAAATGAATGAATGATGCATTTATATAGCACTTTATTGTGTATTGTTGTACACCCAAAGCGCTTTACAATCACGTGGGGGGGTCTCTCCTCAACCACCACCAGTGTGCAGCATCCACTTGGATGATGCGACGGCTGCCACAGGACAACGGCGCCGGTGTGCTCACCACACACCAGCTACAGGTGGAGAGGAGAGAGAGTCATAGAGCCAATCAAGTGTATGCGCTCACCACACACCAGCTACAGGTGGAGAGGAGAGAGAGTCATAGAGCCAATCAAGTGTATGCGCTCACCACTCACCAGCTACAGGTGGAGAGGAGAGAGAGTCATAGAGACAATCAAGTGTATGCTCTCACCACACACCAGCTACAGGTGGAGAGGAGAGAGAGTCATAGAGCCAATCAAGTGTATGCTCTCACCACACACCAGCTACAGGTGGAGAGGAAAGAGAATCATAGAGACAATCAAGTGTATGTGCTCACCACACACCAGCTACAGGTGGAGAGGAGAGAGAGTCATAGAGCCAATCAAGTGTATGTGCTCACCACACACCAGCTGCAGGTGGAGAGGAGAGAGAGTCATAGAGCCAATCAAGTGTATGCGCTCACCACACACCAGCTACAGAGGAGAGAAGAGAGAGTCATAGAGCCAATCAAGTGGATGGGGATTGTTAGGAGGCCATGATTGACAAGGGCCATGGAGGGAATTTGGCCAGGACACCGGGGTTACACCCCTATTCTTTATGAGAAGTACCATGGGATTTTTAATGACCACAGAGAGTCAGGACCTTAGTTTAACGTCTCATCCGAAAGACGTTCAGATAAGTGTTGTTAGTTAAAGCCAAAAACATAACAAGAGACTGATTAGCAAGTTGCTAATGCTAGTCAGAGGAAGGTGGTATATCATTTTGAATGAGGGACTTTCTTACACTCAATCATTAATATTTTGGGGCAGCTTTGCTGAAAGAGATCTATACATTTTAAGTTTGTCAGCGTTTCGCTGTATGTTAGCAAATATGCTATATATATATAAAAGTTTGACATCAGTACTTTTTTACAAATATGTTTGAAAGAAGTCACTTCTGCTCACAAGGCAGGATTTATTGGACGAAAAGCCACGGAAGTCTTTAGAAACGGCTTTAACGCTCATTTAACCATCAAATCCTATGTTTTTACAGAGAAGGCTACTATTAATGAAATCTAATCTCCACATCTTCTCTTCTTCAGTTCAGTGCTTTGAAAACAAACAGCTGTATTTCGCAGACAGACTGCAAGACGCCATGAAGGTAAAAGACGTTTCATCTAATAACACGTTTTATTATTTCGGGCTTGGAAGAAAGTATTAAAAGGATCTGTAATATATCTGCTGATGTTTCAGATGTCTTGCAGTGGAATTGCATCAGGCGGTTGCGGTTCTCTTTTAACGTTACGTGGTTGTGTCTTTTAGAGCAAAGGAGCGAAGGAAAAAGTGCTGACCCGGATCATGGTGTCCCGATGCGAGGTGGACCTCAAGAAGATCAGACAAGAGTTCAAGGCCCATCACGGGAAGTCTCTGTACCAGACCATCGCTGTACGTTCCTGTAATATTACTACATGCCAATGTGTAAAACTGATCCTACATGTGTATTGATTTTATATGTGCATTTAATTTTCTCAGGAGCACACAAAGGGAGACTACCAGAGGGCCCTGTTGAGCCTGTGCGGTGGAGACGATTAAGACGGAGTCTGGGAAGCACCACGAGAAGGACTTGAGCTCTGCGCTGGTCCAGACATAGATCTCCTGTGCCTGGCCTTGAATATAATCTTGCTTAGACTGGAAACAAACATGTGTTTTCAATTCAGAAGGATCGCATGTGCCATATATGGTATCATGGCCCTTTAGCGGCAGAATCTGTCCAAAATAAAAAAGTGAATGCATTGATATTGGTGCCTTTTGAGTTTACACAAGGAACATACATATACACTTGTACTTTGACCCCTTTTCAATACGAATAAATAAAACCAAATAAACCATCCTTCTCTGCTTCATTTGTCATTTTCTTATTTCTTTCTTTCTTTCTTTCTTTCTTTCTTTCTTTCTTTCTTTCTTTCTTTCTTTCTAGGAAAAGCTTCTAACAACCATATTTTGGCATTTTTTCCCTTTAAATGATATTTAGATACAAAGACCTCTCAAAAAACATTTGATCACTTAAACTATATTTAACATTTATAATACTGCTTGCTTTATCATTTGGAATGGATTTTTGTAGTTCTTAAAATATGTTTGAAATTACTAAATTAATTAAAATAAGTTACTTTTAAAAGTCTAAAGATGAATAAAAAACAATGCAGGTTGATTGTATTACCAAAAAAAAGAACATTTGTAACGTTTTTTTATTTATTTAATAATGTGTGTATGTATATATATATATATATATATGTGTGTGTGTGTGTGTGTGTACATATTATTATTATTATTATTTTACAATTGTTCTTGTTTTGTAATACAATATATATATATATATATATATATATATATATATATATATATATATTGTATTACAAAAAGAACATATATATATATATATATATGTATTAAAAAAGCACATATATATATATATATAGTTAATACCAAAATAATGTAAATAAGGTTTAGAGAAATTATAAAAGTACAATAACATTCACAAATATTTACAATTTTAGAATACAAATGTAATAATAATATCTTTAGTCCAATATTTTTGTGAAAAGCACTATACAAATTCAACTTATTTATTAATCATTTTAATTATTAGTTCATTAAAATGATTTTGTTCAATTATTAAAATATTATTTCATAAACTTTATTTTAATAATTTATTTTGGCTTGAGTGCTGGATTTAAAGAGTAATACTTGCTATTTTTTCCCCACACACCATAAATTTGTCTTAAATGTTTATTTATTTATATTTTTGTTGATTTATTTTAGCTTTAGAACCTTACACATATTTAAATAATATATTGTCTTAATATTTATCACTGTTTTATTTATTTTTTAACACACACCATAAATGAGTCCCAAATTTCTGCCTTTGTGTTTTAGAAAGGAGGGACTCACCAAATATGGGGTGGTATTTGGCATCAAAAAGTTGGTAAACCCCAACCCCCCCCTTGCCAAATTCTTTGTGGGCTCCTGTGAGCTGTGGATTGCATGTCTGCAGTGTTTCCACCAGAGAGCGATAGAGCCACAGGCTCCGGTTGTGTGGCTCACAGCCAGAAACCATCTGCAGCTTGCTCTGGGATTACTTTGATGTTTGCAACTGCCTTTTTAATGATTATTTTTTATTCAATAACAAATACTTAATGTTTGATCTCCTCTGGAATTAACATATTTTATCCCCTAATTTTAAAAGAAATTAAAAAGTAGTAACTTACATATTAGAGAGCATTTTCCAGCTGTTTGAGATTCTGCCTGGGATCAAATTTAAATCCGCTTTACATACATGCATTACATATCATCACATAAAGGCTTTAATTACAAAACACTTTCCCTGACTGGATACTTGAGGGAACAGAGCGTCGTATTTTACCACCCAATTATTTCCATGATAATCAGCCACAACATATTGACACGCCTCAGCCAGTCCATTCATTTCAACACATAATCGGCCAACGACTCAATGTCATCTAGATGTGAATTTCCTCTCTAGACGTGCTTTATGAGAGCAATAAAATGGTTTTCATGCTGCCTTCTCCTGCTCATTCTTTGGCGAGGAGGCTTTATTTAGATGTTTTAATCATTAGTGTGTTTTGCTGTGTTTGTTTGGTGCTAATTTTTTAATTAAAAATGTTAATTTAACCTCCAGCTAACTTGATTAGCATACCAGAAAGAGGTTCCTCCACTAGATCTTCCCCTGTTTAGTTTGTGGTCTCTGAGGGTGAGATCCGCTGAAGAGTTGACAATGCATTTTTAACGGCCCCAGCAGGCCTCATTCCTTCAGAGAGAGAAAAAGCTAATGAGAAAGAAACGTTTTGAGGAGGAAGATAGGAATTCAAATGAAAAAGGGCCTTGGTATCTCTCACCTCTTTTGGAGATCTCGATCTGGACGGACGTTGTTTTCGCATGGATGATGTTTATTACAAATAGAAAGTAATGCAATGTCAACTAATGCTTAGAGGGAAACCGATTATTATTTTTTTTACTCAAAAGTGTGTTGATAAAGGAATATAATTTGTTTTTCTAACATGGCATCAGCTCCATTATAATAAGTGTTTTATGTACATTTAAATTAAAAACAAGGCAGGTTGACTGTATTAAAAATGAGCATTCCTAGCTGTTGTGTGAATAGAAAATATGTTTAATAACTAGATCATTCCTTTATATGCCATAATACATTAAAAAGATGTGCTTTTATTTACCAAATATATAAATGTATCTTGGTATTTTAGATGTGAGAATAAAAAATGTGTGTGTTTGTTTGTATATATATATATATATATATATATATGTATAAGATAGCCTACATTTAACTTTTTGAGACAACTATGTCCTGTAAATATGATTTTTCTAAACCATAAATGTAATATTTAATTCAGTGTGTTATGCTTGCCATTCTTTGTAATTGTTTTTGGGATTTACTAAAAAAATCTAATTTTTTTTAAGTTTAAAAAGGATCTAGAACCACTGTACTCCTGTTTCACTTGAGGACAAAAATCCTTCTGAAGTTTATAAGCCTTAAAATGTATTATCATTTTGTTATAATATTGATGAGGACATTACCCCTTTGTGCTGTTTTATGTTTATTGGCAATAAAAGATAAAATACAGAGTAAAGGGGGTTAAAACAGTATTTTGCAAAGCAGGCCTGAGATTTACATCCAGCTCCAGTGACAGATTAATTTCTGTGTCATAAAGAGGAGAGTACCTCTCATATTTTTTCCTTTTTATGTGGATGTACAACATGCTGTTCTTCTCGGAGCCTGGCTGGCCCACCGGGACCCGCGCTGAATCCAGAGCGAACTCTCTCCCGGATTGAAACGACGCGGCACTCAATCATTCAGATAAGAGCCGGAGCCCATGAATGTCAAAGGAAGACCACAGCACCAACAACACGACGAGATTTCGCTGGAAGAAGAGCAAATGACGGACGTTTTCAAATGGCAAGTGGTCAAGCGTGTTCAAATATGATTACAGTAATCTAAGTGTTCAGCGAAGGGAATTTGTCTGTGGATCTGAGTGAAAACAGTATAATATGTACGTTAGGCCTGTTTTCGTAACGTCCCATCCACACAAACGGCGATTTATAAAAGCAACTTCAGTATAATTCTACACGCGACTAAAATGTATCACGTGATGCCCTCTTCGAGTCGCTACTTTGTTCCATGTTTAGTCTTACATTTGATTTAGCCGCGTCATTTTAGGTTATACTTAATTATACTACGCTTGAATGCTTGAATCTGATTGGCTGACGATCGTTCTGAGGTGTGCAATTATTTTCAGGGAAACGCACCAAGTGGAGCTCCAGCTCCTCCCATTTGGTTCTGCAGCGAGCACCACTTGCTCAAACGCACGGCGAACGTAGTTCCAGGCAGCTCTCGACCGCATTACAGTTCCGTATCATTTCGCCAAATGGTTTCAGTTATTTCAAAGGTATTACAACAGAAAAATAACCAAAACCCACAATGACACTGGCCAAACAAATAAATACAGTAAACAAAATAATAAAATCGACAGATCTTGTTCATGTTTTTGCCACAAAATTACGTTTTATTATTTACAGAATGCAAATCGCCTACTCTCTCCCGCTCTCGGTCTCTCCCTCACAGACACACATATAGTTTCCACACATCTTAACATAAGCGCTAATGTAGTTAGCACTACTCTGACGATTTTATCAGTAACATAGTTTAAGAACTTAAAAAGTACACGACTTCTCCAAGCAACAACGGCACTGTTTGTGAAGAAAATGAACTTAAAGTCATGGTTAATTTGCGTAAGGGATTTGATAGCATGAGCAAACACATGGCAGCTGTAAGCACTAGAAAGTGTCATCCTTGTCCGGTTATGCTTTTTCTCCTCAAAAGTTATGAATGATAAAATGTAGGCCTATTTGTGGGTTACTTTTTAGCAACTTCACTCATGTTGCGAGACAAAATATTGCCAGAAATGAGCTTAATGACTTAAATAAAACTTTGCAGTTTATGCTGAATGAGGTGTACAACCCTGCTCCTGGCGATCGACTGTCCTGCAAAGTTCAGCTCCAACTCCAATCAAACACCTGAAGCAGCTAATGTTCTTCAGGATCGCTTGAAAATTAAAGACGGGTGTGTTTGATTAGAGATGGAGCTAAACTTTGCAGGACAGTCAATTGCCAGGAGCAGGGTTGGGCACCCCTGCTGTATACTGACTACTATTAAAAAAACACTTGCATAAGATATGCAAAAAATTGTGGAAGTAGTTAAGTTCTGGTCGAGTCAAGTGCATTGAATTGTTGGAAATAGTATTAAGTGCAGCAAGACCTTTTGTATACTGCGCATTTTAGCAAATGTAGATCCTGCCGCTATTATCTACTACATTTAGAAAACTTTATATATATTACTGTATACTGCGGAAATAGTGAGCATAGTATGCTAGTTTGTTATTCTGTGAGTAGCCAATGAAAAACAACACCTGGTTAAGTTTATGCTACAGTTCACTGTGTGAATGCCCCTTAAGAGAGCACAGCTGTTCAGACACTGGTAGACGGCTGTCCTCATGAATAAGGAACTGTGTAATACAGATTTTGTCCCCATCTCATCGTCTGTATTGATGCCCATGGCCTGCCTGACTACTTGTGCAGTGCTGGGTATTTAATTATGGACTAGACTTGGGAAGCTCCTAGTCATAATGGGACATAGTGTGCATGCTTATATCAGTATATTTGTGTGCGTGTGATCCCATGTCCTCCAGCTAGTAGTCTTGCTGCTATCTTGTTCTCTGGAAATGAGTATTTCCACAGGCTAGGCCAGAAGAGCTGCTCTGCATCCTCACCAGCTACCTAAAACACAAGCAGTCTGAGAGCACCAGAGTTTGATTAATATTTTGTTAATTCTCATTATTTTATATTTCGGAGGTCTCTGCTGTCCCGTGGGTTCATTAGTGGTGTAGTCAGCGGTGCGTATGGTAAACACAGACCCCAGTCTCTGTACTCTACCCTCTGGGCAGACGGGCTCTGCTGAAGGACTGACATGTTGAGAGGTGGCCCGTCTCCAGCAGACACTCTCTCTGGATGGGAAGATGGGGTTGGTGCCTTTGGTGTTGTCATGACAGCTTCCTTTTATGAGGCTCAAACTCAGACAACAGAGGAAGTCATTCTGTCACTACTGCACAGGCTAGGACTGAAATAATAGCACTGAAAAACATTGACAACCTTTCTGCCTCTGTTTAATGTTGCTGGCTACTTTAAACTAATTACTCATGGATGCATTTTTGTCATTTATAAGTTACAATGTGGAAAAAGCCATCTGTTCGGATTCTTATTTTCCTCAATGGCAGTTGCTTGGCTGGCTAATGCAGCCCTGAAATTATTTGACCTGGACACCACCATTTTGTTTCTTTTTTTTTGTTTTGAGCTAGTTATCTGAGGCGTAAATACCATGTAACTGATCTTGATTACCCCGGGGAAAAAATACACCTCTGAGTTGGGTCAAACGTTAAATTCAGAAACATAACAAGGAAATAGCCTATTTCCTATCCGATATCATGAATATGCATATAAATAGTACGGCAAATAAAAACAAAAACTTGTGGAGTTGATACGCAAAAATGGACGTTGGTGTGTCACAGTGCTCAGCGTAAATGAGTACACCCCCTTTGAAAAGTAAAATTTTAAACAATATCTCAATGAACACAAAAATGAATGAGTCAAGTGCTATATAGTTTCCATTTTGGTTATTATGCCGCCTTAGATTATAATATGCAGTATACAGCAAGGATAGCCGCTTAGTAAACACATAAGGAAATGTGTAGTATATTGTAAAATATTACATTTGTAATATAAAACACACAAACAACTTTAAATTGATTTATATTAATTTTACTCCACCATAATATATTAACTAACACAGTGCCGAAACCAAAATATACTACTTTAACCAAAAAAAAAAAGATTGGAAACACTAAGTTGTCTTGATGTGCTGAACAGAGAAAAGGCGTGATCGCTGGATTCCTTCAGTGAGTGTGATCAGCAGTATGTGATGCTTTAGGCCTGTCTGTTTGAGGGCTGCTACAGGGAGCCCCGTCTTTCTCCCCTGTGCGCTGACGCTTTGAGATCTCCCTGTGGCAAAGCCTGGGTTCATCCTCTCTCCTTCTCCAGCTCGCTCTGCCTCAGCCTATTTTCACGCCCCGAGCAGCGCTATAGCAGCATTACTGTACACTGAAGTCTCGGAGAAAAGAGTCTGTTTTCAAAAGGTTTGCAAAACAATAGAGAGGCCTGTGAGTGTTGTTTGGACTGGCTGGTTAAAATTGTGCAGAATTTTGCAAAAGGCCGAACAAAATGTTATATTTTTTACCATAGACACTTTCTATAATCAACATATATTCTGTTAAGTTGATGTAACCATTTGGAGATCAAAATGGGAAAAAAAAGTATTGAACCAGTTTTTTTTTAAACCGTTTCCTAATTTAAACATTATTTATTTGAAAAATGTTTATCGGCTTAGTAAAAATCTGTTGTTTCGCGAACACCATGGAAACCATTTTGTTGTCATATGACAAAACAATGAAGCAGGAAATAACGTTACAGGAAACAATAATATATGTATATAAAAATGATCAGCAGATGTTTGTCAAATGGCATAACTGAAAAATATGTTTGTTTTGTTAGAATGATATGTATATATCTAAGGATTTTAGAGAAATATGTGTCATTACTTTATGCTTGACAGTTATACCACATGACATGTTAGAGTCAGTGTTGTTATTGTCAAATAATTGAAATACTAATATTATTTGAAAACTGGGCCAAGAGTTTAATTTATTCATTTATTATAAAACAATTACTAAAATTTAAATAAAACAAATTAAAGGTCTAGAGATATTTCAAACATGATAATATTAAAAGTCACAAAAGTACATACAATTACTAAAACCTAAAGTAAAATTAAAACAAAAATATAACTTATATTATATATTAATAGTTAAATAATGTTAAAATAACAACGTTAAAAACAAAACACACATAGGATACCATATTACATTTGTAAGGATATGCCACATAATAGCACTTTAAATTGATTTATAAAACATTTTACTTCACATAATTTTAATTGTGATTTGTGTGTCATTCAGTTTTATGTTAAAAAAATCTAGAATAATAACTGATCATCTGCATAGTGTGAAAGATTTACTACATTGTGACACACATTCTTGGTTTGTTGTCAGTTTGCTGGTCATGCGGTGCAGTCACTGTCGGTATGGGAAGGTGGCGTGAAGCCATGCTAATCATGATTGCCCGTGAAGTGGCTCTAATCATCTGTTCAGCTGCCACGACTCTCCGGCTTGTTTGTACAAGCGTTCTGTGTACAGACAAGATATTTACAATCGTAACTTCTTGAGAACTGGTTAAAGCAAACATTACGGGAGGTTGCATATTAATACGAGCTTCTTCATTGTAAACAGACACTGTTTCTGAGTGATTTGGGGTTAATGGGGTTAAACCCGCTTGCCTAGTCAGAGTTTAAACAGAAAAGATGGCCGCAGTGGTTTTCGTTTGTTCAGTCCTTTTAAAATGGGTCTTGATATTGAGAATAATTTTTGAACAGACAATATTAGTAGAAAAAGGACGTCTATTATACCTTGTGTAAATTTCACAAAATCCCACTGGCCATTCAGCATAAGATATGTCATCCTATTAATTTAATAAATCACGCTTTGCATAACATTTATGCTATGATAAAAGGTGCTCTGAATCTTTGTATTGAAAAAATATTAAAACATGTACAAAATAATTGTATAAGGTATAATAAATAAATAATATTATTTTCATATATTTAATAACTAGAATTTTGCAATATAATTTTTTATTATATTTTATATACGTATATTTAATTTTATGAAGAAAAGCACAACCTCCCACTTTCAGTGTGGAAAGTCTCCTTGTGTTTCTCATGTGTGAATGTTACCATCTGCCATTGAACCCCTAACCTGTGAATGCAGTCAGACTGGGCCAAAGTGCTTTTAATACACGATTGTCACGCTACCTTAATCCTGCCTCCAGAAGAAGGGCGTCGCCAGTGTCCTTGTGAGGCCATGCAGACTGTAACCATTCCCACACACACACACTGCAGTCCTGTCATGCAAAAGATGGAAATCGCCCCACATCCACTCAAGCATGAACCAAATGTCAGCCGCAACCCAGTGAGAGAGAAGAGTACTGTTATTAATTAGTCCACTGAAGAAATGCTTGTTTTTACCTGTATAACACACAATCCTTAAGATCTCCTTATCGCTGTTGATCTGCTGGAGTTCTTTACAGGATACAAATTAGAGCGTAATATACGCTTACTTCAAAACTCAGTAATTTTGACTGGGCATATCATTTTAAAGAACATTTTATGTACTAGCCTACACATGTTCTCTTGTAAATTTAAGGAGTCAGTTCAGTTGTAGATTTCAGTTGTCATTCTGGTTTCTAATCTAACTGTGTGTAATGTTACCACAATTACTACAAAGCTACTACAATTTAACTCCAAACTGGACTGACAACCGTGTTCTGCTGCTGTGTGAGCTGTCTAGTCATGGTTCAGTGCCTTTGTAGCACTAGTGTGGCTGTCAAAAATTTCCTGTCAAAAAGAGAGTTTTTGATTGTGTAGCTAGCTAATATGCAACGCTATCTCTCGAAAATCATTAAGAGAACGTGGGAATTAGCATTTTGTGTATGTAAATATGAGTTTTTTGGGTTGTTGTAATATGACATAGTTTTGCTAAAAACTTTTTATTGAAGGAATCTGAGTCATACACTCAATACTGTTTAAAATGTGGCCTGTCTGTAAGATTTCTTAAAAATGTTGAAGGCTCCTATGCTAACCAAGACTGCATTTATTTGATCAAAATACAGTAAAACAGTAATATTTAGAAATATTATTACCTTTTAAAATAACTGTTTTCTATTTGAATATACTTTAAAATGTAATCAAGGTGTTCCTGTGGCTCAGTGGTAGAGCATTATGTTAGCAGTGCAAAGGTTGTGGGTTCAATTCCCAGGGAACACATACTGAAAAAATGTATAGCCTGAATGCACTGTAAGTCGCTTTGGATAGAAGTGTCTTGGATAAAGAAATCTAATTAGCAAATTTGCTGTTCAAGAAACATCCTGAAACATTGAAAGCATCCTTGCTACATAAAAGTATTAATTTCATTTTTAATAATACATTCACATATTACAAAAATATATATTACTATATAACAAAAAATATTATTTATTAAGTCATTGGGGCAAGATTTTTTTCTTTCACACTGACTGCAAAGTTTCGAAAAAGTATCTGTTAATTCATTGCTACTTGCTCTATCTATCACAACACTTTGAAAAGAACAAGGGATTGGGCGGGAGGAATCCATGGCTGACAACACGTTTCCCATGTGACACTTAACCTATAGAGCTTTTGGATTCTCTCTGATCGTTCAGTGTTTGGTACATGTTAATTAACCCTAGGGCATAGTAGAGCGTTACAGCTTTGAAGAAGAAAATATCAGAGACATCAAGAGGTGAGATAAAAAAGGATGAGACAAAAAATATCTTTATCACAAGCAGTTGTTTTTCACGCACACTCGGCTCACTGTATTCTTGACTGGTTTGATTCGGCTCAGGAATGTGCAGTTTGAAAGCACAATGTTCATGAAGGTATGTTTCAAGGACATAGAAAGGAAAGCACAAGAGTTTGTGGTTGTACTTCACACAACCAAAAGTTGCTCCAACACACTTTGACGTAGACATCCAGTGACCAATTTTTAGAAACCCAATTTGCTGTATTTACATTTTTACACTCCCAAAATGCATTGCTATACGTCAAACTCTCCGTCAGAGCTTTGAAGCACTCTTAAACATCTTACTTGTGTTGCTCTCAGCAATGGAAATGTGGCTCAGAATACGGTTCTTTGCCTATAGCCATCACACAAAATATGCAAGCAGTATTTGTCTGATTCTTCTTCTTTCTTGGCTGCTAGAAGACGTGGTGCTTTTCCCCCTCCTGAAAAACACAAAGCAAACTGTCTTTTTCAGAGAAGGGTGCGCAGAACTACATTACTGAAAGTCTACACATCAACAAGAGGTTGTGTGTTCAAGGGATAGTTCACCTAAAAATGAAAATAGTCATCAGTTACATCCCTCGTGTTGGTCCACACCTTTATTTCTTCTATGGAACATAAAAGAAAATAGTTGGACAAAACTTTGGTTTCTAGAACTCTTCAAAATATATTTTGTATGTTGCATAAGAGAGAAAGTCATACAAGTTTGGATCAACTTGGGGGTGAGCAAATGTTGACAGAAGTTTCATTTTTGGGTGAACTATCCTTTTAAATTCTCTTTAAATATAGCTTTAAAAGCGAAAAAATTAAATATGATGAGAAGACCTTAACAACGGAAAACCTAAGCAACTGCATATCAACGTGCTAAAACTGAATGCCCTACACTATTATGAAACTCCATAGCAATGCTCTGGTAACCACCTACAGCACCCTAATATTGTAATGGAGTTTTGATTTCTTTTTTTAGTAAATACACATCTAATGATGAACTTTAGAGAAGCACAAGCCGGCAGGTTGAGTGTTTGGAGGAGAACTCTGCTTCATCCGTTATCTCTAGATGGGACGGGGAGTGCTTATGAGACCACAACACACGGCGGCATCACCTGCAGGTGAAGTCTGGAGGAGGACTGATCAAAGCGCTGCCCTGGGATACACACACTGATCCTGAACCAGCACATTTCAAAATGGCTACCAGCTCTTCGTTCTCTGGAGAACCCGGAGGAAATGGAAAGAAATGAGTTTAAACACATGTTTTCCTTCTGCTCTTTTCAGAAAACTGTCAGGAGGAGACAGCAGGAAGCCTCATCTACTTGTTAAAACTCTTATGGCTGTTTCATATGACAGATGTCGGCATGAAAATACACTTTTATGATGTATGAATAAAGGTAATCACCAAAGATGTCACCAACATATTGCCTTGTCCATATAATAGACATGGAACACAAATAAGTCTGTTTAAGAGATTTGGCGTGCTAGCTTGACCCCTAAAAGTGGAAAAAATTAGCCTGTAGCAGATATACACGCCCCACAAATGTATTTGACAATTAAATTCTTCACAATTAAATATAAATACCAACCGTCTCTAACTAGCAATACCTTTACTTTCCTAAACCAAGAAGTAGCTGGAATTTATTCTAGTTTGAAAATGTCTTCATTGATTTTATCCACGGTACACACTGTCAAGTGTGCTTTTCACAGGCTGTGGTGTAAACTAAAAACTGCTGGCTATTCAAAAATATTATTTTATAGTTTATGCTGGTATATGCTTATTTTGAAGCTAAGAGCCGGCATTATTTTTTTTTTAAAGTGTTCAACAGCGTAATTCCTCTTAAAAACTACATTACCCATGATTCTGCAGAGAATATCCACCAATCAGAGAATCACAAGAAGAAAATCGTGCCACGTAACTTCCACTTCAATTAAGTTTCTCTAAAGTATTGTCAGTGTAATGTTTTTAATTTCGATCATGTCCTTCACAATGATTAAGGTAGTTATTTCCTTCATTCAAGCTGTAAAGTTTCCAGTTTTGTGTTTGTTTTTTCCCTACTTTTTTTAAATACTTCAAAGCAAAATTTGTCATGTTATGATTTACCTCACAGCTGGCTGGTTTGGTTAATAGCTTACAACTCTTTATCAAAGACTTTTTGGGAAAATTACTTGCAGTAGGCACACTTGCTTTCCCACCTCAACTTCCTGTTTCTAGAGGAAGTATGTAAACACTGGAATGGGAAACCATTTTGTTGTGGTCTTAAATCTAATTTACCTTTCTTGCTTCATAATTAATCAACAAGGGGTAAAATATGGGAAAAAACACAAGCATCACCAGTTTTGTTTTCCTGTCCCGAAGCGGTATGCACAGCTAAACTACTTTATCTGTCAGCACTGCAAATACAAACTACAACAGGGAATTTAAAAGGGATGTTAATTAACACTCTTTGTAAATAATAACATGCAGCATGATATACCCACACAAAAGAGGACAAAAAAACATGCTCACAAACGCCTGAGGTTTTCTACCTCTTCTAATAAGACATAGCTTATATTCACTCCTCACCTCAACTCGCTAATGTAGTTTGTGCAAAGATGTCATTCTGTACCCTGCAGCTCATTTACTCTTATATGTAGCGCCACAAACACAGACTTTTGTTCTAAATATCAGCACCCTCAGAAATATCACAAATATAAGCCCATATCTACACTACCATTGAAATAGGTGGATTTGTAACATTATCAATGTCTTTGCTTTTGATCAATTTATTTTTCGAAACTTACTGACTTCACACTTGGTAGTGTGCTTAAATATAATTGTATATAATGTAGTATATAATAGTTTCTATGTAATATAAATAGAAAGATAACAGTAGGCTTATAATAAAAGCTTTGTATGAATGCAATTAGTCATTTGCAGTTTCTTGAATATGAAATCTCTGGCTTATTATCTGCACTCATGTATTAGTGAATCTCATTTTGTTCTCTCTCATCTTGATCTTTTGTAACAATGCTAATGACTCCACAGATCCGAGACATGGGCATTTTAAAATTTTCATTTCGCTCTACGTACTGTGATCCCCATGTTTAATCATGGCCTACGCTAAGGTCTGTTCTTTTCTTTTTTTTGAATATGCTAACTGTTCCACACTTTTTTGAAGGGTTAGTTTTTGATGTATTGCTGGGCGATGGGAGAGAGATATAAGGTGTACTTGGAGCCTGAGGGAGCAGGTAGGATAAAAAGGCCAAGCATGCTAATAACGTTAGACAGATATCTTATGAAGGTCATTATAAACATGTTTTAAGAGGACCAGAGCTCCGTGGGCATGTACGGGACGCTGGGAAATCAAGAAGAGATGCTTTGAAATTCAGACCCTAACAGCTTGGCTGATAATAATGACAGCGTGGCTGATCACCTTCATTTTTGATTGTCTTTTTTTATTCTTTTTTATTTCTCCAATTATGAATAAGTATAAATATTTAATTCTTGTACCGGAGAAGTTGAGCGGTATCAGTTTGCTGTTGGGGGGCCTGAGGAAAAAGGGTGCGTCTCTTACTTTAATGGAAGGTGTTTGTCAGTTCTTGGCAAATCATTGAATTTGTTAGTTTTATTTATTTATTTTGTGAGTGTGTGTGTTTTGTTTTTGAGCGGATCAGTGTTTTTGAAAATCTTTTAAGTGAACAAATAATTTGTATCTCTTCTTTTGTCATTTGTGAAAGCATACTTAGATTTTGTTCTAGAGACTGATTTTGTAGGCACACAAATTAGGGATAATAAAACAAGTTTTTGCTAATCTCAATGTTTTTTTGTCAGATTAAAAAATGCAATTTCACCACCTATTGGCGTAACAATGTAACTAACAGAAAGTGTAACTGAATGAATCTGTAAATGAATTTGAATATATAATTTTGATGAATGGATAATAAAAACATGTTTCAGCTAATCTCAATGTTTTTTGTCAGTTGTAAAAATAACACAATTTCGCCACCACCTGGCATAATGTAACTTACAGAAAGGGTCACTTGAATGAATCAGTGAATAAATCTGGATGAATAGTTTTGATGAGCTGATTCAAAAGAGCACGTTTCAGCTAATTCAGTGTTTATTTTTTGTCAGTTGTAAAAATAACGCAATAACAACGCCACCTACTGGCGTAACAATGTATCTTACAGAAAGTGTCAGTGAATGAATCTGGATGAATGAAAAGTCAGTAGGTGTGTTTCCATTACAGATTTGCACAAAACGTTGGCAATATTTTCTAAATGTCGATAAAAAATTGTTACGAAATTACAGCATTTCCATTAACCAATGTTTTGCGACTAAAACATAATCTTTTGCCTCTCACGATAAGTCATGGCAACTGATTTTGGCTATATTTATTCAAAGGAGACGTATGCATTACAGACGCAGCACGGAGAGCCACTTCAGAAACGTATGTGGCATGGCTGGAAACAACACAAGCATTGAATATAGTGGCTGCAATCAGCTTCAGAGGCCGTATCAGAGCCACACTGCACCGCATTAATGGCAGGGAAAGCCACTTATACTCAAGAGCAGCCACTTATGAAGTGTTTATTGGAGGTTATAGTACATTAAATGATCACATGACTTTTTACATATGTTATGTGATCTGTAAATGCGGAAAAAAGATTTCCATTGCAGTTTCGCGAAATATACATTTTTCGAATTGCCCAAAAAAACACCTCATGCGAGCATTAAAACGTTTTTGCAATATATGGGAGTTTTTGTGAAATTGGCGCGTTTCCATTAAGCATATTTTCAATTTGCATTTTGAAGGGTAATGGTAAAGCAGCTACTGCATTTATAGAGATAAAAATACCAAACTAAACCATAAACCAAACAAAAAAACCTCAAAGGTATTTCCTTACCAAAGTTTGATTTGACAATGTGGGATCGTAATGCACCTTTTAAACATAAAAATGAAATTTTATTGAGAAATAATTAAAAGTGTCCAGTAAACGTTGAGAAAGCTTGTAGTTGCAGCCTCTTTGGCTAGTGCTCAAGTGTCATGATGCGTATTAATTCCAGTGCTGAAATGGGTATTTCTGCCAAGGCCTTGAGTCCTTTAAACTATAAAAATAAATATATGCTTACATTTTATTTCAAAGCACTCTGCAAAGGCAAGAACTTGTCATGTGAAGAACTTAACTCTAGGAAAGGAAGCAGATCATTAAAAGCAGGGGGGAAATTAAAACAGGATCTTAAAGCATGAGGATACGCTCGCCGTTGGCTACTCTGCTCTGCTGAGAAAAAAAAATCCTCAGACCTCTGCTCTCCTTTTCTATTTGAGTACTTCTCAGTGGCTCAACGCTGGGCTCCGTGCAGTGGAGTTTTGTTTTGAATAATCAATCAAAAAGAGCTCTGCGACAGCATCGTGTGCTTTCATGCACAAGCGAAGCACAGATGAATGAGGAACGCTGCATTTCGCTACGACGTTTCACCATCTGTCCCTCCCGTGGTCCTCCTCTGAAGTCCTCATGGCATCAAACTGCCATGTTTGGGACCAATTATACATAAAAATGCAAATACTTCAGGGAGCTGCCCAAAGCCGCTGTAAAGTATGTAGTGGTAATTACCTGATGTGTAGTCGTAGAGTTAGCATCCCTTCGAGTGTGGAGAGACATTTGACAGGTTTGGCCCAAGAAAGGGTGGTAGTCCGTTAACACACGTTCTCTCATGGATAATAGAACAAAGTGTTCATTTTAATTATGAACAAAATGACTGTAAGATGACGGCCGTCACTCATGCTTGGGCCTTCCCTATGCATATGCAAAATACAAGCGCGCCTTTTGGTCTTCAAACCCTCCATCTTTGTGTCTCGGAGGCACAACGGACTATTAGGTGTCTACAAAGACGCTTTATGCGACACATTGGTTTGACCGATGTCTTGGCCTGTCTCTTTGTTTTTTTAGACATATTTTAAGCCACTAATCACTGTCAAAGACATCAAGGCATTCATGAATTTATCATAAATAATTCTGTGCAAAATAAATAAATAAATACAATGTAGGGCACTGTAATGCCGTTATACAATTGTTAATGCTGTTTACTTCTACTATTTATTTTTGCAGTGACTTTTAATTCAAAACAAACCAGAGATATTTTTACTTCCAAAACAACACCTTTAGGGTTTGTTGTTTAAGTGCGTGTCACTTGCACAACAACACTATTTCAAGTCACCTCAAATAATGCAGCACAGCGAGCATCACAGCTACTTTTGAAGATGGGTTGTGTTTTTAGATAGGAAACTAAACAGAATAATGATAAATAAATATATTGGTTAACGCATTGTAATGCGATTATGTGCACACGGAAACATACAGTAATTACAGAGCCGTCGATCGCAGTAGTTGGTGGTTGATCCTTCATTACTTTAAGAGCAAATGTTGGGTTTAGTCAGAAGTTTCGTTTTTTTCTCTCTCAAGTGTTTTTTGTACAGACTGTATTTACAGCCTTTTTGAAGTTAGCAGAGGTGTAGCAAAAAAAAAAGATTTGGCTTTTCATCAGGGATGGGTTTCATTCTCCACAGACAGTCAGGCCGAATAAATCCGTACACTTTTGAATTGAAAATGTCTGATATGAAAGTTTCACTTTGAAATTATGTAAAAAGCCTCCTGATACATGCCAGCTGGGAGTACCTGCTACACGTTCTTTAGTTCCTGTATCCCCTTTTTCTCATTAATGAGATGTCTCAGGATATGGTTGGTCGGCCTAAAATGCCTTTGGTAGAGTTCTGCGGGGACAGAAAACTGGGAAGTCAACTTCTATCCCTGGTGCCAAACAAGTCGTTCACCCTCCTGCAGTCACAGGTCCCTTGTCAAATCAAATTGGCTGATAGCTTTTATCAATGTTGACCACTTTGGCTTGTGTATCTTAAGAGATCCACTTTTGGGGGTGAATCTTGTCCCAGTTCTTTGTTGGCAGGGGTCAATATGTGGGCCACCACTGTATCCTGAGATTAAAATAAAAGTGGTATGCTCTGAAGGTATGTGTTCTTGCAGTATAAATCTGAACCTCTAGAGGTGGGAACCTTTCTTGATTAACCTGCTAATAAGATGATTAAAATGTTTCATTCTAGATACAGAAGGCCATTGTATACTGTAAGTGAATGATTTATACACAATAAATAAATATAATTTAATCATATGATTTACAGTGTCAGAATACATTTAATAGTACAATTCTATTTTTAGATTTTCAGAAGAGAATGTGAGCCATGCGTGTTTGCTATATGCGGTTGCTAGTGTGTTCTTGGTGGTAGGGTTTTTAGGTTATTGCTAGGTGACTGCTGCATGGGGTGTTCTGGATAGTTGCTAGGATGTTGGGTGTTATGCAAACAGTAAAGGGTGAGTCAAGTACATTTTTCAAACAACAACAGAACACTGAATATAGTGCAACATCTTAAATATAAGTGTATTCTGTCTTACTGCTCTGGCAGATTTGGTCATTTAAAATCTAAAAGGTCTGAAAAATACTGGAAAATGTATTTAATTAAAACTCATTAAGAAATCGTTTTTTTGCAGTGGGATTTCACAGGCAATTCTGGATTGTATTTAGCATAATTATAATATCTACCATGCTTTTTTGTACCTAAAATTGTCATGAGCTATATAGTACATTAACTGCACCACTTTGAAAGGCTCAGTGTTAAAATACAAGCCTAAACATTTTATAATGTGAATAATTGTATGCAGTCTTCTCCCACCCAGCACCAGACGTCATTTTGATGTTGTTTTTCTGGGCTAAATTAAGTCAGCCCGTCATGGCCTTCATTTAGCCCAAAAATAGACATTGAAAATTTGGTTTTGTTTGGTCTGTCTGATTTGGTCCAAATTTAGCCCAAGATGCTATCTGTTTTGGATCACATATAGCCCTATTTAGCCATGCACATAATTGTAACAAGCGAATAAATAGATTGTAGAAATAGTTTAAAGTTACGTTTGTGTCACTTCACAACCAGCACATCCCAGCAGATGTTACGAAAAGTGGGTCATAGTTAAGGAAAGTTCATCCACTCAGCGAGGGTCATTCATTTACTATCTTTTCAACACACAAAACACAGTGTTTGGCTCGTTTACTCTCTGCCTGCTTTGTTTCACACCCTTCCCAACAGTATTCCGCACTGACAAGGCCTCCTGGTACCTCCATTCGCCGTGGTAAATGGATACCCATTTATAATTCATAGGGCTGCTGGTCCCCAAGTTAATTTTGCCCGGGGCTCTGTTTATTTCTGCTTTGTACTTTGTTTAAAGTCAGTTGTTGACAACTCTTGAGCATGTCAAACTATCACCGCTAATAATTGCTTAAGGAGATGGAACTTTCGCAAATGTTGGTTCCAGCACAAAAATACATTCTCCTCAGCCCATTGCGAACTCTCTCTGATGAATTTTTGATTCTGTTCCTTCTTATTCTTAACAAAGATTCCTCTGTAATTCAAAGCAATAGCTCTGAGTGAAAGAATAAAAAAGAATAATGTAGCATTATCCTCAGAAGTCGGCTCCTTTTTAATGTGCGGTGGGAAATTTGTCAAGCGTGGCTCTTTTCACTGCATCTCTTTCTCTCATTCTCTCTCTCTCTCTCTCTCTCTCTCTCCTTTTGTTATTGACCAAAGAGATGAGGTAGGTGGATCAAATATGCAGTTGCGCTGTTGTATGAACGCAGCAGCCTACGGCAGTACCTATTTCTGTGGGTCAATGTCGCTTCTCTTCTGATCGCGACAGTCGCTGCGCACCCCAGTCGCTTGATTAGTCCCAATTAGACAGCCTGTCACTTTCCCCCGGTGCGCGGGACCAGGGACCCACCCCGTCCTCGACGCTTCCCGTCTGAATCGGACGTGCGCTGCTCTGATTGCTGTAGGCTTGAGGGATTATTTTGAATGCAAGGAGAAAACAAAAGAAGCAAGAAGAAACGCAAAGACTTGACAATATGATCTCTCGCATACTTCCGAGACGGCTGTGAAAAGAGCGTATCATTTCTCTACGTGAAAATCTCCTCAGGGTTCATCCTTCCTCCCACAAACAGTGCCTTCCCACGTCACCTTGTCTCCCTGAGCGCTCCGAAATAAAGCGGGAAGCGCTTGGCGCGATGTCGTTCGGCAAAACTATAATTGTTTAGGAAGGCTGAGCTCGTGATAGGTATGAATAATTGATCACGTCGTCTAATTTATAATCATTAGACCACTTTTTAATACTTATCAGATTGTTGACATTAAGAACGGGCGAAATAGGCCACCTTGAAAAGCGCGGGAAACAAGAGCCACGGTGACGATGTTGTCAACACATGTTTACTCAATAAGGGAGGAGTTTGTTTAGCTTTTTGTCATTGTTTTATTTTCATATCTACTTATCTTAGTTCTTTTATATACCTGTGTTGACTTTAAAATGAAGTTTTCGAGCGCTAGCTGTTTTTACTTCTCTCCGCTCGCTCAGAATAGCGGACTCAAAGCGCAGTGTTTTCTGTGACTAGCTGAGGTTAGCTTTTATGTTGCTATCTGCAGGGGAGCAAACAGTAGCGCGAGAGCAGAAACAAGTCGCGGAGTCTTTATATTTAATTCTATTAAATATTCATGAGGATTTCATTGAGTGTGATATGTCAAAGGGTGTTTGTCTATTAGCATGAGGAGGCAAATATATAAAACAACATGAAGTTTGGGAGTTTCAAGTGAATGCGCAGCATAGCAAGCCTACTAAATATGTGGTCCTTTAAAAGTGTGTTTTGTCGGAGAAAACTGCAGAGAAGACTAAAAACCTGTCCGCATTAATCGATTCTCTATAATCAGAAATTTCGTATGTGAAGATGTTCAGTTTAGTTTCTACTAAAGGCAGCCTCCGCGTAGCTGCAGTATTTTCTTGAGGGAATCTCTGTCAGGCCTTTCATGGCAGGAAAGGCTGCCCCGTGTGCCCCCGTCTCAACCGCCCTGGGGAATAGTCACGCATGGACAGGACGGTGGGTTTTTGGTGCTAATAATTGCCATCTCCGCCAAACTCGCGATAAAAAAAAAACTCACTGAACCTAATTCATACCTCGGAGGCAAAACAACATACTCCCTAGAGACAGAATTGTCGTACCCTTCTTCATGCACTTCGTTATTTAGGGAGGCCCGAGATGTGAAAACACGGTTTACCTAATTTTAAGATTATTAATTCTGCTGTGGGTTATCAAAAGTTATCAGGAGGTATAAATCCTTATATTTATGTTAATATTATAGTAAAGATAAAACTGCAACATCAATAAAATACACATATATGCAGTGCTGGTAGTAACTGATTCCACATAATCTGGATACCGTGATCATATTCCAAAAATTAAGTACTTTTAATTAGAGTACAATACATTTTAAAATAAAGTTAGCCTACTTTTTATGGATTATATGATTACATATTATTTACACAATGAACAGTAAACTATTCATAATTTATAGATATTTTTCTAATGCTTCATGTATTAAATTTTCCTCTCTAAAAATCCTATTGTAGAGTAAAAAAAAATTATATGTAAACCATGCTGCTGAATTTAAGGGGGGAGGGGGCATCTCTTAAGCAATTAGAATAATTAATTATGCATGTCACTAAACACTGGTGATGTATAGCTGTAAAACATGTTATCATCATATTTAGTGAACTTTAGTTACTGTTGATTATGAAAGTCTGGACCAAAATATTTCAAACCTGAAAGACTGGGTGTGTAATTTTGTTTTTATGTTTAGTAATGTCTGTTCATATAATACAATGTAGTGTTTAATGCATTTTATGATGCTGAAATACAAAATACATTAAAAAGTAATAAATTTTCTCTCTGCGATTATATCAATATGGTACATTTAAAACAATAGATTTTTCAAAAAACTAAAAAATCTAAAAGTAAGCATATAATATCTTAAGTTGATTATGAAAGTCTGGACCAAAATATTTCAAACCTGAAAGACTGGGTGTGTAATTTTGTTTTTATGTTTAGTAATGTCTGTTCATATAATACAATGTAGTGTTTAATGCTTTAAGGCTTGGTTATATACAGGCTACCAACACGTTTTGTGTGTGTTAAATACAAATAAGAAATATGTATTTTTAATTTTTAATATACTTTTACAAATGTTTTTGAGCTTAGAAATGTTGACAGAACCTGCTGGAAGAATTATTATCCATTTAGCTGGAGGAAGCACAAACACAAACATCCTATTAGACTGTGAATTACTGGCTATGTTAATGTATGTAAGTGAAACATCACACTGTTTCCAATTAATATGTCATGCTGAGCGCGCTCCCTTCTGCAGTCGCTGGTGCTATTAGTGGATTAATACCCGCGCTCTATACCATCACAATCATCTAGACACGGGTTAATTAAACATTTACATACAAACACTCAGCAATCTTTTGTCCTCTTTAATTTATACCATCTATATGCTTTATTCAAAACAAAAGGGGCATGTGTTTGTCTCAAACATACTAATTGGCACCATGCTGACTCGCTGAGGTGTATTGTGGAGAGGATGAGGAGGGCAGCTTGATTCACACCCTGTTGTTTACAAGCACAGGACAAGATAACTAAGGCCAAAAACATACTTTACGCAAGTACGCAAACACAAATGCATTGGCCAGTGCACTTGCTTCTCTGTAGCAGTAGCAAACCTCTGGAGAAGGGGGGGTGCCTTCAAATATCATTAAATCAGTCTTGTTTAGGTAGCTACCTAAACGGGTGCATTTTCATTTCCTGTACAACAATGTAATTTGCTGCTTAAGTAGCATAGTAGGATGCATCGTTAGAGTAATTAACTAGCTGGTCGTGGTGTTAACTACCAGTGACGTGGTCTCGCCTCCATCGTTTGAACCACATTAAAGCATGTTGTTATAACAATGTGACACGCAGGAGGTGTAGAAATTCCTCCAGCTAATTACTCGATTCAAGATCACAATCAAAATTACTTCATGTATTTAAATAAAAAATATAGACTGTACTGCATGTTAGCTTGCTTATTGTGCCTAAGAGTATTATCTATGGAAGTCCATGTCATAATAACAAGGAACTTTGCTTCAAACCACAGGTTAAAAGCTGAAGTTCCAACCATACAGTGCTCAGCATAAATGAGTACACCCCCTTTGAAAAGTAACATTTTAAACAATATCTCAATGAACACAAAAACATTTTCCAAAATGTTGACAAGACTAAGTTTTATATAACATCTGTTTAACTTATAACATGAAAGTAAGGTTAATAATATAACTTAGAGAACAAAATGTTCAGTTTTACTCAAATTAGGGTGATGCAAAAATGAGTACAACCCACAACAAAAACTAAATCTAGTACTTTGTATGGCCTCCATGATTTTTAATGACAGCACCAAGTCTTCTAGGCTTGGTGCATAGACAAAAATTTAATTTTATTTTCCTCTTTAGGTTTGTGATGGCCCATGGTGTGGCCACACATCAGTGGGCGGTAATGTGTGCTTGCACACACATACACATGTCCACGCACACATTCTTATTTACGTATTGATTTAAAAGTTTGTTACAGTTTGGATTTAATTCATGTTACTATAATTGTGTATTTCAAATAATACACAAATTCTGTTTCTGTCATCTCAACACTTTATTAAATCACAGTACATCATAGCTAATTGAAGTGCACACAATTTATTTAGCTGTTCTGTGTATTTTTGTTAATTCAGTTTTCTTTGAGTTGAGGTTACCGTGCACTGAGCTCTGTGGAGATTTGCGGAGGTTCCCAATTTCTGGTGCTGGGTCCGGTCGTCTATAAGGACGGCGGCGCTGCCTCCACAGTTCTTTAGTTCCGCTTGCTGGCACCAACAGACAGATAAATGGCGGGGAGAACGGAGATGGTTGAACTTAGGATTGTTTGTTTAATGCTTTATTTCATTAATGTATTTTTGTTGGGTATCATTTAAGACTGGCATTTCATCTGTATTTTAAGCATTTAAGTAGTTTGTTGTTGGTTTGAATGTTGTACTCTGTAGTTTGTATTTTGTGATAGAACGCCAGTGTCAATCAACATTCGTGGGAGCGGCCTAGGCCTATGTGATGTCACAGATACAATAATCTGTGATTAGATTGATCTGAGAAAGGGGTTATGATTTATGGGGATAAAAAATAAAAATAAATAAAAACACTGAGTGGATTTGTATCATTATAGGGTGGTTGTGTACACACGCTGCCAATACACATTTCAGTTCAAACAACTTGTAAAAGTGAAGTTTGCATCCGATGACCCCTTTAAAGGTGCAGTATGTACTTTTTGTGAGCAAATAAAACAATAATATATTTTATTCAGCAATTCTTCTCCCCGAGTTACCATCTTCCCAGAATGTAATCAACTTAATGAGCGCTGTTTATGTTCGGTAGACAGCGCCAGCATGCTGAAGGTAAACAATGCTCATTTCGTTGATTACATTCTGGGGTACTCTCTGTAACTCGGGGAGAATAATTGTTGTTTATTGTTGTTATTATTGTTTTCTTTGCACACAAACAGTATTCTCGTAGCTTTATACAATTACGGTTGAACCTCTGATGTCACATGGATTGTTTTACCAGCCCGATCTCATGGCAATTCATACATATTTTACGAGGTGGCTAATTCGTACAAATTTGTTCGACCTCACTCCTACAAATTCATATGATTTGTGCAAAATCGTACATATTTTGCGAGTTGCCGATTTGTATGAATTTGTAATGACCAACCTATCCCCACCCCTAAACAAACCCACCATAAGGTCTAATGGATTTGGAACGACAGTGAGTAATTAACAACAGAATTTCAATTTTTTTGGTCAACTAACCCTTTAATATTCATCTGGTCATTGAGCTTTTTAGGTGGATGACGAGGATTTCTAGACGAGGTAGAGTTTGTGATCTCTGACCAGGGGTGTGTTTCTCAAAAGGATCATTAGCTAACTATGTTTGCAAGTTCCATTAAACTCTATTGGTAAAGACAGAACTTGCAACCATAGTTGCTTTTGGGAAATGCACTCCGGTCATCAGCTCACTTCCATGGCTGGAACTGGCAACCCGAAGTGTTGAAATTCTATTGGGTAGACTGGCAGTGGGCAGGCCAAACCGACCAAAACAAAGGTTCCCAATTTCTGGTGCATGTTTGCGAAGCTGTTTGCGAATGTTCATTGGATCTATGGTTTCAGGAAATGCAGAATCATTTAACTGTTATTAACAACGGAACTTGTGACCATATAGTTACCTAAGAGTGCTTTTGGGAAACGCACCATAATTTAGACTTTTTTCTCGTAATTATGACTCAGTATTTTTCTCCCCACACTCTGTTATTTACAAGTGCAGGACAAGATAACTAAGGCCTAAACTATACTTCAGGTATGCAAACATTGGCCTTTGCAAATGAGACCCTTTTAATGTCGTACATAATTTTATGTAATAACAAAAAACATAATTTTTAACATTAATTTTGACATTTTATCTTATAATTGTGATTTACCAAAGCGCTATTTTTTCTTTTTTTGGGTGGAAGTGGGCTTTCATACTTTGCAGACCAAAAATGTAAAAACGATATATTGCTATAAATAACCTGATGGCATGATTTTTGGTGATTGAGCCATGATGCTGACTGAGATATTTTGAGATGAATGCTGTGTGCTTCCTGCCATTTCACATTGCTCTTTTTTTTTCTTTTCTTTTTTCTCACACACCAAACCAGCATTCACATGAGACAAGCAGAGACGACAGGCTGATGCTTGACTCAAGCTAGCACTTCTAAATTAAATCTCCTTTTTTTCTTTCTATGCCAAATGCCTCAGAGTATACGGGTGGAAAAGGAATTACATTTATTGTTTTCCTATATTTCCTCAGTCTACTGAGAGTGGAGGAGTGGGGTTATGGCCATTGGCAAAGACAGAAAAATCTTTCATCTTTTTTCTCCACTGACTCTCAAATTCTGATGTGGAAATGAAATTCTGATCAAACATGGCATAAAACAATCACATGGAGAGTTAAATGTGATGTGATGATTATGTGTATGGTTTCATATAGGAGCACATCAGATAAATAGTCTGATAAATTGTTACGGTAAACTTGTTTTGCTGTTCATATACGTCCACAAAGGGGACATACAAGACAATGCAAAAAAAAAGGGTTCGTAAGGTGTTGTATTTACATTTTTGGACTGTACTAAAGTAGAAAATGGCATATTTTGTTTGCAGATATTTAGAAAACAAGATAAGTTCACACACTTGTTCCTCAAAATCAATGGCACAGACAGTTATTCTACTTTGAAATTTGTGTTCTGTGTCGGAATGTCTGTTTTTGTTTTGGTCAGTTTGGCCTGCCAACTGCCAGTCTACCCAATAGAATTTCAACACCTCGGGTTGCCAGTTCCAGCCATGGAAGTGAGCAAATGACCGGAGTGCATTTCCCAAAAGCAACTATGGTTCCAGGTTCTGTCTTTACCAATAGAGTTTAATGGAACTTGCAAACATAGTTAGCTAATGATCCTTTTGAGAAACACACCCCTGGTCAGAGATCACAAACTCTACCTCGTCTAGAAATCCTCGTCATCCACCTAAAAAGCTCTATGACCAGATGAATATTAAAGGGTTAGTTGACCAAAAAAATTGAAATTCTGTCGTTAATTACTCACCCTTATGTCGTTCCAAATCCATTAGACCTTATGGTGGGTTTGTTTAGGGGTGGGGATAGGTTGGTCATTCGTACAAATTCATACAAATCGGCAACTCGCAAAATATGTACGATTTTGCAAAAATCATATGAATTTGTAGGAGTGAGGTCGAACGAATTCGTACGAATTAGCCACCTCGTAAAATATGTACGAATTGCCATGAGATCGGGCTGGTAAAACAATCCATGTGACATCAGAGGTTCAACCGTAATTTTATAAAGCTACGAGAATACTGTTTGTGTGCAAAGAAAACAATAATAACAACAATAAACAACAATTCTTCTCCTCGAGTTACAGAGAGTACCCCAGAATGTAATCAACGAAATGAGCATTGTTTACGTTCAGCATGCTGGCGCTGTCTACCGAAAATGAACAGTGCTCATTAAGTTGATTACATTCTGGGAAGATGGTAACTCGGGAGAAGAATTGCTGAATAAAATATGTTATTGTTTTATTTTCAGTGTTTTTATTTATTTTAATTTTTATCCCCATAAATTGTTTTCTCAGATCAATCTAATCACAGATTATTGTATCTGTGACATCACATGGCCTAGGCTCCTATGAATGTTGATTGACACTGCGAGTTGCCGATTCTATCACAATACAAACTACAGAGTACAACATTCAAACCAACAACAAACTACTTAAATGCTTAAAATACAGATTAAATGCCAGTCTTCAAATGTGGTCAACCAACAAAATGCATTAATGAAATAAAGCATTAAATAAACAATCCTAAATTCAACCATCTCCGTGATCTCTGCCATTTATCTGTTTCTGCTGGTGCACTTAATAAAGTGTTGAGAGTTCCAGAAACATTTGTGTATTATTTGAAATACACATAGTTATAGTAACATGAATTAAATCCAAACTGTAACAAACTTTTAAATCAATACGTAAATAAGAATGTGTTGAAATTATGTGTGTGCAAGCACATTGGCACTGATGTGTGGCCACACCATGGGCCATCACAAACCCAAAGAGGAAAATAAAATTACATTTTTGTCTAATGTTCATTGATTTCAAAATTTGAAATCAATCAAAACCATTTTTACCAAATGCTTAAATAATTGAATGTTACGCAGCAATAGTTAAGGGTGAACAGGTGTGGGTGGGCAGGGATAGAGAGACATATTTGAAGAATGTATTAATTTCCCACATCGTTTGATGAGGCGTGTCTCATTAATGCATCTAAGATGGTGCTCTGAGGCGATGCGGATCATTCAACTGGGACCGAAAGCACCTCTAGGTATTTTGGACGAACACCATTTTAGACATACACACACTTGATGACTGCATAGACACAAACACAGCAAGCACTCCCAGAAGTCTTTCATATCTGTGCCAAATATTGGAGCCTAGGGTGAGATTCTCATTCTCTCCAAATCCTGAAGGGCTCTTATTGTGTACTAACAGCGGTGTCTGTCCCTCAAACATGTGGCATCAGTAAACAACATGTTTAAGCCTAAAACAATGTGTGTCCCTGATGACTCAAATTATTTATGAAATCAAACAGAATCCGGCTGTCGGCCATTTGGGACTATCCTTCCAGATCCTTTTCACATCCTTGTGGATCTTATTTTCTTCTTCACTTTGTGTCTTGCGCTCTCAAAATCCAAAAATATGACAGTAGCATGTCAAATTGTGACTGTCTATTTGTCAAAAATGCAAATGTATTAATCTCCTTCTTTCTATGCCAAATGCCTCATATACTAAAATTCATTATGCACAGAAACCTTGCTTACTCCTTATCAAGGAGCTGCAGGATTATCAAAATTCCCAAGTTATTCAAAGTGGCTCTGTATTGTCAAAACACCTCTCAAAATGCTTGCTACAGATGCAAAGAACACAGAAAACCCGATCCAAAAATTTTTTCTGAAAGTTTTGAAGACGTGTAAACGTGATTGACACAACATGAGGTCATATTTATTTTTAAACATGCAAACATTTTGGATGAGAATTTTTGACTCAAGCAAGGATCTTCAGTCTTTGTTGTTAGGGTATTGCTGGGTGGTTGTTAGGACATTACTAGGGGGTTGCTAGGATGTTGGTGGTTGTTGAGGTATTCCTTGGTGGTTGCTAGTGTGTTTAGTGTTGTTGGTAGGGCATTGCTCCTCCATTGCTAGGAAGCTGTTTTGTGGGTGGTAGCTTGAGCATTGCTAAGAGTTTGCAGTTCTGTTCAGGGTGGTTGTTAGGGTGTTTTGCTAGGTGGTTCCTATTTGGTGGTTGTTAGGACATTGTTAGGTACTTGCTATGTGTTCTGGATTGTTGGTAAGTCTGGATTGTTAAGGTGTTGCTAGGCCGTCTCTGAACATTCTCTCACTAGCTTTGCTTCCATTACCCTTCAAATTGCGTAATATGAAATTGCAAATTGAAAATATGGCTGATTGAAACATGGCAGTTTCGCAAAACTGCATTTCCCATATATTGCAAAAAGTTTTCAAATGAGGTGGTTTTTCAGGCACCAAAGATATATGCATACGTCTCCTTCGATTAAAAATAATGGCTAGTGCGGTGGCTGCAATATACATAAACCTACCAACAACCGTCACCAATACTTATCGCGAGAGGACAAAATTACATTTCAGTTGAACAATATCGGTTAATGGAAATTATGTCAATTCGCAATAGTTTTTTTTTGATATTTACAAAATATTACAAAAGTTTTTCACAGATCTGTAATGAAAACCCATCTACAGTCTCAAGTGAAAATAAGTTGAGTCGGACTCATAATCGAAAGGTTGCGAGTTCGAGTCTCGGTCCGGCAGGGATTGTCGGTGGGGGGAGTGAATGTTCAGCACTCTCTCCACCTTCAATACCACGACTGAGGTGCCCTTGAGCAAGGCACCGAACCTCCAACTGCTCCTGGGGCGCCGCACCATAAATGGCTGCCCACTGCTCTGGGTGTTGTGTGTGTGTGTGTGTGTGTGTGTGTGTGTGTTCACTGCTGTGTGTGTGTTCATGATGTGTGTGTGTGTTCACTGCTGGTTGTGTGCACTTGGATGGGTAAATGCAGAGCACAAATTCCGAGTATGGGTCACCGTACTTGGCTGTGTGACGTCACTTTCACTTTCACAACTGTATTTCAGGTAAATCAGTATATTAAGTCATATACATCTATTCAGATTGACAGGTCAGAGCAACAAATGAAGGAGTCATCTGCTTTGTAGGTTGGCAAACATCTAATTGGAACACATGTATCTTTCAAGTGTTCGACTGAGACTCTGAGAGCCTTTTTGCCTCAGAGTGGCTTGTGCAGACTGCTCCAAGTTTAAAGGGCTGAATAATTTAACCTGAGGGACTGCTGGACCTGCTGCTCCCACACATTTCAGAGTTCGTAGGGTTTGTCAGAGGGCGTCTGCCTGCAGTTAGCAGCTGCAGATGGTACTCACTTTGTCATAGAGCTTCACAGCACTATGGCATCACAGGGCAATTAACAAGTCCCCTTTCCAAGGATGGAGAACACTCAGTAGTAGACAAGAAAATTAGAGAGGAGAAAAACACGCATTGGTGGCATCTTAACTTTTGATTTGACCTTGATGTAACCTTTAGGATGCTATCTGTCTGCCTTAAGTTTCAAGTCAAGCTAACATAGTTGCTAGAACAATGTCTTCAGTAGATGACTGGCTTTCATTTATCTGAGACAACACAACCACACTGCCTGTATGTTCTTCAGGGTCTGTTTTCTAGGTCAAGTTGAAAGCTGAGATATTTCAGAAAATATGGTTAATCCTCTGTCAGTCTCACATAGACAGACGTTTGAGTGTCGAAATGAAGTCTCGTCGAGTTTGTACATGACTTGTAAACTAATACATTCTCACATAACCTTCTCCATATGTATGGTTTTTCAGACAAAGTAAACTTGCTTGGTAGCGCACCTGGTACAGCATTGCAAGTCCTGTAAAACCGTACCTTAGTTTAACATACCATGGTGCATGATTTCAAATTAATACATTTACATTTTCATGCATCACATAACCAGCTCCATATGCATAGTTTTCGCTTGGTAGTTCACCTGGTACAACAAGGCACTTGTGATGCAAAACACTCGGGTAAGAGTCCAGTGAAAAACAAGTTTCAATAAAGACTTGTAAAAGCTAGCTAAAATGGCATGTTTTCATCAACAAATACATTTTTATCACACTTTTGTTTTTGTGAATATCCCTTAAGTTTAGGGTTGAGATTAGTGTAGATGGTATGCCATTTTCAAATATGAGCAATAACAGTCAACGTCATCTGTATTTTTGTCTAAAATAAAATGTTCTGATTATATTCAATTGAGATGAAAACTGTCTATCTTGGATCTTACTTCAGCAGATGTGTTCTTGAAATTATTAAACATGCACTGTGTCGTTCCAACTCAGCTAATGCATTAGCATTACTAGCAGTGCCTTTTCTTGAAGTTCAACTGAATCGATTTTATTATGAAAATTTCTGCTTTATATGACATTTTATAGTGTAATATAGCTGATAAAACGTGTTTCTTGACAGTGCGTAAATAAAAGAGCATGAAGTTCTAACTTTGCTAAAGAAAGCTCTATAGGTAAAACCTACATTTTGTGTTGGCTTCCATAAATGTCTCTTCATAGAGATTAAGTGCATTACATTAATAATTTCCTATTTTTTAAACAGTTTGGAACTCAAAAATTATATTTTCATGTCCATTTCCCTACAAAGACAGCACTTTAACAAATCATGCAGCATTGGTAGCATTTGGGAAGCAAGAGGGAGATATGACAAAAGAAGATTAATAGGATTTAAATACATATCATTCGGGTTGTTTATCCATGTGTTGTTTACCATGTCTATCAGTTGTAAGAAGATGAGAAGGAGTGGAAAACTCCCCAGAGAGACCACATGATGGGGTAACGGTACACTGACTAATTCATCTTCCTCCTCAGCCTGGAATACAGGCTAAACATACCCCCACGTAAACAAATCTTCCAGTCCTCTTGTAAATATGATTGCAAAAACGAACCCACTTAATGAAATGCACATAAATATGCATCACATTGAGAACCTAAGACCTGAGTTTACCCTACTGTTAAAGAAAACAACCTGGATTGCTTGTCTCCCAGCAGGTTCTTCTCAGTTAGCCAGGCTAGGAGATCAACTGGCCACTCAGTGAAACCAGCTTGGCCAAGCTAGGAAACCAATTAAGATCACCTTAAACCAGCGAAAACCACCAGACTGTTTAAATCTGTTAAGTTGAATCCCAAACTGACCCAGGCTCATTGAAAAAAGCATGCATGTGGCAACATTTCTGCAAAATTATATTACATAGCTTCTTGCATGATTTGCAGCACTTTCAAAGACAAATGTCCTGTGAGTTGCACTGAAAAACATGTTGGGGGTTATCCAAAACACATGAATGGGAATCTGGCAATGTTTTATTACATTGGTTGTTCTGCATATCTTGGCAATTCGGAGATGAAATGTCTGGTGAGTGCCGCTAAATGGTTATCGTTATCTTGTTTGAAAATAATGTCCCACCTGCACTAAACCCAACCCTAAATCTAACCGTGAGATAAATATCCATTTGCTGAAGCAACTGTGCCATTTTAACTTGTTTCTACAAGGTTTTGAACTTTTGTATTGTGATTCGTTTTTTTACGCAACTCGTACCTGAACACTCTTTATTGCAAGTGCATTTCTGTACCAGGTGTGCTTCCGAGCAAGTTTACTATGTCAGAAAAGCCATACATATGGAGTTGGTTATGTGATGCAAATGACAAAATGTCTTATTTTGTAAATCATGATTTATGGTAAAAGTCAAAGTCATTTTGAGGTCATAGTATTGTGTTAAAAGGAAATTAAAGTTATTGGTCTTTTACTACCTCTAGTGTTTATTTTGGTTGGATGCATAACTGCATTAAAATGGAAGTATCGGTATGTGTTTTTTTTACAAAAAATTGTTTTACAAAAATTTTGCCTCCATGTATATTTTGCTTGAAACTCAATAACAACACCCTGGTAATCTTTTTTAGCTTAGCATTGTGACAGCATTGCCTGATTTTTATAATTATTAATATTTATATTACCTTTTATTGCTTAATACATTGCAAAAAAACAGGCTAAAAAGGATCTCCTGCTTCTAGCTGGAACCTTTATTAATAAAACAGAGTCATACAAAGTCCATAAATCACAGAAAGAAGATGAATATGGGAGTAGGACTAAATTAAATGGTATTTAGCCCTGTGCAAAGAACAGTCATAGATCTGCAAAGCAGACAGATAACTTGGAGGGACTAGCTTCCCAGAAGCCTTTGGGCTTTCCACTACAAGAGGTCAAAACCCTTGATGATCTGCCTTAATACAAGGCCAAATGGCATAATAGTGCCAAATCTCATATTATGCACCTCATGTTTTTTTGTTTTTTTCACCTGATCCGCGTGGATGGAGATATGAGACAGTATTCCTTTAGGACGTGAGGGGGTGGTTCAGTAAAAGGGCCTCTAAGCTGCTGTCACACTTCGCTTAATTATGATTAACGATGTACCTAGGAAGATATTCTCTCTCCGGTGAGTTTAAATTCTTAAATTCTTGTTAGGAGGGGATGCGTTGTTTCAGCCCTGTGCTGTTTGTTATGTAAAAGCTTGCAAATAAATGTGGGAATGTTCTGCGCACCCCTTCTGAAAGCATTCTGGTCATTTCCATGATTAATTAATTAATCAATCAAATGAAACTGACAATGTACTCCGTGGGTTTGGAAAATACATTCAGGTCAAACAGTCATATGAAGTGAGTAACAGCAGTGACAATAAATAATACAGGGATTAATTAATAAAATTGACTGCATTTGTGTGACTTCTTAAGCATCTTAAGAAGTGCATATGTTTTTTTTACAAAGAAATAAACGATTAAGCCAGTGGCTTCATAAAGCCTGCCACATCTGAATGGATGCTGTACTGTAAGGCGAAGGGGGTCGTTTCACTCTCACCCCAAAGACAGATTGTTATAAATGCTGTTTATGATCTTGCCATGACAGCTGTGAAGGGCAGAGATGGCAGAGGATGCAGTCAGGGCTTATTTCCTCTCGGTCTGCATGCATTATGGGATTGTTAATGACCCCGCATTATAATGGAGAGGCTCGGCGCTGGGACTCAGTGTGATCAGTATAACTGACTGTTTAGTGGATTGTGTTTACATTTGCGCTCAATGAAAATAATATGCATGAATGCAGCTATAATATAATACTGATTAGCACCAGCTCATTGTTGTACATGCTAAACCTATTTATTTTCTTAGCAACTGTTTTGTAATCAAAAATCATCTCAGACTGGTTTCTTGAACATTACAATGAGTTCTCTTTACTCAAATGGCCTCCACAGTCACCAGATCTCAATCCGATAGAGCACCTTTAGGATGTGGTGAAGGGAGATTCGCATCATGGATGTGCAGCCGACAAATCTGCAGCAACTGTGTGATGATATCATGTCAGTATGGACCAAAATCTCTGAGGAATGTTTCCAACACCTTGTTGAATCTATGCCACGAAGAATTAAGGCAGTTCTGAAGGCAAATATCCAACCTGGTACTATTGTTATTTTAAAGGTGTACCTTTAATAAAGTGGCCAATGATTGTATAATATAAATTATGATAACATAATTGTATTTATTATTATAAACTCTATTTTTATTACTTTTTTATTACTGCTTTATATAATTTTGTAATATAAAATATGATTTTGTATTAAATATTACATACAGTTTTTCTATAATTATAAACTCATTTTAAACTGTACAATCTTTGTTAGTTCATGAAGAACTTTTAAATAAACAACACTCTAGTAACATGCTTCAAATATTTAACAATTAAATGTGTATTGAAATACGCTGTCATGTACAGTAAAACAACACAAATGTGCACAAATAGAACCACATAAGCTATTTTTAATCAGTTTTGTTCATTGCAAAATAAAAATGTTTTTGATCACAAAACTGAATAGTCTCTGCAATCTCTGCCTTCAAGTGAAAACCAGAACTCCTGCAACACATCAGTTTAACCGCCAGCCCGACTGACACTATGAGAGGCCTTTATAAGTTCAGACAGTTTCTCCTCGGAGGTGAACAATGCAGCCGGAGGAGCCCTGCTGCCAAGACATCCTGTCCTTCCCTTCCCTCTGCCATATGCTTTATAGCCAACAATAAAATATTTTAGAATGCTAAATAAATTGGGATCGCTTTGAATTGCCGGTCCTATTGATGTTAGAGGAGACATACTGTTATTTTTTAGAGATGATAGAAAGGCAACAGTAACTCAACAGCAGTGACTGCAGAAGACCACATCATTGGCTTTCCTTGCTGTCAGTTAGAACAGGAAACAGAGGCTACAATCAGATTTCTGCTGCAACATTCAGATGGCTAGGGTCAAATTTGGAGAAGAACATGAAAGCTTGGATTCATCCTGCCTTGTCTCAATGGTTCAGAGGCTGGTGGTGGTGTAATGGTGTAGAGATATTTAGACTTGGAAATCCAACTCTATTCACATCTACAGCCTAACCTGAGTATTGTTGTTGACCATGTCCATCTCTTTATGACTACAGTGTACCCATTTTCTGATGCTACTTCCAGCTGTTTTGCAACCATGTAAAAAGCTCAAATCATCTCAGACTGGTTTCTTGAACATGACAATGAGTTCACTTATACTCAAATGGCCTCCACAGTCACCAGATCTCAATCCGATAGAGCATCTTTGGGATGTGGTGAAAATGGCAAGGTGACATTGCATGCCATTGTGCAGCCGACAAATCTGCAGCATATTTTGTGCGTGATGATATCATTTCAATATGGACCAAAATCTCTGAGGAATGTTACCAACACCTTGTTGAATCTATGCCACGAAGAATTAAGGCAGTTCTGAAGGCAAAAGTGTGTCCAACCCGGTACTAGCAAGGTGTACCTAATAAAGTGGCCAATGATTGTATAATATAAATTATGATAACATAATTGTATTTATTATTATAAACTCTATTTTTATTACTTTTTTATTACTGCTTTATATAATTTTTGTAATATAAAATATGATTTTTGTTAAATATTACATACAGTTTTTCTATAATTATAAAATCATTTTTAAACTGTACAATCTTTGTTGGTTCATTAAGAACTTTTAAATAAACAACACTCTACATGCTTCAAATATTTAACAATTAAATGTGTATTGAAATACGCAGTCATGTACAGTAAAAACAACACAAATGTGCACAAATAGAACCACATATGCTATTTTTAATCAGTTTTGTTCATTGCAAAAAAAATGTTTTGATCACAAAACTGAATAGTCTCTGCAATCTCCGCCTTCAAGTGAAAACCAGAACTCCTGCAACACATCAGTTTAACCGCCAGCCCGACTGACACTATGAGAGGCCTTTATAAGTTCAGACAGTTTCTCCTCGGAGGTGAACAATGCAGCCGGAGGAGCCCTGCTGTCAAGACATCCTCGTCCTTCCCCTCTCCCCTCTGCCATATGCTTTATAGCCAACAATAAAATATTTTAGTGCTAAATAAATTGGGATCGCTTTGAATTGCCGGTCCTATATATGTCAAAGAAGACATACTGTTATTTTTTAGCAACCGCGGGCCCATAGTTTATCATAACGCAAGCAGCGTGACTGCAGACCGGTACACATCATTGGCTTTCCTTGCTTAGTTAGATGGTGAAGGTCAGAGTTCCTTAGGCTTTTATGGCTGTTTAACTTTGGAGAATTATCACATGTGAAGAGACGTGCTGATTTACAGCTCAAAGAGAGGCTGGATGGAGACTACGGTTTAGAGAAGCTTCCAGACTGGAAATCCAACTCTATTCACATCTACAGTAACCGTCATTAGTTGGTATTAATATTTAATAGGTTTATCTGTAAAATGCTCGGGCTGTTTTTGCAACCAAAGAAGTAAAAAACGCCCCCGATTATGACTTTTGTGCCTGACACACTTTATTCGCCTCTAGTTATATAAAAAGCCCTCTTGACGGAGCTTGAGTATGTATTTAACTCTATATAAATGTTCTGCTGAAAATGGCAAGGTGACATTGAATCGCCATTTCGCTAATTGGGATGTTGCTGATTGGGCATATTTTGTGCTGATGGGCATCGCCTGGCTCTATTTTTGTACGCCGATCGTCCTGAGGCCTGTCAAACTTATGCTGGAAATATAGAAACATGATGTACCAAAGGGAAATGTCTTACTAAGCAACCTATATGCGAATATAGTGATTCTGTAGGCATAATTACAAAGCCTTTGCAGCGTTATTCCCAAAATATCCCATTTTTCTGATCATAAAGGAAGTTTTACAAGGTGTATAAGCTATGAACTGAATAAATAGGCTACATCACAGGGACTCAAGCCAAACAGAACGTAATTTAAGAAAAACATGATTTAATTATGGAAATGTTCAATTGGTTTGGTGCCAGGAAAGTAAGTCTTTTCAGAAGCCTCCCACAGAACTCTCTCTTGTCGGCATAATCAACACAATCTGCATAATTTACATTAGTTGCTTAAAAATGCCATGCTCTATCTGAGTGAAAAAGTAAAGAAGTTTGTTTTTTCATGTTTGTGCCTATTAGCCACAAATTAATTAATCCGCTCTCCCAGAACCCAATTAGGCCACTAGCTATATTAATACATAACAGTTTTCCCAGTATGGAAATGAAGTACATGGGGAAGTGCTATTATTTTCACAAACATCTCCATATTTATGGCGGTGGATGCAAACAGGCTGGCGCATGGGGTTTATTTCTTTGACTTTCCTCGATTTTAGGGACACTTTTATTTGGAGCAGAAGACACATTGGCTGTGAGTTCTCCATTGGGCCACAAGGGGGAGGTTTCTCTCTTTTAGCTAGAGTTTCAGCATCCCTGGCTTACCTCATACTTCAGATATGCCTGAAATATTTTCCAAAATGCTCTCCTAAATTATCAGGGAAAAGATGGCAGTCTTTGAAGGATAATATCAAATAGACTCCGAGAGGAAGTTAAACTTAGCTGGATCCTTTTCTCCTCCGGCTTAGCTCTCTCCTTTTCACTCATCCGCATTTTTCTCTCCATCCATCATGATGTTTTCAAATACTCCAGCTCTTTCTTTTGGGAATTGTTTGTTTTGTTGTTTGTAAACATGACGGAAGAGATGTGCTTTTCTAAAGCCGTATGTTAAAGAGGCGCCCGAAGAAGAATATACACAAGGTTTCCATGGCTCCCATTGATATGCTAATGACTTCATTTAAATATTTTTAAGAGGATCAGGTCAGATTACGCCAAAGTTTGACAGAGATAATTCGACGGCTTGTGTAACAGCTTTGTTCACGAGGACGATCATTCATGGCACGTCAAACCACCTCAACGGTCCCTATATTTAATTAAGTTTACTTTGAGAAATGGAGTCTTATGAGAGTCCCCAGAATTGGGTGCACAATGAGGAAAGGAAGGATGTAATCTTAGCAACACTGCGCAAATGAGATCACATTGCTAATCTGTTTTAGTTTAGCCTTAAATCTTTAGACGTAAGTGGATTGTTTGTATTCCCAAATAATGCCGTTCGCCAATTTTGTGTCGATTACGAGACGGCCGCTTGATAAGCGTATAGTTTTCGATTGTTTCATTCTCAGATTCACTCTGCAACTGGCATTATGTGCCAACAAGGCCTGGAGACCCCCTAGTATTCGGGACAAGCCGATAGAGCTTAAATATTTATGCCTGAGCCTTTCATAGCTGCATCCATGTTTAAACACACGTCTGATGTGGTAATTTCACAGTAACGTTCAATACACACAGGTTCTGCAGAGGGTGACACGGGAATGAATTCTCAAGTTCACATGAGACCTAAAAGCCATCCTGTTTGCTTAAAAGCTGCGTTTCGTTGTTATTCTGAGTGCACACAAATAAGCGTAGAGTCTTTACAGATTAGAAAGATGTATTTGGCTACTTTTATCTGTATGACCAAAAAAGACGGAGATTTTAAGAGCAAGACAGCCTGTCCTGCAGCAAACGCGCTTCCACACAACACTTCAATAGTACATTTCTCTAGATTAACATCATATTGACATGTAAAGTTGCTACTACATACATCTTTCAGATGAAAAGCCATATTTGAGGTTGATGAATGATAGGTATTATATGTTATTGTATTCTAGACCAGCCATTAACAATCTGTCCATCACGGACTGCGAGCCTCTAGTTCAAGATGTTTACATATTTAGGTATACATCTAAAATATCAGGGTGAAAGTCATCATAGCTAGTATAGACCCAGCTCCCAACCCAACTTTGAGAATAGATTAACGGCGATATTTTTTTATCACTAAATATTAACGCAGCATTAACGCCGATATATACCCACCACTATATATATATATATATATATGTATGTGTGTGTGTGTGTATGCACACTCACCGGCCACTTTATTAGGTACACCTGTTCAATTGCTTGGCAACACCAATTGCTAATCAGCCAATCACATGACAGCAACTCAATGCATTTATTATTATTATTTTATTATTTAGTCATTTAGCAGACGCTTTTATCCAAAGCGACTTACAAATGAGGACATTATAGAAGCAATCAAAACCAACAAAAGAGCAACAACATGCAAGTGCTATTACAAGTCCTGGTTAGCCAAACGCAGTACACGTAGGAAGGTTTTTTTTTTTTAAGAAAACTAGTATGTAACATATAGAAAAATGAAACTTAGTGTTAGTTTTACAAGAAAAGCTAGCAGTTAGAGAATAAATATGCAATTGATAGAGGGTCAAATGTTTGTGTTTTTTTTTATAAAAAGAAAACAGATTAGATAAAATAAAATTAGAATAGAGAGTGCTAGAGTTAGAGGGTCAAATAAAGATGGAAGAGATGTGTTTTTATCCGTTTCTTGAAGATGGGTAAGGATTCAGCTGCTCGGATTGAGTTGGGCAGGTCATTCCACCAGATGGGAACAGTTAATGAAAAAGTCCGTGAAAGTGATTGTGTGCCTCTTTGGGATGGTACAGTAATGCGTCGTTCACTTGCTGAACGCAAGCTTCTAGAGGGCATATAAGTCTGAAGTAATGAATTTAGGTAAAGGGGTGCAGAGCCAGAGGTGGTTCTGTAGGCAAACGTTAATGCCTTGAATTTAATGCGAGCAGCTATTGGTAGCCAGTGCAAATTGATGAACAGAGGTGTGACGTGCGTTCTTTTCGGCTCATTAAAGATTAATCTTGCAGCAGCGTTTTGGATTAATTGTAGAGGTTTGATGGAACTGGCTGGAAGACCTGCCAAGAGAGCATTGCAATAGTCAAGTCTGGACAGAACAAGAGCCTGAACAAGGAGTTGTCTTGCAAGTTACGAGAGAAAGGGCCTGATCTTCTTAATATTATATAATGCAAATCTACAGGACCAGGCAGTTTTAGTAATGTGGTCTGTGAAATTCAGCTTATCATCAATCACAACTCCAAGGTTTCTGGCTGTTTTTGAAGGAGTTATGGTTGATGAGCCTAATTGGAAGGTGAAATTGTGATGAAATGATGGGTTTGCTGAAACCACAAGCAGTTCTGTCTTAGCTAGTTTGAGTTGAAGGTGATGGTCCTTCATCCAGCAAGAAATGTCTGCTAGACATGCTGAGATGCGAGCAGCTATCGTCAGATCATCAGGATGGAATGAGAGGTAGAGTTGAGTGTCATCAGCATAGCAGTGATATGAAAAGCCATGTTTCTGAATCACAGAACCTAGTGAAGCCATGTACAGAAAAGAGAAGTGGTCCAAGAACTGAGCCCTGTGGCACCCCTGTAGCTAGATGTTGCGACTTGGATACCTCACCTCTCCAAGATACTTTGAAGGACCTATCTGAGAGGTAAGAGTCAAACCACTGGAGTGCGGTTCCTGAGATGCCCTTTCTCAATAGGGTTGACAGGAGGATCTGGTGGTTGACCATATCAAAAGCAGCAGACAGATCCAGCAATATAAGTAATGAAGACTTGGAAGCCGTTCTTGCAAGTCTTAGATCTTCAACAACTGACAGCAAGGCAGTTTCGGTGGAATGTCCACTTCTGAAGCCAGATTGGTTACTGTCCAGGAGGTTGTTCTGTGTGAGAAAGGCAGTGACTTGTTTGAACACAACTCGTTCAAGTGTTTTTGCAATGAAAGGTAGAAGAGAAACTGGTCTATAGTTCCCTAAAAGATTTGGGTTAAGAGTGGGTTTCTTAAGAAGTGGGGTTATACGAGCCTGTTTAAATGCTGAGGGAAAGATTCCAGTGTGAAGGGATGTGTTAACGATGTGAGTGAGTGCAGGAACAACTGCAGGAGAAATAGCTTGAAGGAGATGAGATGGAATAGGATCAAGCGGACAAGTAGTAGGATGACTGGAAAGGATGAGTTTAGAGATTTCTGCCTCAGAGAGTGGAGAAAAGTATGTGAACGAGTTTATGTTTGCTGATAAGATGTGTTTGACAGATTGTGGTGTGGAAAATTGTGCTGTGAGGTTTGTCATTTTATTAATGAAGAATGGGCCAAAGTCATCAGCTGTTAGAGTTGATGAAGGAGGGGGAGGAGGAGGACAAAGGAGGGAGGAAAATGTTTTAAAGAGCATGTGATAATTAGGGCGAATTGTTAATTTTGTCATGATAGTATGTCCTTTTAGCAGTGGAGACATTAGCAGAGAAGTCAGAGAGGAGTGATCGATAAAAATTAAGGTCAGTAGGATTTTGTGATTTGCGCCTTACCCTTTCTGCAGCCCTGAGTTTAGAACGATGTTCGCGGAGAATGACAGATAGCCAAGGGGCAGAAGGAGTGGTACGTGCTGGCCTGGAAGATAAGGGGCAGAAAGTATCAAAAATACATTTAGGCATCTAGATGTGGTGAAGACGACTTGCTGAAGTTCAAACCGAGCATCAGAATGGGGAAGAAAGGGGATTTAAGTGACTTTGAACGTGGAATGGTTGTTGGTGCCAGACGGACTGTTCTGAGTTTTCCAAAAACTGCTGATCTACTGGGATTTTCACACACAACCATCTCTAGGGTTTACAGAGAATGGTCAGAAAAAGATAAATTATCAAGTGAGCGGCAGTTGCGTGGACGAAAATGCCCTGTTGATGTCAGAGGAGAATGGGCAGACTGGTTAGAGATGATAGAAAGACAAGAGTAACTCAAATAACCCCTCGTTACAACCAAGGTATGCAGAATACCATCTCTGAATGCACAACACGTCGAACCCTGAAGCACATGGGCTACAGCAGCAGAAGACCACACCGGGTGCCGCTCCTGTCAGCTAAGAACAGGAAACAGAGGCTACAATTCTCGATTTCTGCTGCGACATTCAGATGGTAGGGTCAGAATTTGGCATAAAGAACATGAAAGCATGGATCCATCCTGCCTTGTCTCAACGGTTCAGGCTGGTTGTGATGGTGTAATGGTGTGGAGTTTATTTTCTTGGCACACTTTGGGCCCCTTAGTACCAATTGAGCATCGTTTAAACGCCACAGCCTACCTGAGTATTGTTGCTGACCATGTCCATCCCTTTATGACTACAGTGTACCCATCTTCTGAATGACTACTTCCAGCAGGATAGTGCATCATGTCACAAAGCTCAAATCATCTCAGACTGCTTTCTTGAACATGACAATGAGTTCACTTTACTCAAATGGCCTCCACAGTCACCAATCTCAATCCAATAGAGCACCTTTGGGATGTGGTGGAACGGGAGATTCGCATCATGGATGTGCAGCCGACAAATCTGCAGCAACTGCGTGATGATATCATGTCAATATGGAACAAAATCTCTGAGGAATGTTTCCAACACCTTGTTGAATCTATCCCACAAAGAATTAAAGCAGTTCTGACGGCAAAGGTGGGTCCAACCCGATACTAGCAAGATGTACCAAATAAAGTGGCCAGTGAGTATATATATATATGTTAGTGTTTTTCAGATGTTTCTAGTTTCACTTTTTATTTTTATATTTATCTAGTTAGTTAATTTTCAGTTTTAATAAAACACTGCATCAATTGTATGTTAGGGTTGTTTATTTCTGTTTGTTTTGGATTCATTGTTTTTTTTATTTCATTTTTTTAGTTTCAGGTTTTTATATATTAAAACTTACTCTAATTAAACTTAACTAAACTAATATATTATAGCTTGTATTTTATACATTTGTTAGTATTTTTCAGATTTTTCTAGTTTCATTTTGTATTTATTTATTTAGTTAGTTTTCAATTTGAATATAATACTTGCAAAAGTATTTTTTAGGGCTGCCAGGGGTTTTGTAAAGGTTTCATGTTTTATAATATACCATGTCTACCATAATACCCAAATTAAATTGGGGCCATTTCATTTCATTTTCATTAGTTTTGGATTCAAGAAAATGTTTAGGTTCAGTTCAGGTTTTACCAAATATGTTAGTTTTTATTTTTGTTTCAGTTATGGAAATTGTTTTTATTTGATTTTCATTTTAATTGTCAATTATGATAGCATCAATATTTCACTACAAAAAGTTTTGTTTAAAACCAACTTCAATAGCTATATCACACGATCACAACAGGATTCTCTTTGAGCCAAATTTGTAAAGTCAATACGCATCTTGACTTCATCTTATCTCCGATTCATCTGATTCGGACATCTCTCAACATGAACGCTCATCTCATTTCATCCTTTGACTGAATATTTTAAAAACGGCAGCTTAACTGCAGGACTCTGAGGAGCGAAGAAGGCCTTGAGCACAATCGGACGAACAGCAAACAGTGTCCGAAAAGGGGCTAAAGCCCAGAACATGCACGCAGGCTTGAAATCCCCTCTCAAGCCTAAGTGGGTGGTCCTTTCACTGTAGGGTTGCTGAGTAGACGGCAGGCATTCGGAGGGAGGGCCGTGACGCCTCGCTCTTCAAACCCACTGCTCACCAAGGCAGCTCATGCGGCCACAGAATGATATTCACGCTACGCTGGTTTTATTCTGAGCCCGAACGCTGGCACCGGCCGATGAAATGACAGCCAGAGTTTGAGCCCCCTGAGGATTAAAATGATTCAAGAGAGAATGACTCGTGAAAAAGAGCGATTCACTGAGGAAAGGAGTGTTTTCAGGGATTTGCTTTGAAACACAAACTAAACGTGCAACAGCAGACTGCTTGATAAACTGACGTGAATGGGATATAATGCCCATAAATGTGCTCAAAAATAGAAAAAAGTGCACGAATCAAATAATAATGCAGCGAAACGCCGCCATTTTTGTAAAATCCGCCAAAACATTCCTACTGCCTTCAACCTGGATCCATTATAAGGCTGTAACATGGATGAGTAACCCGGTATAAGACAGATTTACAACACACTGTCACACTCAGCAGACCTTGCCATGACAAATAAAAGTATTTAAAAGAAGAAGGCAGAAAAGAGGTGAGAGAAGATTGACAGCTCACAGCTCTGTGCCAATGTGAGCACAGCTCGGCTTTGCAACGCAAGACGTGAGGCGAGGTTGAAGTTCAAACAAATCTTGATCTACTGCCGCGGTGAGAGGGAAAAAAATGACTTTCCTAAGACACAAAGATGAATTTTACAAACGCAACTCTTGCACTTTATAACACCTGCTGTCTCCGAGAGCAATAATGGGAAAAAATTTGCAGTTTTTATATTGGTTTGTGTTGGTCTGAGATCATTAACACTTGTCATATTCAGGGCTTTGTTTATATGAGCAACATGTAATTTCTGGACTATTAGTGCCATTAGACAATGTTTTCGAACAGGTTTTTTATTGGTCAAAGGTCATCAAAATGTACTTAAGTGAGATCTTTAAAGCTAATTCCGGACCATTAGCATCAAAAATATGTTTTCAAACAGGTTTCCCGCCATCTGCTAGTGCTTAGTCTAAACAGAGAATCCCGCCCCAGACTTATGCCATTGGTTGAGCCAATGCTGCTTTGTCGACTCAATATTTTATCAGATTATTTAAAGTTTTGGGGAAATTATCCTATAAATGTATTCTTGTTTGACTGTTTATTATGCTGGGATTGAGGATATTATTTGAAAGTTAAATTAATGTAAAAAATATACTTTCAGAATGTTTGATTTTTTTTATTTTTTTGGTCAAAGGTCATTAGCACTTCACCTTAGTGAGATCTTTAAAGCTAATTTGACATTTACGGACCATCAGCATGACAAAATATGACGGTTTTCAAATAGGTCCAACCAGATAGTCCTGCTCCAAATAGTCCTGCTTTTTGATATTTTGTCAACAATTATTGCTAGTTTTTGGGGAAATAAACCTATAAATGTCTTACTTCTAGTCATCTCTGTATATTAAGCTGGGATCTAATCTATTACATTTACATCAAAAAATGACAACACTGTTTTTTTAAAGTTATGTTTTTGGTCAAAAGTGTTTTTTAGCTAAAATGAGAGCTTTGTTTAAAGAAGCAATACATAATTTGAGGACCATCGTTCTCACCAAACATGATGATTTCACCATTGCTCAGGAAAACAGATAGTCCCGCCCCCAAACTCATGCAATTGGCTAGCCAATTGTATTATATTTTAGTCTATAAAATACTATGGTAGTATGTCAGGTTATTTAAAGAAAAAAATTATCATATAAATGTTTTAATTTAGTTATATTAAAGCTGGGGTAATGAGACATTATCTTAACATAAAAATGACACCTTCCCCTTTAATAAAATGTTTTTTACAATATTTTTGGCCAAAGATTTTTTTTTTCAAATACAGTCAGAGCTCTGTTTAAAAGTACAGTACATAATTAGAATCACCAAACGTGACTGTTTTCAAATTGGCTTGAGGGGGGGGAGCATAAAACTATAAATGTTTTAATTTATTTTAGTTGTCTTTTCATTAAGCTAAAATAGGAGTTACTATTTTAAGAAATTAAAATGAAATGACATGCTTACCCTTTAAGAATAAACATCAACATAATTTTATTTTCAGTTATAGTTTTGGTCAAAGGTCATTAACACTTTGCCTCAATGAGAGCTTTGTTTAAAGCTAATCGCTAACTGCAATTACTAGTTACAATGTAGTGTGCCAAACCTCGATAGCTGTTTTATTTAGAGAACAGCTCAAGACCCTTCAAACGCCACAGCGTCAGAATGAGGGAATAATGGGCATCCAGCACCTACCAGCAAAGCACATTAGAACTGTTTAAGTTGTCCCCCACAAAGTCACACATTTCAATTATTTCAAAGCACTCGCCAATTAAAAGCTGCAAATGCGCCTTTTGAATGCAAATGAACACAATTAAAAGTGTTTCAGGAGTGTATTAGAGGAATCAGTTCTGAATTAGTTCTCTGAATACACAAGCCTCCCTCCGTTCTCATCTCCCGGGCCTTTCACTTTCTCAGAAGGACAGAATCGGAAAGCTCTTTTTGAAGTCAGAGGAGGTTCCTTTCTTTCGGCTTTCCCTCTCTTTTCCCTCGCCCTATCCTTCAGAGGGAAAGAAGATTGAGTCAGCCTAATCTGGTACTTGTACATTTGAATGTGTGGTGAGAGGAGATGATCCCGGTCGCCTGATAATGGCCCAGGTGCAAAGACACTGGCCGTGGCTAACTTGTTCTCGGCGGGGGCCGTATATCACAGAGGGGCAGCCCACCCTTTGAAGATGCATGCCTGCTTTCAGGAGCTGATTTGTGGCCTGCGGAGGCTAGCACTTTACAGCCCCTCCAGAGAAGAGCTCAAAGGAGTGAGCGGCCCCCCTCGCAGGGACACGGTGTTGCTCTGGAGCCCTTCTTCGGTCGGTCCCGGATGTGATAAGTTTTAATGGGGCAGAGGATGGAGTGAAACTTCCCAGGGTGAACTTTCAGGTGTACCTGCCACTTTTTCCATTTCTAGACATCCACTTGCCCCATAATATAACCATTGGCTTTGTTTGGAAGTCATCGGCGGGGCCAAGAGAGGTGACTTCGTTTGACTTTGGTGACCCGGCGACTAAACAGCAGAGCCCTCTCTCTCTTTCTCCCACTTTGCTCTAGTGATTTATTTGTCCTCTGCAGTGCCACCTAATGAAGCCACAGAAAAGAAATTAGCAGAGTGTTGCACAGGCCTCATTGACGGCGTCATTAAAGTGGCCCGGTACAGGCTTACCCGCACTTGCTCCCGCATTCCTCTGTTTGTTATTGAGATGGTTATTTACACTGGCCGGACGCAGAGCTGGCTGGCTAAAGGACAGGAGGCAGAGCAGCACCATACTTACTTGGCTGGTTGACAACTGGAAAGTCTTGTGTGGAAAGTTTTGGCTCGCTCTCACGTTATGAAAATGTTCAATAGTTCTTGCATTGTAACCATAGTTTAACGGCGGAATTTGTAGTCAGACCAAACTAAACTAATGAAAACAACGGATTTGATGATGCATGGCTTCAGTATAGCAGATTATGGGATTTGCTATAAAAGTTAGTCATAGTAATACAAATATTTATTTATATATATATATATATATATATGTGTGTGTGTGTGTGTGTGTGTGTGTGTGTGTGTGTGTGTGTGTGTGTGTGTGTGTGTTTATTATTTGAATATATATACAAATGTTAGATATTCTAAAATTATTATTTGTATTTTGTTTTCATTAATTTAATTATTTTGTTAAAATATTTTCATATAGTAAATATAAAATTAACCAAACAAACAAATGTTGGTCACATCTCTCTCTCTCTCTCTATATATATATATATATATATAGTTTTGTAATAAATCTTTTTATTAATAATACAAATAATAATAAGAAAGAAAGAAAGAATAATTAATTAATAAATAATCTTAAATAATCTTGGTTACATCCTCAATATATATATATATATATATATATATATATATATATATATATATATACTTTAAATATTTTGAGTGCATTATTTATTATTATTATTTTGATTATTAATTTGTTTTCATATGTATAAATAGTTGTATGGTCTAACAAACAAACAAACAAACAAACAAACAAACAATCATATCAATTTTAACAAACAAATTAATACATAAAGTATTATAGTATGGGATATAATATAAGACAATACAGGAATACAGCTGATATGTCAGTATGATAAAAAAATTGAAATATTGCTAAATTAATATTTAATTTTTAAATGAATTTATTATTTGTTAAATATTTCAATTAATATGACTTTAATGCTTGAATTTCCTAAATAAAGTCTAAATCTACAAAATGTCTGCTATATAACCATCGTTACTACTCTTAGTGTTACTATAGTAAAACCATGGTAAATGTTTGCAAAATGTTTGTCTACGGAGGAAAAGCAAAATACTCAGCACATTAGAAACGTTATTTACAAAAGTTAATATTTGATACTGTAGGCTCATCAACCTTCTACATTGTTACATTACAGCTGTCAGATTCTAGATCAACATAAGGTCAGATTCAACCAAAGCCCAAGCAACCAACATAATTTATGTGCCAATAAGTTGTCTTTGAAGAAAACAACCAGTCATCCAGTCGATCCAGTTCCCTGAGGTGACGCTCTGAACTGAATGTGCAGAAACTTGTATTTATGTAAATTACACGAAGAAGCGTGGTAAGTGTGACCCCTTTGACTTTTAAAGATCTGATCGCTATCACAAGTTGGGAAACAGACTGAAAAAGAAGCCAAAATGAGCAAAGTTATTCATGCATTAATACAGATGAGGTCCGCACAAAGTTAATTGCTCCCGGAAATGCATTTCTTCTTTTAATGGTTTATTAAAAACTATACGCCTTTTCTTAATTTCATCATATTTCATCATTCGACGCATTTGCAAATTAATTAAAACGACCTACATTCTTCTTACGATTGGGCAAGGAAAACGCTCCTTGGAGAACTTAGTGACTTTGGGATTGCGTTGGCAGCGAATCATCACTGTTGACTTCAGGAATGTGCCATTTCTTGTTTATTAAAGCTTCATTAGCATCTACATGTGTAAACAGATACTGTCACTAACACACATTACCTGGAGGCTCATGGTCATGAGGAGGAAATAAAGAATTCAAGAATGCAAAATGTGTTTTATATGTGCATTTAGTCCTGTTATTTTATTATTTTCAGTGTTATTTTTACTAGCTGTTCTTAGAATAACTTCAAAGTTCAATAACTTTAATATGAACTATAACTTAGGATGTAATCTTAAAAAAAAGCTTCAACCAAACTATCATTTTCTTGAAACTAAACACTTAGTTTTAACACACCTGGACCATTCCAGGTTCAGCACAAGTTCAATTGACCAAATATCAATCTTCAGAAAAATTCAAAGATCAGTTGACAGCATTTGTGGCATAAAGTTGAGCACAACAAAAAGTCACATATTGGCTATACTTTTAAATCAATGAGTATTTTGATGTTTATTAGTGTAGAAACTAATTTTTCACTCTGAAATTTGCTAGTGAATTTTAACAGACATTTGCAAAAACAAAAACAAAAATACAGCAAGTTACAACCAATTAATACTACAATGAAAATAGTATTTTCTTTCAAAAAATGTTACAACAATATATTTTTTTTATGTACAACTTGTACAAGTCATGTTTTACAGTATATGTGCCTCCACTGTAAGTGCATTACTGTAACCCTGCTTTGTTTTAAGAAAATGAGGAACAAGTGAAGATTAATTGGTGTGGAAATCAACATGACATCACAAATTTTGCCGATTGAGTTTAACTAGAATATGCATTTAGCTTCAAAATATTGCAGAGCTCAATTGTCCATTCCAAGACTAGCAGTTTTCCCAGAGAAACCGGTTTGCGTGTATTACACATGCCACTGATCCAAGGCCAGCCGCTGACTTCCTCAGAATCAGAATTAATTACTGGCTTCGCACGGGAAGCGGGTTGAGAGCGGAGATCTTTAGAAGTCTGGTCTTTCTTCCGAAACTGCCCCATGGACTTGCAGATGGTTTCGTGAGTGGCTCTTTCCGTGGAGAGTAATCTCACCGGGGACTCTAGCGCAGCGCTAGGCTGCACCAATACAGTCTCATTCGCAGACGTTTGAAAACAGCCATGGGGGAGGCTGGTGACTTAACATAAATTAGACCACCAGGGAATGTAGAGATCTTGCTCTGAAGAAGGGTAATATTCAGAGAAAAGCCGGATCCGGTCTATACAGACAGGGTGCTATGAGGAAGGTCATGGGTGCGAATCCCAAGGATAAAACAGGAGAATAAATGTACATGAGTCAGTAACAAATAAGAGTAGAAGGGAAACAATCTTTTAAAATCTAGTTTAAAATACGAGTCAAGTTCTTAGAAACTGTATTCATGTTGGTTTTGTGTTGTTTTGAAAAATTTTATACCATCAAGAAATCTTACAATTATGGTAAACAGTAATATATTTTTGTATATTAACATCAATTGTAATTCATAAATATGAGTAGGTTTTTGTAGCGTTGGAATGTTACAGCCTCAAATGACCCTTCCCTGTCACAATAAGGTCATAGTTATTGTATACATTTTTATTTTTGAATAAATTAATCCAAATTTTAGATCAACCTCCCCCAATCAATGGCTCTGGACTCCAGATCAAGTACAAAGACAAAATTGAAATACACATGCTTACCCTGATATTCAAAACAATACATGCTTTTAATAATTGAGTAACTTTAACCGAGTGTTATTTTAGTATATATGAGATATTATAGGTCACATCACTTGGTATGGATATATATACAAATATATGTGTGTGAGTGTGCTGTCAAACCATTAATCGCGATTAATCGCATCCATACATATTTATATATATATTTTATTATTGTTGTTGTTGTTTTCGTTTTATTATTATTAATATTTTGAATGTTTTTATTTTAGTTCAAGTTTTAGTAATTTTGTTAGAGTTTGTGTTATTTTAGTACATCAGGTTAAACTAAATAAAAATGAGGAATGTTGCCTTGTCAACTGGCTGAATAAAAAATCAAGTTAAAGTTATACATATATAAAACTTTAACTTGTTTTTTAATTCAGCCAGTTGTCAAACATTTTTATTCAGTCTTAGTTAACTATAATAACCCTGGTTGACCCCTGACCCCTAAAAATACTTTTGTGTAATGTAACATCATGTAACAAGCTTTATTCAGTAATTTTAAATTGTATTTAAATTGATTTAGATATTACAAAATGAAGTACTTTTTACCCGATAGATAGTTTTTGTTCAACTAGCTCAACTGGTAGAGGTAGCTCTAGCAATGCCAAGGTCACGGGCACATAATGCACATACTGATCAAAATGTACGCTTGAAATAACTTTTCTATCAAATGACAGATTACTCAGTAGCTATCAGACCAGTTGAAACATTTCAAAATGTCGTTAAAATGATTTAATTTGAGTAGTTCATCCACACCTGTTGCCACTGTATTTCCATGCTGACCATGAACAGATGCGCTTCTTCTGTCACCTAAAGACAGGATTAACGACGCTGTTTGTTTGTTTGTTAATAGCTGGACCTTGGCCATGTTTGCAGTGAGGCGCTGACTCTGAAGAGGACACTTCAAGTGTGATTAACAGTGGAGGAACGCAGAGAGCTGCGGCGGCTGCTAATTAACCCTGCATTGTGCTCGGCCGACAAAGAGACAAAAGAACAAAGTCGAATTTGAATACTGCAGATTATCACGATAACAAAAGACAAAGTAGTAGATCGTGCTCTTGACGGGAATTTTCACACTGATCGTCACAACATGGGATTAGATCAAAGACCGATGGAGTTACATTAGCGGGACAATGGTGCCTTGTTATTCGACAACAAGAGGCTCCATCTGCATGTCACAGGGGCCCGTTTTAGTCAACTATCAGCTTCCTCTGCCGTTGAATACAGTGTGGTAGATTTCTAATGTACATTGATGAAGCCCAGGGGTTGATGGATGTTTCTTAGCAGTTGATGGATCTCATATTGTTTCCACAGTGGTTTTAACTGGTTTGGCTTCAGGGCCCAGATCAAGTGGTGACAGATTACTGCACAAATGTAATAAAAACATATACATTTTACCTCAAACTGCTAGCTATGTAGAACGATTATAGTTGATAGGTCAGTTTGGACCTTTAAATGCTGAAAATATGTAAGTATTTGTACATTTAGATGCTGAAAATACGTCAGTATTGTGCATTTTAGTGCCTGTAAAAATGTAAGTAAATGTACATTTTATAGAACCACATTTTACGTAAAATACATATGAATTATTATGAGATCATGTTGCCATGTTGGTCTTGTTCATGGTTTTCTTGGAGGTAATCATGTAATCTGTTCATGTTAGCATTAGAATTTAGCATTTAACATATATTTTCCTTATCTTTCATGACTGTACAGTTATGAACTTCATTTTTTCTTTTCTGAAATTAGTTCAGGATAAAGTTAGTATCTAATTGTAAAATCCAGCAACCTATTCCTATTCCAACCTATGGTGCCGTGACCGGTACAAAAGAAGAAGAGAATTACCAGTAGAAAGAGACAGCTGCTGTCAAAGCACAATTAGCCACACCTCAGCCACAGTATTCCTCAACCCCCAACCACCACCACCACACACACACACACACACAAACTGACCCCCATAGTGAGCCCCCTAAAACACCACTAATCAGCATCATCCCTTCTCACCCCTGGACATAGCCCTCAGCTCTCCCCACCTCTTTCTCGCACCTATGCTGCCCCGCCGGCCTTTGAAGTGGTGGCGCAGGGTGTGAGTTACCGCGGCACAATCACAGATAAGATCTATGGTGATAAATTAGTTTGTCGCAGCAGGGGAAATAGCAAGGATACTAAAAAATCAACAGAGGCTGTTACTGTCCTAACATATTTAACGCCTTGCAGCGAAGACCCTTCAGCACCCAAACACCCGAGTGCCAAATTTGCTAGCTCCCATCATTAAAAGAAGATGTGTATGTTTGCGGTTAAATGAGCTTTGACAGAGAGAGAGAGAGAGAGAGAAGGAAAAGCAGAGAGGACTAGTTTAAGCTATACCAGATATTTTATATATATATATATATATATATATATATATATATATATATATACGTTTTTACGAAGATTTTTCTCTCCCTACATAATATTATCTTACAGTATATTGTATTTTATAATTTAGTATTATTATTTTATTAGCATTTTTAAATGTTTTGTTTCATAATATCATTGAAATATATACATTTCTAGTCTATAAACTGATATTTATATAGATTTACATAATATATAATAATACATCATAATATTGTAATATGTTAATTAATACATTAATAAAAAAGTGTATAAATAAATTTTGTATAAAATATTTACATATCTATAGATATTGAATAATATCTATAGATATATAGTTTATAGAATATCTAATGACCAATATTACTGAAATATGTCCATAATTAATCTGGTTAAGTGGGTTATATCAGTACATCAACACATCTAGGACTGTCTAAGGTTGGACCAGTAATTTTTATATTTAAAAATTCTGAAAACTTTTCCAAATGTAACACTGTCAGTATTTTAAATTAACTGCTACCACATAATTAATAATTAATTAATTAATTAACATAAATATTACAGACATATTACCAAGTTAAGCCCATAATTTAAAATGTCAATGTTATATTTAAAGTATACTGTTGCCTTTTTAAAGGCTTTTAAGAAAATTGTAAACAGTAGAACAATTGTGAAACACAAAATTAATTAATAAAAACGTATAAAAGAAGTTTTTCAGCAGACTGCATAAAACTACAATAAATAAGGAAAGAAAGAAAGAAAGAAAGAAAGAAAGAAAGAAAGAAAGAAAGAAAGAAAGAAAGAAAGAAAGAAAGAAAGAAAGAAAGAAAGAAAGAAAGATGATATTATAATTTGACATTTACATTTATTTTTCTTGAGAATACAGTTTTTGATTAAAATCTTAATTATAAAATCAAAAAATTATCCCGGTGTGGATTTCGTGTTGTTGCATGTTTACCACATAGCTATTAAAAAAATATGATGATACTGGGATTTGGGGTTTTGAGCATATAATATAATTCTTAAAATAAATGAAGACAGTATTCTACAAAATCAAACAGTAATTAAAATGTACCCTATGTCAAAGAGGTTTAATGCCCAATTATAATCCAACTACACCTAACTTATTAAATTAAAGCAAGCTCACTGCACAGACACGCTGAGTGTCATAACTTCAATAACTTGGAATCTTGCCAAACGGCTATTGTTCTCCAAAACAAACAGCGCTGAACAACACTAAACCCCACAGCCGAGACCCCCACACACACACACACACACACACATTCATTCTCCAATTTGCGTCAAAACCAAAATTTAACAAAATAGGCTGTTGGCCAGAATCAGCTGAGATGCAATAATATTTGGAGAATGCATGGGGAAAAACACTCAGGCTTCTGATTGGTGGCGTGGAATGCTGAGGCCCAGACTGACAGAGTCGGAGCCTGAAGCGTGATGAATAGGAGGAGGAAAAACTCACACTGGGCTCTGTCTGAACCTGCGCAGTCCTGCAGAGTCTGGAGGCTTCGGCTTGGCTTTTTGTTAGATGTTCGAAGTGTCAGAACATATGTATGTTAATTTATGGGTTCTCTTATTGAACATGGGAACAACAACTGGGGATTCAAAATGGAGTCCTGCAGCAAACTATTCCTACAGCTATTCCTACAGAGGATATAATTAATATCATTGTGAGGTGACATGCTGTGATAAATTAGGTGCAAAGCGGTGAATTCAAACAAATGTGCTTTGAGACTGCTGCTCGGTTGACCTCGTGAACTGGTAAGACAGGACAGCCTCCGCTCAGGTGAAAGTAGAGACCTTTAAAAACTAAGATCCCGGCTAATGGTTCCTGTTATCACCTTCCTGAGACAATACACATCCTTATCTTGAATAACAATTAGGAACTCTTTTACTGCCCCTGCTATGCTAAGTTAGCCCCATTAACACTAACAGGGAGGAAATGCGTTTAACATCTTAATAAGTTAAGAGACCAGGTGCAACCGAATGGAGGAAACTCAAGATAATATCTACTGTAATCCTAAAACTAATATTTAATGAATCAACATGAAACAAACATATCTAACCACTGAATTCTGCCACTGAGAAGTCAGAAACATAATATAATAGAATATAATATATAGTCAACTTTTATTTATACATTTTATTATTCAACATTTATTCATAATGTATTCATAATAAAGTAAAAACATGTCATATTTAATTCATCAATATGAAACAAAAATAAATGACCACTGAAGGGTACCACAATATAATATAATATAGTAATAGGATTTTGTAATAATTATGTGTGTGTGTGTGTGTGTGTGTGTTTAGATTAATATTTGCTATTTCTAATGAGATTATAAATCATGGGGAACACATCATATTTAAGTAATCAACACTGAAAAGCATAATATATAATATAATATAATGTAATAATATATTCATAATAATAAATGTATTCAATCATTTACAAATATTTTTATAAATTAAAAAGTATAAAATATATTTTTTGTTGAATGTTTATAATATACAGTATCATTATATAAGTGTATGTATTCTATTCTACATGGCCTGTGTGTATAGATAGACAGATATTACAATATATAACTATAAATAATATTAGGTAAAAAAAAAATGTTTATAGTGTATATATTTAGTGGGAGGTTATACTGATTCCTCAGCAACCTATTTTAAATCCGAATCAAGGTGTTTCCAATTTCGTTTATATCACATTTTCTTCAGCTTCATTATAAAAATGTACTTTTCATTCTAATTCTATAGGAATCCGGTCCTGCCCCACATTCAGCTCTTAGCCGCGGCAGCATATCAAATGTGAGACGCCTCCCACTGACATAATTTGTTTCACAGTTACTGCACAGCAGCATGAATCAGATGTTGACATTCTAATTTCATGCACACATGGGTGTTCAACCCCAACCCCAGTGTCTCTGGTGTCCATCGTACCTGGAAACAACCAGCCTGACCCCCTCCGGAGGTGTCCACTGACTCTCTGGAGCTTGTGCTATAATGAGATTATTTCTATGAACCCAAACATAAAGATATATAGCAGTGACATCAGAAGCACCTGTTACCAAATCTGATTGGGTTAAGCATGGCAGATGTGGAACTGACCAACATGTATTTATTGTGCAATTTAATTTATTTATTTGTTCTATTCTTATGCTATTGATTTATTCATTTTTCTATTTTTTTATTAATTTATAAATCCTTTCGCTTATGTTTCCTAAGGAGGCTATAGCAAGTACCTCCACTAATGGGTCAGACCTACCTCATTTAAAGCAGACTTTTTGCTAAGCATGCATAGTGTATAAACATATTTGTTTTTTAGTAAAAATCAACGTGTGGCTGCAAAGTAGAAAGAAAAATAGCCATCAGCAATGCATAAACACACATCCGTTCCTCCTTCAGCAGTGCTGTTTGTCACATTTGCAGAGTAAACTGGATGCAACTTTTGCTTAGCGTCGATTAATTTTTACGCTTTTACTAACAGTATTTTGACAGCCCATAATATGAGTGGAAACATGAGGTTTGGTTCAGCAGCTGAACCAAAATCTGGCCTCATTCTGTCAGAATCTACGGAGAGCTCCAGGTATAAGCTATTGCAGATAAGACTTACTTTAAGTCTAATTTAATGAAGAACCTGTGCTTCCGATACATGTGTGAAGAAGATACAACCAAACGGGATTTGATTTACATCCTGACAGTTTTTTAAACCCTTTACGATATAAAATTATTGGTTAAACAAAGAATTTGGCGCGATTTGGCCACAAATTACAAACAACAACAACGTGTTTACCGAAGTTAAAACCGGACTTTTGATCAACATCCTGTCAGTTTTCCCAAGTTTAACCATTTGCTATGAAATTGGTGCTATTTACACTCAAACCACTCAAACACGGTGACACAACAACACCGTGTTTACGAGTTTGTTGGTAGAGTTTACAGTCAGGTTTGTTCTGATTTACTTCCTGTCAGTTTCCCCAAAGTTGATTTAGCGAACTGTTTGGCACTGTTTGCCCTCAGACCATTATTGATACACAATAACAACAACGTGTTTGCTGATGAAGAAGTCACAACCAAACCTGTTTTGATTTATGTCCTCTCATTTAACCCTTTTGGATATATAATGATTGGTTTAGCGAACTGTTTGGAGCTATTTGCCTCCAACCCATCGATATCTGTCACAACACCTCCGTGTTTACGTTACCTTTGCTGGCTGACTGAGTCCAAGTTCGCCTCTCATCCTGCAAAACAAATGAAGTCATTCGAGTTCAGCAAAAGCCAAGAATCAACCAAAGTTCTGTCAAACGAATTTGACTTATTGCTCGACAATAAACACCGTCCACTGTCCATTTCATCTCTCTCCGCTGGAGGTTAAGTCGAGTTTATTACCGACGCCTCGGCCGGCGTGCATTAAGCAAATCATAAATTATGCATGCTAATTACCTTGGGCTCCCACTGTAATGAATTCTTTTAATTAAACTACCACATTGTGGTTTTGCGTGGCACGCTCTATATTTTATCCCCCTGCCTATATGACCTTCTTCTTTGTAGGAGTGGATCATGTGGATGGTTGTGACATAGTTTTGTCTTTGCTTACACAACAGAGTTCACGTCGGTGTTAATGAACAGAGAAAAAGCCCACTCGAAGACAACTGAGGCCTTCGTTATTACGAGCCCTGAAATCACAACAAGCTAATGCTGCTGCTCTCCAGGATAATGTGCAAAGCTGGACGGCTTGGCTGACTGTTGATTTGAAGAAGTTAGACAACCGACACAAGTGTGTGCTACATGCAAATATGTGTGCTACATGCAAAATATCATGCTACGACCTATCTTTTTTATTTTATTTTATTTAGAAATAGTGTCTATATTTTCATGTGCTACTATAATTCTAGTTAGTGCAAATTCTATTTTTGTAAATGCTGACAGGTATTACATCTGTGTAAAGGTAAAGCGCTGGGACTGTATAAAATGTTAAGTTCCATAAAATATAAATATTGGACATATGACAGATAATAATTTAATAAATACAGTAATTATATTTGTTTGACACAGGCAGTAACCCAAGCTGTTTTAGCAGCACTGCAATTGTTTTATGTTATGTCTTTCTAAAATATTTTTTACATGTTAGTGATGCATTAGTAAAATGAAATAATAATGCTGAAATATGCAATAATAATCAACTGTAAATGAATATATAATAAGAAATGCATTTACTTCAGTAAAGCTATGTATCTTTTTAAAGCTACAAACTGATAAAGTGAATTCCTGTAAAACATGCCTGTTGATTTATACTTTTCATCTTCTTTAAATAAAATTAAGAAAAACTTTTGACATCTTATTTTACTTCTGTAAAACAGATTTTATCGATTTTAAATGAAATTTTCGTTTTTTTGAAGTTTCATTTAAAAAATGAATAAATAAGCGAGATATTTTGTGCTAAAATCTGTAATCTGTAAAATTGTTTAATTTGCAAAACACGTCTATTGACAAAGATAAACCTTTATCTTTAAATAAAACATATGTTTGGACATTACATTTACTTTACCGCTGTTTTATTGTTTTATATGTTTCTTGTTTAAGTATATGCTTAAAAAACTAAACATACACTTCTGTATAATCAGTGTGATAACCTAGAGTAAACATCAATGCAACACAATGTCAAACCCCAGAAAAGAAAGTGAAAAGAAAAGAAAAGCAAAAGGGGAAGAGTGGAGAAAAAACTTGCAGTGTTGTGCAAACAGTCTCTCAGGGGGAGGGGTTGGATTTAAATTCCAAAGGGGTCTCAGAACTCGTTTCCTAGTCCCCCAGTCAGCTATGTGTTTGTGAGAAATCGGCCTTTTTGTCTTTCTGAAAAAAAGACTAAATCTACATCGGTGGCCCAGTCTAAGTTTGCAATTCTTTGCACTTTCTATTCAAGTGAATGAGGGTGAATGAAGTGGCCAGGGACCCTTTATTTGATCAGCTCAATTGCATAAAGTGACGGAATTCTAATGTATTTGGTTAATATCCCGGAGAAGGCTGTTGCTCTCTATGCGGGGACGCAAACAATGCACCTGTTTCTCGCATTCTGACCGCGACATATCCTTTATCAATGGACCCCCCATTAAATCAGAGAGTAAAAAATGAGGTAAAATGCTGAAACGCGGTGAAATCATAGTGTAAAAATGTCGGGCAAAATAATATACAGATAATAAAAAAACATAAATAATAATTTTAATTTATAAAATAATATATAATGAAAGGTAATTGTATTTAAAGTGAAGCCGATTTTGGGGGTTTGTGTTAGTTAATAATTCGATTATACCCAATTAAAAAACTAAAACAGAAAAAATTGAATATCATAACTATTTAAAATATCATTTTGGAAACATATAATCTAAGTTTTAAATAAACACTGGCTATTTGTTTCTCTCCCCGACATAATTTCTGTCCTCCGATGAAATGTAAAGGTTTAAAACTCGAGTGTTTTGTAGCTGAGCTGATGAATGAGTCTGCTTGTGTGTGCTGTGACTGCGGCACAGTAACTTCATGCATCCTAATCAAGAGCTTCATTCATTTACTTCAGTCCGTCCTCACCTGCATGATCCGATGAACGAATCTATATCATTTAAGATGTTCAGGAAATATGCACAGGTATTCTAAAATGTAAAAGAAGAGCTTATGAAGAAAATATAGTATTAATATTTTTATTAGGCCGACTATTAAGTAAGGAAAAATTAAGATCGATTTTCTCAAGCAAAATATCGTAAAGAGGAAAAAGTAGTACTATAGCTATTAATTACTTTTTGCATTTCAGTAATTGTAATAATAATAATATTTTTAATAATCGTTTTTTTACATGTGAATTTGACCGTCTGTGTGAAGAAAGAGAAAACCACTAGCTAGATTCACAAACGAATACAAGAGGAAATGTATGTTTTCACAATTTTAATGAAAAAATATTCCGATGACCAAGTTTATAATTTAATGCAGACGCTTTGCACATCTTTTAAAAGCACGCATGCTTGCAGCAAAACAACACAAAGTCTGGAAAAGGCATGCTTTATGAACAAAAAGTACAAATGTACGGCATTTAATACACATGGTCACCACGGCTTTAAATAAAACGCTCACAAAACATTTCCTGCAAAATATCATGTAAAACATCTAACTAAAAAGTGCATTGGACACAATTCAATATCACTTATTTGCAATTATTCACATATTTACTTGAAGACCCTATCCTTTAAAACTATTTAAACTTTTTTCAAGTTTGCCATTGTAGCATACTGTACGTGTGTGTGTTTTAGATCAAGTATAGTATTTGGTTTCCAGACTGAGGCAAGTTTAGTCGTCTAGGACGTTAGTAGCATGACTACTAACTACATAAAATAGTGAGCATTCCAACTTACGCATATTTTCAGCCTATTTCAGCACGATCGAATTATCTAACAATTATTAGGCGATAACCTGTAAAACGACGAGCACTTCCTTGTGCGATTGAAACACGAAGCAGATCGCAGTGCTTGGAGTTTGTCAGCAGTCAACCCACTCGAACGAACACATAAATTCTGGATATTTTAAATGTAAAACTCTTCATTTTACAATATGGTATCCGTGTCGATCCGTGTGATTGGACTCGTCGAAAGCAACACTTAAAATCTGAACAACATACACATAAATTAACATCACTGCAACACAGATAGCTCTTGCCTTGATTGTATAGCCAGTGTTTTTTTCAAGGTCTATAGTTAAAATTCAACTTTGGAGTACAGGTGTCCATCGTGTCAGTGCACCGCGACCGACTGCAGCGACGCGGGGCCCGTCATGGTGTCGCTCGGGGTGGCGGGGCTGCTTTGGCTGGTCGCTGTCTGCGGGAGGTCGGGCTCAGCGACTGGGGAGAGTTCGACAGGAAAGCGGAGATGTGGTGAGGCAACGCCGTCGGAGTGGGCTTGATCGGGACGGGGATCGCCGGTAAGGTCTGTCCGCCGTGGCAAAGCGACTTAATGGGCACACCATAGGCACTGTAATCGTTACTGGTCATGGAGATGGGCGCCACGCTGTCCATCATGCTAGTGCTATACATATGGGGCCAGGCTGTGGTCAGCTGGTTGTGGAGGGGATACCCGGTGGAGAACGCCAGCCCTCCCGGCACTTTATACTCTCGGGCGATGATGTTCTCGATTGCGAACGGGTGTTTGAACGTGGACGGCTGGGATACTCCCAGGCTGTAACTGGACATCTGGGGGAGGTGGGAGCCCAGGGCGCTGAGCCGGAGCTTGGCGTGCTGCTGGAGGTAGTGGGCAGCGTCCGAGGGCTTGCTGGGCGCCAGGTGCTCTGATGTCATCAACTTGAAGCGTTTGCGGCGTCGCAGGAAACTTCCGTTCTCGAACATGTCGCCACAGCTGGGATGGAGAGCCCAGAAGCTGCCCTTTCCGGGCTGATCCGGGCGCCGGGGGATTTTGATGAAGCAGTCGTTGAACGAGAGGTTGTGTCGAAGCGAGTTCTGCCAGCGCTGGGTGTTTTCCCGATAGTAAGGAAAGCGGTCCATGATAAACTTGTATATCTCGCTAAGTGGAAGCATCTTCTCCGGGCAGCCCTGGATAGCCATTGCGGTGAGGGAAATGTAGGAGTACGGCGGTTTCTGGTCGCTGTATGTGTTTCTCCCGGGTCTAGGCATGCTGTCCAAATTCTGTGTTGGAATTCAGCTGGAAGTCTGTCCTCGAGTATTTTATTATCGCGCTTCTGTTCTCTTAAGAGCGCCGAGAGTCTTCCTGCAAGTTCACTTCTCTGGTGCTGTGAACTCAAGAAAGAAGAAATAGTAAGGTTTCCTTCTTCCCAGGCCAGCTTGAATGGACCAGATCCTCTCTCTCTCCGTCTTTCTTGATAAGACTAAGAGCTAAGTGGCTGCCTCCATGTCCTTCCTCTAACCATCTGATAGTTTTACGTGGCGACATGGGCAGAAAAGACCCCTGTAGAGGCGCTTCATTAATGTGCCACTTCTTTGCTATCACATGACAATCGCCTTGGGAGGAGGGGGGCTGGGAGAAAGGCATAATCTGGTTTCATTTACACCTATTTACATGGACACCTTGGGCCAATAGAAATCATTTCCATTTGAAGACAGAGCAAAGGGGTGAAAAGGCTCGGCAACCGGAATTGAACTGCGATGGCACCCGGTAACAGTGTGTGAAGGTATGTGTGAACCTTTCTGTGCGCTTCGTGGGTGCTTGGTCTACATTTCACACGTACAAATGGAGCTACCGAGCAATGGGATGTTTGACATGGAAATTGTCTGAAACTTGCATGCAGCTTGCATTGTATCGTCACAGTTACTTTTGCTTGTCTTGCTGTCATGACACAGTTCGTATGACTTTTGCCGGCTTTGTTATGCCTCCTTAGAGCGAAAATGTCAATTGCATCCCAACGTAAACATGTGGAGGGCAAATTAAACCGTGTAGCGACACATTTTTCCGTGTATTTCCACACGACTAACCTGAGCGCCTCGTTATTATAATGAGCCAAGGGAGTCATGCATATGTCATTTAGCCCATGAGCATATGTTTATTAGCAACTAGGAAATGAGCTAATGTTTCACGGATGGTCTTTCGATACAGTCATGCGATACATATTTTATTAAATCACGATAACATTTAAGGTGAATTTGCACATATAATAACACTGTAAAAATACAAAAATTTCCGTGAAGCCTTTATATATTTTTTAAGTTTCACATTGATTATTTTATTGCACGCTTTCGACGTTATTACCTATTTGAAAATTGATATAAATTAAGGAAATTATTTAGACAAATGTAATGGATGGAAACAACAATCTTACGGCATAATGATGAAAACATATTTACTGTGCAATTAATAACAATGACAATGCGTGCTCACAACCAGCTACTCGCTTAAATAATTACACATAGTTCATTAGTATTACACGGTGCTTACTTATGCAAATACACATTAACACTGTAAAGTGTGAGCCAATCATCAAAGCTATTTTTTCTCCAAATGATTAATATTCGCTTAATTTTAAAGATGTGGCCAGATCTCATTATTGCGGGTTTAAATGCGCGGGCACATCCGACAATATTAACATCAATACTTGAGAAACCTCTTCACAAAGCCGACGACATGATAAACATAAAAAGACACGACCTTTACACATTAAGGCTTCCAACAGAAGAAGCCACAATAACAGTCGATGGGGATACAAAATGATTTTATATAAAATAAAACGGTGAGATATTTTCCCAAAAGCCACACAAGTGAGGTGACCTGAGTGTGCATTAGAAAATGTGCAAACATTTAAACAAAACAAACACAAAAACCTTCTTGAAATGAAACTTCATGATGCCAGGCGGGCTTTTGTGCTCATGTAAAGCAAACTGAAAAGTACTTCACATATGCAAATAAAGCCTTCAGTGGCGTTGTGAAAACTGTATAAAATATCCATAAGTCAATTATATGAATGTAAAAACCAAATGGAAGCCTATTTTGAGCAATGGCCATTCAAGCTTTTTCAGGGCTCACCAAGGCCACCTTTCCGCTTGGCGAGTTTGCAATGCGATGGACCACACACGAGCTCGCGGATTTGCTCATAATTTATGCAAATTTTCCACCATAAATCCACCAATGAGACCCCTGACTGCTCTGACGGATCGCGAATAGAATCAACCATACAAGTGATTAGAAGCAATACGCATTGTTTATTTTGATGCCTGTTTGGAAGATGCAGGAGGGAAAAGATCTGTATCTAAACCGCGGGAAGAGAAAGAGAGAGAGAGAAAACAGACTTTTACCAGGCAGCTAATATTTACAAAACAGGAGGAAAGTACCAAGCAAAGCGTTATAGTTTCCTTGGTTGCACACAATCACCGTCTCAGAAACACTTTCTTTCCCAGCTAGGAAGTCATGCAGCTTCTCGCTGCGCCATGAAGTAGTACTTCTTTTAACTTGTCATTCCTCTGCTTGTGTATTGACAGAAAAGGGCCAAAAGGATTCCAATTTTCCAGGCTTCTTTCACATGAAGTTTTCCAGAGTTCTTTTGAGGGAAGCAACGTCGAGGTGGTGAAAAAGCAAGTAATCTTCAATGAATCTGCCATTCTGATGGTCCGACACAAGTCTCCGACACCTTCAAAGAGAGAGAGAGAGAGTTAGTATCGTGTGCGTAAAAACTATTGATTTCTCTGCCCAAATGTTTACCCAGACAAGAAACAATAGAAACACAACTGTGTGTGACTTTCCTAGTGTTCGAGGAAATAAAGGATGTGCTCGAAAATAACAAATGTGGAAAAAAATCGCACTTCACATTACCTTTAAAAAAATAGCTTATACATTAACACCTTTCTGTGTTTGGAGCTCAGACGATCTGAGAGCTATATTTCAAACTTTGATATGGTATTCACACATTTGTCGGCTATGAATTTACTAACTAACTTACTGGTGTTAAAACCTCATAGCACTAGTTAAAATATAGACATTTATTATTGTATTTTATTTAATAGTGATAGAATGTAATTTTCCAAAATAACAAATATGACATTTATCATTTTAAACATTATAATTAAAATGATCAAATTGAGCTAAAATATAAAAATATCGAAAATAATTCTAACTGGACACAATTATGACAAAATATTAAAATCAGACATTGAGTGTGTTAGACATTTTCCTATGCACCGTCCCATTTTTGTGGATTGTCCATCTTGGCTCTGCTGTAATTCAAAGCATTTCCGAATCTTTTAATTACACGTGTACCGTGTAAAATATATTTGCAATATTATGCAAATGCGCCCAGTCGCCCGCGCGCTGATCCTACAGACGCGCAGGCAAATGTTTTCACAGTTAATCACCGCACAATGGCACAGTATCAACCTGTGATGAGGGACCACCCAACTCATTGCACTTTCTCCGTTTTTTTAGCGGGATAAAGTTTCCGGCAGCTGTCATGGAAATCAGCTTTGTCCTTAACTTAACGGTTAACCAATGTGACGAGGACGAGCCGTGTGTATTTGTTCACCGAAGATTTGCTGCTTTTTCTTCCCGCCAGCCTCGAGCGCAGCGCTCGAATGGCTCACTGCAAATGCCACCACGATTGTTGAATGGCTCGAGTCCCCGCAGCAGTAGATCAACTGTATAATGTGCGAGTGAGTTTGGTCATTTGTACAAGCTGAACAAAGGTTGGTCTAAGCCAAATTGCATTGCACTTGTGAACCGGGGGCTCTAGTCTTAAGTATCTTTTACAGCTGGGGGGACCGAGAACAATTTTGTGTGCGTCTGAAAAAGGCAGAAAAACAAAGGCACTTTCTGAAGCATCTTAAAGTAGAGTAGTGAGGCGTGACATTCCCAGGGCGATGGGACACAAAGGCTGAGGTCACGCGGATGAAAAAGAGAATCAAACAGCCACTTTCACACGTCTGCCCTCCGCCACACAATAGGAAACAAATGTTGTTAAAAGAGGATCGATGCCATTCATTGTGAGGCAGCGAATGATAGCAAAACAATATTGTCAAAGTGAATCAACTTTGGGATATGCTGCCAAAAAAAAGGAGGGACAGGGGAAAAACTTTAACTTTGCCTTTACATCTAAGCATGCAAGGAGCCTTCGGTGAAACCGTGCAGGAACTTATGATACATATAACATATTTGAATGACTCTAAAAACGTCAAGATGCGTAACCCCCCCTCCCCTCCTCCTCCAAAAAAATGACACATAGGTCATTAATTTCAGAAAATGTACTCCGTGTGATCTGATCAAAACGTGCCTTGCCACAAAATATGCTCAATATGTGATATTTAAAAAGGAAAAACATTAGGACAAAATGGTCCTAAAAGGGTCTGAAGCGAATCACAGTTTTTTGTCTATTTGTCACTGTGCAATACAATTATAGGTATATGATATTATAAAATATAATAAAAAATATAATCATATTTTAAACAGTATTATTAATAGAAACTGCTTTGCTTTTTATGTCAATATTTCCTTTCTCAAGAAGTTCAATCTTTTTACAGTTGCAGCCTTTTTTGACATTTTTTTCACCTTAACGACCCGCAAAAGAATATGAATATCAAAATAAATATCAATGTGACATTTAATTTCAAAACTGAAAACGTGTATCACAAGTATAGCCTATAGTCATTTTGACAAGAATATTGAACAGACATACAAATGAAAATCGTCAGATATGTAACTGAATATCGCCAGATGTAATATAATAAATATTACTGGCGTATAACATATACCATTATTATTATTATAGCTGGCCGTTATTGCATGTCAGAACCCAGCTGAGCTCTCCGTCAAACTCCACGTGTATTTCATCGCATCTTTCTGCAGGCAATGTAGATTTACCAAAGAACTAATGAATAAACAAATTGCAATGGCTGGCGGTGTAATTGACATTGTTAACGCAAACATTTGAATAAACATATCATCAAAATGCGTATTTCGAGACACTGTGTTAACAACAATGCATCATAATTCACAATAATAGACGAATTTAATAATAATTAAAGCACGCTCTGAAGTAATCAAGTTATTTTATTCCTAATGTATTTGCGTGTTTATCGTGCATTATTGTCGGAAAAGCCCGAGCAGGTGCTCAGAACTGAGGCGGACGGAGTTACAGTCGCGGGTAACCTGTCGGACTTTACATCGGACTCATACCTTTCCCAGCCCGACCAGCATTGTTTTAATGAAGTCTGCGGCGATTTGCTTCCCCTGAGATGCTTTACGGTGCAATTAAGAGCGTATTTGTGATGTGGCGTATGAATATTCAAGAGAATGTCAATTAATTAGCAGACAGAGGGCTCTCATTACGATGCTCAAAAGCCTTTAGTGGCGGGCGAAACTATAGGGGAGGGGCTCGCGCGCCAATCCAGTTAAACGCTATTATCTCACACTGCCCTCATTTGCTTGATGGACTTCGTCTTAATTATGGGCTTATGGTTTGTTAGCTGTATCATCACTTAACTTAAAGGAACCACGGTGCAATTATATACACGCATACTGCAGACTGAGCTCAGCGTTTGGGGCTTAGATATAATAAATTATTATTTAACATGTATATTAAATGCTTAACGCTCATGTTAGACATAGTAGCCTATGTGTAATTATTGTGTATGCATTATTGTTGTTTTAGTTTGATAGTAATTAAATACTTGAAACATGGGCACTACAATGAAATCAATAAATATATTTCAAAATATACCGATTTTTGTGGTATTTCGATCCAGCATAAAAGCACAGCGTCGTTGCTGTTGTTCTTTGCAGGATTTCCTCCGCTTCCCGAGAAAGGTTGCAGCGATAAATACAAAGGTTAGCCGCTAAGCCGAGTCCCATATTAGTATGCATGTAAAATTAATTAGCTGCTTCTCGGTGACATCAAAAAGAAGTACCTGGGAGAACGACGCCTTCAGGGCATGCCGAACATATGCTGGGATTACAGTTAATGGACTAATTACATAAATTAGGTATTCATTATACAGCACATCAGGTGTGGAGGATGTCTCAATTGAGTGTAGTTGGGGACGTTGAGGGAATCAAAAGGGGTTTTACTAAAAGGCCGGTCAAGACTCATTTGTCCAGACCATTTTTCTCTCCTCCTTCAAAAACAAGGGGGAAATATGCAAACAAAAGAGAAGGCATGATTAGAGCTAAATACTTGTATGCATCTGCAAGAAAAGGATAGATAGATAGATAGATAGATAGATAGATAGATAGATAGATAGATAGATAGATAGATAGATAGATAGATAGATAGATAGATAGATAGATAGATAGATAGATAGATAGATAGTAGTTCTTCTTTTGGCCATCAGGTGGGGGCAAGAATACAATTGAGACTGTTGAGTTTACTCAGAACTGAATTAATAGATGATAACCACTTGACCTTATTTCAGTTCTTATCCCAACAAATGACATTTATTTTTTGTGTGTTTATTATCAAAATAATTACCAAATGTCATGAGTGTAAAATAAACATGTGAAATTTATTTATTTAATATGTCCAAATATGATTGAGCAGTTTTTTATGAAGAATTATTGTTTTAATAGTAGTAGGAGCAGTAGTAGTAAATTCGCTATTTGCATAATTTCAGATTATTTACTTTATATATAATTATATAAACAGCATCAAGCTTGTTTGTATTTATTTAATTAGGATGATTGAAGTCATAATAATAACAATAGCAATAATAATAATAATTATTATTATAACAATATTATCTCATAATTTTACTTTATATTTATGTACTTAATACATATCATCCATCCATCTATCTATCTATCTATCTATCTATCTATCTATCTATCTATCTATCTATCTATCTATCTATCTATCTATCTATCTATCTATCTATATCTATCTATCTATCAACTGGCTAAAATGGTATGCATTTTAATGTAATGTATATTTTTATTTTACAATTATAATAAATGTAAATACTGCATCACACATTGTATTGTCATGCTTTTTATTTCTGTTTTTAAAACCCAGTTGAGTTTTAAATGATTCAAAATAATAATGTCTTTTGTTAATAATACATTTTGTATTATTTTTTCAACTTAAATTTAAAACAGAAATACTACAGTACTACTGGACAGTACACAACTGACATTTGCACACCGGCATATTCATACTCAGATTTACAGCAGGAGGTTTTTCAGCACCACGGAGAGCTCCTGCATTTACCACAGTGCCCACGCTCAGTCCACCATCATTTCACTCTGATCCGAATGACACAGATGAAATTCATTACGGCTGTATGGAGGGATGAATTAGAACATGAGAAAAAGAATGACAGGAAGGCAAGAGGTTTTGAAGCTAAAGGATCAAGTCTTTATCACATCCACCTGTGTCTAACAAACATCTGGCACATACAGTGACACACAGCTGGCCACCGCTGCTAAATGAACGACACCTGTCTATCTCCCCGTGTGTATTTGTGGACACGTGTGTGTGTGAGGGGGAACGTGTGCTTATGGAGGGTCTCAGCTCTCCCCAGTTCATTGGGTCCATATGGAGAAGAACAGCAGGAGTGATGAGCGCTCTACCTGGGGCCCATGTTTGCTCTACTGAGTGTGACCAGGAATGTGTGTGTGTGTTACAAACCTCTGCATAATTCATGACTGCCACAGGGACGCTGTGTACCGGTTTGTTATTGGATGTTGTACCTTCCAAACTGATCAGTTACTCAAGTGAAGCTACTTAACGAGCTCAGCTTGTTAAATAACAGTGGATGGCAAAGACGTCTAGGGAAGAAATTACTTTATTCATTTGTTACAATAAAGTAATTAACAGACTGGCTAACCATAGGATATGTAGATTTTCAAAATGTCACCAAACACCAATAGAAGGCTATTATTCAGAGTGAAAACCGTAAGATAGTTTATGAGATCACTATGGTTTTACTTAAAACTTACTGTGGGGCTTTTCACATGTGACAGTTAACCCAGTTAAATGGAATCCTAGGTATTTATGAACTTACGTTTCAGTTTAAACTCTAGATTAATGTTCATTTTTGCATATTTGCAATGTCAGTGTCATTGATTAGACAAATGCAGCACGTGACCTGCATTGCGAATCTTTGCAGTACACTGTACAAAAAAAAATCCATAACATTTACGGTAAAAAAACCAGCAGCTGTGGTTGCTAGAATTGTACCATAAAAATACTGTAGCAATGTTTTAGGTTTAACGGTTTTAACTTAAATTTACAGTTAAATACTGTAATTTCATTAACTGTACTACTGTAATAACCACCAAAATCAGGTGGTTATGAGAAAATCACATGATGAACCAAAACCTATCACAAGCAGCTTTGAAATATTAACATATATTGAAGGTGCACAGTGTCATTCACACAAACACTAAACACCATCATGGTAACACACATGAAACTGAAATAATGCAATAAACATTAATTTAACAACATTTGGTGTAACATACAACCCTACGTTATTTCAACAACAAAAAAAAAATAAAAAAAATTGCCATTTAACACAGGGAATTCTGGGAATGTCAATTTATGGTTATTCACTGTAAATTATGTGCTCTTTTCAAGTCCCAAAATGGTATTCTACCGTAAAATTTTAACCATTTAAAACCATTTAACAGGTTTTTACTGTATCATTTTACAGTATTTTACCATTAACTTCACAGTATTTTTTACAGTGTAGCTATTATTTATATCAGACTACAACTATTAAGTGAATTTTTGGTGGATTATAAAGGTAAGAATAAAATAGCCTTTTATTCACTCTATTTCTGTGTTTTTGTGTCAAAATTTGATGGTGCTAGCGCTGAAAAAGTGGCGCATCACTTTCCGCAACAGGGTTTCACAACCTCAGGTAAAAATACTTCTATTAGCACTCTTCTAAAGTACAATTGTGAAACAGATTTCCAGGGTTAAATAATGATAATAAAGTTTTAAATGTATTTTTTAGCTTTTTATAATAAGTAAACGCTGCACCAGTTATTGGTTTCTCATGTAAACTTCCTTTATTCTTATAAAAATACCTCAAATTGCACAAAACCACATACAAACGATGAAGTTTTGCAATCGTATATTCATTAGCTTCATGTTTCATTGTTACTTACGAATACGAACGAGAAAGAACACGAAAGTGTGTCACGTCATCGGAAGGTAGGATTTATGAGCACACAATATTGATTGATGGATCTACAGCCAATCATCTGCATGTGAGTATATCCTGGAAGAGTGAGAGGCTGGCAATGGTTAATGCCACTTCATTCCAACCGGATTACATGGAAATTAATATAAATAAAAATTCTCAAATATACATGTAAACGTGTGAATACATCAATATTTCTCCAAGTGTGCACCTAATGGACGTTGTTTAGCCATGTGATCACAAATAAACAAGAGAAAACACAATTGAATATGTATGTGTCTCATTATTCTATTAGAAATATTAATAACTACAGATTGATTTGGTGTGATTTTGCACTCCTGACATAAATGAAGAAATTGCTGTCATTGTAACCAAGTTTTATCATAAGCAGTGGTTAAATATTTAAGCTTTCTAATCAATGTAAAGATACACAGTTTCTCAAGATCAAATAAAGAATACTACGCAAGGTAAGTTTGAGTATGCAAAGAGTGGGCATTAATATAGTAATTTAGTTAACTGAGAATAAAAAGTGGATTTTCTGTTACACACAATATAAAAACATGTCATGAATCAATATGTCTGGTCAAATGAAATGAACTGTAACACTCAGAACTGACCCGAGGGTCCCTTGAGTGCACTTAACCTTTGACCCTTGAGACCTTTTAAGTCCATTCCCTAGTCTTCTCAAACACATTGTATCACTTAAAACATGATCAAATCCTTCTACCTTCATTCTCTTTTAAATGTTAGCCTTGCCATGACCACACATAGACATTATGTTAAGGAGTGTGCTTATTCATATTGGTAACGCAAATTTAAACCCAGTTCACTTTTGGTGAATCACCCACACAGACAGTTCCTGCAAAAGTATCAATCAATTTGAATCTGTGCAGAAATATTTTTTCCTGTCTATACAGAGTCATTTGAAATCCTGCACATATTAATTAATAATTTTGAAACCATGTACCAAATTATTTGAGTCCCTGCACAAATTAAATTTGAATCCCTGCCCGATTCATGTAATTCCTCGAATTGATTCATTTGAGTGCTTGAACAAATTAATTTTGAATCCTGGCACTGATTCATTTGATTTCTTCCACCGATTACTTTGAGTCCTTGCACATATTCAGAAAAACAGATTCCTTGCATAGATGCACTTGAAACCCTGTACAGATTCATTTTGAATCCTAACACCAATTAATTTGATTCCCTTCATCGATTCATTAAAAGACTCTTCACAAATTGATTTTGAATCCCTGCACCAATTAATTTGATTCCTTGCATAGATTCATTTGAAATCCTGTACAGATCGAATTCAAATCCTGGCACCAATTCACTTCACTGTTAGACATTTCAGTAATTTCCACAGTTATTTACTGTATATCACCAGTATAATACTGAAAATTCCCTTTACAGTAAATAACTGTAATACCCTTTGCTTCATGGGAATTTTCTGTGACATCAGACTCCACATACAGAGACTTACTGTATTTTGATGGTGAGCAAAGGTGGTGGCCACGTTTTGGAGCAGTATCTGGGTTTTGCAGATGGCTATATTCTTTGGCTGCTTGTCTGCACATTATGTTTATGTAGCCTAAAGATTCTTTGTGAGGATAAATCCAGAGGATACAACATAATGCACTGCAAAACGTCCTAAGACAGGAATGGTGAAGATGCACTGCTCCAGCAATGGAAGTCTATATTTTTAAGTGTTATACATGTAACGTTTTAAATAAAGAATTTAATAGTTTGTAGTCATCATGTCTGTTTTATTTGAATGCCAGTAGTACTCATGTAGAGTAAAAATAAAATGAAATCTATATACAAATTATAAAATCGAATGAAATCTATATTAAAATGAATAAATTACAGAAGTATACTTATGAATTAGATTTTATTTACAGTAATTTATTGTAAAACAGTACAGTTTGCAACTGTAAATCAAATACAGTTTGCTACTGTTCATCTTAATTACAGTAACTTACTGGCAACAGTGTTGCCAGTAAGTTACTGTAAAAACCTTTAAAATGTCTAACATTGTTGACCAATTCTTTTGATTTCATGCACAAATTAATTTTAAATCCTTGACCAATTAATTTGATTGTTTGCACTGATTCATTTGAGTCCTTGCTCAAATTAATTGAACAAATAATTAGATTCCTTACATCAATTTACTTGAGTCCCTACAGAGATGTAAGCTAGTTTCATTAGTAGCTTCCCCTACACTGAATAAAACAAGGGAAAACGTTTCAGCTGTCATTGTCAATAGTGTAGCAAAGTAAAGTCACTTTCAAACCACGCAGCTTGTTGGTTAACTTGGCGAATTCACCTAACCAACTTGAATCTGAGCTAAATATTTATGGGGAACGTTTTGGTAATTGCACAATTTACATTTAAAATCAATCACCTGCAAAATTTTGTGACCACATCTTTAGTTTGATTCTAAAATAGCAAGATTAATTATAAACCTAATAAAGCACATGTTTCAATGTCACAACAATCTACTGACAACATACACAATATCCCCAAAACCTCAATTTACAAGTTAAGGTTAACAACATACGCCCATGTCCCTCCCTTCCGATCTCACACACCTCCTCAATATCACGTCCTGTCTTACGGGGCACTCTGGTAAACAGCATGCCGTCATCAGCTGAGCTCTGCTTTTAATATGATCAGGAGAAGCTGGGCGGCTCTGTGCGGCCCACATGCTCATAGAGACCTTGGTAATGAGCGAGAGGCACTTAGCCAACTGGGACCAGGCGAGGGGGCATTCTATCTATCTTTCATCTCATGCGTCGAGGGATGTCTCGGTCTCCCAGGACGCCACTAAACCCGCTAAAGATCACAGCCGCATGCCACGCACCCCTGCTTAAATTAGTGTTTACCGCACTGATAAACAACAACACCTTTTTTATGTCAGGACAATGTGAAGAGTATCCTAAGGGCAGGTAATGGGATAATGAGGAGCGGATACATATTTCAGATACAAAGTTGTTTTACAAGAAACAAATGGGGTCCGGTCATCCGTAGGGGACGGGAGGGAATGGACTGTAGATGATCGGTGTGACATTAGCTATGTTTCACACACCCAAACAATCTGTTTAGAATCGGCTCAGTTGGACTGAAAAGCCTTTCTGATTGAACTTGATCTGAATTAAGTTTTGATTGAACTGGAAGGGAATGTAAAGATCTGAATCCAATCAACAGAAATATATTAAACATGTAAACACCTGAATGTACCGTTTTCTCAAATGAATTCAAAAATACCTACATATGTTTTATATCTTACAAACATGCATATTCTTATTATTTACTCACACAAGTCAGGGATGAGACTGAATATTTACTAAATATTGGCTAAAAATTATTCTGACCAGGGTTATTATGGTTAACTATAACTAAAACCAGAAAATAAAAAGTCCTTACTTGAAATAAAGTAAATGTTTTGGGAAATAAAATACATTGAAAAAAATAAATAACTTATTTACATTTGATCTAGTTTCCAAGACAACATTTTTCATTTTATTTCATTTAATAAAGTAATATAAATAAATGCAAGTAAATTAAAACTACATAGACTATAGAATATACTGTAGACATTTAAAAAAGTAATAAAAATGACAAAATGTTTTCATAATTTTCTTGTATGTTTTAACTACAATCAAAAAAAAAAAAAAAGAAAAAAAAATATATATATAAAACAGAATATATATATATATATATATTCAAAATATTAACAAAAACTATAATGAAACAATTATGTTTTTTTATTTAGTTTAACTTGAAGTACTAAAATAACAAAAATAAAACTAATAAATAAGTATATAAAACCTATAGACATTTAAAAAAACTAGTAGCCTGATTAAACATGTAATTAAACAATTGGCAAAACTGTAATAACATATGAATGAATCATTGCTTTTGACATATTTGTGAGGTTTCGTCTTCACTTAGTTTACCTCTAAGTACTAAAATAACTAAAACAATAAATACACATTTATAAAAAATATTGACATCAAAAAACACAAACTAATAAAAATGGCCAAAAAATTAAAAAAATTAAAAAATTAAATGTCGACTAAAATTTAATTAAGTAAAATTGAAGTACTAAAATAACTAAAACTAACATATTTAAAATACAAAAACTAATAAAAACGGCAAAAAAATACTAAAATGTTCACTAAATTGAAAGTGAAAACTGAGAATATAAAAATAAAATCTAATTCAAAACATTAACAAAAAATAGTATATCAATGATACGCTGCTTCTGACACATTTGTCAGGTGTCTTTCTGAAAGATAAAATGGTGTTTATGCTTGTGCTAGCTTTGGTGATTTTGTCGCGCCGCTTTCTCTGGTTCTGAACGCGGCGACTAAGCACTGAATTTTTGTTCGGGGATACATGTAATGCACACAAATATGTGAACTGATTATGAAGTTTAGGATTCATATATACGTTTTTCAGCATCTGTAACTGAAATATTGTACTTGTAAACATCCCCACAGAGGCTCCAAAAAAATACAGCAGTGGTCTTCTCTTTCACGAGCATGGTGCTAATGAGGTTAGCCACTTAACACACAATAGGCTTTATATTTAAAATGCGACGCGCCTCCCCTCGCTAACTCATGTTAGACCACCCTCCGCTGTCCCTGCCCTCCCTTCGTCTTTGTTTATGGCCGAGTATCATTTTAAGCAGTTAGGGCCTGTCACAGACATCCAAATACTTTAATTGGGCCTGATTTACGCCGCCCTGAATTAACAGCATCTCCATCGTCGAGCACAAACAAGGGGCCCCCGGTAAATCATGGCTCCGTTAATAGGGCCAGGCAAACAGTCAACTGAGCATGCCGGAGCTTTCCCGTGCTCCTCGGGAGTTGACCAGCCCTGTGTGCCTCCTGCTGCAAGGTAATATGCATGACACATTTCCAGGCACTAATTCATTTGTTTAATAATAAGATGTGCTAACCTGTGCCGAAAACAGTGTGGGATTGGAGGAAGCCGGAATGGCACTATTAATCCATGGCTAATCAAAGGGCAGGAGATGGCGCCGGGCTCCGGCGAACTGGAATATTTGGCTTCCTGCTAAAGAATGCTAATGGCGAACGCATGTCTTCGCTTGTTTAATCTCACCTAACGATATGAAGGAGCCCCTTGACTGGCGCAAGAAAAGTTGTTTAATGCATATGTAATGTTTGGAGGCACTATTGCGTAGTTTCTCGAAGAAAACTGTTGATCAAGAGCTCTCCATCAATTATAGAAACCGAGGAGTGCTAATCAAGAGCGGTGGGATTGTGGGAAAAGGAGATGACGGGTGGCCACCATCGAAGAGAGTTTTAGGAAACAGTCGTTGAACTGTAATACATTTAATTTCTGTGCAGATTTGAAGGTCAGAAGTATGAATGAAGATGTGATAACGACCTCGTGTGTAGGCTTATGTGTTCCAACAGCCCGAGAGGCGCGTGATTAAGACATCAGGCCGACCACTGAGCTCAAGTGTGATAAATAATACAGAAGGTGCTTCATCTGTCCAGGGAGAGCAGCCCTGCAGTTAAACCTCCACAGAGAAAAGTCATTCCCCAGACAAATCATATAATCTTACTTCTGATTCAATAACTGACTCTTGAAATCAATACAGACAGACATTGCTCCTAAAAAAATGCAATGTTTGTATATTTGTTGACCAATGTCAATGCAATTAAAAACCCAGAGCATGTATGATATACAAATATCTCGTGTATATTGTTTGTAAAACGAGTATTGCTTGTAAGATGGGTTGGGAAACCAGTGAAAACAACAATGTTTCATGAAATGAATTAATAATAAATCACATATTTGCTAAATTAATAGCACAGTGTAACTAACAATATATAATCACGCATAGTTAGCAACTTTTAAAAGAAGGAGAAAACATTGCTTTTGTTGTTGATTTTAGAAATCCGTGATATTTGTGATATAACAAATCAAAATAAATCTAAATAATACATCAGAATTTTTAATATTATTTTGGGTGGTTTAAGACAAATCATGTAACCTTACTTCTGAATAACACATTATTTTGCCATATATTCATACAGATATTATTACATGTAAAAAGAAACACGTTGCTTGTGTAAATCAAATAGAATATTTTTAATTATATTATGTTCAATTGTTTGTGTGTACACACAAACACACACACTCACACACACGCACGCATGCACACACACACACGCACGCACGCACGCACGCACGCACGCACGCACACGCACGCACGCACGCACGCACGCACACGCACGCACGCACGCACGCACGCACACACACACACACACACACACACACACACACACACACACACACACACACACACACACATATTTATTTATTTATTTTTAGTGTATTCAAAATTGCAACTAAGAATATATAATCATGCATCTTTATAGCAAATAAATAGAATAGAAAAACATGCACTTTTGTTGATATTTATGATTCAGGAAATCAAAGTTATATATGTTTTAGCTGTATATATATATATATATATATATATATATATATACATATACATACATACATACACTATATATATATTAGTACTTTTTCCTTACAATTAAGTATTTAATATCACATGAATCATTTTAAAAGTACAAACCAGAACAGTAAGAGTATTTGAAAGGAACATTGCTGTTATTCTGTAGAGTTTTTATTAGTGCCTTGTGTCAGGGGTTCTTGTAATAAAAACAGCATAAAAATGACACCAACGCAAAACAATATGTCGGCTAGACAATTCTAAAGGTCAATACCTCCTCTATTTACGGTTTATGTGCAATACAATCACAGATTATGGTTCAACGGATTTACTCTCTTTTAAATATAATCATGGCGTACGGTCTGTTCGTCTAATTACATCCCGTGTAATGACATTCTCAGGAAGGGCCGTCTGGAAAGCCAATGGTGAACCATTGGAGAGCAAATCAACCCGAGTCAGAGATTAGGAATTAATGGCACAAGTACAATTTGCCATGTTAAATCCAATTGGAAAAATAGCGTACTCATGAAATGCATCACAAAAAAAGCATTATTGTTAGGAAGGAAAGAGTATCCAATTCACTTTACAGTATGTAATTCAGTTCTGTAAAAATAAATTCACAGCATCCATTCTGCTAAACTGAAAAGTAATAACTTTTTCTCACTCTTTGGTGTCAGTAGTCATTGGTAAAGCTTTAAAAATGATATTCCAAATCAAAAGAAACTTTGAAAAGACATCTTGTTCCCATAAAATAGCAAAAATGTACAATCTAATTTCACAGTTACCCGTTCTTTGCGACTTCAGATCGACCCACCTTCATGATCCAATTTTGATTGCCTCCTAATCATGTTCTAATTTTGAATGTGGACTTGTTATGCAAAAGAAATGGAGAAACTAATCACATTTGCTCTGTCAGAGACGGTGAAGACGAGCGCCGGGGGAGCGTGCCGTACTGGGGTTATGAAGGAAAAACCACAGCGCGCAGATCTGACAAATGTCAAGTGCCACTGGATGCTTGAAATCAGCCATGTCTGCGTATGACTTCTGCACCGCTGTAGCTTTAAGAGCCTAACTCATATAGTTAGGGAAATGTCCAATTCCCATGTCTAGGCAAAAACCATTACAAGCCCAAATAATTGACTTTTAAAAATCTGTTTCCTTAGCAACAGCAAGAAAAAGAGAACAAAAGATGGAGCTTTTGTAGATGAAGCTCACCTGTGGAAAGTTGATAGGCGGTCAGAGCATCGTCTTGCAATGACTTGTGGCACATGGATCCCAAAATAAAATAATTTGATCATTTTGTTCATACAATGAAGGTCAAACATATCCATAATATCTTTGGACTCTATTGATTTGCATTGTGTTGCCAAAAAAACAAAAAATCTCCTATATTTCAGAATATCTTCTTTAATGTTCCACAGAGAAAAAAGAAGGCCAAAAAAGTTTGGAGCAACACGAGAGAGAGTAAATGACAAAAATTGCATTTGTGGGTGAATTATTGCTTAAAACACAACTGTTTGCATCTTATCAGTTTTTAGATATAGTAACATTTTTAACAAAATTATTGAAGATTTAATCACCCGCCTGACAAAACAACATATCATATTTATATTTTAATTTAAGTCAATTAAATCGTCATTATACCAAATTAGGGGTTAAATGCTAAATCAGAATTGTTATTTAATTATTTATGCATGTATTAATGTATTTATTTAGGGAGAGTGAAAAGTATTCAATAATTAAATAGTTGGTAAGGATTGGAAATTGTGACAAAATATGCATTTTGGGGTGACTTTGCGTTAAATCACAACTTTGTACACCCCCCATGCTGTCTCTAAAAACATTTTTATCAAAATAACTGAACAATTAATCACACACTTTACATTTACATTATAATTCAAGCCAATTAAACTGTCAAGTAAACAAATTAGGGGTTAAATAACAAACAGATTTTTTCAGGGAGAGTAGAAATGAGCAATTACTGGAGTGATTATTATGTTGGCATGGATAAGTGCGTTAAACTGAATAATCGCTATAAGCACTTAGCACCAGATTCACGACTGTGTCAGGGCTTCTGTGTAGAAACAGATGCACACAGATGAACAAATCCAAGCGTGAGCACAGCTTGACATTATGAAGCACTGACTGATCTATTACAGCTGAAATGGAGCTGAAACATACAGTTCTTCATCACCAAAATCAGGAGATTTTCAGCTGCACCTCTTAAATCTGGCGGCTTACAAGGTTTGTCTTTGAGTTTAATGACCTGTACTCGTAATATGACCTAAAGACCCATTTCACAGCATTCTGAACCATAAGTTATAGCTTTTAGGTGAACTTTGACCCCAGTTTTATACTAATGGACTCTATATATTCACTTAAATGCATGAAATAGTGTGAATTAATATAGAGACCACTCCAAATGCCACGACACCATAAAGCTTACCCGTGATCTTTTAGGAAATATGAAATGCTCTTCACAAGGAATGCTAATATTGAGGGTAGGTTACAGCAGTAACAAATTGCTACATAAGCTATATGGAGCTACGTTTTATGATATTAATACTGTGTATGAGGTATGTTAATCTAACAAACAATCCATAAGCTAGCAACACATTTTGCTGCCATACTAGGACAATTTAAACAGAAATGTGGCATTTTTTATTATTCTGTTTTTTTTTTTTTACCCTGACCATTTCCACCACAGTGGTCTCAAATAACATTTTGCACGTTCTTTGATGGAAGTGACAGTGGAAACTCAATTTTTCTGTATTTATTTATTTTGCTACATTTGGTTGGCTCCTTTGTCTTGCTGAGGTTAATTGTATGTTTTATGCATCCTTAATAAACACAATTTATAGGTATCATATGTTTTGCATAATTTGACCAAAATATTGCCTCACTGAAAAATAGCACACAAGAAAACCATTATCTACATCATTTTTAAAACATTTTTCCAAGTGATATTTACCTTGAGTTGTCCTTGCTCTCATTCTTGTCATCTTCAAGATGAAAATGACTAAGGGGCAGTCAAATTTTATGTAATATATATATATATATTAATTTGTTTCACTTTTTTTGTTTAGATTATATAATTGAAAACACAATACGTTAATTATAATAATATTTATTTATCACGGATTTCAATATTTCATAATTTAAAACCTGTCTGGGACAAGGATACAGCAATGCAAATTTAAATATAAGTCATGAGAAAAGTTTCCAGTACAATTTTGGTCCTTAAATCCCTCTAAAATAAAAGTGTATGCAGTTGAAGGATCACACAGTTAGAATAAAGTAGCATAATACTAAAGGGTCCGAGCCTCCAGTTATTTGACCACTTAGATGCTAATTCTAACATATAATCCATTTTCTAAACCGCATATGAGTTTCCTATTCATGAATGGCTCCAACAAAGCTAGGCCTCTTGGTAAGCCTGTTCTCATAGCAGTAAGTATTCAGTTTTCTCTCTTGTGGTCAATAGACACTCGATGGCAATCAGGGGGCAAAGCAGATTTCAGTAGGTATCAGTCATCCTCTTTGTGGCAATTAGCCTAAAGCACTGATATCTGCTGAGACAGGCACTAAAACTCTGGCTGACACAGACCAGCTGATTAGCTGAGCTTAATTAGCCACGCTGCCTTTTAAATGGGGAAATCTGACTCTTCCTTTAAACCTCAGTTGGGACCAAAGACTGCGGAGCTGCAAAGACCATTTCAGCCCCTTAATGATGCTACAATGGACCGCTTCAGACCGCAAAGAGAAATCAAGAGCGGCCGTGCGTCGCAGATAATAACCAATTGAAAAAGGTCAAAAACAACATACTGTTAAATAAGCCATTTGGAAATGTTGTGGGATAAATGCAGAGCGAACGCGAGAGGCTGAAAGGCTAATGCGATATGCTAAAGGGAGCACAGAGGTTTGTACTTTAGCAGCAAAAGATGCCAGGTGTTATTTGGAAAAACTGGCCTCAAATCTTGAGCCTGTCAAATGGTCAATCAGGAAATGCTGAAAATGCTAATGCATTCATCGATGTAACTAGATGTCACTCATTGCAAGTCAAGTTTATGTAAACCAAAAACAATGTACTCTTAAATAAGCCGTCTGGAAATTTTGTCGGATAAATGCAGAGTGAATATGAGAGACGCTAAAAGGCAAAATGCTAAATGGAGCATGAAGGTTTGTTTTTAGCAGCGAAATATGCCAGAAATGAACAGAAATGGCCTCAGATGTAAAAAAATAGCCTGTAAAATTGACAAACAGGAAATATTAATAATGCTCATATGTGCATCATTGTAACTAGACATTGTCCATTCTGGTAATGAATCTCCACAGGAGCTAAACCAAAACATCAAATGTATTTGGAAATATTCTCAAAGTTACGTTGACAGGCAGGTATGAAAGACAATAAAACGCCGGACCGAGCGTTTTGATTGGATGAACTTTTCTTGGTCCTACCCTTCCACAGAATATATCAAAACAGATAAATACATTTAGACCACTTAATGATTGCTATCGGGATGTGAAGAGACTTTCAACCAACATAACAAAATGTTTCTGAAGACAATCACCTATTGCACCTTTAAAGCTCAGTAAAGAATCTCAACAGGAGCTAAACCAACTCAGGTCAAACGACTCAATAAATAAAAAGCCGAGCTGTTTGGAATCTAATAAATCCAGAGCGAACGCAAGAGGCTAAAAGGCTAATGCTAAATACTAAAGGGAGCACAAAGGTTTGTTGAACAAAATGGCCTCAGAATATCAAAACTAGCCTGTGAAATAAACAGACAGGATATGCTAATATGCACACATCAACATGTAGACGTCGTCCATTGTGATACTATTTTGTTTATGTACTTAAACTCAGTAATAAATCTCAACAGGAGCTAAACGAAAAACAACATACTGTTAAATAAGTGATTTGGAAATTGTGGGAAAAATTCAGAGGAGGGCAAGAAGATGAAAGGCTAATGCTAAATGCTAAAGCACAAAGTTTTGTTGAACAAAAATGGCCTCCGATGTTGAAACTAGCCTGTGAAATTGACAAACAGGCAATGCTACTAATGCTAATGCGTGCATCATTGTAACTAGACGCGGCCATTCCGACGGCGGTTTGTTTATAAAGCTCGGTAATGAATCTCAACAGCAGCTAAACCAACTCAGGTAAAACGGCTCAATAAACGAGGCCAATAAAAAGCATTTCATCTGAGGTGTCAACATGATTAATCATGCACTAAAAAGGATCTGGGACCTTCGAGTAGACACGGTGATAGCAAAGACGATTTACATCTCGGCATTAACGGCGACAAGACAAGCAGTTAAGTGAGGCAGCCCATGCAACAGTATGAATATTTAATTAATAATTAGTCATGTAATTCCTCCTCAGGAATTATTATCCCTAGAACTGGTTTGTGAATTTAATTATTAGAAGCCTTTTTGTTTCCATGTCCCCCTCATTACTGTCAGGATTGATGTAACACAAACTTCATTAAAAATTAAAGCAAGAGTCTTAATTACAAGGCTACACTGACTGAAGTTAGAATTAGCCAACTCAGTGATGTGCAAATGAGAGCATTATTTAAGAAACATGCTGGAAGTAGTTATGCTAATTTGGAGGGTTCACAGTAGCAGACCTTTTCACTTGCAGTTGCATATTCATTAAATACACTATGCAAATTTAATGTAGCAGTCTTAGTAATGCCTTGTTAATTTATTCAGATTTATTGAGTACGACTTGTAAAAAAGTACCAATTTAATTACTCGATCTCCTTGGGAAGGTAGCGGGATACGACGCTAGAGGTTTTTCCACTGTGTAAATCAGGATTACTGTGCTTTGATAGAGAACGAAAGGACACTGTTTTTAATAACTGGGCTTGAGAGACGTATTTGATTTACTTAAGCCACACGCAAAGAGAAAATCACTTAAGTCATCTTAATGGAGGAGAGAAACGTCCGGAGATGTTGTGCTTGTTTGACCGAATTAGAATAGATGCTGAGTCCACAGCAGTTGGTGGGAATGAGACCACTGAGACCAGTAAAAATGAATGGAGATGCTGGAGAGCGTGTTGAGAGCCCTCGGCTTTATACGCACATTTGCTTGCTTTCACACAAATGGGTCTATAACATAACAGAGACCAAACTGTATTTGGGGATGTTTTTCAGTTTTGCATTTCATTTGTTAATTTATAGGACTTTATGTTTATGAATATGATGGTTAAGTAGCTGTGGCGCTAATGTGAGAAAAGTGAGTTCCAGTCTGGCTCACATCATCTCGCATAAAACTGAAATAAAAAATATGGTCAACTTAAAAATACACTTAAACTAAAAAATATTATAATTTTGCTTTGGCAACTAACTGAAATTAAATATTTAATAATAAGTACTAAACCTACTAAAACTAAAATAAACATAAACAATAATAATAATAATAAAATCTCATCTCATCATAAAATCTCAAAAAAGCACAAAATTACTAAAACTAACATACAATAAATCTAGATAGAAATATTTAATAAAAAACGAACTAATAATCTAATAAAAATGACAAAAAAATATTTTTTAAATATAAGAATAAAAAGGTATTTCTAATTAAATGCAAAAATATTTTGAACTCAAAGGTCACGACTCAAACGTGTCTGTTGTGATTCACACTGAAAAAATAGATAATTGGGATAGAAATTAATATAACAAGTAACAGTAGCAAAATAAATTCAGAAAAAATGATTTAATAATTGTACTTGTGCGGTGTTTTATTTGGAGAGGATGCATCTACATTTTTGAGATATTCAGAAAACAAACTGTCAGATTGTAAATACAAGTTAATTTAGCATTTCTAATATTAATTTACAATCTTAAGAAATAATCAATAATAAAGTACTAAATGTTAATAGGTCAATGAATTAATGAATGCATTATTCATTAATAAATTTAAATAAAAAATAAAATGATAAATTATTTAATAAATATCATTACATGTTATAGTTACTTTGTTGCTATTTTGTACAATAAAAGCACTGTTTTGGGTCCAACGTAACTCCCAGCTTAAAATCTGAAAATCACGACACAAAACCGAAAACTACTAAAACACATAAAGTCAGCAAAACTGTGTGTAAAGCTACTAAAACTAAGTTTGAAGACAGTCACAACTCAGGTACATATTTCTTTTTCCCTTGACATTTCACATTGATTTTCATTTCTGTACAAACATCCCTTGAGACAAATCCAAATCCAAGTCAGTGAAGCGAACAACCCATGACAGCTTTCAGCCGCTTTGCGAACTTGTTTTGTAGCTCAGGGGCTTTGTTGAGATGATAAGAGTCACGAATGAAAAAGCTACTTTCCAAAACAAAACTTTCATCTCCCCTCGACTCAAACAAAGGAATCGGACCTTTGACCGCAACTTGTTATTGCCATACATCTGCACTCCAAAAACAGACAGTAAAAGAGACGCCACGCTCTGTTTTTCCACAGGACTGATGGTGTTGAACTTGTTCTCTCAGATCTTTGTGCCGTGGCCAGTTGTTAATGACTGGATGCCGGTCTCGAGGGATCGCCCCGCTTCTGTCATACTGGAAAACATCCTCAGGACTGTGGGCCAGTGAAGCTCAAAGAGCCAGCAAACACAGCCTGGAGTGGATCCACACAACACTGGCCGCGTCTAACAGACCTGCTCTCACCCCAGGATCTAATTACTTACTCCCATCTCTCCTATCATCTCCCGCTTCCTCCAGCAGGATCCCCGTGGGTCTCTTGAGCTCAGACCCACACGTAACACACTGACATGGGGGAAGAGCTCAACCTCCGGCCCGAGCCCGACAACTGCTAGAATCCCTATCAAAGCATCATACAGATCACACAAACTCATACAAACTGATATTTTGTCTTGATGATGTTAAATAAAATCTGAGATGTAAACTAAATCAGTTAATAAACGACTTTAGGCTATGTTTACGCCAAACAGGTTCTCAAAAAAAGTTTGTTTACTACAGTTTGCATAAAAAGTACATGACATGCAAGCTAAAAAACAAACAGAATTGCCTGAAGATGTGTACAGTCTTATATATACAGTGTATAGACCTTTTTAAAATTAATATTATTCATTAAGAGTGGTATAATTATGAGCATCTTTAATCAGGATCAATTTTATGTTTATTTAATGAATAAATTAGGATAATTTTACGTTTGATAAATTAAATAGTCATGTTTTATTAACATTAGATTCAAGATTAATTCTACTTAAATTATATAAACAATATGTATAAATTATATTTTTTCCTATTTTATTTTCCTTATTAACATTATGTTGAACTTATATATAGTGTAAATGTCAAATATAGTATAAATTATATTGTTTCCTATTTTTCTTTTAATACTAGTACACACACAACTATTAACTAATTTCTTCTGTCCTCAAAAACACTATGGCATATGAATATGCATGTTATTTTATCATATACATTATCTCTCGTGGTCCTAAAAGGCTACAACACAGTAAATAATTCAGATCCTCCCACATCACGTAAATCTTCTCTGCCTAGCCACTTTGACTATATTTGTTCAATGTATTATCTAATAAAATTGAACTGTGGATTTCCTAATGTTTTCACATTGTGATTTTTAAAGACAAGATAAATGGCTTTGACATGACAGACAGCGTCTGATGATGCAGAGAGGGCTAGTGGCTCTTCATCTTGATTAATCCGTCACAAAGCGTGTGTGTGTGTGTGTGTGTGTGTGTGTGTGTGTGTGTGTGAGAGAGAGAGAGTCTTCTATAGATACGTGACAGATGGACAATTGAGGGATGTTTAAACTGCTCTTGTTTAGTGCCGTCGACATCTTCCTCCCATAATGTCATTGTCCACCAGCCATCTCTTGTTCTTTGACAAAAATACACACACTTTAAAACAACCTAAATGTCATTTTCTATATCAAGGCCCATGTTTTGGTAACAACACTCATAAAAATAAATATAATCTAAAAATATATAAGAGCTTGTGAAATAAAAGCCTAAAATGACTACATTGTTTTCCTCAGTTGCTAAATTTATAATTTAAAGGTTTAGACTGAAACCTGTTTTAATCTGCGGTGATTTTAATGTTGGTACAAACATCTATTTCAAAACATTCATAAATCAGGATAATCTTTGTGAACTAAATTATTGATTATAATAATTCATTGTTTTTGTTAATTGTTTATTTTTTTCTTAAATATTTGTTTTATCATAATTTTCTGTTATAGCTGTTGAAGTGCTCACTAAAAACAATACAGACATGCATTTAGACAAATGGCAACAGTATGCTGTAATTAATGAAGATATTCACTGGGGCAAGTTGTTACATGTTTTCTTTTTGTAATTTATTAATTATTATTCATTCTGTGTGCTGTGTGTCAAAACTGTTTTAGCAAATTTAATAGACTGTTTACTGGCAAGATCCTATTGTGATAACTTACCTACTAAAATATTAAATATTATAGTAAACGTGTAACAACTAGACACTTATAGTTATGACAAATATGAATACAAAAATATACTAGGGCATGGTAAGAACAGAAAATGTAGAGATTCATAGTAAATGACATGGTATGAATGTACTTTACTGATCAAGTGTTTGGTTAGCAAGTTTTTTGTTTGTTTTTTGCAAGAAATGTATATATTTATTTAGCAAGGATGTATTAAAATTACAGCATGACACTTAAAATTACAAAACAAATAAATGCTGTTTGTTCACATTTTCCATTCATCAAAGAATCTTGAAAGACAAAAAACTATTTCCACAAAAATATTAACTCTTTTCAAAATTGATGATAATTATAAATGTTTATTGATAAACAAATGAGCATATCAGAATGGTTTCTGAAGGATCATGTGGCTCTGAAAACTGGAGTAATGATGCTGGAAATTCAGCGCTGCATCACAGATATACATTTCAAAATATATTTAAATAGAAAACATTATTTATGTTAAATTCAGTCTTAGTAAGCAAAAGAAACTTCTTTCAAAAACAGAAAAAATTCTTCTGACCCCATACTTGTGAACGGTAGTGTATGACAACTATATCGTTTTACATTAGGGTCAGGTTATTATTTTCAATAAAATTGGAAAAAAGGGAGTCCCACTAAGGTCCTCTCTGACCCATTGGGCCAGTAATAATTATTAATATGGAGGAGTATATGGAGGAGGCCCACCCTAAAACCGTTGCACAGAGTAAGAAAGGGCCTTGCTAGCCTGAAGGTATGAGAGCTTAGATCCCAAAGCACCGCCTGCCTGTAATTACCCCGGGCCCATGAATAATGGCTGGTCCGCTTGCCCCGCGACTCTTTGATAGAAATGAGATTAGTTTAATCAAGTCCACGGGCCGGCCGAGGCTTCTGAATATCATCACCTACCCCTCCAATCACCCGTCTCAACACATCCGGCCCATCTGCCATCCCTCGTTAGCTCCTACGCGCTAGCCATGCTAACTTAATGTCTGTGCGGACGATTTCTAGCCTGATAGTTTGATCCTTCAATCAGACGTAGGCAGAAAAAGCACACAGTTTAAGCCATACTGATGGCCTTAACCTTTAAAACAGCTACGGCTTTTGCAGACCAGGCTAACAGGTTAGCGAGATGTGATATTTGGCACAGGGCGAAATCAGATAATGTCAGCGAGAAAAACCCAAGCGCACACACACACCCTCCAACTTACGCATACAAAAGGAGTATAAATTTCCATATGCTGAAATTTGACTGAAATTAGCATCACATTGGACGGATCAAAGGCGTGCATTGCCTCTCTATTGCACTATAGCACAGACAGCGCTAACGCTCCCTTAGGGTCTGCCAGTTAAACTAGGGGATTAGTGAGGGTCTATTAAAGATTAAAGAGGTGGGTTTTACTTTATTATCCCAAACCAACAACTGTCAGTGTCTGGGATATTCCCATCCCTCATTCAGCACAACAGATTGTCAATAATTCGGCAGAAAAAGTATTTTATGGGGGGATTAATAATGCATGTGTGAGTTTTAGAATTTAAGTCGCATAATTGTTATTGTTTGCATCTCTTTCTGCGTGACTATTCCTCAGAGACGTCCCAACAAATGACAAATGAAAGGAGTGTTTATGGTTATTTGAATTGTAAGATACTACAAGTAAATGTAACAAGATGTGTTTGTTTTGAAATACAAACCAAAATTAACGTTGAATGTTCCACGGTTAAACTTTAGTGGCAGCATTTGTGACATGCTTATAGAACTTAATGGCAAAGTTTTCTGAAGTTTCCTTTAAAAAAATTATATAAAATATTTACAATAGAGATGCACAGTACTTCGGTACCAAATTGAACACTGTATATATGTTTAATGTACATTAAAATATTGTGTGTGTTTGCATTTTGTTATAAAAAACTATTTTTGCAAACTAAATTTATGTATTAATAGGCTATATGCAAGATAGATAGATAGATAGATAGATAGATAGATAGATAGATAGATAGATAGATAGATAGAAAAAATATATATAGAATAAGCAATATTTATATATTAATGCAAATCACACACACATGAACATGTACAGTAGTGGTCAGAATTATTGGTACCCTTGGTAAATATGATCAAAAAAGGCTGTGAATATTAATCTGCATTGCTAATCCTTTTGATATTTTATTTTAAAAAATCACAAAAATCTAACCTTTCATTGGATGATAAGAATTTAAAATGGGGGGGAAATATAATTATGAAATAAATGTTTTTCTCTAATACACATTGGCCACAATTAATGGCACCCTTTTATTCAATACTTTTTGAAAGACATCAGAGACCATTCCTTCATCCAGAATCACTCCAGATCCTTCAGATTCACAGCTACATGTTTTCTCTTCAGTTCACTCCACTCATTTTCTACAGGGTTCAGGTCAGAGGACTGGAATGGCCATAGCAGAAACTTGGTTTTGTGCTCAGTGACCCATTTTTGTGTTGTTTTTGAGGTTTGTGTTTGGATTATTGTACAGTTGGAAGATCCAAACATGGCCCATTATAAGATTTCTAACAGAGTCAGTCACTTATTGATTTTTATCTGTTGGTATTTGATAGAATCCATGATGCCATGTGTCTAAACAAGATGTCCAGGACCTCCAGAAGAAATATAGGCCCACAACATTAAAAATACAGCAGTATATTTCATTGTACACAAGGGGTACTTTTTATCCCCATGTTCACCAAACCGATCTTGAGTGTTTGCTGCTAAAAAGCTCATTTTTTTGTGTTCCAGTCGTGTCTGATAACTGAATATGCAGGAGTTTGTTTTTGGATGAGCTAAGATAATTTTTCTTGAAACCCTCCCAAACAACATGTGGTGATGTAGATGCTTTTTGTCAATTTTCTTTTAAGGTTTTCTGACCCCGATGACTCTACTATTTTCTGCAATTCTCCAGCTGTGGTCCTTGGAGAGTCTTTAGCCACTCAAACTCTCCTTCTCACTGTGCATTAGGACGATATAGACACACGTCCTCTTCCAGGCAGTTTCGTAACATTTTATGTTGATTGGAAATTCTTAATTATTGCCCTGATGGTGGAAATGGGAATTTTCACTGCTCTAGCTCTTTTCTTAAAGCCACTTCACTAATTTGTGAAGCACAATTATCTTCTGCTGCACATCAGAAATATATTCTTTGGTTTTTCTCATTGTGATGGATGATTAAGTTAATTTTGGCTTTGTTTTCCCTCCTATTTATATTTCTGTAAAACAGGAAGCCATGCCTGGATAATTTCAAGTTCACAATCACCCTGGAGTGCTCAAAATTGTGAATATGAATACTTCAGAGATATTTTACTCATACGAATTTCTAGGGGTACCAATAATTGTGTCCAATGTGTATTTGAGAAAAACATTTATTTCATAATGATATTTCCCCCATTTTAAATTCTTATTATCCAATGAAAGGTTAGATTTTGGTGAATTTTTTAATAAAAGATTAAAAGATTAACAATGCAGATTAATTTCCACAGCCTTATTTGATCATATTTACCAAGGATGCCAATAATTCTGACCACTTCTGTATTTTTATAAAATAAATATACATTATAAAATAAATATTCATATATATGTATTTTAAATATGTACAAATATAATTTTAGAATATATAATTTATATTGTATATTGTAAAATAGAATTTAAATAATTTAAGTAAATATTTTATATAAAATGCAAGCGCATAAATATATCAACTATTTTGTATTTATATAACTATTTTTCATTTGTATAACAAGGTAATTTCCTCTAGTTTACAGCAATGCTCTTACAATAGAAGTTTATGTGGCAAAGCATTGAAGTTTCGAAAGTATAGCAAGACAACTTTAACACTATAACATCAAAACTAGTATCATAAAAGTGTTTACTAACTTTGAACAAAGACAAGGGACTTGTGTTCATAACCAAAAGTTGATGCATTTTAAACAGAAGCCATGGTTGTGAATGAGTTTACTTACTTATTTTTTAACAGACGAAAGAAACACTTTCCCTATAGACTTCCATTTTTATATATGACTGTAAACCCAATTTTTACAAACTGTGTGTTGAGTGTGTTGTTTTTATCTTGTGCCGAATCACGTAAAAAGCCTCCAAACACACTTCAGATGCAATCAACTAAATGCTATTATTCACTTTAGAGGGAATTAGTGCGTTGTACAGGTAATTAACCAAAGTACAAGCATCCATTATGATGACCTTGCCATACTGATGGCTTTACACACATTGTAAAGTCAACTTCAATGCGTCCCAAATGTGTAACTAGAGTAGTATGTTTAAAATCATTTAAGCACCTCTCATTAGAAAGATCAACATTAGATTACTCACACTAATGTGTTTACCCCCTGAGGCGCTGCGCTTTTTCTTTACAGACAACAAATCATTTTTTGTCAAAACTGAGTAACACAGCATGAGATGGGCGTTGTATGCAGTGTGTGTGTGTGTTAAGACTGCAGACTAGAGGAACTTTGCAAACAAAGCCCAGAGTGAAGCGCTCCCCGTTTGACTTTCACACAGACTCTGTCAACAGCGGACCCTCCGAGCTGAGAGATATCACACCATTACAGCACTATTTGGGAGCCATTCATCAAATCAGACACAAGATTAATTAAGCCTACGGACTGAATTACCCCGGTCTCTTCTTATGAAGGTGTACCTCCAGCACCGGATGGGGTAGGGATGATGGGGGTCTCTGAAGGAGGGGGTGGGGGACTGATTCTACCTTACACATGTACATGAGCTTGTGATATAACAGTGTTCACAGCCCAGCATGGAGCGAGTCATGTTTACACGCTAAAGTCTGACTGATTTGCACTGATCTCAATGGCAGGGTCAAGTTTGTCAGGAAAATGCCTATTTCGTCGCAAAATTCTGAATATGTAGTTTGCTAAATATTTTGCATAAAGAAAATTAAGCCTAGTTTTGTATTGTTAATTTTTATTTATAATATATATTATGTTTTTATTTTATGTTTTTAATAATTATGCACTGACATAATTATAATAATTGTAATGATCCTAATAATAATCTTACTATTAAGATCACTTAAACCACCAATTTTTCATTACTGTAATGTAATGTTATTTTGAGTCGTATTTTAATAAAAAAATGTATCTGCAAAAATGTACGTTTATAAAATTAATTAAATACAAATGATACCTTACATGTTAATTAATGATTGTTATTTTTGTGTAATTTATTTCTGCATTAAAGTAGGGTTACAAACCTTTTTTTTGTTGCAATTTTGCAAAATCATTACATTAAAAAAAAGAAAAAAGTTATTTTTTAATTAAGGCAAAATGTAAAAAACATTAAGTCTATTTTTTTACATTGTAAGATTTTTTACAATATTACAGTTTTCATAAAGATTAAGATTCACCCCATTATTAGTACTCCAATGTTATTTTACATTTGAGTTTTCTTTTGGTAATATTTCTTAATTTCAGTTTTTAAGTCAACTAAAATTAATTTATAAAATTGCATAAATACCAATACACCCAACATGCTTATATGATTAATATAATTTTACTGTACGGTAATTTAGTTTTGCATTAAATTAGGGTAAACCTTGCAGTAAATCTTTTTTTTAATGCAAAAGTTTAAACAATTTTTTTCTTTCAAGTTCATAATATATCTTAATTTTAATTATACTTATTTTTAAATTACTGATATATATATATATATATATATATCAGAATCATACTATTATATTACTATTAATACAAATATTAATATATAATGTATTATTTATTTTTGTAATATAATATAAAAAGTAATACAAATAAAAATAGAAAAAATATATTTGAAATAATTTAAAACATAATTTTGTGGTCAATAGTGAAATGTTTTTGTGAGATTCACCCATCTATGTATATATATTCTGATATTTTTCTCATTTAATTAGTGAAAAATCAATATCTGACTGACAGAAAGCTACTTGTCACCCAAGTTGCTTAGCTAATAATTATTATCTAAAAATATTATGTCACTTCCATAAGTGAAGCTCATAATCAAGACAAACACAGGGCTGAAAGCTTTTCCTGTACAGTACGCGCTGTACTCGCTACAACGGGAGCAATTCTGAAATGATGGATCTGCATCTGAAACTATTTTTCATCATAGTCAGTTTTCCTGGCCTTTGAATACGGCACACAGCAGATATACATCACAGCTTTAAACAGCCATCATATCTGCGAAGATAAATGCTTGCAATCTGAACTGTGAGGTGGGGCTAATGGGTTTACATCGGCGGGCCATTTTTCCCTCTTTCCCTTTTACACAAACATATACATTAAACCCACAAGGCAGATGCGCGCTCGTGCAAACGTCCACATCCGCCCACTCACGCCGACACGCGCACACATTTTAATGAGTTCATTAGCCCATTGTATCCTCCGCGTGGGTCATATCTTGATGAATGGTGTGTGTGGCGCCTTGCTCCGGGGTAGGATTCATCGCTCAAATGGCATGAGGAGAGATAGAGCGACCAAATCTGGAAGGAGCTAAGAAAAATACAGGGAGGGATGAGGGGGAAAAAAGGGGCAAGGTGTTTGGACCACCAGAGATTTTCCTCCCGCATGAGCACGGCATCAGCGGAGACATTAAGAATCTAATGTGCTATTATTCTCCATTGCGCCCCTAAGCTTTAAACATCTGTCCTGTGGGTGGCTGCGGTAATAGGCATGGGCTTTAGGACCTGTTTCCGAGACTAGACACCGGCACCCACGAGGGCCCTTGACACGCTGGCGACTTAATCTGCAACTCCTTCCACAAAATTGACATTGTCTAGAGAGTAAAGCAATCACCCGAACCGGTATTATAGAGCATTTATGTTTGAGCTAGGCTTGCAAACAGCAAATCTTGACCTTTTCGAGACACCCCGTCGCCAAACTCCATTTTCCTGGCCGAGTCTTTCCAAACTTCCTTGAAGAATTATGTTTGTCATTGGACTTGGCTCTCCTCGAGGTGGGCTGTGGGTTTAAATTCACGCCAAGCAATCTGTTTCACCTAATACCACCACGGATTTGGGCCCTGAGAGAAAGAAACAGAGGATGAAAAGTGGGAAAAGGCCAGAGAGGGGATACATTTCTACACTTGAATGATGGAAGGAGATCTTTGGACAGGTTTGGTTTAGCACAGAGTAATTTAGGTATTTGGGCCTGAGATCCCCGGCCCTGTGTATTATGACATGTGGTCGATGTCATACAAACAGACCGAAGGGACAAAGACGGACATCAAACAGGAAAGATTGGAGACGGTTATAATAAAAAGGCATTTCCCATGTCAATACACCACATGAGCAAATATTAAGAATGTCGTGTTGATAGAAAGTCATTCCAAATCTGTGTGTGTGTGTGTGTGTGTGTGTGTGTGTGTGTGTGTGTGTGTGTGTGTGTGGAACACAAAAGGAGAATTTTTGAAGAATCTTCATGGAGGTCATCTTCTGATGAAAGTTTATGGCACCTAAAAGGGCAAAATACATCACAAAATACTATTAAAGTGTTTTTGAAAACATGATTTCTAGGAAAGTTTCAATTTAATGAAAAATGTCATGTGGTGCAACCAACAAAATATAACATTTTCCTTACACCCAAAAGGACATTTTCATTACATATAAAGTCACACCACATGACATTTGCATTTAATAATTAAACATTAAAAGTATATGCATAAATTATGCATACATTTATATGCATAAACTATGCATCAATATTTTTAATCTAAATTATTAAGATATGCAATTAAAAAAGTAATTAATATAACCCATTATATATTTGGGAGTCACACCACATGACATTTTGTAACTTGACCTGCAAGTTGACTTTTAAAAAGACAGTGATCTTGACACACAGTCATGAGGGTCTGCATATTTAACCATGACTTTGATTTGGCGAACAAAAGGTTTTCAAAATTAATAAGCAGTTTTTATATATGATAATAAAATAATACGCTATTTCTTCATTATACCATCCTGAGATTTCTTGCTTTATGCCCAACAAAAAAAACATGCTCATCATAGAAAAGGTGTATTCAAGTCATTGTATGCATGAATTGCAATTTAATGTTATATATATATATATATGAATAGATTTGACAAATAAAATAAGTATCATGTCATTGACCCACGCAGGTTTTCCCAACTGACCTGCGATAGTTTATCATTAACAGTCCTTTGCAGTAATGAGATCCTGTCTGGCTTCATCGTTGAGCTTTGTAGTGTCATTGTCACTTACGTCCCCCCGTGTTTGAATGCTTCATCATATGCCGTGTGAGCAGACAGAGTGACCACCGGGGATTTGAGGCAGGCCGAGCAGAGCAGACATTCATATTTATAAGTCAGGCAATCTGAGTGATAAAGAAGGAAGGACATTAACGGCATCAAATGAAGCTATTTTCACCAAACAGTCTTAAAGGGATAAATGTTCCGCTTTCATTCTCACTTAACCTTTGATCTGCCGTATGTTGCTCAAACACTTACAGTAGCAGCTCAAAGTGGTCATTAAATTCCTCTGATTTGTTTCATTTAATAGCGGACTGGTATCAGTCTTGAGACTTATGGAAAATGCTGTAAATGGCATTACGTGGATTAAGAACTTGCCAGTGATTTCTGTTATATGACACCAATAATGTCATAGATATAATTTTGAGAGTCATGGCCTAGTTAGTACTGCACTCCTGTTTGAATAGATCTGTAATCTCTAGTTCTAGTTCAGTTTGAAATCATTTGTATTCTAAGCAAGTATGATTTCTTTTCTGAATAAAAATGTTCCTGAGTATTATAATTATTTTTTTCTTCAAAAATGCCAGGAAGAAAAAAAGCCTCATTAAATTAAATACATTCTTAAAAATACACTCTTAAGTAGTTTTGTATAATCTTTTATTGTTTCTTTGAAAAAAAACGTATGATATTTAAAAAAAAATGCATATTAATATAAAAAAAAAACAGTCATGTGGTGCAACCAACATGCAGAAAGACCCACATGACTGTCTGAAGGTCAATAAGCTTCCTAGAATAAAAGATTATGACAGACAATATTAGTTTGGGTTGTGAAATGTCATGTGGTGCAACTCGCCCAATATGTAATGATTTTCTTGAATTAATAATTGATGATAAGGTTTAAGAAAAAATATGTTGTTACTTCCTTCAAGGTTTCACTACATGACATTTTAAGTAATTCAATTTGTATTATTCTAGAAAAGTTTAAACCAACATGAATACATTTCTAATAACTTGGCACATACGTTTCAAACTAGATTTTTCATTTTCTTTATCATTGACCCTCTTAGCTATAATCACCATCCACAATCAGTGTATGGCAAAGAGCAGCCTAGACATTTTTCTAAACTTCTCATTTTGCATCAAGAAAAGAAAATAATACCATTTTGGATCGACGTGAGAGTGAGCAAATGATGACAGAAAGCCCTATTTCTCTTTCAATAATGAACACTGGATAGTTTTCCATGTTAAAAGGGATTCTTTTCCCTCTTTTTTGAGACAGAAGTGGAATAAAATTTGCAATAGCTAGTTAATTGCCTCAAAACTGGCACCAGAGAATGAAAAATTCATGAAAACGGTGTCGCTATCAACAAAGAGAGGGAGACAGAGAAATCTATAACTATGGTCTCTCACCATTAATTGAATTAAATTCAGTCTGAGGACAGATAAATCTGGCTTAAAGGCACCATATTCCCTCCAGGCCCTAATTAAATATACAGTCTTTAAAACACAAAAATAATCATTTGATTCATAGAATTTTAATGAGATGACGCAAGGCGTGTACTTCCAGAGCACAACGTAGCACTCACATTACATTTGCTTTTCCAAAGATTTCGCTTTTCTAACAATGCAAAACACCACAAACAACTACTCGCATGTGTAATCCAAATAAGTGTTGTTTCCTGTGCAGAGAGAGCATCTATTAGCGAAGGAAAAACAGTTTCAGCCCTCTGCTCCTCTTTTGTTTTTCGCAAAAACAACACACTCTTTCCATTCAGACGTGGAGAGAGAAATAAAGAATCTATCTAAACAGTTAACAGATGGCTAAAGCTTGTGTCTTTGAGCAGTGTTTCCCAGCAATTAAAAGTTTCTGCCTGTTATTCTGCTCCCCGAGTGCAGATTGCAAACAACGCAAGAGGTCAAATATCTGGAAGGGAAACGAGGATTGGAGCAACCACGTGCTGGTCTCATCTGGCGCTGTGCGGGACGTGCATTCACCTGAACGTCCGTAATCACCCGGCACCTATGTGAATAATTAGTACAATAATTACTAGCTTTAAAACGAGGCTGAGCGCTGCCCTCTCGCACGACGCCATCAAGGATAACAGGTGTTGCCGGTGCCTGGAAGGGACAGAGATTAAAGATTATTTCACTATCTGGTCTCTCCTCCAGGCCAAAACAATCTCCCCCACTCTCTCTCTCTGTCGAGCATGGAGAGGGGGCCGAGTGGGGGCTCATTTTCCTCCAGCGTGGCAGTTTTGGGAATGGAGTGTTTGACAGAGAGTGAATATTGTTTAATCTGGGAGAGTGATACGTCCTTGAGATTCCTGGACGCTCGGTGTCCACATAACCTAGAGCCAGGTGGAGGTTGTCTGTTACTAATGAGGAGGAGTTTGCAATGTGGAGAAAGCAGTGTTATTAAACAAAAGTACATTTTATTGAGAAAAAGTGACGTTGCCACGTTGCTGGGCTGTTGCTAGGGTGTTTTGAGTGTTTTAACATGTTGCTATAATTTTGCTATGGTGTTAGGGTCTTTGTAGTTGATAAGGGTTCTGAGTTTTTAGCATGTTGTTATGGTGTTCTATATGGTTGTTAGGTTGTTGCTATATGGTTGCTAGGGTGTTATGAGTTGTTGGCAGGGTGTATGTGATCAATAAGTTTTGAGTGTTTTAGCATGTTGCTGTGCAGTTGTTAGGATGTTCAGGTGGTTGCTGAAGTTATGCATAATGGTTGCTAGGGTGTTGTGAGTTGTTGGCAAGGTGTATGTGGTTGATAACCTAGTTGTAAAAGCAGCATATGCTGCGCAGTTGTTAGGATGTTATATATGGTTGAGGGTGTTGCTATGCGGTTGCTAGGGTGTTGTGAGTTGTTGGCATGATGTATGTGGTTAATCAGTTGTACTGAGTGTTGTAGGGTGTCACTACAGTTGTTAAGACATTGAAATGGTTGCTGAAGTCATGCTGACTTCAGCAACTTCAGAGTGGTTGCTAGGGTGTTGCTATGGAGTTTATAGGGTTTTGTAAGTTGTTGGCAGGGGGTTTGTGGTCAATAAGGTGTTCTAAGTGTTGTAGTGCTTAGCAGGTTTTAGGATATTCAAATGTTTTCTGAAGTAATGCTGGGTGTTTGCTTGGGTATTGCAATGTGGTTGCTAGGGTGTTATGAGTTGTTGACAGGGTGTATGTTGTCAATAAGGTGTTTTTAGTGTTTTAGCATGTTGCTGTGCAGTTGTTAGGATGTTCAGTTGGTTGCTGAAGTGATGTTGGATGGTTGCTAGGGTGTTGTGAGTTGTTGGCAGTACATTTACATTTAGTCATTTTGCAGACGCTTTTATCCAAAGTGGGGAATACATAAAGCGATTTATCTTGAAGAGGCAAACAGACAGAGGAAGTGCTCGTAACAAGTCTCAGGCATTTTCAAATAAGTATATGCTAGCAAGGGAAGGAGAGAAAGATAAAGAGAAAAATTAAGTATTTTTAAGTAAAATTTATTTAGTCACCACTTGTAGTACACTTGATGGTCACTAAAGTCATGCTGGTTGGTTGGTATGGTGTTTTGGGTGGTTACTAGGGTTTCTAGGGTGTTGTGAGTTGTTGCCAAGGTATATGCAGTTGATAAGGTGTTCTGATTGTTTAATAATGTTGCTATGAAGTTCTTAGAATGTTCTTGATTGTTGCTAAAACTACTTTAATAAAAAAAAACTGTAGCCAGGGTGTTGCAATCTGGTTGCTTGGGTGAGTAGTTGACTTGTTGTAAGTGGTCGATATGGTCTTCTTTGTGTTGCTAGGTGGTTGCTAGGGTGTTTCCAGTCACTGCCATGTTGTTGCTATGTGGTGTCTATGGTGTTGTGATTCATTGGCAAGCCATTGATATGTAGTTGCTGAAATGTTCTGAGTGTTTAGCATGTTGCTATGCAGTTATTATGTTGTGATACTATGTGTATATTATTATGTATTATTAGGTGGTGCTAAGGTGCTGTGGGTGGTTACTAAGCAGTTGCTATATGGTTTGAATGATGTAATGTTTTCAGAATGCTGTTATTCAGTTGTTAGGGTAACATTCTAAATGATATTTATATATGAAGTTATATTTTAAGGGTTACATTCTAAGTTAAATTAGATAAATACTTGGAAATAAAGTTTGTTGAAACATTTAAAGGGATAGTTACCCGTAAAAAAATATTCTGTTGTCATTTACAAAATACATTTTTAATTAATTGAAGTTGACACTTCCATCGCAGTGCTTCGCTCACCCACATACAGTAATTGTGCAGCTCTCATAATGTGCTTTGATGCTGTCCTCTCAACAACTTAAGCAATGAATCCAGGCAGCCCCAGGGTGTTTGTTCTTGTAGGAATTACTTAAAGACTTGTCAAGATGCCACCATCACATGGCTTATTTTCTGTTTGCTCTTCTCACTTGTGTGTTTTTGAAATTACTACAACAGGTGCGACAGATTTGCACAACAGCGGTCTAGGATGTTTGGTTGCAGACAAGAGGAAGAGAGTTGTTTTGTTCCTAATGAAATCCATTTGGTAACAGTATCGTATACAGTGCACAATATCTGTCATAAATAAATGGATAAAGAAATGAATGAAGGAATAAATTAAATTATATATGAACAAATACAATATTTATATATGAGTTTAATTGTATTTATTACAATTAATCAAAATAAAATGATGACATTTTAATCAAATAAATTACATGATATGCTACTTAATTAATCAAATGAATCACAGTTAATATCATATAATATTTTTTTGCTGGAAATTGTTTTATTTATTTATCTATCTATTTTTATAAACAGTCACAGACAAGATCTCTCAAACTGACATTCTTAGCATTTAGGAAATACAATAAATTGTCAGTAGTCTTGCTAACATATTGAAATAATGGTTTTTCATCTAAATTTTCCGGTAAAATTGAATGATATCCTCACTGTGAGCTTATTTCGCTGGTCTTGCGGTGCTCAATGGCTTTCACTCTAGGAGCTCAAGGCAGCCGAGACATTCTTTGTCATTATTATTTGATTCCATTCATCATCCCGGCTCACAACAAAGAACCCTGCTATGTACAATTTAAATAAAGCTTTGTGTGACACTTGCGTTGACAAGCTGATGTATCCATTCAAGACGCAGCAGAATATGTGCATGTCTATGCAAAATAAAGATGAATGCTGGGGAAACAGACAGCGGGTGACTAAGGTGCGCAAGATCACGGCCGATCTGTCATGCTATCCGTTGTCTTATGATACCTTATCATTAGTTTCCCTGACAATGATTTAGCAGTCATTGTCAGGAAGTATTCCCCTCATTGCCTTGCACTGTGTTTAAACGTAACCTTCTTTCAGCAACGGCTGCCATTCGTCACTTTGACCTGTCAAGCATGGCAAAATTGGACACTTCCAACCGTGGCCTTTTGTCCTGACACGAAGCAGGCAGCTATGCAGAATCAGGATGGAGGACGGAACCGTATGCATCCATAACATTTAACCACCTCTGAATGATCACTGCCTCTAATTTCTTTGGGGACGATGGGACTTCGGTCCCTCTGCCAAGTTTTTTTTTTTAGTTTGTGTCTCTCTTTCTGCGTTATTTCGGGTCATGGCCTCGTGACTGTTAAATAAGAACCAGGGGCAGGTCAGCGTGCAGGCCAAGGAACGGAGGAAATCCAGCCCCCTGGTCCCTCTCTCTGGCGGCCAACAGCTGATGCAGAAACTCACCATCCATCTCTGGCAGGATGCTAATGATACAGTTTTTGGGAGGAGAGGAACTTAGACCTACTTTTCAGGTAATTCTCTGTTGATTCGTGCCTGCTGTTTAGAGCATACGCCAGCGAAATGCGATAGGAAATGGGCCTCTGGAATCCCTTGAAGACATTGAAGGTGTGTTTGATGTCCTTGTATTCTCGGTTTGGGCCTTTGGTTGTGTTCTTCGAGCTATGCTTGGAGAAAACATCTCTGGTGATATTGCGACAGAAGAATTGGTGCTGCCTTTTCACGGTGCTTTCCAACACAATCTCATGGTAATTTATAGCAAATTTACTTTTTGGCGAACTGGTGGCAAACATTGTGTCTTAACCAGATGCAATGCAGTAAGGGTAAATTTACATTTTTGAGAAGTTTTGCATATATGCAGCAATGTTGTCAAAATAATCCTAATGCACATCCATCTGTGAAAACTGCTAAAATGCTGTATTATGCATGGCATCCCAGTAGTTGACGATGTCACTTCGAGCAAACTTGAGCATGATATCCTTAACACATTACGTTACCAACCTGATCTCACGGCTATTCGTACATATTTTACGAGGTGGCTAATTCCTAAAAAAAATTTACGACCTCACTCGATTTGTACAAAATTATACGTATGTTACAAGGTGGCAAATTCATATGAATTTGTAAGAATGAACACCCCTAACCACATCCCAAAACCTACCCCTCACAGAGTGAAGTCATACAAATTTGTATGAATTAGCCACCTCGTAAAACACAAAAGGATTGGTTGTGAAATAGTGTTGGGACGTTACCGTTTTCATAAATTCACGTTTTTAGTAAATTTGTGTTTCAAGGCGATAACGGTATCATTTTTAAAACGTGTACTTTGAAACTCATTTTCAACAGTTTACGTTTTCATGCTCCCAAAACGCTGTTGTTAAATGAACAGCCAAAATGCATAAATTATTTCTGGTTTTAGTTGAAAATGATGTTGTGTAAACACCCGTGAGATTCCAGCGACAAGTAATTTGTCTGTCCAGACACGACATGGCTATAAGGCACAACAACATGAATTAAAAGCGTGACAGCCAATCAGAAGAGCTTGTGGGCGGAGTCTCTGTCTGCACAAGTACATAATCTAATCCATAATTAAATCATTTTAACATTATTAAAAGTACATACTGAGTGACTGGTACATTCTTTGTCTTGGAATACACATTAAGTTCACAGTTTTAATGTTCATGTGTTTCGAGTTTAATTTATTTTCAAGATCTTAAGTAAATTATCCATTGTTGCTTTCCAAATGGTTATAAAACTAATGCAAAATGATTTTCAAACTCACATTAGACACTTTTAAGTTTAAATAAAGAAAATAATCAGTACCTGAGACCATCATTGTTAAAATTTGTTGTTGTTCCAGCCACAACGTTGCAGAAATAGAAACTAGATAAATGTTTTTCAAAATAAAATCTGCTGTCGCTTGTCGCGTATTGCCTTTATAGCTGGTTGGAACAAATACTATGTTGTAATCTGCATGAATTTGTGCAATCCTATTAATATGTTTTTGTACGATCTGCCTGCACCCTGATGGTTAGATTCATGTTTACTTTTTTCCAAAAAAGTGTATGTTCGCAAATAATAGTGTACAATTTCATACGAAACAGCTTCTTCTTAAAACAGTTGCAATTTCTCATGACCTCGGTTTGTCATTTCTGCTTCTTCAACTTTTCTGAATGGTTTAGACTCCATTGATGCCCCTTGGTAATTCGTTGGAGCTGTTTGCCAAATGCTGATATCATCTGGCCGTCGTCCATCTGCAAACAGTAGTTTGGGCAGGTGTGAAACTGCCCCTTCGAAACACCAAGATCTAATTCACGAGACTTCTGTGACTTTTTCAGACTGAACATGTGTTGCCAGGAAGTGAAGCACATGTTGTCCACAGGAAAGATGTAAATAATTATCTGCTCACAACAGGTTTTCTTTCCCACTGGGTGTTCTTACAAATTTGGCCAGAAACTACTAATGATCTACACACTTGAATAAAGAACTTGGGCAATATAATGCTATGCAAAATCCATTTTAGATGCACAAAATATTAGAAAAAAACCTTGCAGCCCTAGAAATTGAAAATATGTTGTCGAGGTTTGTGGAATACAGACAAACAAACATACATATAAATAAATGCACACATTTAATTACATTATGCTGCTTAGTTAATCATATTACTTGCAGTTAATATAATATAATCGATATTTGTTTAAAAAATATCTAAATTATGGAATTTAATTGTCAATTTTTTATCCATTACATTTGGAAAATTAATCACAAAATAGTATTAGAATTAGTACTATTTTACAATTAATCAAAGTTAATTGATGAATTTTTTATCAAATTCATTCAATGATATGATGATTAATCTAATTACTCAATACTAAATTACTCTATGCAAAATAATATCAAACTGATCAAAAAAAGCACATCAAAGACACCAGTGAGACCAAAAATCACATTAACAAATCTTAAGCAATTTACAAAATAATATTAATATAATAACAATAATAATAATGAGTAAATCTAAATTTTACTATCTAAACAACTATCAAAAAAGCAGCATTAGGCAAACATTTTCTGCATAAAATATCATATAAATATACATCAGTTACAGGATCATATTTTTAAAAGATAATTATCTCTTACTTGGATTGTGACGATCAGTATAACAACATAAATCTCCATTGTTCAGTATGAAATATGATTAAGTCTTAAATCTGACACCCAGAGACATTACAGTCTCTATTCTGTAGCTGAGGGCTGGTTCTGCCTCAGGTGAAACCTTCAACTACAGCGTCAGTTTTAAATCTCGCTTGAGCAAAGTTGTCGCAGCAAAGATGTAATATGTTTGCCTTTCGATTCAATTAGCTTACAAAAGACCTTGAAGCGATGCAATCAATTATGGGATGATGTTCTTTTACCTTGCCTTCAAGTCACAGAGGAATGATCACATTTACAACATTTGTGTGCACTCGGATGTCACAAAGTCACAACTGACAGTTTCTTCGAAGCATAAATTTCCAAGAATAATGGTGGTGAAATGGCTTTGATAATAATTTGTTGACAGTAAAGTTTAGTATATATGCATTTTGTGTAATGTATGGATTTTTGTGTAAAAAATTTTAAACACATAAGGCACATCCTTTGCACCTCATTAGGTTGCACTAGTGCTAACCCTGCTAACAAGTTAACAACTGTTTTTACAATGTTATCTCAAAGTTACAAAGAAATGTTATTCCAGCAATGTTAATAGAACTTAGCTTTGGAGTTGTCTGCTCTTGAATACTGTTCTCAAAATCTTATTCAAAATTATTCAATAACTTATTCAATAGTTCAAAGAAAAAAAAAATTCTGTCTTGAATTACTCATTCTCATGTCGTTCCAAACTCAAAAGACCTTCGTTCATTTTCAGAACACAAATTTATATTAAGATATTTTTGATGAAGTTCAAGAGCTTTCTGACCCGGCATAGACAGCAATGTAGCTTACACGAACAAGACCCAGAAAAGTCATGAGGACATCCTTAAAGGTGGGGTAAGTGATTTCCGGTAGCCAATGTTGATATTTGAAATCACCAAAAGAAACACGCCCCTACCCCAAAAGGATCTTGCACCTATTTTGATAGCTCTGCCCGTACGAATCCCAGGCAACGATCAGTTCTGTGAAACAAAGAAAAAACAATGTTACTCACCTATCGAGTAGAAAAAAAGCAACATCGGTGTCCGAACGCAGGCCTTCCTGCTCCTTAAGTTATCTCCAGCACTGGAAAGCTGATCCGTTATTTACACGGTCCTACTTCTTGCCTTATCGTAACTCTGTGTCTACACCGGACGGGAGCGGCAAACCCCGACACAACAAATCCCTGACAGTACACTGCAGCCGCATTCTATTTACGACATATTGAAATAGTTTTCAAATGATTTTCAGCAGTCGTTTTGTCGCGTTCAGTTTGGATAGACATTAGCTGTTGCAGTGCGGCGTCTAGTTTAAGCCTTTTTTTGTTCCACAGACGTTTTCTTCTTTTGTTTTTTATCCACCATCTCTATCAGTCTGTCGTCGCTCGGCGGTTAATATCCGTCATGTGCACTGATGAGCGCTCTCTCTTCGCATCATGAGTAGACACAACCCTTGCTGCTGATTGTCTACAAGTTTGTTTTGGTACTGGCCCGACTAAGTTTTCTAAAGCGTTTTTGAAAAAATACATACCCCACCTTTAAAATAGTCCATGTGACATCAGTGGTTCAACTGTAATGAAGCTACAAGACACTCTTAGTTCATTGTCTATATTCTGGTTCAAATAAGTTGCAAAATTTGCAAATCATCCTCTCTGTCGAAATCTTCAGAAATTTTTACGAAGACTGTTTTATGCAGAGCGTAAGTCTTCCTCTGCTTGTAAACAAGGCATAGCACATGCATGTTCTACGTCAAAACGCCAGCTCCTGTTTCAGCAGCATCACATGCATGTGTCGTAATACTCTCGTGAATCCGCGTCGAAGACTAACATGGAAGAAAACTAATTGTTTAATAATGTCGTTATTTAGTTTCTTTTTTTTATGTATTCTCATAGCTTCACAAAATGACAGTTGAACCACGATGTCACATGGACTATTTTAACAATGTCCTTGCAAATTTTCTGGGCCTTGAACATGTCAGATGTGTTGCTGTCTATGCAGGGTTAGAAGCTCTCGGATTTCATCAAAATATATCTTAATTTTTGTTGCGAAGATGAACGAAGGTTGGGTTTGGAATGAGGGTGAGTAATTAATAACAACATTTTCTTTTTGGTAACTATCCCTTTAACGTCTGCATTACAATGTAAAAATGTGTGGTTTTGAATGTTCAGGAAAACATAACATTAATGGGAGCAAACTGCTCCTAGAACATATTTTTGTTAGCTGAGAAGCCTCCAATTTATTACTAAACAATTGTGTTAATCGTGTCGTAATAACTTTTTACTTTAAAAGTACTAGCATATAAAAGCTAACTGGAGAACTTAAAATAAATTAAGGTGTGTCATGTCTTCCAGAAGCAGAAAAGGAAAAAGCACCAGGCCCACGGTGTCACACCAGCCTGTCTGAAATCATGTGCTGACCAGCTGGCCTCCATCTTCACAAAGATCTTAACAGATCACTGGAACTGTGCGAAGTCCCTTCATGCTTCAAACGCTCCACCATCATCCCCATCCCAAATAAACCCCAAATTACAGGACTAAATGACTACAGGCCTGTAGCTCTAATGTCTGTGGTTATGAAGTCTTTTGAAAAACTGGTGCTGGCCCACCTGAAGGACATCACTGGACCCTCGCTGGATCCTCTTCAGTTTGCCTACAGAGCAAACAGGCCTGTGGACGATGCAGTCAACATGGGACTTCATTATGTTCTGCAACATCTAGACCAGGCATCCTCAAATCTGGCCTACTTAGAAAATCACAGGTAGTTGAGTTTGATCAGGGTTGGAGCTAAACTCGGCAGCAGATTGGCCCTCCAGGGAAAGATTTGAGGAACCCTGATCTAGACAGACCAGGGGCTTATGTGAGGATCCTGTTTGTGGACTTCAGCTCGGCCTTTAACACTATCATCCCAAACCTCCTCCTGCCCAAACTAACTCAGCTCTCTGTGCTCACCTCCATCTGCCAGTGGATAAACAGCTTCCTGACAGCTGGATCCTCTTCAGTTTGCCTACAGAGCAAACAGGCCTGTGGACGATGCAGTCAACATGGGACTGCATTATGTTCTGCAACATCTACCAGGCACTCAAATCACTGGTCTTAGAAAATCACAGGTAGTTGAGTTTGATCAGGGTTGGGCTAGATTCTGCAGCAGATTGGCCCTCCAGGAAAGATTTGAGGAACCCTGATCTAGACAGACCAGGGGCTTATGTGAGGATCCTGTTTGTGGACTTCAGCTCGGCCTTTAACACTATCATCCCAAACCTCCTCCTGCCCAAACTAACTCAGCTCTCCGTGCCCACCTTCATCTGTCAGTCGATAAACAGCTTCCTGACAGACAGGCAGCAGCTAGTGAGGCTGGGAAAATTCTCATCCACCTCGATCAGCACTGGAGCTCCTCAGTGCTGTGTTTCTCTCCCTCTGGTCTTCCCTGTACATGAATGACTGCACATCCAAAAGACCCTCTGTCAAGCTCCTGAAGTTTGCAGATGACACTACACTGATCGGCCTTATCCAGGATGGTGACGAGTCTGCTTACAGACAGGAGGTTAAGGAGCTGTCTGGTGCAGTCTTAACAACCTGGAGCTGAACACGTTCAAAACAGTGGAGATGATGTGGACTTCAGGAGAAAACCCCTGCTCCTGCTGAGCAAATCATTGGTACAACCCTCCCCACTCTTCAGGAACTGTACTCATCCAGAGTGAGCAAAAGAGCTGGCAAAATCACTCTGGACCCCTCACATCCACAGAACTGTTACCGGCTGGTCTGAGCACCAGAACAACCAGACACAAGAACAGTTTCTTCCTCAAGCAATCCATCTCATGAACACTTGACAATAATTATGGTACACACACTATTTCTACAATTATACACTTATATCTAACACAAATACTTAGTCTACACTTCAATTTCACATAATATACCTGTCCATTGTTATATACCCGTACATACAATTGTCAATTTGTATATTGTTATTCCTTATTTACTTGTTCTTTTTAATTCTTATTTTTATTATCTGTGTTTTCGCTCTCTCACTGTTATTCTGTTGCACTGCGGTAGCTTCTGTCATGAAAACAAATTCCTCGTATGTGTAAACATATCTGGCAATAAAGTTTATTCTGATTCTGAAATACACTGAAAATAAAGCAGCCGCATACTTTTGTTATTGCTAACATAATTAACATAGCTTGCAAAGCTACAAGCTATACTATCTAACTTCACACAATGCTAAAAAGTCCCAATGATAAAATGTCACATAAAAAAATGCTAGAAACTCCTTTAAAACAAACTAGTTTGCTAGCCATATCCAAACATGTCACTTCTGAGCGACCAACCCAGAGCCAAGTAAACAAACAAAAACCCATCATGACAAGCAGGATATGGAGATATTACACCTCCCCTAACATCCACTTATAGAGCCTGTGACCACTAATGGTCTCCTCTTTGCAACCATGTGTTCTATCATTTGATCTCATTTGGCTAACAATAAAAGAGCCAATTAAAGCATAACCACATTACTTTGTTAATAAAGCAGACAGATTGACTCAAGGGAACATTTCATTGGCAGTTAATTATGCACAGTGGTAGTCTCGAACCCACTGAGCCAATGTGTAGCAATAAAAGACGTTATACTGCTGCCAATTCCCACTCACAGCTGCATTCAGCTCTAAAACCAATGGATAGCGGCTTGCTAAAGCCAGGCAGACACTCTCTGAAGAGAAATAGAGAGATTTGCAATTCCACCGCTACCTCTGAGAGCTGGGGAAAGGTCCGTTTTTTAATGAACAATGGAACAATGACGGCACTCTTTCAACGAAAAGGTCAACTTTAGGTCACTGTTGGTTTGCTAAATGCAGCGATTCTTGGAGTTAAGCTAAAAACGAATGGCAGCGAGAGAATTAGCATTTTGCTGTAGCTCTAAAGAACGACTTCAGCAGTTATACACTTGCCTACAACAAACCTGACAAAGACGCCCCATTGTCTCAGAGTCAGTATAAAGCTATCAAGCATGAATGGATGAAACTTAAGCCTGTCACGGCGTTGGATGGCTTGACCTTGAGTGATAAACTTGCGTGTCTATCTGCACAGGCTGTATCCTCATATAAAGCAGTGTGTGAACAAGGACTCGGTGAGGCAGACTGACATTTTGTCAATACTGTATTGGCATTTCACTTAACCCCAGAGACAGAGGGATTATTATGTTGTTTCGGGGTGGTAAATGGATTGTTTGAGCTGTTATTTTTTCTGGAAGTTATTTTATTTATGTCCCTGTGTGTGCTGCACACAATTTCGGTGCTTTCATGATCCTAAAAACCTAATTTATTCCATGTATGTATGTTGATGTATAATCAATTTGACGTTACGTCTGAAGCACACAGTTTCACATTAATATCGGGGGTTCTACTTTTGAAATGTATCAACATTAAAGCAAATAAACCATGAGAATTAATTAAAAATGTAATTAAAGATAAGTTCTGTCAATAAAAACGATCATATATAGACCAGGCTTTCATCTGTAACACAACATTGAACATTAATAGCAGTGCCAGTGTTTAGTGGTTTAGTTTCCTGACAGCTTATAATTCTTTATAATTAGCCAACAATGCAATAAAAATGATGCTTATTGATAATACTCAATGTTTAAATATTAATATTTATAAACAAGCACAGTTTGCAATAATTGTAGGATATTCATAAACAAAACTATGTTTGTATAAAAGTGTTTTCTTGAAACTATTGACTATAAAATGCAATTTAATAATTAATGTATTATTCTAAATATAAAACAACTGTTTTATAATACTATTTAAATGTGATTTTATCAAAATACTATTATAATTATTTCATATGGTTTGACATTTAAAATATTATTTAATATTTTAACAATATATAATATGCAAATTATATTAAATTATTTACAATTTTGTTTTGAAAAGTTTTAATGTAATGCCTCGCAAAGCATGTTTATTAAACAAATTAAATTAAAGTTATATTAACAATATCTATTCAAATCAACATTGATACCTTAAATGGTGCTACAATAAAAATTATTCTTATTGATAATCCCAACATATTCATATTCACAAGGCAATAAAACAGGCACATTTGCAATCACTGTAGTATTATTAATACAATTATTTTATATACAGTTATTTACTATAAATACTTAATAATGACCTACTGCTATGATATCATTATTATTACTATTAATAGTAATAATAAAAACTATTACTCTTTAAAATGCATTTTAATAATAAAAGCCATTATTTAAAGTATTTTTTTAATCCTATTTAATCAAAATACTATTTTTAAATTTAAAACTGTTTGTTTTAAAATATTTAAGATTTAAACATTATATAATAAGTTATTATTTAATACTGATATTAGTTTTGTTGTTTAAAACAATTTGCTATTTAAACATTTTCTTTTTGAAGATTTGATGGAATTCTTTGTAATGCATGTTTATTAAGCAAATTAAGTTAGCTATATTTATTCAGATCAACATTAATACCTTGAATTGTGCTACTGTCCTAACAAGACAGTCAGACCGGCCAAAACCAAATCACTCCAGTTGTCTAGTTATGAAGATCAGTTACATCTCTATTTCATACTGCATGACCGTCCAGCCGTTTGTGATAAATGATGCTTGAAAAGCACTTAGATCAGTCACCGTTCCAAATCTGGCTGCGAGCTCGCTGGTACAACTTCATTTCCAAGGGTTAATATGACATGCCCTCTCCAAAACAATGAGAGTTTAAGCACATATTCCTGTCACTCCAGAACCTTGGCTCTTTGATGAAGTGATCGATGGAGCGGGTGAATGCAGATATGTTATACGGACACATACATCTTGATGTGATTATTTTTGTGGCTCCATAATTCAGCGAGAACATGTCATCTACTTGGGTCTTCCCATGATACCCCTCTCCGGCCGGTGTCGCTGCTCATAAAATCTGTTTAAAATGGATACAAATAATTTACTACCCTTATGTCGTTCCAGTGGGAGATTAAAATTGAATAACAACTGAAATTTCAGCCTGTTCCTAAAACACTAATGACTTCAGAAAAGTTTAAAAATAGCACATAAGATTGTATAGACCAGTTGCATGGTACATTTGAGTAATTTTGGGAGCTAAACTTGCTTAGTAATGGTAGTGTGGATGCTTGATTCCACTAAAGGATAAAAAAGGTAATTTGCGACTTTATATCCCACAATTAAGACAGAATTGCAAGATATAAATTCATAATTGTGAAAGATACACTCGCAGTTCTGAGAATTGCAATGTTTAAATCTCGCAATTCAGACTTTGTTTCTCTTAGTTCTAAGTTTATATCTCACATTCTTACGTTTAGTTTTTTTATTCTTTTTTTCTAATAATTGCAAGGTATAAATGAGAATTCCAAGTTATATCTCGGAATTCTTACTGTTTTCAAAGTTTACATCTCACAATTTGGAATTTGAATTTCAGAATTGTAAAAAAACAAATGGAATTTGAATTTCAGAATTGTAAAAAAAATTAATTTGAATTTCAAATTGTAAAAAAAAAAATCTCAAGAATTGCAAGATTTTTTTATCATGGAAAAGTCCTAACAATAACGTAAATTGGGTTAAATGTGCTCCTGTCAACCGAGTGCAGCAAATGAGTTAATATGTGACTTTTCAGAGGTCTTAGAGTTGATCCATTTCAGGCAAATTTGATTTTTCACCCAGATCATCCGTGCCTTAAAGCAGGAGAATGGTGTCAGTAGAAAAAACTATCCTCCACAAAAAGGAGAAATATTGTCTTTTAACAGCCAAATAAAGAAGAAATGCTGTGAGAACACTTCAACAGTCCAGAATAGCCTTTTCATCTGTTTAAATTCAATATGCATCTAAACTGATTAGGATTGTCACGTTTATATGAGGGTGAGTAAATAAGCAAATAGTTATTATTTTCATGAAATTGCATTTCACATAAAACAACTAGGGCATGGCTGCTTTTAAAATATTAGAAAAATCTTAAAATAACGTAAATAAAAGCTTGAATGCTACATCATGTCAGCCAGTGCAGCAAATTGAGTTACCAAGAATGTTTCAGGAGAATAATTTGTTCCATCCATTTTCAGTCAAATTTGATGGTCCAGATCATGTGCTGCAGGCTGCGGAATGGTGTCTTGATCAACCTTTATCCTCCACAAAAAGGAGAAATATTGTCTTTAACAGCCACATGAAAGAAAAATTTCATCTTTTTCAAAGAACAGAATAGGGAAGTGTTTTGTAGATGCATCTCAGGCAGTAGGATGCTAAATTCACAGAAACTCACCGTTTATAGGTTATAAGCAAATGTGTTGTTTTATGAAATGGAGCATTTCATTCTAACTAGGCTGGGAATGTTAAATATTGCAAAAAATCTATTAAAGATTAAATGTGAATCTTCCAGCTAATTGAGTTGCTACCAAGAATGTTAGGACTCAGGAGAATAATTTGTCAGTCTTGTTCTCAGGGCTTTGTTCATTTCCTATGTATTTATATTCATATTTATATTTAATTTAGCTTTGCATTTGCCATGGCAAACTCTTAAAATAACTACAATGTATGATGAATCAATATTTTGAGGGTGATATTCCATTGACGATAACTGTCATAGAGGATTGTGTTGGTGTGTTCAAGAAAATGAAAAGGCTAATTCAGAGCATTTGAATTAATAAACATTTCATCCGCGAATTATGAGATGAATCTGTACATAGAACTAATTAAATAATGATTCAATGGTTTATACATAAAGTCACTTTGTTCCAGACTGAATCAACTTTTCAGAACATATACTGATGTAATGGTTTAATACAGGCCGTTGTTTAGGAACTTTTAAGAAAGTTTTTATAACTACATTATTCTTTCAGATGAAATGCTAGTTGTTATATCTTTACAGTCCCATCTATTATAATGGCACTTATTGTAATTCTAGAAACAATCATTTATCTCTTTATAAGGTACAAGACACAGTCCATTGTTCTCCATGCTGGCCATACACTATCAGTTTAACCTTGAAGATGTGTCGAGGTGCCATCTTTCCCAGGCTTCTGCCCTGATCCCATTCATTATCACTCACAATGATCCCTCAGGTCACAGGGCAAGAGATTTTAATTACCAGGCCATAAATGGAAGAATTAAAGTGTGCATTTATAAAATGCTGAATGTGTGAAATAATGTTTCTGGATGGCAAAGTCTGCTCTGGTCGTTAAAAAGTGAAGCCAGGTCATCTATCTGGGCTGTACTATTATTCTGCTTTATGAGCTTGTCTGAAAATACTACACTATAACATGCAATGCCACACTTCACCTTAGTAGTAAAATCTGACTTGAGGTTTATATCCAGCCTGGGCTGTAAATTACAGTAAGATTTAGTGCTGAAACAATCTGGGATGTGAGACACTTGATCCTCGGCAGCCACCGTAGAACAGCACAGAGTGTGACTCTTAATATAATATAATAAACACCTAGCAACTAATTTACAGTCAAAACAGTTTGATCATCAAGTTAATAATATATATATTAACAAATTAAGTGTAATAAATGTAGATATTCTTTATAAATTTGGCAATTATTAGTGCTATTTTTATTCTGTTATGATAAATAATACTAAATAATTAAATTTCATTATCAAATTCATCAGCTGAACTCACTTTATAACAAATAAAAAAAAATTATGTGAAGGAGCCTTGCCATAAACTGAACAAATAGGTTTCTTCTTCATATTTTGAAAGTATTGAATCTTTATTTAAAAAGCCATAAAACTTTTGATAAAAAGGCATTGTCATTCCACCATTGCGATATCTTAGAGAGACATACATTTTTAAGCTTTGACAATTTTAAATGTCTCAAGTATGCTTGTTTGGTATATAAAGTGTTACATAATCTTGCTCCGCTGCATGGCTTTTTCCAAAGACTTGAAAGCAGAGGTAGTACACAGGCCTCTGTAAATGGGGACTGTGTGATACCATTTAGGCGCACCACTTTTGGACACAACGTATTGTCAATAGTAGGCGGTAAACTCTGGAATAGTTTGCCCTCCCAGTAAGAGAGTGTCCTACATTCAACACTTTTAATTCACTTAAACAGTGGCTTCTAGAAAACCAGAGCTGTATTCATTTCTAACTGTCACACATTTATCATCCATACACTTTCATTGTTAAAGTTGAATGCAGTATAGAGGTGGATGAACAATGTCTTTTCTATCATTGTTGGAATTTTTGTTTTTGTTTTGTTTTGTTGTTTGTTGTCAATGTATATGTCACCATTATGTGTACCTTCTCATTTATAGCGAATGAATGTTGTATTATTGTTGGCTGTCCTTATGTTAGTTTAATGTTACCTGCCTAGGGACTGCGGATGAAAAGTAGTTATTGTTACTAATTCTGGCATATTTACATGGTGTATTTTTATACAACAATGTTCATGAATTTGCATGGTCCCTATGAAATAAACCAATAAACAAAAAAAAAATCAAAAAAATATAAGTTTCTTCTTCATATTTTGAGCAATTTTTATCAAATTTTAAACTACATTATAAATAACAACTATAAAATTACTAATACTTCTACTATAATATTAATATCTATATATATAAAATAAGATAATGTTAAATCTGGTTATTCACAAAGTATGTGTGTGTGTGTGTGTGTATAATTTCTCATTTAATTTGTTAAAGTTAAATTGACTCTTTGTGTCTATTTATTCAATTACCCTAAAAAATGCTGTAATAAGCAGAATAATGTAGTCAGCTGATCATTATAACATAATAAACTAGATTTTGCAATCATGAACTTTACATTTTCCTTATTAACAGCTATAATTTTATATACAGAGTCAAAATGACAATAGCATATCTATTCTTTGTGAAAATTAAGCCTAGTATCCACAGACGGATGATTCCTGCAATAAGGATGGAGGATAAGCTGAGCTGTATGTGCGCTAGAGGGCCCAGATTTTAGGCGAGAACCATGACCACGCTAACAAAACCTGAAGGGCTGTCCTCCTCATGGGGCCGAGACGCCCACCTCAGCGTAGGGAAATAAACGCGCTCACTCCGGGCTGCCCTGCACATCAGTCACGGGGGTAATGATCTTCAACCGTGGACAGGGTTACAGCGACGGCTCCGATCACTCTGCCTCGTGGCCCCACCGGCAGCACGGGCCCCAGATACAGCACACTGTCAGCAGAGACACGGTCTGATGTATGGGCCGTGTAGGTCACTGAGATTAGTGTCACAACCTTCAGTACGTGTTATAATAGAGTTTAACATGGGTGTCATTGCATTACTTTTGTCAAGAGCCTGTCCAGGACAGTTACATGCAATGATTAGTGTAAATAAATACAAAAATCAATCCAGGTTTTGAGGATGATGACCTGTTAAGAGAGGCATCACTATTATGTTCTGCTTCTGGAATGCCATCTGAAGCACAGAAAGAAAATATTTCAACTGAAAATGAACATTCGATCATTATTTATGTCGTTCCAAACCTGTATGACTTTGTTTCTTCTGTGGAACACAAATGGAGATGTTGTGAGAAACATCTTTTCCATATAATCAAAATGGATGGGGACTAGATGGAGCTTCAAAAAGGACAAAAAAGCTGCATAAAGGAAGTCAGTACGACTCGAATGCAGAATCACACACTCGGAGAGCTCCTCCACTCAATTAGTTTGTAGTATGATAATTAACCAATTCACTATGCATGGCCAATTCTCAAAGGCGTCTTTGAACTAATTGTTCTCATTGACTCTATTAATTATTTGTTTGCTGATTTAATTATTTTCTGATCTGGAAAAATGGAAATTAAACAAGAGGCCAATGAGTGTTGCCAGGAAATAAAAACTCAAAAACAGCTATACAAATGATGTACTTGGAATCCAGTGAACTCTTTCTAAAGAGCAAAAGTCAACATAAAAATATTTATAGATCTGTAAAATTTGATTGCCAAGCCAATATCTTATATAATAGGTTATAGAATATGGTGCCACATCAATCTTTGAGTTAAACGAATGAGAAAATATGTGTATTTGTTATATACAAAAAAAATATATGTACTTAAAATACTCTAGGCTATGTTTATTAAATACTAAATGCTCAATTTAGTCCAAATTGAAAAACTGAATTGTATTAAATTAACTTATTTATTTTGATTCCATCTATGTATTCTTAGTCCAGCTGGACTCCTCACAACATTGTATTTTGTTCTGAGCTCTGAGCATACAAAACAAGGTTATTGGCATATGTTTTACAAGAAGACAATATTTCAGTATATCTACTGTTTTACAGTTTGTAATTGATTGTGAAATTTTACTAGCAAATGTATTATTATAAAGAAAAAAATCTACACCATTTCTAAAAGTGGTTCGCACCCTAAAATTGGTTCAAATGTATATTGTGTTTAGAGAAGGGAGAACATTACTCTTTAATACAATTAATACACAGTGTAGTCATGCATATTAGGAAAATATGCTTATTAACTTAAAACAGCAGGGGAAAAAAGCCACAAGAAAATGCTTCCTCGCATTGATTTCTTTGCAAATGACCTCTTCTTCCAAAAATATTAAATACAGCAAAAAAGTTAATTTTCTCATCATGTTAATAATTTTGCCTATTATTTGATTTTTTATTTATTTACAGTAGGCATTGTGATTTTCAATGCATAATCTGGGGCCTGAAAAACGTGCTTTGGCAATCAATATGAATTCTTACACTGATTCTGCTTAAAGTTAGGCCTTATATATGTCAAAATATTCAACTGTTGTGTGCTCCTTTGAAGTTAATTGAATCCAGAACTCGTTTTGTATTTGTCCTCTTTGGGAAGAGGCATAAACCATCCTCTCTCGCTCTCATCAATGCCAGCGTCCTGCCCTCTGCTTGTACCAGACCGGTCCACACATTAAACCAGCGTCCTGCCCTCTGCTTGTACCAGACCGGTCCACACATTAAACCAGCGTCCTGCCCTCCGCTTGTACCAGACCGGTCCACACATTAAACCAGCGTCCTGCCCTCCGCTTGTACCAGACCGGTCCACACATTAAACCAGCGTCCTGCCCTCCGCTTGTACCAGACCGGTCACACATTAAACCAGCGTCCTGCCCTCCGCTTGTACCAGACCGGTCCACATATTAAACCAGCGTCCTGCCCTCCGCTTGTACCAGACCGGTCACACATTAAACCAGCGTCCTGCCCTCCGCTTGTACCAGACCGGTCCACCCACATTAAACCAGCGTCCTGCCCTCCGCTTGTACCAGACCGGACCACACACATTAAACCAGCGTCCTGCCTCCGCTTGTACCAGACCGGTCCACACATTAAACCAGCGTCCTGCCCTCCGCTTGTACCAGACCGGACCACACATTAAACCAGCGTCCTGCCCTCCGCTTGTACCAGACCGGACCACACATTAAACCAGCGTCCTGCCCTCCGCTTGTACCAGACCGATCCACACATTAAACCAGCGTCCTGCCCTCCGCTTGTACCAGACCGATCCACACATTAAACCAGTGTCCTGCCCTCCGCTTGTCCCAGACCGATCCACACATTAAACCAGTGTCCTGCCCTCCGCTTGTACCAGACCGGTCACACATTAAACCAGCGTCCTGCCCTCCGGTTGTACCAGACCGGACCACACATTAAACCAGCGTCCTGCCCTCCGTTGTACCAGACCAGGACCACACATTAAACCAGCGTCCTGCCCTCCGCTTGTACCAGACCGACCACATTAAACCAGCGTCCTGCCCTCCGCTTGTACCAGACCGATCCACACATTAAACCAGCGTCCTGCCCTCCGCTTGTACCAGACCGGTCCACACATTAAACCAGCGTCCTGCCCTCCGCTTGTACCAGACCGATCCACACATTAAACCAGCGTCCCCTCCCTGTCCACTTGTACCAGACGCTTGACCAGACCGGTCCACACATTAAACCAGCGTCCTGCCCTCCGCTTGTACCAGACCGTCCACATTAAACCAGCCTTCCTACCTCGCTTAAACCAGACCTGCGCGCAGCGCATCAATATTTCATAATTTTTCTCATGCTGATCAACAATATTTAATGTATCTGCATTACTGTAAGGGTATAGGGTTGGGGTTGGTGTAGACGTTAATAAAACACAATCTAATAGGTAGAAAAAAATATTTATTGTTGGTTTCCGGTACTAGATGTATCCCTTATATCCACAACCGCAAATATAACACGTAATTACTGTATGTGCATTACTCTATGGGTAGGTTTAAGGTTGTGGTAGGTGTACATATTAATAAAACATAATTTAACAGGTAGCATTTTTCGTTATCGAATTGTACTACCCACTGTTTTAATGGGAGGTAGGAAAATCTGATAGGGTAGGACAAATCGACAGAACACCGGTCCACACATTAAATCAGCGTCCTGCCCTGTGCTTGTGCCAGACCGGTCCACACATTAAATCGTGACTAGCCCGTGGCATCCATCCAACCGATCTCATCAGAAAGCTAACATCCCCCTGCATCGTGCCAGCCCACGCATTCTGACCGTGCCCCAGTAACGACCGACATATGGAAAACAAATTGCGGAGGCCGGGATCAGACACCACCCGGATGTTTAAGGCCTCGTGCAGGCAGCCGCACCCGACAACTCCCACTATTATTTATCATGCTGTTTTAAATGTTTTTCTCATTTGTTTCCCCTAAATATTTAATATTCCCTTAAATATTCATTTAACTTCTTCTGCTTCTGCATTTTTTACCAGCTTCTCTTCCTCCAGCACGCGCGTCTTTCTTGGGCTCAGCAATCATAAATAATTATGCACGCGCTCCTAGAAACAGACTGCATAAATCATGCACACGAATTCTTTTTTGTCTTTTCTCATTAAGACGTGTTCTTCAACTAGCCTAAACACTTCCCACTGCCCCACTTGTGGAAATTGAATACTCAATCCAGCAATATCATCGCGGCCTCTTGGTATTACACCAATTTTGTTACTGGGGTCATCTTGAACGATGCTTTGTTAGCGCATCCGTTTTAAACTCTCCCTAACTTGTAAACATTTAGGCAATTATCTTTTCTGGAAACTAAAGCGCTGGGTGTTTCGCCCTGAGTGGCTCTTTCATGCCAGCCGAAGCAGGGAAATATGTTTGCTTAATAGCTTCCTTGTTATGTCCTCATAAATTAAGAACTCGCTTCATCTCGCACGCGCCACAAGAGGAAAACATCAAACCTCTCGCGCTCCGACTCAGGAAAAGAAAGTTTGCTTTTGAAACATTCACAACACCGACGGAGAAAGCGACTCCACAGCCCGGATGTCAAGCGAGTCAACTCCCGATGAACACACTCCTGATCACACACAGGTTTCCAAATGTTTGAGGAGGTTGTGTGTGAGGAACGAGTGTATTTGAACTCATTTGCATACATGCAAATCAATATTTTATTCTCCCTTTGAGTCGCCGCACTGTTTTTCCTCACACCGTCTTTTAGAAGGCACAATATCTGTCAAAAAATAATATCAGACAACAAACATTCCATAACTAGAAAGGAGGGGAAATTATAAAACAACTTATTTAATGAGTTATTAAGCAAATTTACTCTAGTTAATGAAAAACCCGCGACTGGTATGTCCATATTTTGTGCACATCAAAGTCAGCATCTGGTCTGTATTTGTGTGTAACACTGAACAGAGCCTCGGCAAACATCTCAGCAAGCAGAAACAGAAAGGTACTGTAAACTTTGAATATTGTGGGATTATATGTTACTTAATGAGGCCGTTCGATCAGACAGAGCAAATAGCAGTGTGTTAATTAGTGATTATACTCAATGATCCTGAGCACACATCTCAGATAGGCCTATCTGTGGTATTATGGGGCAGTCTACATGTATCAATCTCATATAGCCATGAGCAATCAGACATACTGCATTCATATGAAACATGTTAATGCGATGCTGCATTGAAATCAGTGCAATTTATGAAATCTTCTTTGCATTTTACAACGCATTTCGGACTTTAGAGGTATGCAGAAAGCTATGAGCTCTGTACATTTTCTTTGTTCTGTCACAAAATTTGTGAAAGCTCAGAGTCCTCTCTCATTTGCATACGCTAATTGCTCGTTCTCATCATGCAGAATGAAGTAACCTCATTTGATAAAAAGACAAGACTAATAAATCACGGACTTCTCATTAAATGAATCACTTCCTGGGGGAATATTGATTGTTTGATCAAATTGTTTAAAATAAGACCAAAAACTAAAATATTTCTACACCTGTGCAATTTATAATTATTAATACATGATTTACATGTAGTTTAAAAGTCTTTGTGTTGTAGGTGTTTGCTCATAATTGCTCGTTATTAAAATATAAATTTTCTGTGGCTTTTATTTGAGATTTAGAACATATTATTTACTAAATATTTTGATGTTAAACATTTTCAAAATCAGTTCAGATATTTTCATCTTTCTCTACATGCACACCGCACATGTTTAAACTAATGTGATAAAATATAAGCCTACAGCAACATAGCCTGAAGAACTGCCTGCCTAATAAATCACGGACTTCTCATTAAATGAATCACTTCCTGGGGGAATATTGATTGTTTGATCAAATTGTTTAAAATAAGACTAAAAACTAAAATATGTCTACACCTGTGCAATTTATCATTATTAATACATGATTTACATGTAGTTTAAAAGTCTTTGTGTTGTAGGTGTTTGCTCATAATTGCTCGTTATTAAAATATAAATTTTCTGTGGCTTTTATTTGAGATTTAGAACATATTATTTACTAAATATTTTGATGTTAAACATTTTCAAAATCACTTCAGATATTTTCATCTTTCTCTACATGCACACAGCACATGTTTAAACTACTGTGATAAAATGTAAGCCTACAGCAACATAGCCTGAAGAACTGCCTGCATTATTATGTATAACTCTCTTTTTTCATTGCCTTTTTTAAGATTGAATATCTGTAAACATTTTAGAGGTTTTATATTATGTTATAATTATATGCATTGCATTAAATTATAGCTTTGCTTTTCAAATCACAAAATGTGACTAATTATTGTTAGTGAACTTAAATATATCTATCTATCTATCTATCTATCTATCTATCTATCTATCTATCTATCTATCTATCTATCTATCTATCTATCTATCTATCTATCTATATTCCTTGACAAAAACTGTTGTTGAAAACTAGACTGACATAAACCGTCTCTGCTTTATAGACATCTCAGATTTACATTCTGTTTTATCCATAACTTATTATAAGCACTAAGCAGATGTATTGTAGTAATCAAAATCAAGTCAAATTTTGGAATATAAAAACATTAAACTAAAAAGAATCATGCTACTCATTGTGATTTCAATGTTGACACTGAATCACTAGTCTTCAATTATTTGGGAGGTCCATTCAGAGTTAATTACAGCAAGAGCTAATTTATTATAGTGTTCTGTCGCCATCTAGTGTACGACTATTGAATAGATCAATATTAGACAGCCGTTATTAAATGTATTAATTCGAGTTAGGTCAGAATCATATATCTACTGTCAGTAGCATATATTAATGTTTCCTTAAACATGGAAACTGTAAAAAAAAAACCGATTTCATTTGTATGCTAACATTATGCTACATTGGGCATAACATACATCACAGAAGAATTAAGTCATCGCCATTTTCCTTTGCTTAGATCATCACAGTTTTAAACATGCAATGAGTCATATTTTTACAATGGATTATTCATTTATTTATTTATTTGATGCTAGTTTTAAACGTAGGTCTAATATTTCATAATTTCAAGTTTTTTTTATAGTTTAAGACTGACAGTCAGAGTCTGGTAGTGTGTTTGTGTGTGTGTGTGTGTGTGTGTGTGTGTGTGTGTGTGTGCGTGTGTGTGTGTGTGTGTGTGTGTGTGGGGGGGTTAGTTAACCCGCCCAAAATAAAAATACGTTTTAAAAATATTTAAATAAACACTATTGCATTTAATCTTACATCCCACTTTATACAAATCTAAAGTAATGAATACATTCTTATTATTGTACTTTTACCTTGCATTTCTGAGCTCATTCGTGACTTTTAATAAACAATCTGGGAGACTTTTATTGTGAATAAGATCAACATTGTGACCGGAAGTTGTGTGTATTATTGAGTCAGGGACTTCACCCTCACTTCCAAAAGAAGAACGAAGGCCGGTTAAAGCGACACAAGAGATGGGTCTGCGGAGTTTGACAGCTATTAAAACTGTCCTCTAGACCAGTATCGAGCATTTTAAATGTTATGAACGACACGCATCTCTCACCGGTCTATGTGTTAAACTGTCATCAGTCTTGCTGCAGGAAGGAAGCAGGAGAGGAAAGGGACTGACTGCGCGCTGCTGGCCCACTAAACACACACTCATCGGGGACTTCACTGAAAAGGGCAAGATTGTTTTGCAACATACTTGGTAGCCACATAAATGCTCTTATTTAAATTAAAAAACACAGTCTGTTATCAGTATTAGTAATCAGGTATATCAAAGACTATGTAAAGTCGTTATTGTTTGAATATTAAGTTAGTTTTTCGTGCAAAGGATTGTTTTCCTTGCATTTTTTGCTGATCGGTTATAATCGATCACACATCAGTCGTCATCGAACATGGCTACAGATGTAATAGCGACTGAAGACATCTCAAACCAGAGAGACTCAAATGATCTGAACGCCAATAAAAGTAACGTTAATCCCGAATCAGACACACCCGGCCAGCCATCTGAGACTCAAGAAAACAGAAATATAAGTAGCCCATTATCGTTATCCTCATCGGTTCATTCTGAGGAAGAACTACCTCAGGACCCCATCACAGAATTCGCTGGAGAATGGAGACAGTCCGGTCCGAGCAGGAGATCCGCCGCAGGAAGCAGCGACTCCAGACAATAGACAAAAAACAAGGCGTGAGGACATCAACTCCTGCGCGAGCGCCGCAAACACTCTCAGCAGCCGAGCACAACGGAAGGTATGGGAACGCGGTCTGTGTCTCAAAACAAAGGCTGCCTTGGTAGACAGGACACTATGTTTTAGGACTGTCGCCTGCACATTCTTTGAATATGCTACACTTTGGTCTCCCATGACTACTTTTGGTGAATATTTGAGCAAATCCCAAAAGCAAGAAAATAACTAACTTAACTTTAAATAAAATGTTTGTGTCTCTCCTTAAAGGGATAGTTCAGGCAAAATATTTTAAAACATTTGCTGAAAACATACTCCTTCTCATGCTATTTAAGATTTGTTTCTTAATAACAAATTAGTTTGTTTCTTCATCTGAACAGATTTGGAGAAATGTTGCATTACATCAAATGCACATCATCTGCAGCGAATGGGTGCCGTCAGATTGATAGTACAAACAGCTAATAAAACATCACGATAATCCACACGACTTCAGTCCGTCAATTAACATCCTATGAAGTGAAAAGCTGTGGAAGAAACAAATCCAGAAACAAAAAAACAGATGTTTTTAACTCTAAACTTGATTTTGGCTAATTCTACCTCAGAGATCTTCCCACTTTCGACTGTATCAACAATTAAAATCTTACAACAATATAATTATTTTGATCTTATCTGTTAACTTGACATTCATTTCATTGTTTTTTTAATTACTGAAAATATGGAATTTATTGCCCCACATTTTTACTCCACCCTGTTAATGTATCTTTTTGTTTCTCCTATAAAAATATTCCTTAAAATTTTGACAGACTTGAAGTAAAATCATTTGACGCTTTCTACCACATGACGGGGCGACAAATAATATCTTAAAATGTTCTACATTTTTGCAAACGGTATATTTGTAGGTTGACTGCATCAAACTGAACTGTTCAACCCTGTTACCAAAGTTAATGTAATAATAAATATGTATTATTAAAAGCTCTGCTGAGCTATTGTAACTAAACCAAAACAATTTCCATAAAGCTGAAATGAACTAAAATATAAATATTAGATTGAAAACTTAAATTTAGAAACCTAAAATTAGAAATATTGTCTTGATAATGAACTGAAAATAAGTTTAATAAGTTCTATGAATGCAAAATAACTAAAATAGAAATATTTGAAACAAACTAATGAAAGTGACAACAGCATACAGCACAAGACACTTAAAAATAATAAAAGCTACTTTGAAATCTTGATAAATGCTGTAATAAAGTGTGTAAAAGATACTAAAATAACACATTTTGATAATTTATTCTGTTTAATTTTAATATTAATCTAACATTTATTGCTGGAAATAAAATCACTCAAATCAAGTATTTTTGGCACATACCAAATGGTGCTAACAGGGCTAATAACCCCATGGAAAGAGACTTTATTTGACACCCTATGCATGAAGCACCTTTTGTTTGAGAGCTGTTATTGTCACTTACTGTAGGGTGTGGTGGCATGCAAAACATACGCCTGTAGATGATACATTCATAACAGTCTCTAAGTGTTTACAGTCTATTCAGTCATGTGCTTAGTCTCAGGTGTGTACCTAGCTACTGTAACAAAAACAAAAAACTGTGTGCCACTTTATTAACATTAATCAGAGTCTACGTCTATGATTAATGAGTCTAAAAGTTGTCTTGGATCCCATTGACTTTTTTTGTATAGGCAACATTCTTTTGTGTTAATTTTGTAATACTTTAGCAATGAGGCATGAGCAAACATGCAGTGTTGTGTCTCATGACATGACTGTGTGAAGTGTTACAGATCTCTTGTAGGGAGGGTGGCATGAAGAGCGGCAGACTTTCCCCCTGGAGGAGTGTGGAGTGTGGATACCACATGGATGGCATGGAAATTAGCTCCCGTCCACAGTTAACCTGTGTCTCACATCTGAGCGCCAGCCTCTCTTTGAAATTACTAAACAGCTGGTGGATGAACGACTTCTTTGCTGAGCATAACAGCCTGTACACAGTACACACAAAACACATGCAAATAACAGGTTGATGGGAATACGAGATATTTTTTAGATGATGAAAAACAGTTTTTCGTAGAAACTCGATTGAATGAGATGCAGGGGGTTTGACTGTTTACAATCATTTACCTGTATACTTCTATTTTTGCAGTTTGCAATATGCATATTTTAATGTTTGGAATATATATGCATTTATCAATATATGCAGTTGAGTGCACTTAGTAGAATACTAGCTATATCCCAACATGCACTGCACTCAATCTTATGTTCTTTTTTCTTTGTGACAAATAAACTGACAGAAATGTTAAATATCTCCTCTTAACTTTTGATTGCTTAATCTGACTGTTCTATTCATTTTTTAAAATATTACAATTAATAAAAGATAATACAATTTTAATTCTAACACTTTAAAGCAAATAAAATACTAAAATGAATAAAGCTAAACTTTTTTTATATCTAATAGAACATTTTTAAAGCAACACTATAAAACATAAAAAATGACAAAAATTACCCCCAAAAAAAGCTAAAATAGTATATTATTAATACTAAAATAGCATTGCTTCAAACATTTGCTGCCCATTTAGCTACTCCCATTTGCACCCCTGTTACCAATTGTGCCAGGTTTCATTTAAATAGTTTGTACATTTGTTCTGTTTAACTTTGATGTTAATTTAATGTTTATTGCAAATTTATCCAAATCAGCCCCATATAGAAAGATAATGAAATTTTGACTGAAAATATTAGTATTTTTATTTCCATGGAGATCACTGGCCTTTTTACTCTTTGAAATTGGGTACTACACACTGTTTTATAGTTTTTGCACACTCATGAGGATGAATCCTAAACGGTCTAAATTATAGATATATTCAAACATTGGATCTAGTGTTTAGTAATATTTTTTTTAATTCGGTCTGAGGTCTTGAGGAGCATCCCACCCTAGCAGCGATCTCTCTGTGAAATGACTTTAGTTCTAGCAAGAAGAGCATCATAATCTGCTCCGTTTCCAAGAAATTAGTGCGGGTTTGTTCTCCACGGTGAAAAATTTGAACTTTGAACACACTGAATTTCAGGCCTTTCCAGAGTCACCACCCAAATCTTTCCCCGAAGAAGGTGAAACTCTCTCGCCTACTTCCATTTGTAAAAGAGCTTATCTCGTTTGTAACAGAATTCAGTTTGTCCTCAGGAGTATACATGCCTTTGTATTGGAGATTAACTCACCAAAGAGGCCCATATGGATTTTTTTTCTTATGTCATGAGCTGTGATATTCTGAGTCTTAATGTGCAGTGGTCGTATTAGGCAGTTTGAAGGTATTTCTCAGTTACTACAGCAGTTTGTAGCTCTGTGATGAATGACTATCAGCCGGTATCAAATTTGGACATCTGGACTCTTTCAACTCGGACGTATTGGTTTTTTTAGTGAGTGAATAACATGCTATGAAGTAGGGCTGGTTTAAAACCAAAACGGCTGCCAAATGTGTTCATTCTTTATTTTTGTCCTTCAGTTTTGAGCCGCAGGAGTCAGTTGCCACGACAGAGGCGCGGCTGAGAATGGAAGGGGTGGAGCTAAAGGAGGAGTGGCAAGATGAGGACTTCCCCGGGTAGGCTGTTATACATGTGTGTGTGTGCGTATGATAGTGGTGGATGATATGATCAAAATGTTTTTTATTTTCTTCTTAATGATATATAGTATCTCACAAAAGTGAGTACACCCCTCACATGTCAGTAATCAATTTAGTATATCTTTTCAAGGGACAATACTATAGAAATTAAAATTGGATATATTTTAGAGTAGTCAATGTGCAACTTGTATAGCAGTAAAGATTTACCGTCCTCTAAATATAACTCAACATACAGACATTATTGTCAAAACAGCTGGCAACAAAACTGAGTACACCCTAAGAGATGAAAGCTATTCATCATTTAACCATGCATTCATCATGTTCATGTTTTGTCTTCTTGACAGGAACATGTCCTATTCATCATGTTCATGTTTTGTCTTCTTGACAGGAACATGTCCTATTCATCATGTTCATGTTTTGTCTTCTTGACAGGACATACAAATTTGTGTATCTTGTTTTAGAGCAGATCAAATTTGGTTCTTTGAGTACAATTCTCTCATACTGACCACTGGATGTTCAACATGGCACCTCATGGCAAAGAACTCTCGGAGGATTTGATAATTAGAATTGTGGCTAGCGCTGGGCGATATGGCCTAAGAAAAAAATCCCAGATTTTTTCACAAAAAAAAATCTGAATTTCTGATTTACATAAAATCAATCTGCAGATGAAAAATAAATTGTTTAAAAATAATGGGACGATATGTAAGTTTTCGCCACTAGAGGTCGCATTTTCAAAACAATAACGAAGGCAGAGCTTGATGAGGATGAGTTTTTTAAATGATCTGTACCTTCCACAGTTATTTTTAAACAGCGAATACAGAGAATGTGAGCACAGAACTTACACTGTCAAAGAACATTATGACTGAATTAAGTCTAGCACGAGTTGAAGCACTCTCAAAAAACAAGTCATTTTGTTTCCGAACATGGTATTGGCACACGACATATTATAAGTGTTATAGTAATTAAATGATTGAAGAAAATGACAAATATAGTAACTTAAAAAAAAAAAAACCTGTTGAGCATTAAATTAAAAACATTTAGATAAAAGAGGTCTCTTTTGTAGTAGGCTATAGGTGAGCATAAACTGGTTGGCATAAAAAGGTTGGCAAACCAGAGCTGGTTTGCCAACTATTTTTCAGAAAGAACACAGTGCGTGCATTTAAAAGATTGTAAAAAAACCTGTTGAGCATTAAATTAAAAACATTTAGATAAAGGGCCCTTTTGTAGTAGGCTATAGGTGAGCATTAACTGGTTGGCATAAAAAGGTTGGCAAACCAGAGCATAAACTGGTTTGCCAACTATTTTTCAGAAAGAACACAGTGCGTGCGTTTAAAAGATTGTAAAAAAACCTGTTGAGCATTAAATTAAAAACATTTAGATAAAAGAGGGCCCTTTTGTAGTAGGCTATAGGTGAGCATAAACTAGTTTGCCAACTATTTTTCAGAGAGAACACAGTACGTGCGTTTTAAAGATTGTACTTCATCTATTTTGTCACTCTCCAAAGGTGTCCCTCAGGGGTCTGTTCTGGGACCTATTTTGTTTTCCTTGTACATAAATAATTAATACGATAACATTCCAAATGCTAAATACCATCTGTATGCAGACGACACTGCTATTGAAAATAGTGCCCCTATTATGCCATTTTTACGGTTGCTAATATTGTTTTATGAGTGTCCTAAAACAGGTTTACATGCATCAAAGTAAAAAAAAAAAAATTATAATTACATAAAAAGCTTTAGTTTTATCTCATTTCAAAATTATTCCTAAACGACTCGTGCGAAGCAGTTAGAGTAATCAGTCTCTCTAAACCCCGTCTTTCACTGCTGTGATTGGTCAGATTGCGCAGTCCTTTGTGATTTGTCCACCGCGTACAGCGTGAATGACAGCCATGAGTGGACATTATGCAAATGTGTTACTTCGTGACGTACAGCCACAACAGAATAAGATTCTAATTCCTGACGACTCCTTTAGGTGATTGCGAACCGACTCTTGATAGACAATAACTTTATTTATCGTGCACTGTCGGCTTGACAGCTTTGCTGAAAGTTTATGTTCACATACTGCTACACAACACACTACATGAAAGGTAATATTCGAAAAGGCATAAAAGTGGCACTTTAAGAAAATAGTTTTGTTCAGCCAGGACACGTTCAACTTTTATAAAAGGTCAAATCAGAGATGCTTACATTGTCACGAGGTGCTATTTAAATTAGTTTTACTTTTGAACAGTATTCTTTGATTCATCTTTGAATGTTGATCATTTAAAAATGTATTGAGCCATAAATCAGCATATTAGAGTGATTTCTGAAGGATCATGTGATGTGGTAATTGGTCACTTTCTATCGGTAGCTTGTTAAAGACACTAAATCCTAATGAAATATGTCCCAAAACACACTATAGGAATCCATTTCTTAAATGGTTTTAATGGTTAAAAGTTGATGGTTTGTAATGGTTATAATGGTATTAATAGTGGAAGCCATTAGAATTTCAGTGTTGGTTTGTATTGTTTTTTTTTTTTAACCGGGAGGAAAGTTTGTGATTTGGTCTTAGTGACTTCGAAGTCCTCTTCTCCTACTCCTAATGTTTCACAGGTTTAGTAGCTAGTTTTAGCACTAAAATGCTTTGTGAAATACTCTTGAAGCAAAAAAGTAGGAGTCTTAAATTTAGGATTGACATGCCGATTATTTATGAGCTACTTTTAGCCTTTAGAAGTTTTGTGAATATGGGCCCTGTTTTAAATGATAGCAGGTTCTAAATTATATTACAATAAGTTTCAAATGTGTTTTATTTGGGTTGCCAGGCCACTACCAGAAGAGGAAGATATGCATCTTGATGAGGAGCTTTACATCGGCTCTTCTGGTAAACCTTAATGATAGATATACTCAAATATATGCAATATATAGAGAAAATCATACATTTATTACTAGCTCAGGAAACATTATGATAATTTTTTTTATTATTATTGCAGCTTCACAGTCTTATGGACTTAACAGTGCAAAGAAAACCAAAAAGAAGCTCTTAGCTCCGGACATCAGCCTAAACCTAGACCAGAGTGAGGGTTCAGTCCTGTCAGATGAGCTGGATGAGAGTACAGAACTGGACCTGGATGATATAGACACCCCTTCAGACAACAGCAACGAGTTTGAGTGGGAAGGTATGACTGTGCTTTAACCTTTAAATGTTCATTGTTTAATATTACATAATTCTAACAACAACTAATCTGTTTAATGAGTCATTTTGCAGCCATTCAAACTCATGTCTTTCTGATCCTGTAGAAATGTTCTTTACTCACTGACATTCCAGAGATCTTTTCATGGACCGGCTTTGTGTAATAACTCCTTAGTTAAACAGTATTATGTGTTCTTGTTTTGTTTTTCTGTCCTGCTGCTCTCTTCTCTCTTTCCTGGAAGGATTGTTCCTTCTCATTGGTTTGAGACAGGCCGCTGGCCTGCGGTTTGTGGTAAGGTTACCTATCTGGATGTTTTACTCCTTGATCAAGTCCTCTGCATTGATTTTAATTTTATTTTTGTTATATCACCATTTGGTGTGGTATGATACAGTGCTACAAATCAGATGTTATCCATTTTTTTGTGTTGGGGAATGTTGATGGTTGGATTTTGATTTGTGCATGGTTTTCCTTGAATCTCATCAGATCTGATTCTGTAATCAGCCTCATTTTGGTGTCATGATCTTTTCTTTTTAACACTGGAAATGTATCACTTTGAATTTAAAGGCAAAAGCAGCCTTCCATTGTGAAAATGCATTGCATTTTATCATCCGTTTAAAAAGCATACCTATTATATAATTATTATGTTTTTTTTTATTATGTAATTTCATTATTACTTGCATGTTCTGACAAGTACTGACAAGCATTTATGGAAAACAAGAATAGGCCTAATGTAATTTCTTTTGAAATGTTTGTCTTATGTAATGATAACTGCAATTTATTACATTTTAAATGCTTTAACCTTAACTATAGTTAAAATTATAATCAAGTACTTTACATGTGCTCTAGTATGTAAAATCGACACATTAAAACTGTACTTTACATTATTATTTTTGGCATTGATTACAAATTGACCTTGGCTTTGTTACACTTAACCATAGTATCTGTAGTTATACAAATGGTAATCATCATAGTTAATGGTTATATTTAATGGTTGTATTTGTTTGCATGTATTATGGTTTTATTTGCAGTGAAACCGTAGTTAATTTTCTTAAGGGAGTTGACTTTTTATTTCATAATTACGTTATCTGCAAGTGCAGTTTTTTAAAAACACTGCAAATGCACATTTAGTATAATTAAGTGCACTTTTCACAAGGGTTCTTACATCTTATAACAGATGTATCATTAAAGACCTGTTAAAATCTTACCAAGTATATATTGAAAACTAGCATGCATGTAGGTAGTGTTGAATTAGCATTAGCTCTGCTCCAAAACCTAGCTAGCTGCCTTGCTGTCTGCTGTGTTACATACTGCCTACATAGGCGGCTACCTTCTAAGACATTATACTTATCAAATTTGAAGTGATTAATCTGAAGAGCTCAAAGAAGTTACCCTCACAGTGGATTTCTATAGTCTTAAATTAGCATGTTGCTAAGCTAACAGCTACATATTAAAAACGTAATAAAATACACACACAAAATAATACTTGTAGTTTCAGTCATACTTCAATAAAAAAAACATGTATATTACCTTGAATTTGCAGTTTTGGTCCTGCGATTGTCTCATTGAATACATTTTCTTTTACCAACCTGGGATTTTTAGCCAAAAATCAACACTTTTTTTGTGCTCTACAGTTGCTTCGATATAGGACTTATCATAGATATGTACACATTATAAAGTGTACTCCTTTTTCTTTTTTTTATTATGAAAATTGTTTGTTTAATACTCGTTCATTTGGCTGCTTGTTTTGGCACACAGAAACCTGTACGCAGAGTTTTAATTAGTACCTTGTTTTGCGCACCTGGGAGGTTTATATCTGGTTTTGCTAAATCAAAAGACCACAGGCCAAGTTAATTTCATTTATTCATTTTGTTTTATTTATTGATATGTGAATCAGCAAAGCATCATTCCCGATCAAATGCACAAACAGTCACTGAACTGAACACTAAATGAAAACAGCGCACATACATTTAAAATATACAAATATTAAACAAAATAAACCCTTTATTTATTTTGTCAGATGACCTCCCAAAACCCAAAAACACAGACCTGCTGCGTAAAGGAGTGGAGTCGGTGCAGGAGTTCACCAGCACGGAGGAACGGGAGGAGGGCCGTCGCTGGAGAGTCTTCCGCATTGGAGAACAGGAGCACCGGGTGGACATGAAGGCCATTGAGCCCTACAAGAGGGTTATCAGCCATGGAGGTCAGTGACGGCACCTCTCCATGCCAATGTGTCCTGTCTGTTATCTACACAAGGACATTTTCTGTTTGCACCATTCAAGGAAGTGAAATTGACCATTGTCAAAATTGTCAGTGGACGAAACTGAAAACATTCAGAGCTGTTTTATGGAGTTTAGCTGTATTCACACTCTCAAAACGGTGCTTCTGATGTTTTAGAGCATCACTGCACTTTTTATTGCATTTATAAAGCCACATACCTTTTCCAGATCATCTCTCAGCCTGTAACTATCTATCTTTCCTTCTTTTCCACTTCCTCCCCTCCCATCCAACAGCTGTCGCTTTCATTCTAAATGCCTCTTTGCATGCTGTTATATAATGAACAGTTGGATGGATTGGATCTGTCAACTTGTGTAATTGCTGTAAAACACAAACTAATGTTCAAACGTTTGCCAGTAGCTCCTTTCAAGCATGGTTCCCCTTTTCACAGGTTACTACGGCGATGGACTGAATGCCATTATCGTCTTTGCTGTTTGCTTTATGCCTGAGAGCAATCAACCAAATTACAGATACATTATGGACAATCTTTTCAAGTAAGTTCTAGATGGCTGTTTTCAACCGTTTGTTTCTAGTGATGTTCCACGTGGCTTATTCTGGTCAAGATGCCTTTAAAACAGTAAGAGACATCTGTAAAGCGACAACGCGTATAACGGGTTTAAAACAGTAAGAGACATCTGTAAAGCGACAACGCGTATAACGGGTTTAAAACAGTAAGAGACATCTGTAAAGCGACAACGCAGCGTATAAAAGGTGTAGAACAATTTTCTTTTAGAAATCGATAGTAAATTAATTACAAATAAACATCAAGTAACACATTGATTAAATGTGAAATGTTTAAGTATTAGTGTTTGCTTGTAAAATGTACTCCAATAATGTTTATTCACAACTTTTAAAAATGTTACATTGTAGTTACATTTTTACATCGCAATCCATTTCAGAATAGTCTCTGCAAATTATTGAACTGATGAAATTAAGGCAAATTTGTGTTGCTACTAATTACTTTCAACATAATTTGCAAACCATTTTTCCATTTGGACTTATGCGAACTTGTGTACATTTTTAATCTAGTGAACAAAATACTGAAGGAATTAATCATTTTGTACTTTCTCATCAACTATGATCATATTTCCATTAACTAAAATAAGATTACTTTTTATTTGGAGTAAAATTGATTCAAAGAAATATGACATGATGTAACAGCCATTTTCAATCCATTTTGTAAAATCATAAAAAGTAACAAAAAAAAAATAAATATCACATCTTGTCTTGATCACAGGATACTTTTTATCATAATTAAATATATGCATCTTTCTTTTGCAGTATTTCCCCAAATTATGCATTTTCTGTTAATTTAGAAGGATATTTCACCCAAAATGAAGTTTACCCCATGATTTACTCACCCTCAAGACAGATGTAAATGACCTCTGATGCGAGCGATGGGGAGCATACTCTATGCCTACGACTTTTTTTATTCGCTTCAGAAGGTCTTTATTAACCTCTAGAGATGTTGAGCACTTTTAATGATGGATGGATGCAGTTTATTTTGCTTCAAAATCTCAACCACCATCCACTACCATTATAAAGCTTGGAAGAGCAAGGATATTTTAATACAACTTTGATTGTATTCGTCTGAAAGAAAGTCATGTACACCTAGAATGGCTTGAGGGTGAATAAATCATGGGGTCATTTACATTTTGGGGTGAACTATAACTTTAACTAGCATGTCTAGTGGTCACATTTACCATTGTTTGGTGATTTTATTTTATTTTATCAGTAGTAATAAAAGTAGTAATTTCGACAAGAATGTGAAATTTTGTGTGAAGCGAAGATTTCCTCTCACAGATTTAACAATGGGTTACGTGGATTCATTGCCAATACAAAGCTGCTTTGTTTGAAAGCTACTGCACTACTGAAAATTATAGACCCACACCTTATATGCCCACACCTTAAGTTTGTTAGGACGAGTCCTCACTTGTTTTGTGTGTCATTCAGGTATGTCATAGGAACTCTAGAGCTTCTTGTAGCTGAGAACTATATGATTGTATACATGAATGGAGCCACTTCACGAAAGATGCCCAGTGTGGGCTGGCTGAGAAAATGCTATCAGCAAATAGATCGAAGGTGAGAATCTCATTGCCAACATTAACTAACACAGTTCAATTTTGGGTGAACTGTCCCTTTAAATTGCTCATTCTGTCTTTATCTTCAACTTAATTTTGTTCCAACCCCAAATAACCCAGAAAGGCAATTTCAAGTCAACGGCTGTTAAACTACCTATAACGTAGGGAAAATAAATGTAATATGATAAATAAAACTGCATAATATAAATCGTTTTTTTTTTTTTTTTAAACATGAGAAGTTTCTAAATAAACAGTATTAATTGAAAAAAAGTAACTTTTAATAAATACAAATTCTGAACCCTAAAAAAATTCTACATTTATGTTTGCACAACATTGTTCTGATACAGGTTAAGGAAGAATTTGAAGTCTTTGATAATAGTGCACCCATCCTGGTTTATTCGCACCCTCTTGGCCGTCACAAAACCTTTTATAAGGTCAGTCCCTATCTAGTTTCCTTCAAATATATTGGAATATGAACTGATGTCCTGCAATGACATTATGAGTGCATTATTCAATGGAACTTTTCCAATTACAGCTCAAAATTTAGCCAGAAAATCAAGTATGTGTACAGCCTGACAGACCTGGCTGAGCTTGTCCCGATGGAGTATGTTTCCATACCAGACTGCATTAAACAGTAAGTATCCCTTAAGTATGCCCTACTTCTTCCTATTCTTTAAGCAAGAAATGGTCAGTTTCTACTGTATGTTCATGACTCTAAAAGACTTTCAACTAGCTATGTTAAATGATTACCTTCTGTACTGAGGTTTCCATACTGTTCTCCTCTCTCAGCAGTATTCCAGCTTTGTAATTATTTTACTGAATGTCTGATCTGCTCCCAAGTACTAGCTGCTGTTGGCTGTGGTATCTTCAGAAACTCTCTATGCCTTAACCCTTCTCCCTGCCTTTCCTCTAAGGTTTGACGAAGAAAAAAATAGGAAAAAACATAAAAGGTATCTGAATTTTAATTCCGGAGATCCCTTTCGTATCTCTGTTGACCTTGCCTGAATTGCACGAAACTAACAATTAATCGTTTGGCTTGTACACCTATACTTGGTCACTGGACCAGAAGTTGCTTTTTGAGCTTCTTTGATTGTCATCAAGATGCTAAATTCCTTCTGTGTGCTATCTAACTATAATCAATTGTTGTAAATGCAGCTGTTTTGCACTTTAACTTTTTTAATTAGCACAGTTTGTCTCGTATTTCATAAGCAGACGTGTTGACTTGCTCTGAAATTCCAGCATTGACCTTTTATTATTAAATCCACTGAGGCAAGCAGTATTTCCTGCAGTTTTGTCCTGTCGCTATTGCAGTTTCAGTTTCCTTGCTGTGTTCACCATAAAATATACAAATCATCCAAAGCAGTTAAAATGCATTCAAGTTTTTTTATTTATTAAATAAATAAATACATTTATTACATTTATTTGATTAAAATAACTAAAAACACTGAAATAAAATGTACAGTGGGGTTCAAAGGGACGTTCTTTTATTTAATTTGAGGAAAAAAGTGACTCGTCGAGGTATGATGTAAAACAAATAATAAAAAAACACATTTTTAATTAGTATAATTAACTTTATTTTCAAAATTATATTGAATATATAATTGCATAACTTATACATTTTATATATAAATTAGTGCTGTCAAATGATTAATCGCATCCAAAATAAGTTTTTGTTTACATAATATATGTGTACTGTGTATATATAAATACATACACACACATGTATGTATATATTTAAGAAAAAATATATATTTATATATTAAGTATATGTAATGTAAATATTTACTGAATTAGTGTATATTTATATACATTATAAATAAACACAGTACTCACATATATTATGTAAACAAAACATATTTTGATTAATCGGGATTAAAAGTTTGACAGCACTGATATAAATATACATATTTATAAAAATAAATAAAAAAGTGTTAGAACACTTATTTAGCTCTGATTCAGAATCTCTTGCTTTTACTTCACATTTTTGAGTTAGGCCAGTGATACTCCAGATCTGAATCATCCAGTAACTGTTATTACATTTCATTCAGGTTTTTGGCCAAATGCGCTAACTTGCTTGTGTTTGAAATGAGCGTCCCACAGATTTAGATTCTGATGTTGTGTCCTCTCAGTTCCTCCAATGTTAGTATGGTATGTATGACCACGCTAGTAAAGCAGACTTTATGGTGAAGGATGTGAACAGTAAAGTCACGGGTGTTTTACATTTATTTATTTTATTTATTTTCAAATGCATGCCTGGCCAATGCACATTCTTACTGCTCGTTGCATGTCCAAGCCCTACGTGCCTTAAATGCATTTTATAAACCTCTCAGTGGTGATCACACGGGACAAGATGGAGTGTTACAGTTGCTCTGTTTTCCACACATAAAACACTTAGAATGCCTTAGAAACTGTATAGCAGCTTCCTTGTGCACAAACTTCAGTTCGATTTTCTTCAGGAAATGTTTTTTAGACAGTTTGTACAATGAACAATACAGAATCAACTGACTTAAGTTCCACATTAATTGATTTAAATCATCTTTTTGCTTCTGTTTGTATAACGATGTTTTAACCTCAATCAAAAAGTTGTCTTGACAAAACCGTTGAGTGTAAAGTCATGAGATCTTTTTGTGACGTTGTCTGTGTATTGATTTGTTTCTAAGCGGCTGGTGTTGGATTTGATTTCATTTATACCGTTATAATTTGTTTTTGCTGCTTAGGATTGACCAGGACATGCGTGGAAAGGTGGAGATGGCCACCGCTGCAGTGCCAGAGTGAGTTAGAAGAGCTGAAGAGAAAAGCTGGAAGAATCAAAGAATGTATTTGGTTTCTTTTAACTGGAGAACGCAAGATCTTGATGTCAGAAAAGTGCCTTTTAAAGGAATAGTTCACCTCAAAATTAAGTTAATTCATGTCATTCCAAATCCATATGACATTTTCTGTGGAACACAAATTGAGATATTTAGCAGAATGTCCAAGCTGCTCTTTTTGATAATTTTTGAATTGAAAGCGTGTAGATTCTGCTAAACTTTTTTAGCAGAATCTTTTCTTGTTCTCCATACAACAGTCATACAGATTTAGAACGACGTGAGGGTGAGTAAATCATGACAATTTTTATTTGTGGGTGAACTGTCCCTTTAAAGCTTCGACTGTTGCGCTATGTGACTTTTTCTTCCTGTTGCATTTGTGTGCCAAACACTTGTCAGATGGCATCTGATTTCTGCGTTAAACATTTTAATAACCTTTTATATGTATCATTTCAATAAGTAGATGCTGTCATCATGTTCTAGTTCAATTGTATCTTGCTCTTAGTAAAGGCACTCCGTTTTCGAACTAGTCGATGCATGTTCTGCGTTACATTTAAATATCTATATTTATATCAAAAGGCGATTAAAGGAGAAAAATTAATATATTTTTATGACTGAAATGTTATTTTTAGGGCCACAGTCTGCCGTTGTGCTGTCATCTGCTCACTGAACATCTCATAGTTATACCACGTATTGTTTACTGCTGATTTGGTGTTTGATTAGAGATCGTGGAGAAATGTGCAAAATGTATAGCACCAGTAACATTTCTTCAATTCACTTTCATTAATGGTTTGGGAGGGTGGGGTTCTTGTATGTTATGTTCTTGCAAGTAAACATCCACGCGAAAATCACATTGTCATCGTGAATGTTTTAAAATACTTCCAACAGTTCAATGTTGTGTCATTTCCTTACAGAGAACAGGACACGAGAAAGTGTTGTTTTTTAAAACAGTGTATCTCCACTAAGCTCATTTTAAACAAAACTGAAACAAATGTGTTTTAGGTTAGTTTGTTATATTCATATACACTCATATTCCACATACTTCTTTTACTAAAGAAATAAAACAAAGGGATGTTTTATGTATACATTTCCATATAGTTGTATTTATCCATTTGTGTCCTCTTATCAATAAGTATTCCAGTATAAAAACTAAATAAAAAATTACAGAAATTCTATCCAAATAAATATGACATTCACACTGACAATTAAAAAAAATCCATAGACCGTTAAAGAACACATCACTACTGGCATCATAAAATAATGTCCGATTTGTTAACTGTTAGTAATGATCGACCATAAATAGCTTTGTACCTTAAAAAGGCTTCCAGACATTTGATTGCTACATCGTCTACTTCTGGGTCAAACTTGTTTGCTAACAGATGGTGTTGCCTCACAATCCATTTCAAGTCCCCGGCTCCATAGACACACACTGCCCGTCTGTGCACCCCAGTGCATGGTGGGTAGGGAGCCCCATTCTTCAGATCTCTCCTTCATGGTAGCTCCACTTCACCAGACGAGCAATCGCATTCATGTCCGATTGTTCATACTTGATGTTTGGAGGATTGGATCCTGGTACTGAAGGCATCCGCTGTAATGTAGCCCACATGTGCTCATCTGGACTGTTGTCTTTCTCCCATTCCATGAAGTTTTGAATCGCTTTGCTTTGGTTGATATGCTCCACAAACTCTCTCGAAACCACAAAGTAAGCATTTCCTGAGAACATGGGGGTCTCTATTGGTGGAGGCGACTTCTTAACATCTGTCCGAGTCACAATGTTCGTAACGTCATGATGATATTGCCAGTGGCCCTTTTTGCCCTCTACGTTCTCAGACTCCATACTGTTCTTTCCATTCAGGTATTTTAGAGACTGAACCATTTCTGCATTGGTTTTAATGGGGAAATCAGTGCCACATGTGTTGAGCAGATACTTCCACTGGACAGGTGACTTGAGCAGATCTTGCATGCAGTTGATGTCCGCTTGAACTCGAGACCAGGAGGCGTAGATCACATTCTCCAGTTTGCTGGCCACAAACACATTGGTCAGGCAGGACGTTATGACCCTTACTGCTTCTTTAAAGATCTCAGGAGACTTCTGGTCCACGTGAACACAGTACACATTGTGAGGATTGTAAATGGCTCTGAGGAGCCTTTCAAACATCTCGATCTTCTCATGGACCACCATGGAGTAAGCAATGGGGAAATCGTTCTCCTCTTTACTGCGAGAAATGGTTAGAAATCCTCTGTCTTGGATGTAGGCTGGACAATCATTTGCTGCATTGAGGTAGAATGATTCTGATAGCAGGGATTTTCTTTTTTTAGAAGCCAGGAGTTTCCTGAAAACATCCTTGTCCACTCCATCCATGTCTCCTTGGATAATAGCAGAACAAGCCTGTAGTTCTCCAACATCCTGCTTTAATAAGTGATTCAATTCCAGTTTCCCCTTAGAAGGGCAGTTCTTCCTTGGATAGTTCAGTAGGATGATATACAGCGTTGTACCCAATGAAAGAATAGGAATTGTTTTCAGAATCCTAGGTTTATTAAATCCCATTTTCAGTTTGAAACCCGACCTGCAAGAAACCACTGCCACTGTATCAGTAAGATATGAAGCAGCCTCTCTGGTTCATATGAGAGATGTAACTACCAAAAGGCAGGTGTATACAGTAGGCAAGGTAGGGACCGCTCACCCAGGGTAAACCCTGGCTACCAAGGATACATTTCTATAGGGATAATGAAAGGTAATTTCCTGGGCTATAGAAACAAAAACGAAAAACACAGTTAAGGCTATAAAAACTATTTAACATTTTTACAAGTATTTTCAAGGAAAGAAAATTATGATTTATGTGCAAAAGTAGTGCATGTATTCATATAACGTGGGATAATTAATTTGTCTAAAAATCCCCATTTTTACAGGCTTATGACAGAACACTGTGACAACAACAACAAAAAGTTACATGTAGGCTATGATTACAAGTAAAATTAATATTTTATAAAATACATGCATATGTGTGTCTGTGAGAAGTCTTGGCAATAAGGTTACATCAGCACTCAAATTTGCTACTCCATAGGTACTACTTTAACCTGTTATCCAGCTCTCCCCATTTTGGGACTCACAGTTGAAAAACCTAAAATTAAAACTTAAAATTATAACAGGTGCTGACTTCAGTGTGCTACAGACACACTTTTGGTGTCTTTGCAAAGAAGACCCTTTGGGCTTTACTATCCATCATCCAGAGTTGATAATGCTTAAAAGTTATAGAGTTGTTTAAAAAATATTGTATTTCATATAAAATACATGGAGTCCTGGAGCAATCCAGCAAATAATGGGTTGAAATTCACGTCTCATGAGTTTATATTTCAAAGCTGAAGATACCATGAAAAATTAGATTTTCCTGAGACTATATATAGACCCCCACGTTTGAGGAAAATATTTATTTACCAAATGTATTGAAGATTTCTACAAACTATCAAACTATTTTAGTCATTATACATACCACTGTATGTTTTCAATTATACAATTATTATAGACAGAATCTTAGACATGAAATAAGTGATTTATTTGACCACAACAAAATACAATAAGAATCATTTAATAAAAAGAAAGAAATAAATTGCTTTGTATGAATTATCAGCCACACAGATACTAATCATACAGATATTTTTCCTGCCAAAATATTGTCAGGGATAAAATAATAATAAAATTTAAAAAGGCAAGTAAAATATTTTGCACCAAATGTTAAAATTTAAACATTTTACTAGCCTTTTAAAATTTTGGTTTCATGCTATTATTTTTATCCATCATAATACTTTGGCGAAAATAATCCCATAACATTCCGTTACAAAACACACATACGCATATATAAAAATTTATAAAAAAGGTTTATTTTGCTGCTTTTGGAAACTGCAGTAATATGTAGTTATTGATACAATAACATTGGTCTCCTAAAAAGTGCACCAATGCGTAAATGCTATGAGACCAGGTATCCATTTTTAGGGGGTTTACGGATGCACCGAGATGAAAATTCTTAGCGAAGCCGAACAAAATGAAACACAAGGCCCAATACCGAACACGTTTTTTTGTTCTCCCCATGTAGGCCTATTTTGCTATTTTTTTCACTATTGCATAAATGAAATAGCCAAAATCTGCTTTTTACTCTTTAGTCCTGCTTTACAAAAAAAATCTAAATCAAAAAAATTACTTAACACAGAACATTTTTATACATCCTATCAGACATTATACCAACAAAGCACAATTTCACTTAAAATGAATAAGTTAGTAAAACAATATTTTTGGCCATTTTTGAGACCCCCCTTCTTTAATCAGGCTTGTATTTTTTTCTGTACAAATAAATGCAGCCTTGCTGAGCAGAAGAGACTTCTTTTAAAACATTAGAAAATATTACAGATCCCAATTTGAACACTATTGGTGAATGTTATAGTAAATGTATTAATACAGCTGTTGTAGGGTAATTATTTATATCATTATTATTGTCTTACATTTTATTTTACAGAATTACAGAAGAGTAAAATTACAATACTAACATTTATGAATGTTGATGGAGCTTTTATTTTGGCGGAAATATGCAGGAACCAGGAAGACCTCAGTGCTTCTGTTTGTTGATCAGCATTTATCAGAGCATCACTTACCTGTGCAGAGGAATCCTACAGAGGAACCATCTAGAATCCGACAACGACGACCACCAAAGAGGTTCACATATGAAAACTTTGGAACTCCTACATGCTACAGTGTACAAAATGAAAGAAATTGACTTTAATCCACACCCCACACACATGGACACCAAACATGAATTCTTGGGTACCACAGCAGATTCATTATTCTCAGCCCTCACTTATCTATTATACAGCATATTAAAGAATCACAAAGAACCTTCACTTGACTAGGTCTCAGATGGCACTGCAGAACTGTACTGACAAACTGCCATCATATTGACACTAACTGCTTAACTGATTGCACTTATCTGTTGCCCACAAAGAGACTGCGACACTCATAGAATGAACTGTTGTTGGGCCGAAAAAACAAAACAAAACATGGACTGTTTAAAGGCCTAGTCAAATTAAATGAACTGAATGTTCTTAAACTTTCTAGGAGCACCTCAGAGAACGACTTGAAGTATAAGTTGCACTTTAACTTGACTGTTTCCTGTATGGACTTGATTCTTAATGAACATTCCTTAGTGCCTTGATTCTGGGACTGTTGTTTGGGGCACTAGCTCATTGAACTTGAATGCAGAAAAGCTGATAATCAGCTAACAAGGACTGTCTGTAAAACAGAAACATGATGAGTGATTATTGAATGTATGTACTGAATATAAAAAAAAAGAAGAAATTTGAGAATAAGTATTGAAAACATGTGACCTGGTACCTTTACAAGT